>CM077163.1:226511122-227111122 GCA_039583875.1 Platanthera guangdongensis | reverse complement strand
TATCATAGATGTGCTTGGGGATGGCCATTGTGGATTTCGAGTTGTTGGTGAAGCATTAGGTAAGAGTCCAGATTGGGTACAAGTGAGAAAAGATCTTTATACGGAACTTGAGAATTACAAAATTTTGTATGATGAGATGTTTGGTGATATTAGACGAACAGAATTACTACAAAGTCTTGATTGCAAGGTGACGCCAGCACCGGTTGAGAAGTGGATGACATTACCCGATATGGGTCTCGTAATAGCATCTTGCTACAATGTGGCTGTGGTGGAGCTCTCAATTGATCAGTGCTTTACATTTCTTCCATTGCATTCTGTGCCACCACCAATGCCCAAATTAATTTGTGTTGGGTTCATAAATGGAAATCACTTCGTCCTAGTAGGCCTTAGTGAAAATTGTCCATTGCCACCGATATTCTCGTCATGGAGTAGATTTCACGAGCAAAATGTAGACACATGGGCATCTCTATATATGTCAAGGATTATACTTCCACAGACAAGCATGATGGGTAGTTCGGTTATTGGGTTGGAAGATATGTGATAAAGGTTAGCGATATTTATTTTTTTTGCATTCTCGTTGTATGTCTCACATATGTGCCAATATATTGTCTTATCGTATTTTTTGCAGGCATATGCACACCGAAAAAATCATATGGGAGATTTCTCAGGCATAATAGTCATTTTGTAGCACTCTCGCATAAAGGTATGCATTCATTAATTGTAATAAAATTCATTACTTAATTTCATTCATTAATTGTTTATTTTTCTGCTTAAATTTGCAGGAATATGAAGTAAAAAGGATCAATGAAAGAAATTTTCTGACAAAAAAGCGGAGATCTAATTACTTTATTTTTGGTTGTCCCATTTTGATGAAACCATATTTTTGTTAATCCATGTTATTTTTGGTTGTCGGTTTTCCAAATTTGAATGTAATCTATGGTATGTCATATTTATCTTTTATTTTTATGAAAAAAGATTGTAGTTCAATGATATATCAAGTTAATCTTTTGGTTTGCTATTAACAAAAATGCGGTGCACATAACAAATATGTGTGCACCTATCATAGTGCGGTGCTCTTAACAAAAAAGTGCACATAGCGAAAACTGTGGTGCACTTAACAATGCTCTTTTTTAAAGGGGGAGATTAGGGTTTTGATATGGGCCTTCAATGGGCTGGCAGATCACAACAAGGTCGGGCTTAACATGAAAGGGAAGGGGTTGATATATAAACAAGAGGGTATGTTCAAAGGAATTTCCCCACATATACAACTATCAAATTATAAATTTTAAAAATAGTTAATTAAATTTAAGTTTGCCCTAAACAAACTTATCGCCTAAAATACCGGACCTATGCATTTAGGGTCTCGTTGGTCGGTCACACCAACGAGCCAAAAAAAATTGCGCAAACGACATGCGATACAAAATATAATACTCAAGCGCTCCATCGCCTTCTGCGAGGCGATCCTCAGCGCCTTCTTCGTCTCGAGGAGCTTCCTCATCGTGAAGTGCCCGAGCTCGGCAGTCCGAAAGATCGAGCGCGAGGTCTGGTGGGCGAGCACCTCTGGGCTGAGTTACAGCATGGACTAAGCATTCGCTCGCCCGTACAAAGCAAAGGCGGCGTCAAAGGCCTCCCCCTTATCCTCCCAGTCTTTCGACCAGGTGGGGAGGTTCGTGCTCAAGGTCACCTTGTGCTCGCTCGCAGACCAGGAGACCAGCGGGCGACCAAAGGCATCCCTACCTTCCCGCCCGAAGTTGTAGTTTGGGTGGTAGCAGGGCGGCTCGATGTCGGCAGGAGATTCCCTCTCGTCGAAGAGCCCGCGAGAAAGCTTTGCTCGCTTGCTCGCATGGTCTGGGGACTTGTCTTTCTCCTTCCCCTTGGAGAGTTTCTTCTGCTGCAAGTCGCCCTTGTCGCCGGCGCGCGACTGGCCCTTGCTGCTCACCAGCGGCGGGATCTCCTCAACCTCGGCAAGCGGGTTCGTTGGCTCTTGGCGCGACGATGCGGCTTCCTTCGCCGGAGGAAGTGGTTCTCGTGGGAGCTCGCGAGTCTCTGCAAGTACCGAAGATCAGTTAACATGATTTCAGAAGCGAACAGAGGCGATGTTGCGAGTATAGCGGAATCTCGCACATTCATACCTTCGCAGGGAAGGACTTCATCGAGCACGTTGACGTTGATGCGCCAAAAGACGACATCAAACCGCCGCCCGCGGAATGCTTCGAAGAGCCTCTCTCGTGCGCCTTCTAAGATCGGCAGCAGGAAGGCAACTTCGGCGGGTTGGTGCGGCCTCCGCGGCACGCCTTCAAAGTCGCTGATGACGACGACTAGATATTCGCTCCACCGGTGGACTTTGTTCGTCGTGTCGACCAGTGTGCAGACGTGGCTGCTGAAGAAGATGACTCCCTCGACAGTCACGGCGAAGGCGAAGACCTTTCGGAAGACGGAGAGGTCGAACGCGATCCTCTCTTCCCGAAGGAAGCAGAGGAAGCCCATGATCATCGTCACATCGTTAGGGTTGATCTGGACGGGGACGATGCCAAAATATCGCAGGATCTGGCGATATTCGGACTACAGCGGAAGTCGCAGGCCGACTTCGAAGTGCAGAGGGGCAAGACTAACTCTCCTTCGAGGAAGGCGTTTAGTCGCTCGTTCCGGGCGGGGAGCCTGGCAGAGTATTCCTCCGGGAGGTGCCTTTGGCAGAAATCCTCCAGATCTCGCTCGATTGTGGCAGACTTCTTGAAGACAGCGTCCGTGAAGTTGATCGCATGAGCCTGTCGGCGAGCGCTGGCATCATCGGCAACCATCTTGTGTGAATAGTAAATGCGAGAGGAAAGAACGAATTAGCGATAATAAAAAGGAATGCGCGAGCAAGGGCGGTTACTCGCGAGCAGTAATTCAGAAATCGCAACAACGTACTCAAGTCTCACATACCCCTTTTATTTATAGGCAGAGGCCAGGGGGTGTATATCGTGCTCATGCGAGTATCCGCCTAAGTCGCGTCCTAACCAAAAGATCGATTCTAGCTACGAACGCTATCTCGCACAAAATAATCCAGAATCTCGTCCGCTCGATGGAATCTGCACGGAAATCGAGACATCGCAGAGAAAACACAAGTAAACAAAAGAAAGCATGAATCAAATACAAGCTCGGCAATATAATGCGAGAATCAAACTCGCTTATTACAAATTGAATTTGGTCCTTTACATAGTCGCCAAGGACGAGTACAAATAAAGTAATGAAAGAAAAATCCAAGTCCTAGGAGGCCGATCCGGAGGATGTGGATGTCGCCCAGCCCAGCCCATCTCGCGAGCTCGTCGGAAGTGCTCGGTGGCCACCGCAATCGCGTCGTCACCTCGCCCCAGTTGCTCTTCCATCCTCACCAGTCGCCCAGCGGATCTCATGCTCGCGTGCATGCCAGCCAAGTCCTCACCAAAAAGCTAGACGTGATGGTCAGTCATCGCTAATCGCTTGTCCATCTCTTGGATCATATGGAAGCGGGCCTCGTAGGACGTCAGGCTTTCCCGAAGTTCTTCCATCTTCGTCATCCTCACCTCCAGTCCCGAGATTAGGCGATGGAGTTCGCAGATGTCGAGCTGGTCGAACTTGGCCTCCAGCTCGATGTAGGCGCGAGCAGCAGCGTGGCGGTATTCCTTCCCGGAGAGCCCAAGGGCGTCGATGAAATCACCACCAGGAGTGGACGGGCCACTTGTCAAAGCAGAGGAAAGTCGCCAAATCGGTCAGCAGTCAGTAGCAACAGTCAGATCAGTTCAGCAGTAGTGCGAGCTACCTTGTCAAGGAGACCGAGATCGCCGAGGAGAAGGGTTGCGGCGAGTTGGTTCTCGCGGGCCTGATGACGAGCCGCCAGGGCTCTCGGCGGGCTGCCCCTGGCCGCGGCCTCCAAGGTCGCGACTTCCGTTTCTCGGCGGGAAGTGACTGGGGCGCCTTCTTTCCGGATCTCGCGTTGATCCCTCTGGCGGGATCCGAGGTCCCGAGGTATCCGGGCAGAGTTCAGGGCGAGATTCGCCGCTCAAAGGCAGAGGAGGTGGCGGAGGCAATATCATGCTCGTCGTCGGTCGTTGCGAGCTCGTCGTCGGTCATTGCGAGCTCGCCGGAGGAGGCGGTGGCAACGTGGGTACGCTCTTCGGTTTTTGCAGGTTGGTCGGAGGAGGAGGTGGCGGCGGCAAAGGAGTGCTCGCCGCCGACAGCATGGTTTTGGGCGGAAAAAGCGGCGACGGCGGTGGGATGCTCGCCGTTGGCGGCATCAAAATAACCGAAGGAGGAGGGACTTTGCCCGTCCCGGGCTGTGATGTCTTAGTCGCCGGAGGATCCTCCTTCCTCGCCCAACAGACTTGTGCTTCTGGCCCCTTCTTGGAGCCGATGTTGATTTGAACGGTGTGCGCTGTTCGAAGCAAATGTTGAGCCTCGAGGGCGATCATCGGAGTTGCTCGCAAGGGAGCGATATTCAGAACACCGCCTGAAGTGGTCGTCGGGGGAGCTGCGGATACAAGGACGAGTCAGTATAGGAACAGATTAATCAGCAAATTTCGACAAAGTTCAGCAAGGTTGCGACCTTGCGAGGCAGCGAGATTTGCCTGCAGCTGAGCTTGTGACCCGGCGACTTCCGGAGAAGGAGTAGTTAACGGGGAGAGCAGAGAGATGTCGGGAACGGATAATTCGGGGATGTTGCTCGGCCCGAGATCATGCAAGAGTTGCTGGGTGCTGGAGGAAGGTTCGGGCTGGTCGGCCGGAGAGGCGACATGCATGGCTGGCGGAGACGGATTGTCGGCTTTGGAGGCGAGCGTCTTCTTCAGCTTTTTCGATTTCTTCTTCTTGGCAGGAGGCAAATCGGCAACGACTTCGTCTTCTCGCGGCCTTTTAGGCCTTGGAGGCTCGAAGAATCCCGACAGCGCAGCAATGCTGGTTTGGTAAGCTTCCTCGGCAGACTTCGACATCGCATGCGAGTTCAAAATGTGTGCCTCAAAGACCAGCCACCCCCCCCCCCTATTTATAGAGTTCAGCAGGCATCCATCATGGGCGAGTAACTCAGATACTCGGTCAAGCAGCTCCCCGAATAAGTGTTGGATGATTCTTTCCGAGTTCCTACGTCGCTCAAAAAGAGCGGGGATTGTGTACGACCCGTATTCATCGAGGGTGGACTCCCCCAGAGCCAGGTCATCAGAAGTCGAATTCAACAAGTCAAGATAGAGGCCAAAGTCAACGCGCCAGACAGTAGAAAGTTTAGGCGAGTATAGCGAGCTCTCCTCGCATACTCGCCAGGTAGGCGACCTGGCATGATACTCGCCCAACTGTGCGAGCTCCTCCAGAAAGTCGCCTGGTCGCCGAGGGGTGGGGCTATAAATAATACCCCCCCCCCCTCTTTGGATTTCCCTATAAATAGGACCCCAGGGGTACGAGGAGAAACACTGAGAAATCCCGTCAAGATCTCGCGAACTCTTCGTCTTGGACGTCAGCTGAGCCTTTGAATTTCTTTTTTCAGAGAGACCAGGTTGCGACTTAGCGACTATCCCCTTTGGTCGCCGCGATTTAGTTACCAGCTAGTCTTCCTCGTACCCTGCTCGACCATTTTTGGTTGTGGAGGGGTTGCTTCTTCTAAGCTTCCGGGTACGTGGTGGGACCTTCCCGCCGCAGCGTCTGGGGTCATGTTTGTTGTTTGACGACTTCAGTGCCTTAGCCCGCTAACCGTCGAGCCCAATTGTTGAGTCGGTAACCTTAGGCTGCCTTGATCTGATTTTTGGAGTAGGGAATTTTATCGGCTTCAACAAGATGAAGTTCCAGGTCAATGGAATGGGGTCGTTGCTCAAATCGTGAAACCTAAGACAGCGCGCTATATGAGAAAGAAAGTAAGTTCTTGCTGAGAGCCTTCAGAAGAGCAAGGAGAGTCATCAGGCTCAAGATAGATCATCTTCCATTTGTTAGAGGCGAAGATCAAGGAGGAGCAAGCCCTAACATGTCCAACCTGAAGAATACTCTGTTCAGGGACCTGCTCCAGATCTAGCCTTCAAAGTTATAACAACAGAAGTGTTGAAGCTTCAAGATCTTATCTTTTAGACTTCTGTTGTAATTCTAAATTACTTTTTTTGTGGGGCCTTTGTGTTTGAGCTGCAGGACTCTTGTGCCTGAGTTGTAGGGATGTGCTCCAGCCTGAGTGGTAGGATTTCTTGATAAATTTGAGGTGGGACTTGGGATAAGTCTGAGTTAGGAAACGTGGAGGGTTTCTGAGCTGTAGGAGTTGGAGCACTCTGAGTGGTAGGGCTTGTGTGCCTGAAGTAGGACTTCTTGATAAGTCTGAGGTAAGATCTGGGACAAATCTGAGATATCCCGAGGGATCTGAGGTGTAAGCTTAAGGAGCTGAGTATTTAGAGGAGTTTGCCTAATCTAGTTCATTGCTAGATAGGTGTAGAGAGAAAGTGGATGTACCAAGACCTTGGGGAATCACTATAAACAACTGTGTGTTTGTTGTGTATGCGCTATAATATTTACTTATCTGCTGAAATCTGAAAAACTCAATTAAAAGTGAAAGCCACATGTTCACCCCTCCCCCTCCTCTAGGTGAGTTAGACTACCACTAACAACAAACTATCAAACTCTTGTAAGGAATTTATGATTTATAGGTTGCTTTCTTCTATAAATAGTTAAATACCGTGGTCTAAATTTTTCTTTATCATTTGGATCATAGTCATTAATATTCTTCCATAATCTTAGGTCAATAGAAAGGTCATCTACATTGATCTCTCTTCGTGGACCGACAATCATATTTTGTAATTGATGTATAGCTTTTCTTTTAGAATAACTATCCATGACTATCATAGTTGCTCAAATTACTATCAAATACATATTTCAACATTAGGAATTAATATGCAAGTTGTAATCAACAATCGCAAAATTGACCATACACAGAAATACTAACAACCATTCATAGATTAATTGAAATCGAACAAACATATGTTAACTGGAAATCTATATGAGAAATCAAATATAAAGTCAAACCTGTAAGAGTTAGGTGAAACTGAAACTCCCGAAGACTGGTCTGGAAGACAGGAAGAGTGATCTGAAATCGAAGAGGATGACCTGCAAATCGAAATCAAATCAAAATCGATATTGAAATCGCCTCAACCTGGAATCAAAATCAAAATTGCCTTCAACCTGCAATCAAAATCTAAATATGGAATCGAAATCAAATCCAACATGCAAATCTGCAATCGAAATAAACCTAGAGGATGACCTAGAGGAAAACGAAATCGAAGCCTGGTCGCCTGGAACAGAAGGCGATCGCCGAAAACTGGGACACTGAAGGTCTGGAAGAGATCGACGGTGGACGATGGTCGTCGAAATCTCGAAGACTGGAAGCCTGAAGCGATAGACGTTGGAAGAGTGGAAGACGAACTGGAAGAGTTGCGATCGCCGCTTGTGAGTCGAATGACCTAGATCCCGAGACGTGCGGTCTGTGGGACTGCCGGAGAAGATAATCCTTAATTTATTTGAGTAATGGCATGAAAAAATTTGTGAGACTCTAAAATGAGTAAAATCTAAAAATACCCACTTTTTTGTGTGGCGCCCACACTCGCTTTTGTAAGGTGACGCTCGTAAATTTAGGCTCCCTTTGGCTGTATTTTTGACATTTATTTATAATCGCTCGAGAAAGAAATTAGTTTTGAACATCAAATTGGATGAGATGGAACGTTCACAAATGACAGTTCGTAGCCACTGCACTTATGGCAGTGTGAATATTTCATGGAAGAATTTTGTGTCAGCTTTTTAGTCTTGATTCTGGCCTGAGAAGACACAACTAAAGATGAAAGAGAAGTTTTGTCGATTGGAGCAATGCAGCTTGTCGGTGAGCGCGTACGAAAGCACCAGCCATAATTTCTTACGTCTCAGGTCCCCATCATGGACTGCAGTCTATACCACCTCAACCCCTCTCCACATCCATTTGGTCACGGCGGGTTGTTGGAGCTCAATTGGGGATGAGAAGTGAAAGAATTTGATAATAAAGCGTGCTCAGGTGGGAGAAGATTTGGGATGGGTGACTGCCTGGGAAGTCCCTGTTAAGTTTTGAAGTGAGACCGGGCGGCTTATCTGGTAGGTCGGGTGGCATGTTTCTGCTCTGGAGTTTGTCGGTGGGTGTTCTTGGCGGATCATCTGCGAGGCTGGTGTGTTTTTTGGTGCTCGGTGTTCTGGCTCTAGTTCTTTTGTTCTGGCTGAACCAGAACAGATAATATTTTCGGGACTTGTATGAACAGCGCATTAATGATCTCTTATCATTTCCAAACCTTATTTTATGTTATAACTAAGTTTGGTCATATATGATGGTGATACTTGGCCCGAGTAGTCATATTCCCATGCATGAGAAGCATGTCATCATTTAATCCTTAGTCAAATCAGTCTATTTTTCCTCTCACCTCAAAGCCTTTGACTTTGTGCTCTCTTCCCTCATTCGAAGAACTGAGTTTTACCAGTGAGCTGACATCTTTCCCTTGGAAGAACAAAGCACACAGCAAGGTCGCCGAAAGTCGAACACCGTCATACCGCCAAGGAGAAACACGATCTATGGCTGCAAATCAGGTGTGTTTCCTACCCTCTCCCGGAGAGTGTTGGTGTTAGATCTTTAGATCCGAAATTAGAAGAAACGTCGGGATCAAGAGAGCTTGATTTTGGTGAGTTTAATGGAGTTTTCTAGGAAGTGACCACGCTAAAACTTTCATTCTAGGGCGTAGACCACTATGAAAATTATTTCGATCATTTCCTCTCTTCAGTATGAAGATAACGGACTTGATTTCGTGAAGAATAGTGGTCTAATGAGAGAGAAATGGATGAGAGAAGTTGAACACTTTTGTACGTTGACCGGAGGAAGAAGATGAACGGATCCTGGTCATCGATGTTTAAGATTCGTGCATAAACTTTACTATAAAAAAAGGCTGAAATCTGTTTTGTATGCGTGACGGATTTCAAGCTTATTTTTAGGCATGAACCAGTCAGATTCAGGTCTTGGGCTCGACATGAAAGTTGTAGCCCTTAGAAAGACCTTTCCAATAAATGGTTGCACATTTTCTGGGGAGCTCGGTAGCTCCCTAAAAGTAAAATCTAAGTTGTTGTCCTGAAATAATTATGTATCGGCCAAATTTTGTCCAGGTTTGCACGGTCGAGTTCAAACCCGATTTTAGACACGATAGACTTGGATCTGGACCTAGGACTTTACAGAAAAGTTGTAGCCCTTGGAAGTACCTTTCCGGAATGGGGCTAAACTTAATTTTTGATGGTTATTAGCTCTGGGAAATCTAGTTTTCATAAGTTGTGTCGTAAATATACAGATTTTGATGTTTCTTGGATTTCTCTTAAAACAATCATCTGATACTTATGAAAATTGATAGTCACATACTCAATGATATTATTATCACTCCTTTTGAATTTAATAATTTTTGGATAAGTATTTTTAGAGATATTGACATATGGTATTATAAATATTGGTATCGTAAATGATTATCATGATGTCCGGATGTGCTGAAACTATGTAAGAATGTTTAAAATGATAGATTTGATTTATGGTATGAATCTCAAAGAATATGGATGTTATATGATTCTTCAAACAAATACTTATTAGATGTTTGTCTCGCATTCAGAAGCCTGTGTTTTTAGAATTATAATGATGCCCGAATAATTTTATGAGATAAAGATGACGGAAATGACATGTTGAAGTGCATGGCATATGTAAGGTGATGACCTCACCATCTTGTTAAGGCACGGGTTGTCCTGTACGATCCTTAGAAATAGTATTCCCATATTTTGCTTGCATTGATGTGAGGTGTTACGATAGCACACCACTCGATGGGTGATGCCTTGTTGGTAATCATAGGATATGTTGTATCCTGAGATATATTGTGTAAGGATGCGGTTGGATGTCCTTGAGTGCTTATTTGCATGTTTGGTACATGAGAATTACGTGGTGTGTATGTTGACACACGGTGCATTGTGATCATGGTGAGAGGATTATTTGCGGCGAGTCTACGAGCTTGTCGGTCGTCACACCGATGGAAGCTGGCAGATAGACTTAGGATGCTTGTGCTGGGCTCTTTGGTGCATACTTCCCAAAGACCACTTTCGTACTTTTTGGGTCAGATGGGCCGGGATCTTGGTGCTTACTTCCCAAGGCCCCTTCTGTATCATAGTACGCAGGGACTCCGTTGTTTGGTTTGTTAGCGTTGAAGCATACGGAAGCCTAGGCCTTATAGTGTGTATGACATCTAGTAGTAGAGAAGGTCACTCCACTATCACTGTTTGGCCACGACGGGTGATGCATGGGAAGTTCGCTATCTCTCAAAAAGTGGGAACTAAAGGTCTATGTCGACATAGTATTCAAAGTGTGTGAGTAAGCATGAGTGAGTCATCATATCACATCCATTGCATTGCACTGCACCACCTAAGATTCTCATCGTATAAATTTGCATGAGCACTTTTATATGATGAATTACTTTCTGCTGTACCTGATCCTTAACTTATTAATTTGTATAGATATTTTTATAAATTAAGTTCTTTTATGTACTTGTGATATTATACTGCTAGACTTTTATGTTCATACTCACATGTTACTGCTACTTACTCTTGTTGTGTTTACATTACTACTGATGTCATTGTTAACTACTAGCTTAGTGTTTACTACCGATTATACTTATGCTTACTAATTATATTGTGTCCTCTCTTTCTTTCCTTCCGCTCGGTGCTTGAGAGTCGTCAGGGTGATAGGATGTGAAGTCACTTAGTCTTTACGACTAACGGTTGTTACATCCACCTTTTTAGGAGGAAACCCACAGATGGAGCAGCAGCACCTCGTGCAGGAGGGCAGTCAGGCCAGGGAGACAGGGCCTGACACTACGATTCCTTCGCTTCCCTCAGTGACAGATGTGAGCGAGTGTTTTTGTTGTAGCCCCTTCGGGACATTTTGTCCTATGATATTTACATGAGTTTTGTGTAGCTTCCTGACTATTGTTTATTTCTAGACTTTTACTTATTATGGATTATGAATTCTGTATTTTCTTTTATTGACGAGTTGACAATGTGATATTGGAAATTAACCATCAGAATAGGCGACTTGTGATACAGATTAGTTGTGTGTTGGTGCTACCGCAAGGTAGCTATTCTGATCATAATACTTCCATCAAACGTGTCTTATGTTACGGGAAGGGGTTATTATAGGGAGAAGCCGCGGAGAGGGGAGCCCCGGAGCTGTCGCCCCTTACAAGCGGTGATCTGCGGCTGCGAGCGACAGTCGTGGAGCAGGACTGCCAGGCACGGGCGCGCCCAGACGTGGTCGTCCTCATGCGGGAGGCTCCGCTCAGCCGCGGGAGGCAGCTGCGGGGAGGGGCGATGTAACGCCCCTATTCGCCGCATGAGATATAACAGAAGGTCCGGCCAGAGCTCCACGTCATATACCACGTACAGGCAGCGGAGTTACATATTAATACCAAAATACTAATATAAAATTTCGAGTCCTAACCCAGAGCATTCTAGCGGAGCTTATTAAATAGAGTTGGAAGGACCCATCACAAAACATGAATGTCCACTATAGCCCAAAGCAGGAACGAAAGAACAAATACACAAGAAGTCTTGGCCTTATGGCCTTACAATTTTCAACTTGAAATAAAGTGTTTTACATACTTCGACACGCAGGGCGACCATACATGAAAATGGTAAAGTAAATACTTCGTTTGGCCTTCAAGGGCCAGCACAGTATCAAGAGCCTTAGCCCGCTACGGTGGTAAAACAAGGCAACGGTCAGTTAAAGCTGACCAAATTATAATGACTTCGCCCCCTTACTCGGGGCGGCGAAGCTCCTTTCTTGCAATGTATTAGCAAAACTAAACATAGTAATGAAAGTGCAATTTAAGCACACTTTACCACAGGCGTAGGCACGAACGACCACACACCCCGTGCTCTCAGGGCACATTCTCGGTGTCCGGACAAAAACCAGGGACGCACCACGGTTCTCCAGACGGCAACAACATGAGCATTTTGGTAGTCTTTACGGCCTGCGCAAGGCCTAAGACCCGTAACTATGTCAGCGACAGGCATCACTACTCACGGACACTCCACATAACTACTGGGTAGGTTCGGCCCTTTCTCGTTGCTCACATCGTCGGGGCAAACAACCACGATGCGGGTCGGCCTCCTTATTCTCATTTCTCCCATCATTACATAACCCTGTTATGCTACACGGGTGGCCTGCAGGCCACTTGGCCGGGCTCCCAAAGCTCTCAACCCCACATCTCAGGCCCCAGGTCTCCACGACACAGGCCACAAACAAAGCTCTCAAGGAGCTACCGCATGCGGTAGCACTACCGCCGCGTGGTATCTGGCAGAAATGTGATTCTACCCATTTTTTGGGGTGCTCCTTGGAGTTAGTCCCCAAGGATCCCAGCTGCAATCTACCATGTCGAAACCCGAAAAACAAACATCACAGAGTCTTCTCCGGTCAATACAAGCATAATGAAAACGTCACCAATCCATATCAACCTGTCTAGATGGGCTTCACACACCATGTTTATGTTCGTACTTTGATTCCGAACTCTATATGCAAAAACTACGGGGATATATCGTATCTACCCGAAGGAAAACCTCACACTCACCGCACACTCACGGGAGAGGGTTTCCTATGCAAAAGGAAGAGGACTTCGCATGTCCAAGTTGAGAATCGTTACTCTTTGCGCTCTCTTTGGTGTCATGCCAAAGATCTAGAAGGATGAATGCGACTGCAATGATATTGCCTCCACAAATCCGGGCTCAGCTTGCGAATCGGGTCTTTGGACCTCAACGATGGTGATCTCCCTTGGTGCTCCTCCACGAAAATTTGGAATTCCAAAAGAAATGGAGTGAAAACGGCCAAACCAGGCATATAAATAAAGCTATCATCGCGCGGTAACTAGATACCGTCGCGCGGTACCTAATTCAATGCCTCGATTCGAACGCAGCCGCCCAAACCCTCCAATCACAGGCTGACACATGTCCAACGCCGTTACGGTTTCACTACCGCCGCACAATAGGATGCTAATATCGCGTGATAGAGGACGACAGTTGCAACACGACACTAGCCGTTATCGCCTCGCGCTAACTTCTATTGTTGCGTGGTATGATTTCGAGAACTATATCAATTAAATTGACTCAGCTATCGCCAGCGGTAACACTATCGTCGGGCGATAGCTTCCCGAGAGGTCTGCCAGATAAATTCCCCTCCTTCACCCTAGACTGCAGTCTGTGGGACCTGGGACGAAAACACAGTAAGCAGGTGCGCTGTGGTCAGGGTCTTCATGATGCAGTTTCAAATAACTCGTCGTGGCTGAAGGGCGCGGTGAGGGGTTGGGGTGGCACGGACTGCAATCCATGAGAGCTTTTGTGTAGCTTCCTGACTATTGTTTATTTCTAGACTTTTACTTATTGTGGATTATGACTTCTGTGTTTTTCTTTTATTGATTAGTTGACAATGTGATATTGGAAATTAACCAGCAGAATTGGCGACTTGTGATACAGATTAGTCATGTGTTGGTGCAACCACAAGGCGGCTGTTCTAATCATAATACTTCCATCGGACGTGTCTTATGTTCCGGGAAGGGGCTATTACAGGGAGAAGCCGTGGAGAGGGGCGCCCGGCGCTGCCGTCCCTTGCAGTCGGTGATCCGCGGCTGCGAGCGACACCCGTGGAGCAGGACGGTCAGGCACGTGCGCGCCCGGACGTAGTCG
The DNA here is from genome assembly GCA_039583875.1 of Platanthera guangdongensis. Lineage (NCBI taxonomy): Eukaryota > Viridiplantae > Streptophyta > Magnoliopsida > Asparagales > Orchidaceae > Platanthera > Platanthera guangdongensis. The sequence continues at coordinate 227,097,382 of CM077163.1, read as the reverse complement.
TCCTCTTGCGGGCAGCTCCGTGCAGCCGCGGGAGGCAGCTGTGAGGAGTGGCGACCGCCCTTACGAGGGCGACGCCCTACAACCACGGGACGAGGGGCGACCGTGCGCGGTCGTACCCTTACAGGCGACGTCATGCGGCCGTGGAAGTCGGCTGCGGGGAGGGGCGGCTGGGCAGCGCCCGCGGTGTAGCCCTGGCGTGGCGCCCGTGGCGCGGACCTGCCGCGGTCGGCTAGTTTCGGGCTGCCCAACAACGGTGATGTCGGCGCCGACGGTCGATCGTAGTGGAGGATCAGACGGTGTCCGAGGATCACGCTTGGTGATCGCGTGCGCTGCGGTCAAACCCATGATCTCATCATGTTAGTGGGGATCGTGGGGGAAAAGACTATTTACAACCCAAAATTCTCTACAAATTTATGAGGGCCTTATCAGTAGTCAATTCACAAATACACATGAGTATAAACAAACAATCAAAACTATTATGTGTTTTCTTTTCCCCATATATTAAATACCATAACAAAAAAAATTTGTTGCGGTCTGCTTAACGCTCCCGGCAGATTGGGCTAAATTTGGTCGTCTTAGACTGCGTAGAGATCAAGCGCGCACACAGTCATAGAATACTATGAGTAGAACACACGATGTTTTTGATGCAAAAATATCTCAACCTAGTAAAAAATCACATGATTGGATCTGTGCCAGTCAAACTCCACTATATACTTCAGATTAGAAACCAGCTTAAGAATCGAGGGCGACAAGCCGCTTCTTGTTACACTTGGGGGTGTGAGAGTGCGAGATAGTACATTGTGTTTCGGTGGGCGACAAACCGCCGCACTTGAAACTTGAAGTTAATATATGTTGGAGATGATGAACGCTCGTCGACACCGCGCTGATGACAGTCACTACTGCGGGGTGCGTGGAACTTTGTTGGTTCTGACTTGAAGGGTATGGTGAGCTAGGAGACTTTGGCGGGCAGCTCACAAGAATTGCTCTCTTCGCGGTAGACTTAGCCAAAATTTCTTGTGGAGGAGCGATGGCTCGTAGGAGGAATCCGGCAGAGCTCTAGCATGAGGAAGAAGAAAGCGTGGAGAAATGTGGAGACCTGAGATTCCTTCTATAGCTTTCAGGAGGTGATTACGGTGGTTATGTGGTTATCCGCACACCGTAACCACCAACGTCATATTTTAAGTATGGTTTAGGGGAATATTATTTGCATAATATTATTTCTCAATTATTTAATTAATTAAATCCTCCACTAATCATGGTGGTTAGTGGATGGTTAGTCCCAAAATTGACGGTGGCGATCATGGCGAAGAAATCGAACGGCGTTGAAAGGCCTGCCAGGACGGGCGGCCGCCTTAACAACAGACGGCTGCCGACGAAGGAGGACCGCGGTCGCAGGGAGGGGCGGCCGGGGAACGGCTGCCCCTCGCAGGCGGAACTCCTCGATCGGGAGGTGGCCACCCCTTGCGGGCTACGGTCGTGGAGCTGTCGTCCCTTGCGGGCGACGGTCGTGGAGCTGTCGTCCCTTGTGGGCGATGCCCCACGGTTGGGCGACGGTCTTAACACGGCTGGCAGGGTGCGGGCCACCCGGCGCCGGCGGCCCTGACACAATGGCATCTTGGACGGTGTGGGTAATTGGATGAGAGTGTGGGGGATCGCGCGCGGTGATCGTGCACGCAATAGTCAAACCCATGATCCCATTAATTTGGTGGGGATCACAAGGAGTGGGCTATATATCCTCACCCCAAATTGCTCTAAATTATGACGTCCCCATCAAGAATAATTAAGAAAACTCCACTGCAAATTTTCATGATTATAGGGACCACCCATGTGTTCTAAAATGTCGATAGTTTTGAAAGAAAGAGGAGAGGTCCCTCTAATAATGCAAAGTTAGAGGGAAGGTTTAAATAAATAATATTGTGGTCAAACTCGATGTCTTGGTCGGACCAGAATAACCCGGACCACCTTAGCTCTCGAAACGGTCGAGTGCTCACACAGTCACAGAGAAAGAAAAACTGACAAGACAATTTTTTATGTGGAAAACCCGTCAACTGTGTGAAAAACCACGTGGTCGGATCTATGCCGACCAAACCTTCACTAGATCTGACTGTTGTTACAGGGTTTTTCCAAGAACTCAAGGGTGATATGCCGCCTCTCGTTACAACTATTGGGGAGAGAGAGAGAACTTGGTGGGTGACAAACCACCACTCACAGATCTAATTATTTCTTCGAGTGCTGCGGGGAGCGATGCACTCGTTGTATTTTGGAGTCTTCAAATAATTCCTGGAGGCGGGAGCAGCTTGCTGTACACATTCTAATGTATGGAGTCTTGAGACTCGTGCAACGCGTCGGGTGCATCCAATCTTCTGGGGATTGTCTCTTGTTGTACGTGGAGGAGATGAGAATTGCTGACTTACTGACGCTTGGCGGGCTCGTTGCTGAGTTGTAGGAGTTGAATACTTTCAACAGTGCTGGGAGAAGAACATACATAGGTGTGTTTAGGGAGGACTTGACGGCAGAGCATGCAGAGACCTGGCCTACTGTTGGATCTCTAGTAAGATTTGGGCTAGGTTCACTAACTTAGGATCATATGACCCACAATGTATAGCCAGGGTCATGGTTGTGTCCTAGAGTCTAGGCCAAGTCCTTAGTAGCAACATCACATGGACCAGCCATCATCAGACTGCCAGAGAGTCAAAGACTTAGAGATTTTCCAAAGACCAAGTAAAATGAGTTCGACGTTCGTCGAACTCAGATCGACGATAGTCATGCTCAGCTCGACGATCACAGAGAAAAATTCTCTGAGCTGAGCTCGACGAATTTCATTCCCAGGTCGACGATCTTTGGACTCAACCTTCAGCATTCCAAGTTTAGTTGTTCTCTAGACTCAGGTCGATGAATTCTGGATACTTCACTTCAACACTTTCATCCAGAAGCATCTGAAATTATTCCAAGTCCAGAATCATCTCCAGTCGACGAAGTTACAATCTTAGCTCGACGAACTTGAGACACAGAATAAGCAAATCTGGATAATGCAGTTTTCTGCTTTAGCAACTCAGCTCGACGAACTGTGGAATTAGCTCGACGATTTCTGCTATCAGTTCGACGAATCCGGACTTAGTCATTTTTCCATTCTTCTGTCCTCATTCTACTGCAATAATTCCTGAGTAATTAGTGCTCTAATATTCTCTGAATATAACCGTTAGAAGAGCATTGATTATGATATTCTCCAGGATTATTGTCTGCCATATTTCCATGGGACAGTTGGGGAAATAATTCAATGTTGTTTATTCTCAAGGCCGTCAGCATTGATTACAGAAGATTTCAAATTTCAAAAGACCATTTTTGACATGAAATATAAAAGGGATTTTCTCTCTTCTTCCTGGTACTGAACAAGAAACTGAGAAAAAAGAAAAATAGACAAAATACAGAAGAACAAGAGAGACAGACACACACAAAAATACAATCAGTCTGAAAAATAAGGATCTCTCTGTCTCTGCTCCTTCTTACAAAGAACTCTGCTTACAGAAAACAAGCCCAAGACTAGAAGAACATCTGCTTCCTGAATAAGAAGAATCAATCAAATATCAAGAGTCTTCCTTCTTCATCTCTGTAAGATACTTCAAAGGACAACAAGAAATCCATATGTCAAAGAAGTTCCTGGAGATTTCTCTGGTCAAGGCTGCAGATTGAAGGCCTACTCACCCTATGCAAAGCTTCCCAGCCTGAACCCTTTTACATCTCAGGGGGAGCTTTGACAACGTCACTGAATCCACATAGTCTTCTCATTGTGATTGAGAAAAGAAGACTTTCATCACTCTCTCATCCCCATCTCTGTACGGGGTTTTAATTCTCTTCAAAATTATTCTGGTTCACAAGTCTCCTTCCAAAATACTTGAGGTTTGATTTTTGAGCACCTGATCAAAAGTTCATTGGTGTCAGGCACCTGATCAGAAATCTGAGTGGATTTCTACCAGGGTGGTAGAAGAGTGGATGTACCCAAGTTTAGGGAAACCACTATAAATTCTTGTGTTGTCTGGATTGCTCTTTTCTTTTGTTTTTGTGTTATGGTTGTTTGTTAGGATTGCTGTTTTATTTTGTTCCTGCACTAGATTAAATTAGAAGAAAATTTAAGCCCTGAATACTCTATTCACCCCCTCCCCTCCTCTAGAGTATTCCTGATCTAACAGCTCACTTTCAATTGGTATCAGAGGAGGTTCCTTTTATTGTACAAGCTAACCCTTGAACCAAAGATCCTTTGTTAGATCTAAATTTTATTTTTATTTTTATTTCCATTTAGATTTATATACACAACTATGGCACAGAACAAGGACTATGCAAGCACCAGACCTCCAGTTTGCAACCTAAATAGGTTTGTCATCTGGAAGGCAAGAATCAAATTGTATATGAACTTTATTGATGAAGATATCTACAATTCCATCTTGACAGGTCCTCCTCAAGCTACTGCATCTACCTCTACAGCAACATCTTCAAGAACAATTGCAGTTCCATCACCTGAGTGGACTGAGGTCCAGAAGAAAGCAAAGATTGCTGATGCCAAGGCAATGAATATACTGGCACAAACAATGTTTGATGACATTTTTCAAAAGGTGGCTGAGTGCACCTCTGCAAAAGCAATCTGGGATTCACTCAACCAAATGGTTGCTGACTCAGCAGATGAGAGGAAAGATAGAAGATCAAACCTCATCACACAATATGAAAACTTCAAAAAGGATGAAGCAGAAACAGTTGAAGTGATGTACAATAGGCTTAGCTCCATCATCAGTGAGCTAAGGACCTTAGATAAAGAAATCACCTTGACTAAAGTAAATGACAAGATCCTTATGTGCTTCTCAAGCTTATGGGATTCAAGTATCTAGCCCATCAAGGAGGCCAGAAAGCCTAAATGAGATATCCATTGAATCTCTATTAGGCAAACTTAAGTCCTATGAACAGCTGATTAAATCCAGGGAGGCAGCTGAGTAGAGAACACCCCCTCCAGCTAGAAAATAACAAAGTATAGCATTCAAAGTTACTGATGAGGCAGAGACTCCCTCAATAAATGAAGAACTGATGAGTTTATTTGCCAAAAGATTCTACAAAATGACAAGAAAAGATTTTAGGAGGAAGTCATCCAGACAGGATGACAAACCAAGATATGATAAGACACCAACCAAAAAAGTTGTGTGTTTTGGATGTAGGAAGCCTAGGCACTTCATCTCCGAGTGTCTAGAGAATCAGAAGAAAGACAAGATAAGAGAGAAAGATACCAGGAGACAGCACAACATCATGCCTTCTTCCAGCAAATACAAGAAGAAGGAGAAGGGTTTTGTGGCTGAAACCTGGAGTGAGACTGAAGAAGAATCAACATCTTCTAGCTCCAGTGAAGATGAGGAAGAGGAAAGGGCCAAATAGGTTTGCCTCATGGTAATTGATGCTTCCAGGAGCCACTCAGAAGAAGAAGATTCAGAAAATAAAGCAGGTTCTGAGGCTGAGGCTGACAAGGTATTATCTTCTTTTGATTACAGCTCTGATTCCTTTAAATTTGAATTTAAAACAATGTGTATAGATTTGATTAATTCAGAAAAGGAGATTAAAACTCTTAGTGAGAAACTAAGAATTTTAGAAAATGTAAACTCTGAAAATAATAGATTAAAAGATGAACTGTGTTTAGCCAATGAACAAATCATAATGTTGAAGACTGAGCTTAGTGAGGCTAAACAACTTGAGGAAACTCTTAATGAAAGAAGCCTCAAGCTAATGGACATCACAAGCACTGTAAATGTCAGACTCAATGGCAAGCTAGGCTTGGGTGTTTCATCAAGTTTGCCCCCTATTCTCAAGAAAAAATATTTTGACAACCCCAATAAAATTTGTCTCTGCTAAGGGGAAAGAAAAATTAAATAATAAACAAACAATGGAAAATATTCACATATCAATAGGTTAGAAAACCAAAAATCAGAAAACCTCAAGTAAAAACAAGGTTCAGCAGAATTCGTCGAACTTAGATCGACGAAATGCAGCCAGTTCATCGAACCCAGATCGACGAACTCTGAACGAAAACTATAGTTATAATTATTCATCCAACTGCGATTGACGAACTCTGTATGGTTCGTCGAGCAGAGGTCGATGAACGTGGGGCACAGAAAATGAAAATGTTCATTCTCTGGGCAGAGATTGACGATCTCAACCTAATTCGTCGAACTCTGGTCGATGAACTCACAAAAATTCGTCGAACCCATAAAGACTTAACCAAAACTTTAATTATAACAGAAACTGAAATAATTCCAGAAAAGTTTTTAATCCACTAGCTGATTGGGTCATACCAGCTAGGAGATATCACCCTCTAGGATATAAATTCCAACCAGAATATTCTGTTATTTCCAGTTTTTCATACCAGGAAAGCAAAGGACCTAAGGTAACCTGGGTTAAGAACATTTAACTGTTTTCATTGCAGGTGAAGAGCTGTCTAGCAAATAATCAAACATGGTACCTAGACAGTGGGTGCTCCAAGCACATGACTGGCAGCAAGGACATCTTACACAACTACAAGTCCAAGCTGGGGCCAAAGGTTATCTTTGGGGATTCCAAATGTGGCCAGTCAGAAGGCTTTGGAGAAGTGAAAATTAGAGCTGTCACATTTAAGAAGGTAAAATATGTCAGAGGACTCAAGCATAACCTCATCTTCATAAGTCAGTTATATGATGAAGATTATCAGGTACATTTCAATTCATCTTCTTGTACTATTACTAATAAAGAAAACCAAACAGTTTTAATTGGAAATAGACAAGAAAACATTTACTTTGTTGATTTTCTATCTGCCAATTCTTATATCTGCTTGCTTAACTTAATTAGTAACCAGAATGATTTATGGCATAAAAAACTAGGTCATGTTAATATGAAAAACATTGATAGGCTATCTAAAGACAACCTTGTTAGAGGTTTACCTTCTGGTCCCTACAAGAAGGAAGGCCTTTGCAGGGCTTGTCAACTAGGCAAGCAAACTAAATCTAGCTTTAAATTTGTTAATAAAAGTGATTCACCTAGGATTTTGTATTTGCTACATATGGATCTTTTTGGACTCATTGCTGTACAAAGCCTAGGAGGGAAATCCAACACCTTAGTTATTGTGGATGACTTCTCCAGGTTCACTTGGGTATCCTTTCTGAGATCTAAGTCAGATACCTTTAAGGTTCTTACAGATTTTCTCAGGACCATACAGATTGAGTTCTCTACTCATGTTGTATTGATCAAAAGTGATCATGACACAGAGTTTGAGTCTATTCTTATGCATGAGTTCTGTGAGAAGGAAGGTATCAGGCATTGCTTCTCTGCTCCTAGAACTCCTCAATAAAATGGGATAGCTGAAAGGAAAAATAGGACACTCATTGAAGCTGCAGATACATTGCTTGCAGATGCTTACATGCCCCTAACCTTTTAGGCAGAGGCTGTGAGCACATCAAATTATGTCATGAACATGAGTTTAATTCACAAACTAAAAAATAGGACTCCCTATGAATTACTTAAATGGAAGAAACCTAAAATCAACTATTTTAAAGTATTTGGATGTATATGTTATATTCACAACAACAATAAAAGATACATTAGAAAGTTTGAGGCTAAGGCTGAAGAGGGAATTTTTCTAGGATATTCCCAAGTAAGCAAAGCTTATAGGGTTTTTAATAAATCATCGTTAAAAATTGAAGAGTCCATTCATGTTTTTTTGATGAAACTAACATGTCTTGCAAGGAGAAAGAGATTTCTACCAATATCCCTTTGCAGGTACCTCACTTGTGTGAGAGATTGGATGAACTAAACCTTTCCCAAAAGGTTCCAACACATCCTCCTCCACAAGTTAATGAAGAGAGTGAAGATGAAAGCATTGAAGAAATTGAACTTCCTCCAACAGCAAACACAATTCCACAAGAGGAATTAATCCAAGATGTTATTACACAACCAACTTCACCCACTAATTTAGTCACACTTAGGGATCACCTCAGATCTCAAGTGATTGGATACATATTAGTAGGTGTATAGATAAGACATCAACTCAATCAAGATTTGATGCATGCATGTTTTCTCTCTCAGGTTGAACCTCTATCCATCCATGATGCTAAGCAAGATCCCCACTGGATCATTGCAATGCAGGAGGAATTAAATCAATTTGAGAGATGTAGAGTTTGGGATTTAGTTCCAAGACCTCAAGACTATCCAGTCATTGGAACCAAATGGATAATAGAAACAAACTGGATGCCCAAGGAGTGATTGTGAGGAACAAGGCTAGGCTTGTTGCTTATGGTTATAGGCAAAAGGAAGGGATTGACTATGACCAAACATTTGCACCAGTTGCAAGGTTGGAGGCCATCAGAATTTTCCTGGCCTATGCAGCCTACAAGAGATTCAAGGTGTATCAGATGGATGTGAAGAGTGCATTCCTGAATGGAGTACTTAAAGAAGAGGTTTATGTTGAACAGCCTCCAGGTTTTATTTCTCCAACTCATCCTTATCATGTTTTCAAATTTTATAAAGCTCTTTATGGTCTCAAGCAAGCTCCAAGAGCTTGGTATGAGACCCTAGCTAGCTTTTTGATAGAGCATAAATTCATTAGAGACATTGAGATAGAACATTTTTCACTAGACATCATAAGGATCAAATATTGTTAGTGCAAATATATGTGGATGATATCATATTTGGGTCTACTGATTCCAAATTATGCAAAAGTTCTCTGACCTCATGCATTCAAAATTTGAAATGAGTAGCATGGGCGAGCTCTCCTACTTCCTTGGTCTCCAAGTGAAGCAGCTCCCTGATGGCATCTTCATCTCCCAAGCTAAATATGCAAAAGAGCTTATCAAAAAGTTTGGGATGGCTGATGCCTCAGCAAATAAAACACCCATGACTACAAATGCTGTAGTAGACTCTGATCCACATGGGAAACCTGTGGACCAGAAATTATATAGGGGCATTGTTGGGTCCCTACTATATCTTACAGCAAGCAGGCCTGATATTATGTTTGTCACATGTCTTTGTGCTAGGTTCCAAGTGAACCCAAAAGAATCTCATCTAATTTTCTTTAAAAGGATTTTGAGATATATAAAGAGTTGTCCTAGTCTAGGCCTATGGTATCCAGCTGAGTCAGAATTTGATTTAACTGGATTTTCAGATGCTGACTTTGCTGGATGCAGGGTTGATAGGAAAAGCACCTCAGGGACTTGTCAGTTCCTTGGTATGAGATTGGTATCCTGGTTTTGTAAAAAATAGTCATCTGTGTCTACCTCAACTACTGAGGCTGAGTATATTGCAGCTGACAGCTGTTGTTCACAGATACTGTGGATTCAAAATAAATTACTAGACTATGGTCTCAACTTAAATAATTCAACTCTATTTTGTGATAACATAAGTGCTATAACAATAGCACAAAATCCAGTCCATCACAGTAGGACTAAGTATATAGATATTAGACATCACTTCATTAGAGAGTGTGTAGACAAAAACAAAATTAATCTTATCTATATTTACACTGATTTACAAAGAGCTGATATATTCACCAAACCTTTGGATGAGAGAAGTCACATTCTTTATAAATCAGCTTGGAATGATCAATGGAGAAGATTTGGTTTAGTTTTTGTCTGCACTCGACGAATTTTCCAGAGTTCGTCGAACGGAGCTCAACGAACTAGGGAAAGTTCGAGAGATATTTGTCGAATGGAGGTCGACGAACTCTCTGTGAGTGAAGTTGTTTTCGTCGAATGGAGATCGACGAATTCACTTCAGAAAACTTTCGTCGAACAGAGCTCGACGAAATGTCTTCAACTCTTCCAGCTGAGCTCGACGAATGATTTCACTATCAATTATTTTGTCGATCTCAGTTCGAAGAATTTCTTATTTTTCGTGGAACGGAGTTTGTCGATTCATATTCCAGAAAACCTTATAACTAGGTTTTCTTCGACCTCCGTCCCGCGCTTTCTGTTCGCTTTGCACTTGATCGCCGTTTCTCTCTCTTTTGTAGGTGATTTCATGGCGATTCAAGCAGGAGCCCTAGTCGCTATGAAGTTTGACACAGGATTTGATGTCGACTTCGACTCCTTTCAACACTCTGATCCAATCTTTTTGAACATTCTGACTCTACTGGAAGAACAGAACTTAAAAAACAAGAATAAAGCTGGCTGGCATAGAAATTATAGAATGGGTCTATACTTCATCTACATCAGAGGAAAACACCATGACAAGAATAATCGCGGGTAATGCTGTTTCTTTGACTCCCGCAGTTTTGACTGAAATTTTTGATTTGATAAATGGAGAAGAAGAATTGGATATAGATTCTGAAGAATATGATATTATGTTGAGTCTGATGGGTTATGATGGAGATAACCCAAATAAGCTGTTGAAGAAGCATCTATCTGCAGAATATAAGTTTCTGCCAGATATAGTGGGAAAAGTCTTGCTGGGCAAGCACACTGCCCATGACTACATCACCAGGCATCAATTCTTGGTCATGTGTGTAGTGGTCAATAAGAAAAAAGTGGATTGGGCACAGATCATCTTTGATCTGATAAGGAAAAAGAATAATAAGAAAGAAGTTTGCTTTGGAAGGATCCTGGGGATCTTCCTGAAGGAGAAGGCTGTTGAATCCCTGGTCTCACAGACCATATTCATAAATGCCAGCAAGAGGCTCACCTGTGCCTTGTTTGGTAGGTGGGAGAGGACTATATCCAAGTCATCCAAGGCTTCAGCCTCTTCCACCCCAGCTTCTGAAAGCACAAGGGCTGCTAGAGCCACTCCCCACCCTACTGAAGAGATCATCCCCACACCTCCATCCCTTCCAACAACTCAACAACAATCACCCTCCACAGTACATACTCCCTCTCTTCAACCACATCCACAACTCCAACAACAACTCCAACAGGTTCATGTCTCTACTACAGTTACATCTTCTGCCACCTCTCCACCCCTAGATCTTACCAACACCCCCTCATCTCCTATTCAGGAATACCATCAACCCACTCCACCTCAATTACCCCAATCCCCCAATGATCTACCAGCCCCAACACCACCATCATCTCCTCTTCCACCTCACCTATCCTTCATTCCAACTTTTGATCTTCTGACTTCCCCCCTCAACTCTCCCTCCCCTCCAGATTCACACATGCTTGATGTCATCCCTCCATCATCTCTAACATCTACCATCCCTCCAAATGTCTCCACCCAACATTCTACTGAACCATCTGCCACTCCACCTCTGGATCCCTCCACCATCTCCTCTGTAATTACTCTCATCACTCCTCTACTCAAATCTCTTATAACAGAGGCCATTATACCTCTTACTACTTCTATCTCCACCCTTTCTGCTCAACTCTCTGTCTTCACTGCTGTCCCCTCTTCATTCAGGGGCCTAGCTCCAGTTACCACTGAAACCAGACAGGGGGAGATGCTTGATGATGAAGCTGCAGCAGCTCCAGCAGAAGCAGCAGTTCCAACAACAGCAACTCCAGCTCTAGCAGATGCAGAGGCAGCAACAGCAGATGATACATATTTACTTGACTTCATTAATTTTATTAATACTGACATGGAGATAGAAGAGTCAGTTACTGAGGACATTATTACTCCTGGTGATTTCATTTTAAATCCCATAGTAGATATAGTTAATTTGTTGAGCATGTTTGATACTGCATATTTGAGATTTCCTCCAGCAGAGTATACTAAGCCATCCTTGGCTATTGTCCCCTATACTTCTCCTATTAGTCCAAAAGTTGCTAAGCAACTCAGTGACAGCTTTGTTGTTCCAGAACCAATAGTCATTCCATCTTCTCCAGCAATTTATTATGCACCTAGTTTTGTCATGGATGACTCTCCAATGCCAGATCTGGATGAATTGATCTTGACTGACATTGAAGAAGAGGAAAAGACAGCTACTGAAAGCACTGTCAGAATTAGTTCTCCAGCTTCTCATGTGGCTTCTCCTCCAGCTCCTATTGATATTCCTGCTCCAGCTCCCTCTCTACCTGAAAAGCCTATCATTTCTGCTGAGCCTCTAAAAGATTTAAATGATTTATATGATAACCCTCAGAGATCTGATGATGATGATGAGGATGAGGATGATGATTCTGATGATGAGCGCAAGAGGAAGCCAGTTTTCAAGAAAAGAAAAACTCCTCCTTCTCCTGCTCCAAAGCCAAATCCAAACAATGACACTCCATATTATATCCTCCAGAACATAACTCCATCCAAAGGGATGTCATCTTGGATGTGGATGTCCAAAAATGAGCAAAAGGAGACAAAGAAAAGCAGAAGGTACTCTCCTCCTCCAATTCAAAGATTCAGAAAAGATTCACCTCCTCCACCTCCTCCAGCTGCTGATGCTTTAGGTTCTAGTTCTCAAAGATCTGCCCCTGTTCAAACATATCAGAGACATCATGGGAGATCATCTTCTGAAAGTAGTCAGCATAGGCAGCATCATTCCTCAAGCAAGCAGCAACAGCAACAACATCAACCCCAGCAGCAAACATTCTCTGCAGATCAGCAAGCTGAATGTTCTAAAAGACCATCTTCTCCTCATATTCCTTTTGAAGATCCAGAAACAGCTACTACTGCTAGAATGGCTAGGTTCCAATAACTTGTAGGCCTTTCTATGATTAACAAGATCAAAGCTGAAGGAAAGGGTCCTTCTGGGTACTCCACAATGTTTAAATACAGGAAATAAGAGCTGACGAGGTTTGAGAAAGCAAACAAGTTTTTCAATGTTGATGAATACATGAAGTTGCACCCAAAAGTAGTTATCCCCAGAGCCACATCTTTGAAGATTATAGGGGCTGCTGATATGACCATGACAAAAGTGCAAGCTTCATATCCCAACAGAGAGATTGTGTTTACAAAGCCTGGAGAGAAGAGCAAGGAAGAAATGCCAAAGGAAAAGAAATAGAAGAAGTAAATTTTGAACTCTTTTATTTTCTACAATTATCTATAACTGCTCTATATTCTGAACAAAGCTTATGTATATATATATATATGCTGCATGCGTTATTGATCTCTGCCAGATATATGCTTTTTTCTGCTTTGTTTATTTTTAGTTTGAGTATGAGTCTGTAATTAGTAACCTCACCCAAATAGGGGGAGATTGTTGGATCCCTAGTAAGATTTGGGCTAGGTTCACTAACTTAGGATCATATGACCCACAATGTATAACCAGGGTCATGGTTGTGTCCTAGAGTCTAGGTCAAGTCCTCAGTAGCAATATCACATGGACCAGCCATCATCAGACTGCCAGAGACTCAAAGACTTAGAGATTTTCCAGAGACCAAGTAAAATGAGTTCGACATTCGTCGAACTCAGATCGACGATAGTCATGCTCAGCTCGACGATCACAGAGAAAAATTCTCCGAGCTGAGCTCGACGAACTTTATTCCCAGGTTGACGATCTTTGGACTCAACCTTCAGCATTCCAAGTTTAGTTGTTCTCTAGACTCAGGTCGACGAAACAAATTCTTAGGTCGACGAATTCTGGATACTTCACTTCAACACTTTCATCTAGAAGCATCTGAAATTATTCCAAGTCCAGACTCATCTCCAGTCGACGAAGTTACAATCTCAGCTCGACGAACTTGAGACACAGAATAAGCAAGTCTGGATAATGCAGTTTTCTGCTTTAGCTCGACGATCTTGGAACTCAGCTCGACGAACAGAAGTCATTTGGTCGACGAACTTAGCAACTCAGCTCGACGAACTGTGGACTCAGCTCGACGATTTCTGTTATCAGTTCGACGAATCCAGACTTAGTAATTTTTCCGTCCTTCTGTCCTCATTCTACTGCAATAATTACTGAGTAATTAGTGCTCTAATATTCTCTGAATATAACTGTTAGAAGAGCACTGATTATGGTATTATCCAGGATTATTGCCTGTCATTTTTCCATGAGACAGTTGGGGAAATAATTCAATGTCGTTTATTCTTAAGGTCGTCAGCATTGATTACAGAAGATTTTAAATTTCAAAATACCATTTTTGACAGGAAATATAAAAGAGATTTTCTCTCGTCTTCCTGGTACTGAACAAGAAACTGAGAAAAAAGAAAGATAGACAGAATACACAAGAACAAGAGAGACAGACACAAAAAAAAATACAATCAGTCTGAAAAATAAGGATCTCTCTGTCTCTGCTCCTTCTTACAAAGAACTCTGCTTACAGAAAACAAGCCCAAGACCAGAAGAACATCTGCTTCCTGAAGAAGAAGAACAATCAATCAAATATCAAGAGTCTTCCTTTTTCATCTCTACAGGACACTTCAAAGGACAACAAGAAATCCATCTGTCCAAGAAGTTCCTGGAGATTTCTCTGGTCAAGGCTGCAGATTGAAGGCCTACTCTCCCTGTGCAAAGCTTTCCAGCCTAAACCCTTTTACATCTCAGGGGGAGCTTTGACAACATCACTGAATCCACATAGTCATCTCATTATGATTGAGAAAAGAAGACTTTCATCACTCTCTCATCACCACCTCTGTATAAGGTTTTAATTCAAATTATTCTGGTTCATAAGTCTCCTTCCAAAAGACTTGAGGTTTGATTTTTGAGCACCTGATCAAAAGCTCATTGGTGTCAGACACCTGATCAAAAATCTGAGTGGATTCCTACCAGGGTGGTAGAAGAGTGGATGTACCCAAGTTTAGGGGAATCACTATAAATTTTTGTATTGTCTGGATTGCTCTTTTCTTTTGTTTTTGTGTTGTGGTTGTTTGTTAGGATTGTTGTTTTATTTTGTTCCTGCACTAGATTAAATTAGAAGAAAATTTTATAAACCCTGAATACTCTATTCACCCCCCCTCCTCTAGAGTATTCCTGATCTAACAGCTCACTTTCACTGACGGAGAGCGCAAGGGCACTCACTGCGGAGAGCACGCAGAGCGCTTGTAGGTGGAGAGCGTGCTGGGAGCTTGTTGACGGAGAGAGCGCAGAGGGCTTGTTAGTAAAAAGCGCGCTAGGAGTTTGTTGGAGGAGAGCACGCTAGGCGCTTGCTGGAGGAGGGCGTGTTGAGTGGTTGCGGGTAAATAGAGAGAGCGCTGGGCGCTTGCAAAAGGAGAGTGTGTGGAGTGCGGGGGAAAGAGGCCCGCGTAAGGGAGCGACGTGTGTGAGACTGCACATGAATGCGGCTAACACTCCCCACAACACCGGAGAACTCTGGAAGGACCAAAGCCGATCTCCAAAGATAGTTCGCAATAGCAAACTCCGCGGACTCTAACCAAGTCCGCCACACTCCGCGGACTTAACCTCCAATCCACGTGGTTACTCCATTACCGGCCTATCTGCAGAAGCACAGGCCGAGCTGAGCACCGCCACCAGACCGCCAAAGTCAGGACGCGCATGCCGCTCCACTAGAACAGCCAAGCCACCAAGACCAACATGGCCAGTCCACCCAGGCCGCAACATCAGTCTGCCCAGGCCACGGACTCAGACCGCACGGTCTACCCACTTTCACTTCATGATTTTCAATACTCCCCCTTGAAGTGAGAAGTGGTGATCAAATCCAGCAAACCTCGTAGTCGCTGAAATGGCCCCTTCGATAACGGTTTCGTGAAGATGTCAGCAAGGTTGTCTTCACTCCGAACATGCCCGACCATAAGAGATCCCTCCAACACCTTCTCCATAATGAAGTAGTGCTCGATCTCTATATGCTTCGTCCTTGCATGGCAAACTGGATTGTTCACCAGTTTGAGAGCACTTTCATTGTCACCTCGGAGAAGAGTTGGACCTTGAACTTCCTCATGGATGTCCTCAACTAGCCTCCTTAGCCAAATGGCTTCTCGAGCAGCCAAAGCCGAAGCCTTGTATTCTGCTTCCGTAGTCGAGACTGGCACCGAGTCCTGCTTCTTGCTACACCGCGAGATGCTAGCCGATCCATAAGTGAAAACATAACCCGATGTTGATCTTCGATCATCCGAGTCACCACCATAATCAGCATCCATGTATCCTAGCAAAGAGAAGTTTGTGTCCCTCCTATAAAGGAGCTCCATATCAGAAGTAGACTTGACATACTTCAAGATATTCTTTGTCGCCATTAGATGAGACTTCCTTGGCTCTGCCATAAAACGACTTACTCGGCAAACAGCGTAAGCAATGTCTGGCATTGTAATCGTTAAGTAGATCAAGCTCCCCACTAGAGCTCGGAACACCAAGGGATCAAGAAGAATTCTTCCTTCATCTCGTCGAAGCTTTAGCCTGTGATCCAGAGGAGTAGAGTAACTCTTCCCTTCCTTCATGTTGAATCGATTCACAATGCGATCTGCATAACCTTTCTGGCAAACGAGTATCCCGCTCTCCTTCCTCTCCACTTCGAGACCAAGAAAGTGATGAAGCTCTCCCAAGTCTTTCATTTTGAAGCGAATAGCTAGCTCAGCCCTGAGCCTATCTATATCCTCCTCTGAATTCCCTGTGATGATCATATCATCAACATACAGCAGGACCAAGACCTGAAGCTCCCCCTTCTTCTTGATGAACAAGCTTGAATCCGAGTTAGAAGGAAGATATCCGCAAAATTGGAGGTATTCTGCTATCTTCCCATACCAAGCTCTTGGAGCCTGCTTCAACCCGTAGAGAGCCTTCCTGAGTTTGCAGACGTAGTCCGGATGAACTTCAGAGACAAATCCAAGTGGCTGATCCATGAAGATGTACTTATCAATCTCTCCTTAAAGAAAAGCATTCTTTACATCAAGCTGCCACATCCTCCATCCCTAGCAAACAGCCAAAGCGATCACCTCCCGAACCAAAGTCATCTTTGCAACTGGACTAAACATCTCCTCAAAGTCCTCTCTATACTGTTGTGAGAATCCTCGAGCAATAATGCGAGCCTTGTACCTATCGATGCTCCCATCAGCCTTCTTCTTCAACTTGTACACCCACTTGCAAGTCGCTGGAGTAATGTCATCAACCTTGGGCACAAGGTCCCAGGTTTCATTCTTCTTGAGAGCAGTAATTTCCTCTTTCATGACATCTTCCCACTTCTTGACTCCAGTGGCCTCATTGAAGTTTGTAGGCTCTCGCTCATTCAGAGGACCTGCAAAGAAGCAGGAGACAAAGCTCACTGCATTCTCATCACAGTATCGAGTTGGTGGCTTGATAGTCCTCTTTGATCTTCGAATGGTCTGCTCCTTGCTCACCACCTTCGTTGCTTCTTCAGGTTCAGCTCCATTTCTGGGCAACTTTTGAGCAATGCTCCCCCTGCTTCCTGAGCCAGAAGCCTCTGCCCCAGAGTTTGAAGCAACATGAGCTGCTGGTGAAACAACAAGCTCCTCTTGAAGGACTTCAGCAACCACCTTCTGCTCTTCATCAACCTTGCTCTATGATAGCTCAACTGAGACTCCTCCATACGACTTCAGTTCATCAAAGACCATGTCTCTTGATACAACAAACTTCTTCGTCGCAGGATCCATGCACTTCCATCCCTTCTTTCGCTCATCATAGCCTACAAAGACAAGCTTCCTTGCCTTTGCATCAAGCTTTGTCCTTGAAGCATCCGAGACATGCACATAGCAAGTAGATCCAAAAACCTGAAGGTGTTGCACGCTTGGCTTCTTCTTCAGTAACATCTTGAAAGGAGACTTCATATTGATCGGACTCAGAGGCATCTGATTGATGACATAGGTTGCGCAAGCCATTCCTTCTGCCCAAAAGGACCTGGGAATGTCTTTTGCATGAAGCCGACACTTGCAGGTTTCTATCAAATGACGAATCTTCCGCTCCGCTACTCTGTTTTGTTGTGGAGTATGAGCACAAGTAAGCTCTCTCTGGATCCTGTGCTTCCTGCAGAAGTTAGAAAATTTGGAGGAGACAAACTCACCACCGTTATCTGATCTAAACTTCTTGATCCGCAGGCCAAGTCGGCCCTCCACTAGCTCCTTGAACTCTACAAACAATTGGAAAGTTGCTGACTTCTCCTTCATAAAATACACCCAAGTGTTTCTTGAGTAATCATCAATTAACACAAGCATGTATCTATTGCCTCCAAGACTAGCAGTAGCAGTTAGCCCCATCAAGTCACCATGGATACACTCTAATGGTCTCTTGCTCCTCGTTTGTGACTTATCAAACGGAAGGCGATGAGCCTTACCGTATTGACATCCTGCGCAAACGTGACCATAGCCAAAGGATGATAGCTTAGGCAAGCCTTTCACAAGGCTCTTGTTTGTCATAGCTTTCAGCCTATCCATCCCTACATGCCCCAGCCTCTCATGCCAAATAGCAACGCTATCGTTTGCCCTCATCCGATCAATGTAAGAGTTTTTTGGAAGAACAAACAAGTTCTTTACTCTTCTCCCAATGTGAACAACATCAGCCTTCACAGCTGATACGTTGCGAAGAAACTTCACTTCTGTTGGCCCAAATAGAATGTGATAACCTGCGTCTACCGCATTGGTCACAGAGAAGAGGCTCTTCTCCATGCTTGGTACATGATACACACTCCTTAATGTGAGTGACCCCTTATCACTACCCAAGGACACAACCCCCTCCTTCTCTACTGCATAAACAGTATTATCAGCAGTAATAATAGCTTCGTTACCTGAGTAAGTTTGCAGCGAGGAGAACTTTGACTTGTCTTCGGTGAGGTGATGACCACACACGGAGTCCACGATCCAGTTGTCTTCAAAGTCAATGGTTGATAAGGCACAGACAGAAGTGCACGTCATGAAAGCTCCTCCTCAGCCAGCTTCCTCAGTACTAGAGCAAGCTTCCTCCTTGCATGCAACATGCCCGGGTTGTAGCTTGACCTTGCAGTCACGCTTGAAGTGACCCGGTTGATGACACCTATAGCACTTCAAATTCTTCTTCCAATCCTTTTCAAGAGCAGCGCTCCTCTTTGACTGATAAGAGATTGAAGATTCATTTTCAACAACGGTCTTCTTCTTCCCTTCTCATCTCTTCTTCTTCTTGTCTGTGAAGAGCACTTCACTACCTTCCTCAGAGACAGTGACTCCAGCCATCTGTCTGGCCAAGCTTTCCTGCGAAGCAAGCATGTTCTCAAGTTCCAGTAGAGAAGGCTGAGTAGCCCAACCTTGAACATAGGTAATAAAGGCCACATACTCCTTCTGCAAGCCGCGAATTATGTGTCTTTTCATCTTAGCCTCAGAGATCGGCTCATCAAGATCAAGCGCTGATAACTCTGTAACGCCCCGAAACTCAAAAGAGCGATGGGAGGCGTTTTGATCCAAGTTTAGAATTTGGTAGGGGGCACACGGCCTGGGACACGGGTATGTCCTAGGGCGTGTCGTGATCGGGTCGATGATCTGGCCGAGAGGTTGACGAATTTTTGGGTCGACAATCATCGAGCAGCGAACACGGCCTGGGACATGGGCGTGTCACATGTCGTGTCCTTCTCGGGTTGGTGTGGTCCTGTGTCGATGCAGTAACACGGCTTAGTATACGGTCGTGTTCTAGATGACACGGGCGTGTCAAGTTTGACACGGGCGTGTCGGTGGCCCGTGTTCTTTCCGGGACACGTCGGTTCCGACGACGATTGGGGAACACGGGCGTGTCAGAGGCCGTGTTCGGCCCAGATTTTG
This sequence comes from Platanthera guangdongensis, assembly GCA_039583875.1. Taxonomy (NCBI): domain Eukaryota; kingdom Viridiplantae; phylum Streptophyta; class Magnoliopsida; order Asparagales; family Orchidaceae; genus Platanthera; species Platanthera guangdongensis. Next base: position 227,077,843 of record CM077163.1, on the reverse strand, counting down.
GATTTCAATGTCAAATCATGATAGTTCGTTTCCTTATTTTGGGATCCAACGGTTGGGGGTTATTCCTGCTGAGATATACCCGGGTTTAGGGTTTGAAATCCTTCATTTCTTTCACTTAGTCTCTTTCTAAAATCTAGAGAGAGGGGAGAGCAAGGAAGGAGAAAGGAGACTAGATCCGGTCACCGACGGAGCTTCGGAGCTCCAAATCGCGAGCCGACTTCGGATCTACGGAGGCAAGGATATTGTGGTGCCTTTCATCTGCATAGATTTCCATGGCGCTAAGGAAAAAGGCTAGGGTAACGATTCTCATCCTAGGACATGTGAAGTCCTCTTTTCCTTTGCATAGGAAGACCGCTCTCACGAGTTTGCGATGAGTTGAGGCATTCCTTCGGGTAGACATGAATAGTCTCTATTGTGTACATGTAGAGTCCGTAATCGAGAACGGATATAGGCATGATATGTGAAGCTTACCCGGACAAGTTGGTCAGGATCGGTGATGTTGCATTGCATAAGTTGTCGGAGAAGACTCCGTGCAGATGTTTGTTTTTCGGGTTTTCTACGCGATAGATTGCAACAGGGAGCCTTGAGGATTAACTCCAAGGTGCACCCGAAAAACTGGGCAGATGCATGATTCTGCCAACATGGTAGTATGTGAGCCAACTTGTACATAATTGGGTTATGTAAAGTGTGTATCGGATTGGGACTCGGGAAAGTTTGACAGGCGCATATAGCTTAAATTGTCGTTGCGATGCGAGCAATGGGTTAGGAGGAACCGTACCCGCTCTATGTCATTTGGTAGGAGCCGTTGGTATAGATGGAGGGTCTTAGGCGGTTTATGACTTAAAATGACGTGACCAATGCCGAAAAGACAAAATGCTCGTAAGATTGGCCGTCCTAGTGGCGGTGGTGAGACCGAGACGTCTATGGCTTGAATTGACATGACGTTGACCGGTTCACCGAGAATGTGTCCTGAGAGCATGGGGTGTGTGGTCGTGCATACCCACGCCTGTGATGAAGTGTTTATCTATACTGCTTGGTTATGCTAACAAAGTGCAGGGAAAGGAGCATCACCGCCCCGAGTTTGGGGGCGGGATCGTTATAATTTGGTCAACATAGCTGACCGTTGCTTTTGTTTCTCACTGTGCGGTGGATTGTTGCTTGCAGGTGCTGCGGAGCCGAGTGGTAAATAGCAGGCTAAAGCCCAAGTTTTTGAGCCGGCCCTCGAAGGCCAAATTTTGAGTGTTTACATGTTTATTCATGTGTGACCGGCCTGCGTGTCGTGGTATGGAAGACACATCTTATTTGAGTAAACAATTGTAAGGCCTTAAGGCCATTGTACTTGTGTATTGTACTTCATTCCTATTAGGTTTTGTAGTTGACATTCATGCTTGTGGTTGGGTTCTTTAATCTGCAACTTTTAATAATTGCTTCCGCTTGAATGACTCTATGTAGGACATTGGTTATTAGTTGGATGGTATTCCATTGAGTAACCACCCGGTATGTCTGTGGTATATGACGTCGGGCCCCGGCCGGACCTACTACTATATGCTATGCGACGGATAGGGGATGTTACAATTTGATATCAGACTACTGGTTTCAATCAGGCTTAAAATGAATTCGTGGACGAATTTTTTTTAAGGGGTGGTGAGCGCATGTGTGTGCATCATCGTTATAACATCAAAAGAACCCATGAATGTCCACTTAGGAATGAAAATACACGTGTTTGAGGAACCTGCGCGTTCTTATAATTGCGTTTTGCAATTTTGTTTGGTCTCTTAATGAGGTTTTGTACAACTATAGGTGACCAGAAGCGGTGCAGGGTCGTCAGAACGTCCAGTTTCTAAGACTAGTAGTGCACCAAATGATGCTCCTGCAACACCTCCCTCGGCTGAAACCATACGATTGGTTGCCGAAGCAGTGTTTGTCATGATCAATGCGCATCCTGCAAGGCAAATGCAGCGGACCTCTCCTACGATGGAGCAGGTACCGCTCAAAGAGATGAACCGAAAAGAGTGGAGCAGGTAGTGGTGGAGCCTTTGGTGCTGAGGCGAGCAATTGAAAGGCAGCTCAAGCATGTTATGAGCTTTAATCCTGCTGTATTCTCGGGGTTGGGACCCCATCTCAAGCTGAAACTTGCTCTCCCGAGTGAAGAGAGTCCTGACAGCTACTGAAACGGAGGAGTGGCAGATGACCACTATAGTTACATTCCTGTTGGACGGGGATGCGAGGCTGTGGTGGAAAGGTTTAGAGCTGCATCTCTTGAGAGGAAGGCAACTGATGGACGTCTCGATGGAGGAGTTCTCGAGACTGTTATTTGCAAGGTACCTCCTTTCGACACAGAGGATAACTTTGGAGAATGAGTTTCAAAGGTTGGTGCAAGGAGAGAGTAGTGTGGATGATTATCTCCACGAGTTTACTCGGTTGGGTCGATATGTTAGCTCCACATTCGCGAATTAGGAGCGTAAGACGAACCGTTTCTATGAAGGTCTGAGAGATGACTTGAGGTTGCTGCTCTCGAGGCCGATGACACAGGGCTTCTTGACCCTGGTCAGCACGGCCCGATCTTTGGAGAAGGACTTGAAGAATGTGCAAGCAAAGAAAAGCTCTAATGATAAGAAGACGGAGTTTAAAGTGCTGACTACTTCGAAGTCTGGATATCGTAGGTTCTACAAGAAAGCTAGGACCTCGGGTCCAACCCCCTCTTCTGGTGCTTCTGGGGCGACTGCGGGTCGAACCCCGGGTGCATGTTTTACTTGTGGAAAGTCGGGGCACTTTGCCCGTGACTGTTGGAGCGGACGTTCCAAGTCCGAGAGGAATCCGGGAGCAACATATGAAGAGAAGGGCAAGGCGGTGGAGTCAACCACGTCTCATTATGCTCCGGCTCAACCAAGAGTTTATAATCTAGGCCAACAGGAGGCCATCAAGTAAGCGGATGTGGTGACAGGTACGATTTAAATTTATAGTAAGTTAAATTTTTAATATTTATTATGCACGTGTTACCTTACCACTGCTTGCTTAGGATTTGTTTTGATTTGCGAGAATCCAGCGAGAGCACTATTTGATACGGGAGTTTCACACTCCTTTTTGTCCGAAGGGTTCATATCGCGCATCGGAGTACCTTCTTCGATGGCGAAGGACAAACTGGATGTGTTGTTGCCGAATGGGTGTTCGATGCGCGCGGAGAGAATCTATGGCGTTGAGATTCGTATTGGGAGCCAAGAGTTCCATTTGCTAGCGTCGTTACTGCCGTTGGTGGAGTTCGACATAATATTTGGCATGGACTGGCTCTCGGAGCAGCAAGCTTTTATTGATTGCGATCGCAAGGAAGTCAAGTTGGGAACAGGTCGTGAGACGACTTTTACGGGCTTGAAAGGATCGAGCAAGACTTTGATGTCTGCTATTCAGGTGGTGAAGGCGGTTCGTGCTGGAGTAGAGCTGTTTTTCACGCTAGTTGAGGTTACAAATCCTAAGCCTACGTTGGACAGTATTTTAGTGGTAGCTGAGTACCCTGATGTGTTCCCTGCCGATCTTCCTGGAGCCCCGCCTCAACGAAGATAGATTTCACGATTGAGCTAGTGGTAGGTGCAAAACTTGTGTCACGCTCTCCGTATCGGCTAGCCCCTAAGGAAATGGCGAAGCTGAAGGTGCAACTTCAATAGTTGTTGGAGCAAGGGTATGTGCTTCCAAGCTCTTCTCCTTGGAGCACACCGGTCCTCTTTGTTAAGAATAAAGATGGAAGCTTGAGACTATGTATCGATTATCGAGAGTTGAACAAGCTAACGGAGAAGAACAAGTACCCGATCCCGAGAATTGATGATCTGTTCGATCAGTTGTTCGGGTCAACGGTGTACTCAAAGTTGGATCTTAAGTCTAGATATTATCATCTGAGGATAAGGCAGAGTGATATCCCCAAAACAGCTTTTAGTGCGAGATACAGGCATTACGAGTTTACGGTCATGTCGTTTGGGCTGACAAATGCGCCGTCAGTGTTCATGAATTTGATGAACAAGACTTTCAGGGAGTACTTAGACCACTTTGTGATCGTCTTCATCAACGACATTTTGGTGTACTCGCAAAGTGAGGAGGATCACTTTAAGCATCTTCATTTGGTGCTGGAGTCGCTGAGGAGGAATCAATTGTACGCCAAGTTCTCCAAATGCGAGTTTTGGTTATCCTCAGTGGCGTTCCTTAGGCACATAATCAGTGGAGAGGGCATTGCGGTGGATCTGGTGAAGATTGTTGCAATACGAGAGTGGTCTATGCTTTCTACGGTAGTGGAAGTCCGGAGCTTTTTGGGGCTTGCCGGCTATTACAGGCGCTTCGTGGAGAACTTCTCACGGATAACGTTACCCCTCACGACTTTGACGAGGAAAGAGCAGAAGTTCGTTTGGACGTCGGAGTGTGCGCGGGCTTTTGAGGAGTTGAAGTGTCGGTTGACACGACGCCTGTGTTGAGTTCGCTGAGTGGGACCGAAGGTCTTGAGATCTATAGCGATGCTTCGGGCAGTAGCTTGGGTTGTGTGCTGCAGCAGCATGGAAGTGTGAAGCGTATGGCTCGAGACAGCTGGAAGTGCACGAGAGGAATTATCCGGTCCATGACTTGGAGTTAGCGGCCGTGATTTTTGCTTTGAAGCTGTGGAGGCACTACTTGTATGGGGTGAGGGTCGATATCTATACCGACCATAAAAGCCTGAAATATTTGTTGGATCAAAAGGATCTAAACATGCGGCAGAGGAGATAGATGGAGTTCCTAGGGGACTACACGTTCAAAATCCATTATGTGCCTGGGAAAGGCAATGCGGTTGCGGACGCGTTGAGTCTTCGGGCCCCAGCTCAAGCCAATTGGCTATCGGTCCATGACGAGTGGCTAGTTCAGGAGTTGGAGGCATTGAAGATCTCTTGCATAGACAAGCAGTCGAGTGTTGAAGCGCTATTGAACTGGACGAAAGTTCAGTATGACCTGACTGATCGGATTCGGCAGGCTTTGTATGTGGATAGCAGCATGAAGCAGCTCATGATAGGGGCTTTGGATGGGTCAAATTCCCCATATGAGGTTGTGGATGGATTGGTTTGGAAAGACGGTCATCTGTGCGTCCCAAATGTGGGCACTTTGCGGGTGGAATTGTTGTACGAGGCGCATCATACCAAGTACACGATTCACCTGGAGAGCACGAAGATGTACCGCGATGTGAAGAAATTGTTCTGGTGGCCAGGACTGAAGAAGGATGTGACACTGTACGTGGCGAAGTGTCAGACATGCGCCTTGGTGAAGGCAGAATGCCAAAAGTCGGGAGGATTCTTGAAGTCCTTGCCTATTCTGGAGTGGAAGTTTGACGACATTACTATGGACTTTGTGCACTGGCTGCCGAGGTCGCAAAAAGGGAATGACTCCATTTGGGTGGTCGTAGATCGTCTAACGAAGGTGTCGCACTTCATTCCGCATAGGAAGGATGATCCCATGGAGAAACTGGCGAAGTTATATGTGGATAACATAGTACGGCTTCACGGTGTGCCCCGCAACATCGTGAGTGACCGAGATGGGCGGTTCACGTCCAATGATTGGAGGTTGGTGCAGCAGATGTTGGGAACAAAATTGAATTTCAGCACAACCTTTCATCCGCAAACGGATGGGCAGACCGAGAGGGTCAATAGGACGATGGAAGACATGCTTCGCATGTGCGTCCTGGATTTCGGGAAGCAGTGAGAAGACCACCTATACTTGGTGGAGTTCGCGTACAACAATAGCTACTAAGCGAGCATACAAATGGCGCCCTTCGAGGCCCTTTATGGTAGAAGATGTCGCATGCCGTTGTCTTGGTTGGAAACAGGCGAGTCAAAGTTGTACAAGCGACAAGAGGTGGAAGATGCTACTTCGTTGGTGCGAACCATTCGGGAAAGGTTGCTAATCGTTCAGGACCGTCAGACTAAGTACTATAATGTCAAGCACGGGAACGTGGAGTTCGCTATTGGCGACTGGGTGTACTTGAAGATCAAGTCGTTCAAGGGTGTCTCGCGGGTGCGGCGCTTAAAGAAGCTAAGCCCGAGGTACCTTGGACCGTTTGAGGTTCTGGAGCGGATTGGCGAAGCAGCGTATCGGTTGAAGCTATCAGTGGAACTTAGTGGTCTACACGATATATTCCATATATCGGTGCTATGGAAGGCGGTGCAAGAGCCTTCGCATGTGATCGCGGTGGATCAAGTGTCGGTGGATAATGAGTTGACGACGAAGGTCAAGCCCGTACGAATTGAGGACTCGGAAGTCAAGCTGCTACGCAACAAAGAGATTAGGATGGTCAAGGTCCGTTGGGACAACTGCGGTCGGAAGGATCTCTCGTGGGAGCGAGACAGACCATGCTTGAGGAGTACCCGGAGTTATTCCACTCAGGTACCGTTTAAGTTTTTGTGTTTATCTTTCCTTTATGTAATTTTGGGTACAAAATTCTTTTAAGAGGGAGAGAGTTGTAACGCCCCGAAACTCAAAAGAGCGATAAGAGGTGTTTTGAGCCAAGTTTGGAATTTGGTAGGGGGCACACGGCCTGGGACACGGGCGTGTCCCAGGGCATGTCATGCTCGGGTCGACGATCTGGCCGAGAGGTCGACGAATTTTGGGGTCGACGATCGTCGAGCAGCGAACACGACCTGAGACACGGGCGTGTCACAGGCCATGTCCTTCTCGGGTTGGCGTGGTTCTGTGTCGATGGAGTAACACGACTTAGTACACGACCGTGTTCTGGATGACACGGGCATGTCAGTTGCCCGTGTTCTTTCCGGGACGCGTCGGTTCCGACAGCGATTGGGGAACACGGCCCTGGACACGGGCGTGTCACAGGCCGTATTCGGCCCAGATTTTGAATTTCAATGGCGAATCCTGGTCGTTCGTTTCCTAATTTTGTGATCCAACGGCTGGGGGTTGTTCCTGCTGGGATATACCCGGGTTTAGGGTTGGAAATCCTTCATTTCTTTCACTTAGTGTCTTTCTAAAGTCTAGAGAGAGGAGAGCAAGGAAGGAGAAAGGAGACTAGATCCGGTCACCGGCGGAGCTTCAAAGCTCCAAATCGCGAGGTGACTTCGGATCTACGGAGGCAAGGAGATTGCGGTGCTTTTCATCCGCATAGATTTCCATGACGCCAAGGAAAAATGCTAGGGTAACGATTCTCATCTTAGGACATGTGAAGTACTCTTTTCCTTTGCATAGGAAGCCCGCTCTCGCGAGTTTGCAGTGAGTTGGGGCGTTCCTTTGGGTAGACATGAATAGTCCCCGTTGTGTACATGTAGAGTCCGTAATCAAGAACAGATATAGGCATGATGTGTGAAGCCTACCCGGACAAGTTGGTCTGGATCGGTGATGTTGCATTGTATAAGTGGCCGGAGAAGGCTCCGTGCGGATGTTTGTTTTTCGGGTTTTCTACGTGGTAGATTGCAACATGAAGCCTTGTGGATTAACTCAAAAGTGCACCGGGAAAACTGGGCAGATGCGTGATTCTGCCAGCATGGTGGCCTGGGAGCCAACTTGTACACAACTGGGTTATGTAAAGTGTGTATCGGATTGGGACTCGGGAAAGTTTGACCCGCGCATATGGCTTAAATTATCATTACAATGCTAGTAACGAGTTAGGTGGAACCGTACCCGCTCTATGTCGTTCGGTAGGAGCCGTTGGCATAGATGGAGGGTCTTAGGCGGTCTATGGCTTAAAATGACATGACCAATGCTGGAAAGACAAAATGATCGTAAGATTGGCCGTCCTAGTGGCGGTGGTGAGACCGAGACGTCTATGGCTTGAATTGACGTGACATTGACAGGTTCACCGAGAATGTGCCCTGAGAGCACGGGGTGTGTGGTCGTGCGTGCCCACGCCTGTGATGAAGTGTTTATCTATACTGCTTGGTTATGCTAACAAAGTGCAGGGAAAGGAGCATCACCGCCCCGAGTTTGGGGGCGGGATCGTTATAATTTCTTCAGCATAGCTGACTGTTGCTTTTGCTTGCCACCGTGTGGTGGATTGTTGCTTGCAGGTGCTGCGGAGCCGAGCGGTAAATAGCGGGCTAAAGCCCAAGTTGCTGAGCCGGCCTTCGAAGGCCAAATTTTGAGTGTTTACTTGTTTATTCATGTGTGACCGGCCTGCGTGCCGTGGTATGGAAGACACATCTTATTTGAATAAACTATTGTAAGGCCTCAAGGACATTGTACTTGTGTATTGTACTTCATTCATATTGGGTTTTGTAGTGGACATTCATGATTGTAGCTGGGTTCTTTAATTTGCAACTTTTAATAATTGCTTCCGCTAAAATGACTCTGTGTAGGACGTTGGTTATTAGTTGGACGGTATTCCATTGAGTAACCACCTGGTCTGTCTGTAGTATATGGCGTTGGGCCCCGGCCGGACCTACTGCTATATGTTATGCGACGGATAGGGGGTGTTACAAACTCAGCACACAGACTCTTCATCTTCAAAAAGAACTTAGATATGGTCAGGTCTCCTTGAGTTGTCCTAGCCAACTCATTCTTCAGGAACTGTAGTCTGGCCACATTCTTCATGTTGAACAACTCATTAATGGTTGTCCAAATATCAGTAGCTGACTCACACCCAATGATGTGATCAAACAACTCTGGTGAAACAGCCCTCTTGAGGATAAACCTTGTCATTGCATTTGTTTTCCTCCAGACCCTCACCTGCTCAGCAGTCCCAAATACAGCTGTAACTTCCTGCCTGTCGTCACCACCGACGACCTCTCATAACTCCTCGCCAGAAGATAAATCTTCATGCACGACTTCCACTTTTTAAAGTTAATCGGCGTTAAGAGTTCAATACCCAGACCTCTTGCATAACTCACTTCCTTTGAAACAACCTTGGTTAAGCTTTCAGAAGCACAGAGCACAAAACAAGTTGATCACCGCTCAAGCAACTGAACCACCCTCTAATACCATGTTGAATTTTCTCAAGATGATCAGCGAGATAGTTTGACGCCAAATTAAAATTCTCAGAGCTATCAAGATCACACCTTGATCAAGCGGAACTAGAAAAGCAAGCTCAAACACTAATTGCAAGAAGAACAAACAAGCAGATCATATATTTATAAACTTCTTTACATGGCGAGGTATATGTTGCGAGACATGATTTCGCCAGTACACAAGGAAAAATAGAAAGAAACAAATCAATCCGGGTGGACAGAACTGGAGACCGCCGAGACCGCCCAGTCCGTCGAAGTCGCTGAGACCGCCCGAAATGCTGATGCTAGAAGACGAATAGAACACGGAGTCCGCCAAGACCGCGAGGCCGCGCGGACACGCCGTTATTCGCTGACTGCTGCTGAACTGAGGAACAGACCGCCTAACCGCCCGAGTCCGACGGACAGGTTATTGAACTTGGAAAAGATGAAGCAGAGAAAATTGACAAGCCGCAGAAGCGACCTGCTGAGACCGCCGATTGTAACCGCAAACTTCACTGATCCTGACCGAAGTCAAAGTCAAACTCCTAGCTCCACAGTGCTAGCTGCGCAACTTGCAAATAGCAACCAGTAAACTCTGATCAAACCGCACAGACAAGAAAACTGAGGCTGCAGCACTTAACCAAGTCTCAACTTACTGTTCCCTCGGTTATTGTAGACATGTCGGGGGGGGTCTATTTATAGGCGAGGTGAGGAGTGTGTTCACCACCCTAATGAATAGAGTCACCACCCCAGCTTGCAGCTAGCAAAGCCCAGTCTGCCAAGTCCGCAAGGACTTAGCCGGACTTCAAACAACTCGCCAGGAATTAAGGCAAGGTGTCGACCACCAGGCAGACTCCACCACAGTCTGCACACACTATGCGGACAAGGCAACAACTCGCATAGCCCGTATCACAGCACTAGTCTGCCACACTACAACACGGACAGCCACAGCCCAACTGCATCAGTCCGCACGCCATATGTAGACATGACGACAGTCCGCAAAACTCGAGAGCGACGCCTCAGCCTGCCACATGAGTCCACGACCAACAGGCAGACCGCCCGGTCAACAATGGACTCCGCGAACACTGCGGATACCCTGGACTTGCCACAGAGTATGACCAAGTCCAGCAAATCACCAAGAGTCCAGTGCGAGCTCGACGGACACAGCCCTAGTCCGCCAGCTCCCAAGACAGATCACTGATGTCATGCTCAGTCTGCCACATGAATGCAGCTAACACTCTCCGCAACACCGGAGAACTCGGCAAGGACCAAAGCCGATCTCCAAAGACAGTCCACAATAGCGAACTCCGCAGGCTCTAACCAAGTCTGCCATACTCTGTGGACTTATCCTCAAATCCGCGCGGTTACTCCATTACCGGCCTATCTGCAGAACCGCAGGCTGAGCTGAGCACTGCCACCAGACCGCCAGAGTCAGGCCGCGCAGGCCGCTCCACTAGAACAACCAAGCCACCAAGACCAACCTGGCCAGTCCACCCAGGCCGCAACATCAGTCAGCCCAGGATGTGGACTCAGACCACATGGTATGCCACATCACCCACTTTCACTTCATGATTTTCAACATCAGATACAATAGTCGACCGATGAGATGTCTATATATTGAGTTGTCATCAAGTAAGTTGCCAGATGTTTTGTGAAGTTTGATATTACTGTTCATAGGTGTCGAATAGGGCTTGGCACCAAGATGTCCAACATCCTTAAGTAAATCCAAAGAATACTTCCTTTGATAAATGTTAATAGCTTTATTGCTTCTTGTTATTTCAAAGCCCAAGAAAAATTTGAGATCACCCAAGTCTTTAATACTGAACATAGTATGCAAAAGTTGTTTGATGCCATTGATTTCAGTGATATTATTACCAACTAACAGTAAATCATACACATATACTAGTATAGTTGTAAAATTTTTGTCACAAGACTTAGTAAACAATGAATAATCTGCCTTTGATTACTTATATCCTGAATCAATCAAAAATGTGGTCAATTTGGTATTCCATTGCCTGCTCGCTTGTTTTAGACCTTACAAGGACTTATTGAGCATGCAAACCATGGTGGATTTATTGTTTCTAAACCAGGAGGCAAATCCATGTAAACTTCTTCATTCAAATCTCCATGTAAAAGGGTTGTGTTGACTTCCAATTATTGCAGATGCCAATTGTGAATAGATGCTAAAGAAAGAAATACTCTTATGGTAGTCATTTTGACAATTGGACTGAAGGTTTCAGAATAATCAATTCCTGCAGTTTGATTATAGCTTTTTTTCCACTAGCCTAGCTTTATGTCATTCAACAGTTCCATATGCATGGCGTTTTACTCTAAAAATCCATTTACATCCAATTGATCTTTTGGTGGGGGAATATGAGTTACAATCCAGGTGTTATTGTCTACCAGAGCTTTCAATTCAGTTTGTGAAAGAACTAGTGCCTAAACACCTAGAGGGGTGGGGGTGAATAGGTGCACTTAATCTTTTTAACTTTTAAGGCAGAAACACTGAATTATTAGACCTGTTTATGCAATTCTCTACAGCAATTCAGCACAGATAACACAGCAGTCACAGAATTAATCACACACAGAGTACACACATATTTTATAGTGGTTCCCCAAGGTCTGGGTACATCCACTTTCCCCCTTCGCCTATCTAGTAGTGTACTAGATTCGGCATAACTTCTCCACTTCTCCTCAGATCCTCAGATCTTACAACTCAGAACCCCAAACAGGTTCCTACAACTCAGAGTGATCCCACTCCTACAACTCAGGCACCAAGCCCTACCACTCAGTCTTCAACAAGACCTACACTTAGGCACAATAGCCCTACCTCAGCCTTCAACAAGGCCTACACTCAGAGAAATGATTCTCCTACACTCAGGCTCACATGCCCTACCTCAGCCTTTATAGATTTAGGCTTACAACTCAGATCTATACAAGATCCTACAGAAATTAGAAAATACAAAGTATATGACCTCAACTCTGATAGAGAGAGATGAGTTGACTGGCTTCTTGATGAGTTCTTTGAAGAACTTGACTGAGATCAACCTCCCTTGGCTTTCTTCAAAGCTTCTTGAATTAGAACACAGTAAGGTTGAATCTCCTGAAGATGATCTTTGATCAACTTCTGTCTTGAGATTCAGATCTCAATCTGATTCTAACTTAGCAGCCCGGTTCAGCAACTGCACTTCTTAGAAGGAGCTCTCTCTCTCCAACTTCTTAGATCTTCACTTGAAGGTCTTCTTCTTGTTGTGTTGTTTTTCACTTCATTGATTGCTTCATTGATCATTCCTTCTGTTGAAGGAATAAGCCTTTATATAAGCTTTCTTCATGGTGACCGACTGATCTGGTTTCTAACGATCTTCTGACCGCTCTGACAGTAGTAGTTGACCGGTTGAAATGGCAGCTATCAAGTCATCCAGTCACTTCTTGAAATCTCTGTCACTGTCTGAAAGTGTCGAGACAGATAGTCTTTATGTGTTGACACAAATAGACTAAGTGTCGACACAAGTAGACTAAGTGTCGACACTAGCCTTCATGGTGTCGACACAACTCCTTGTGTTGTTGTAATTGCTTCTCGACACTGCTTCTTCAGAATGTGTCGACACTGATCCTGTCTGTCGACACAAGTCCTTCTTCTTCAATACTTAGTTGATTTCTGCTAAGTGTCGATACAACTCCTTTGTGTCGACACATCTTCTTGTGTTGAAACTTGTTAAGTGTCGACACATCTTTTTTGTGTCGACACATGCCTTCTGTGTTGAAACTTTTGTTGAGTGTCGACACATCTCCTTTGTGTCGACACATTCTTCATGTGTTGAGACTTGCTGTGTGTCGACACATCTCCTTTGTGTTGACACTTGTACTTAAACTTTGTTGAAGTTTGCTGAGTATCGACACAGCCTCCTAGTGTCAACACATATACTTGAACTTTGTTGAAGTTTGCTGAGTGTCGACACAGCCTCCTAGTGTCGACACATGTACTTGAACTTTGTTGAAGTTTGCTGAGTGTCGACACAGCCTCCTAGTGTCGACACTTTTGCTGTCGACAAAGTTTCTTTGGGTGTCGACACTGCTTCTAAGTGTCGACACTGATTATGTAGATAATTCTTCATTGTGTGTCGACACAGCCTGTATGTGTCGACACTTTTCTTCTGGTGTCGACTCTGCCTTCCTGGTGTCGACACAATTACTCCAAGTGTCGACACAGCTTCTCTAGGTGTCGACACAAGCCTTCTTAACTCTCGACACTTTTCTTCTAGGTGTCGACACATGGACTTAGAAACTTTTCCTGCAAACATGCAGTTACTTAACCTACACAAATAAACTCAAACCACATCAAATACACCTTGATGTATATCATTGAGTAGGGTGAGGCTTCTTCAAATCAGGTACATATATTCCAATATACCCAACAATCTCCCCCTATTTGGAGAAGTCATAACCCTTAGTCAATGATATACACCATACATAACAAATTTTCAGTATGATGTAAAACAGTATTATATGACAGGGAAAATACTTAAACATGCATGAACAGAACATGTATAAATAATTATCTCAGAACAATTAATGTAATAGATTTGAACCATGACACAATGTTCTTACAAATTCCAATATTTTCATTAATCAAAAGTTTACATATAGTTTAATACAAATGATTACAAATTGTAAACTTAAGAAAATGCTATCCTATGACTGCTCTGGTTCCTTGATTACAATCCCCTTTCCAGATTGAATCTTTGCTTGAACTGAAGCTTCATTATCATCAACAACAACAGGCTTCTTCCCTTTGAGATCTTTCTTTTTCAGCTCTTTAGCCTTTATCTTCTGCCTTTCAAAATAGTGATAAGGCTTAGGGAAATACTTGCTAGGCTCCTGTGCATTCGGAGGTAGCTTTCCCAGTTTAGCCTTTCTTCTATATTGTACTATGGTATCTTGCCTATTCTCATGTTTTCTCCACTCCAGGTCAGAATACCACTTGCCTCTATCCAGGACATTGTCCTTAGCAGCCTTCCAAGCAGTCAAGATGATATTCCTGGAAGTGGGGCTCCATTGTTCAAAATCTGGCCTTAATTCAGCTTGCTCTCTGAATCTTTTCTTAGATAATTGAGCCTCTTGTTCTTTTAACAAAGCCTCTTGCTCTTTTAGTTGTGCCTCTGGCACAGACTGGACTACCTTCTCAATAATAACATTTTGATTACCCTCAGGAGGACTATACATAGACTGTACCTCCTGATGTATCATGTCAAAATCTGCTGGAGGATATATCACTTGAGGCACTTCAGCTTGCTCTCCTCCAAAGTATGCAGGATTGTTGCCAAACTCTGCAACATTATCATCATTATATAAAGGTGGATATCCAAGGGTGGCTCTGATGGGGTTGGAAATCAATTTGGCATGATCAGAGCCTGCCTTGACTAATACCCTCTCCCCCTTTATGACTTCTCTCTCTATGTGATCTCTAAGATCATCCTTTTGGAATCGTATCTGTGCATTCAAATAGTTGACTCCATCTTTATAGAAAGGTTTTAACTTTTGTAGCATGTCAGTAATAACCTTTTGAGAATCTGCAATAGCAGTGTGAACTGCAAGTAGGCTTTCTTGGAGTTGCTTATCAAACTCAGCTTTGGCAGCAGCACTGTGTGCAGTCTGGGTAGTAGTTATATTCTTCATTTCAGTGACTATGGCATTATGAGAAGCAGTCAGATTATCATTCATTCTCAGCTGATTCTCTAAGACATAGCCTTGTTTTAGTGCTAGGTCATCAAGTTGTGTCTTTAGCTTCTCTTGATGTGTAGCCAGATAGACCACTGCATTGCCTCCTTTATGGAAACAATCAGTCATTTCTTTCTTGTTGAGATTCACTTCAAATCTGATTGACTTGATGTCTTGTGTCAGATCAAATTGCAGGGATTTATGCCCTTCATCCACATATTTTTCTAGAGCTTGCCTTTGCTCATCTAGCTTGATTTACAATGCTACCATCAGAGAACTATAATCAGTAGTGGTGGCTGGCTGTGGAGCAATTGTCTGTAGGGCTTTCTTATAGTTCTGGATTCTTCTCTTGAAGACCTGGAACTTCCTTTTCTTGGCTCTAACAGCCTCTTCATCTTCTAATGCAGAAGTACTGACTATGTCTACTCTATCCTTAGGACTTGGATGTGAATCCTTCTCAGTCCTTGGTAGCCCTTCAGCATCTCTTGGCTCGTCAGTCTCCTTCCTTGTAGTTTCCTCTACAATCTCCACATGCTCCCCCTCAATATTTGCATTCTCCCCCTCAGCAGCAGTTGTCTCTTTCTCAAAATCAGTTTGTAGAAGATCAGGGAACAGCTCTTCTAATGTAAATTCCTGTTGAGAATGGGCTGGAGAACCTCTGATCTCATCAACCACTTTATCAACAACAGATGTGTCCTCCAGGACAACATCTTGTGGTTGAGGTTGTATCTGTGTTTACTGATGAACATCAGGTAATGAATCAGTCAAAACTTCATCCTCAATAGTGAAATCTAATTGATTAATTTCAGTGATTACCTCTAGTATGGTTTGAGTAGCCCTTTCACTCTCTAGTGGAGTTGGCTCTTCCACATGTAGAGGCTCCCCCTGGAGTGGATCCAGGTGAATTGGGCTAGCTGGTGGGAGCTCCCCCTGCCTCTGTGCATCTTCTAGTCTACCTGGAGACTGTTCAGCATTTCTACCCTGTTCATCATCAGAACTAAACACCACTTGCTCTTCAGAGCTGCTAGAGGATTCTTGAGCCACAATCGCTGTCTTCTTCTTCTTCTTCTGAGGTGTGTCCTTTACTGGAGTTGGCATTTCTTTTATCAATACTCTATCCCACCTAGAGAAAATTCTCAAATCCATTCTCCTCATGTGGTTTATCTTGGAACCTGCAGCTTGGTTCATCACATCAGGAATACTGCCAGCTAGGTATAGACTCAGAATTCTACCCAGATTGGGCTTCTTCAGGCTCTCTTTTATCTTATCAAATAGAACTACTGACCAGTCAGTCTTATGTTTGAAGATAATCCTTGTCATCAAACTGAACATATAAGCTGAAATTCTGTCATGTCCTCCAGGCTTGCTCAGGATGACCTTGCCAACTATTTCAGACAGAAACTTTCCTTGGATGTTCATCCCTTTTCTGTTGAAAACTGATCCAATTTTCAGGTTTGAATCAAGTCCACACCATCTCAATGCCTCTCTAGTCTTAGAAGCAGATACATATTCTTCCTCTTTTGTTCTTGGTAGTTGAAGTACCTTCCTTAGACTTTTCTGTGTGACCTTGACTTTGGTCCCATGAACTCTGGACTTAATCTTGAGTCCAATATCATCAAGTGAAGCTGCACTCAAAAATTCTAGGACCTCCTTCTTCCAGATCTTGATTGGTTCTGATACAAGGTATTCCAATCCAGTCTCGGCAATTAGGGTTACCACAACTTTGATTTCGGGTTCCGCGTCATCAAAGGCGTGTCGCACGAGCTCATATCCTTCATTAATGTTCTCTTCTAGCTTGGGCGCCATTAGGGTTAGAAGAAATTTTGAATTTAGAGAAGAGAGATGTCGACACACAAGTTTGGTCTCGAGACTATGGTGAGCGTGTCGACAAACAATGGTGAAAACCTATTTATATCTTTCTAGAATCGAAGATGAAAAGGCGCGTCAAAGTACTTAAATTGTGTCGACACTGTTGAAAAGTGTCGACACTTACTTATAATGTCTCGACAACTATGTGTCGACACAAATATAGTCGACAGAATATATGTGTCGACACTTATATATGTGTCGACACTTATATATGTGTCGACACCACTCAGCTCGACACTTAGTCGAGACTCTACTTGACTAATTCGGTGTAAATCCTAAATGTCGACACCACCTTGGATGTGTCGACACCTACACTGCATGTGTCGACATAAATTCTCTGAAGTGTCGACACAGACTTCCTAGATGTGTCGACACCATTTCTCTGAAATGTCGACACCGCTTCAATGTGTCGACACAGACAACTCTGTGTGTCGACACCATTTTACTTAGCCAATTTTTGTAAACTATTCTAAGTTTATCATCCCTAATTCAATTTTAAATTTATTGAATTTGGTTTCATCTAAGGGCTTAGTATACATATCAGCTAACTGATTTTCTGTCTTAACATACTCTAGGGAAATATCTTCTTTTTCCACATGTTCTCTTAGAAAATGATATTTTATTTCTATGTGCTTAGTCCTACTATGAGAGACAAGATTATTTGCAATAGAAATGACACTAGTAGAATCACAAAATAAAGGTGTTCTACTTACTTGAATACCATAATCTTCTAGCTGATGTTGAATCCATAGAAGTTGAGCACAACAACTTCCTGCAGCAACATACTCTGACTCAGCTGTGGAGATAGCCACACTGGTTTGCTTCTTGCTACTCCATGATACCAGCCTTCCTCCTAGAAATTGACAGGTACCTGTGGTACTTTTTCTATCTTCCTTGCAGCCTGCAAAATCTGTATCTGAATAACCTGTTAGTTCAAAATCTTCATTCCTAGGGTACCAAAGGCCTATATAAGGAGTGCCCTTAAGATATCTCAAAATTCTTTTGACTGCTGTCAAATGAGATTCTTTAGGGCAAGCTTGGTACCTAGCACAGACACATGTAGCATACATGATATCTGGTCTACTAGCAGTCAAATACAATAGGGAGCCAACTATCCCTCTATACAAAGTTTCATCTACAGGTTTCCCTGCATCATCTTTGCTTAGAGACATGCTTGACCCCATAGAAGTTTTCATGGTAATGGATGATTTCATACCATACTTCCTTATCAATTCTAGGGTGAACTTAGACTGGCATATGGATAAACCATCCTCAGTCTGTCTAACTTGGAGACCCAAGAAGAACTTAAGTTCCTCCATACTGCTCATTTCAAATTGTCCTTGCATTAGTTTTGCAAACTTTCTGCAAAGACTACTTTCTGTAGACCCAAATATTATGTCATTTACATATATTTGGACTAAGATAATCTTGCCTCTGGATTCCCTAAGGAATAGAGTCTTGTCTATTTTCCACCTTGTGAATTTATTCTCAATGAGAAAACTAGACAGGGTTTTATACCAAGCCCTAGGGGCTTGTTTTAACCCATAAAAAGTCTTCCTAAGTCTATATACATAATCAGGTTTAAGAGAATCTACAAAACCTGATGGCTTCTCTACATAGACTTCTTCCTTCAAGTTTCCATTCAGAAAAGCTGACTTAACCATCCATTTGATATACCTTAAATCCTTGATAAGTTGCATAGGCAAGGAACATCCTTATTGCTTCCAGTCTTGCTACTAGAGCAAAGGTTTGATCAAAATCAATACCTTCTTCCTGTCTATATCCTTTTACAACTAGTCTAGCTTTATTCTTTATAATAATTCCATTCTCATCCAACTTGTTCCTAAAGATCCACTTAGTTCCAATAATGTTGTGGTCTTTTGGTTTAGGAACTAGCTCCCAGACCTTGCATCTTTTGAACTGGTTCAACTCCTCTTGCATGGCCTCAATCCAATGAGGGTCTAGGATAGCTTCTTCGAATTTCTTTGGCACTACTTGGGATAGAAAGCTGGAGTAGAGAACTGAACTTAGATTCCTGCTCCTTGTTTGTACCCCTTATCTGAGATCTCCAATAATTTGATTGGCTGGATGATCTTTTAAATGCCTATTTGTTGGAGGCAGCCTGTCTTCTGGCTGTACACCTTCAGCTTCTTCATTCAGCTGCTCCTCTTGGTCTTCTTCAGCAACAGGAGTATCTTATACTCCCCCTGGACAGTAGTCATTATCTACTACTTGCTGACTTGCTGTAGAACTTTCTACAATAGTAAGCTTATCCATCTTCTCAGTTACACCTGTGAAGCTGCAAACACTACTAGGTAATTCATTGTTAATGAGTCTAGCTTCATCAAAAACTACATGAACTGACTCTTCTACAACTTGAGTAATCAAGTTGTAGACCCTATAAGCCTTACTGTTGTTGTTGTACCCAACAAAAATTTCCTCTTGGAATTTGACAGCAGACTTGGTTAGATAAGACTTACCATTGTTAAGGATATAACACTTGCAACCAAAGATCCTGAAATATGATAGATTTGGTTTTCTGCCCTTCACAATCTCATAGGGGGTCTTCTTGTGGCTCTTGGTGATAGTAGCCCTATTGATCACATGACAAGCAGTGTTTACTGCCTCAGCCCAGAAATATTCTGGGAGAGATGTGTCACTCAATAGGGTTCTACCAGCCTCTATCAAGGTTCTATTTTTCCTTTCAGCAATACCATTTTGCTGAGGTGTTCTTGGTGAGGAAAATTCCTGAAAAATACCAAACTCTTCACACAGTTTTGTCATATTTTCAGACTGAAATTCAGTACCATGGTCACTTTTGATTTTGACCACTGTACTGTTCAATTCATTCTGAATTTGTTTAACAAAACTATACAAGATACTTGTGTTTTAGATTTTTGCCTTAGGAAGAACACCCATGAATATCTTGAGTAGTCATCAACTACCACAAATATGTAGACCTTCCTACCTAGGCTGTGAACTGGCATAGGACCAAAACGATCCATATGTAAGAGGTATAAACACCTCACAGCATCTTTGTTCTCAAGGCTATGAAAGGTGGATTTGGTCTGCTTGCCCTTTTGACAAGCTGAGCATATCCCAACCTTTATACACTTAACCTGAGGACCATTCCTCACTAACTCTTTGCTAAAGAGTTGACCAATTATCTTATAGTTAAGATGAGCCAGCCTCTTATGCCATTTAACACAATGTGAGACTTTCTCATCAGCTACAAGACAGATAGGAGAAACAATGTTCTCACACATAATGTCTAGACAATAGACATTTCTCTTCCTATATCCCGTCAGAATGATCTTTTGATCACTTGACCTACTGATATGACAACCATCCTTGACAAATGAGATGTCATATCCTAAATCACTCAGCTGACTTATGCTAATGAGATTATGTTTCAAACCCTTAACATAAGCCACTTGAGTAATTGTAATTAGGTTGCTAGAAATGTTACCAAAGCCTTTGATGATTCCTTTTTCTGAACCACCAAAGGTAACTTTAGGACCATCCTTGATTGGTGTATAGTCCTTCAGCAATCCCCTAGTTCCAGTCATGTGCCTGGAACATCCACTGTCCAAGTACCATATAGGGGCATGACCACTTGGACTCACCTGCAAAACAGATTACTTAACCTTAGAACCCAAATAATTTTTGGGTCCTTGGTGCAGGTTAGTCTGACTTTTAACAAAACTACCTGTAGCTTTTCTAGCAGGCAGTTTGCTACTCTCCTTGACACTAGAATTGTGCCAGCAATCTATGGCAAAGTGGCCTACCTTGCTACAACACCAGCACTCAAATCTGTTGTACCTTTGTTTAGGTACAACCCTAGCTGTCTTATCTACAGCAGGCTTCTTTTTGAGTACTTGGGCTTTGCCCTTAGACTTGGACCTAACTGTCCTGGCAGGTTTTGTAAACCCCAATCCAGTCTTACCCTTTTGAGGGATAAACTCATCTATCAAAGGTAAAACTGATTTTGGTTTAGAAAAACTTGCAACAATCTCTCTCTCCTTCTGAAGTCTAACCTCCAGATTCCTAATTTGATCATTCTTAAATGTAATAGTTCCCATCTGAATAACTGTAATGTTCTTCAGCCTGGATATTTCATTTAGTTTTTGATCTAACACTTTATCTGAATCAGTAGCTGCCAACTTAAGATTAGCAATTTCCTTAGTCAGTGTTTTGACCAGATTTTTGCTCTTCTTAAGTGCCTGCAATACATCTCTATATTCATCCATCAACTGATGAATATCTCCCTCAGATTCAGACCCACCCACATCACTTGATGCAGATGTATCTGATTCTGAATCAGTACTATAATCTGAAAAACATTGTATCTTACTTGGTCCAGGCTGATCCTGGATCTTGTCTCCTTTTGTTAAGGCCATCAGTCCATTGCACTGATTGTCCTCATGCTCATAAATTGAGTTCATTAGTTGCATGAACTCATCTTCCTCTTCTTCAGCAAACAGTCCAATATAGGCTTCAACTTCTGAATCTGTTTCTGAAGATGACTGATCAGTCAAACTCTTATCCTTCTTGGCAACAAAGGACCTTTCCTTTTTGCCCTTGAACTGAGTCTTCTTCTTGTCAGTTGACTCTTTCCTCTTTTCTGGACAGTCAGCTACTATATGCCCTTGTCTATTGCAACAATAGCATACTATCTTTGAGGATGTATTTTTACTTGGCTTGGACTTTCTTTTGTCATTCCTTGAGGACTTCCTGTTCTGATAGTAGTCATCTTTAGACTGTGAAGTGGATGCCTTAGACCTCCACTACTTCTTCTTCAGAAACATTTGAAACTGCCTTGTAAAGGCAGCAAAATCCTCATCACTTTCACTGCTTTCTGAATTTTTACTATCTGAATTTTCTGGTACTGTCTCAGCAACTATTTGTGGTGGAGATGGAGACTTGCTTCTATATTTCTTAGTAGCTTCAATCTTGAAGGCCACAGCTCTTTCCTTGTGCTACATTCTTGTAGTCTTCTCTTCCTCCTTCCTAACCATTAACTGCATTTCATAAGATAACAGTTTTCCAAACAAGGTTGGAGGACGTATATCAGCTAGTTTGGTCATTTCCCTTATGGCACAAATCTTAGTATCCCAGTCCTTAGTTAGAGATCTCAAGAACTTATCATTCAGCTCATAATTGCTGAATTCTCTTCCATAGGACATCAACTCATTAACAATCCTATAGAATTTCTTATAACACTCAGTAATGCTATCAGACCTTCCTTGTCTGAAACTTTCATACTCTTGATTTAACAAGAACTTCCTATCTTGTCTTACCTCTTCAGATCCCTCCATGTAAACTATCAGAGTGTCCCACATTTCTTTTGAGGTTTTATAATTTATTAAGTTCTGAAATGTGGCATCATCAATTGCATTTACAATAATATTCTGGGCCCTCTTGTCCATAGTGGCTAGAATTATTTCATCTTTAGTCATTTCTGAATAGTCATTGGGAGTTCTCTGATTTGCATCCAGAACAGATACTTTCATTGGCACATATTGCCCTTCCTTGACTGTGATGTATATTCTTGGGTCAGATGCTTCCATGAAGAGTCTAACCCTCTCTTTCCATATGTCAAAAATCTCTTTTCTGCAGATTGGCAATTTCATGGATCCTAACTCTTTGTGATTCTCAGTTGAACCCATTTTCTTGATTCTTGATTATTCTGATTCTGCCTACATGATCTTTACTCAGACTGTTATGTCTTTTTTGAGGAACCTGGCTCTGATACCACTTGAAAGAACTAGTGCCTAAACACCTAGAGGGGGGGGGTGAATAGGTGCACTTAATCTTTTTAACTTTTAAGGCAGAAACACTAAATTATTAGACCTGTTTATACAATTCTCTACAGCAATTCAGCACAGATAACACATCAGTCACAGAATTAATCACACACAGAGTACACACAAATTTTATAGTGGTTCCCCAAGTTCTGGGTACATCCACTTTCCCCCTTCGCCTATCTAGTAGTGTACTAGATTCGGCCTAACTTCTCCACTTCTCCTCAGATCCTCAGATCTTACAACTCAGAACCCCAAACAGGTTCCTACAACTCAGAGTGATCCCACTCCTACAACTCAGGCACCAAGCCCTACCACTCAGTCTTCAACAAGACCTACACACAGGCACAATAGCCCTACCGCAGCCTTCAACAAGGCCTACACTCAGAGAAATGATTCTCCTACACTCAGGCTCACAGGCCCTACCTCAGCCTTTATAGATTTAGGCTTACAACTCAGATCTATACAAGATCCTACAGAAATTAGAAAATACAAAGTATATGACCTCAACTCTGATAAAGAGAGATGAGTTGACTGGCTTCTTGATGAGTTCTTAGAAGAACTTGACTGCGATCAACCTCCCTTGGCTTTCTTCAAAGCTTCTTGAATTAGAACACAGTAGGGTTGAATCTCCTGAAGATGATCTTTGATCAACTTCTGTCTTGAGATTCAGATCTCAATCTGAATCTAACTTAGCAGCCCGGTTCAGCAACTACACTTCTTAGAAGGAGCTCTCTCTCTCCAACTTCTTAGATCTTCACTTGAAGGTCTTCTTCTTGTTGTGTTGTTTTTCACTTCATTGATTGCTTCATTGATCATTCCTTCTGTTGAAGGAATAAGCCTTTATATAAGCTTTCTTCATGGTGACCGGCTAATCCGGTTTCTAACGATCTTCTGATAGCTCTGACAGTAGCAGTTGACCGATTGAAATGGCAGCTGTCAAGTCATCCAGTCACTTCTTGAAATCTCTGTCACTGTCTAAAAGTGTCGAGACAGATAGTCTTTATGTGTTGACACAAATAGACTGAGTGTCGACACAAGTAGACTAAGTGTCGACACTAGCCTTCATGGTGTCGACACAACTCCTTGTGTTGTTGTAATTGCTTCTCGACACTGCTTCTTCAGAATGTGTCGACACTGATCCTGTGTGTCGACACAAGTCCTTCTTCTTCAATACTTAGTTGATTTTTGCTAAGTGTCGACACAACTCCTTTGTGTCGACACATCTTCTTGTGTTGAAACTTGTTAAGTGTCGACACATCTTCTTTGTGTCGACACATGCCTACTGTGTTGAAACTTTTGCTGAGTGTCGACACATCTCCTTTGTGTTGACACATTCTTCATGTGTTGAGACTTGCTGTGTGTCGACACATCTCCTTTGTGTCGACACTTGTACTTAAACTTTGTTGAAGTTTGCTGAGTGTCGACACAGCCTCCTAGTGTCGACACATATACTTGAACTTTGTTGAAGTTTGCTGAGTGTCGACACAACCTCCTAGTGTCGACACATGTACTTGAACTTTGTTGAAGTTTGCTGAGTGTCGAAACAGCCTCCTAGTGTCGACACTTTTGCTGTCGACAAAGTTTCTTTGGGTGTCGACACTGCTTCTAAGTGTCGACAGTGATTATGTAGACAATTTTTCATTGTGTGTCGACACAGCCTGTATGTGTCGACACTTTTCTTCTGGTGTCGACTCTGCCTTCCTAGTGTCGACACAATTACTCCAAGTGTCGACACAGCTTCTCTAGGTGTCGACACAAGCCTTCTTAAGTGTCGACAATTTTCTTCTAGGTGTCGACAAATGGACTTAAAAACTTTTCCTGCAAACCTGCAGTTACTTAACCTGCACAAATAAACTCAAAGCACATCAAATACACCTTGATGTATATCATTGAGTAGGGTGAGGCTTCTTCAAATCAGGTATATATATTCCAATGTACCCAACAGTTTGTATGGCATCTCGCCGGCATTTATGTAAAATAGCTTCTGTATATGTGTTTGGCTCAACGGAAGAGGATATAGCCAAGGAAAAAAGCTTCTGTTTTGGTGAAAGCTTATCATATGAAACACTACAAGCTATAAGATACCGGATTTTTGATGATGATGTGTTAGCTGATGAACTGGCAATGTTGCAATGATAGTCCTGTAAGTAATTGGGTGGATGGCGTTCTCTATGTAAACGTCTAGGAAGATTTGATAAAGGAGTTCCCACAGGGGAAGTAGGAGGATCAGAGGGAAGATGTGTTTGGTGAGGTTGAGAGTCATCCACATTGTCACAGTTGAACAAAAAATTTAATTCAAAATTGAGAAAAAAAATGTTCTGATTGAGTAGGAGTGGTCGTATGATATTTGGTTTGAGAAAAGGTGAATACATGTTCATAGAAATCAACATTTCTGGATAGAAAAATTTCGTTAGTACGGAGATCCAAGAGGATGGAGCCTTTTGTCCAAGTTTTATATCCCAGGAATGCAGTTTTTTTAGCTCATGAATCAAGTTTCTGTTTATATGAGGAAAGAGTAGAGGCAAAAGCAAGACAACCAAATACTTTGAGATCAATTAGGTTTTGAGTTGATTGTACAAAACTTCAAAGGGACTAAGATTAGACAAAAACATATAGGTTGTCTGTTTATTAAGAATACAGCAATCAAAGGCAGATTATTCTTGATCTGCTTGATATACTAGTAGGGGAGGTCGGCACCCTCCCCGACCTGTTTTGGGGGTGGGTACGGCGCGAGGCCGACACCCGCCCTAGCCCTGGTGCTCGCCCGGCTTTAGTAGCTCGCTCGTCTTGAGCAGCTCTCCCAACTTGAGCAGCTCGCCCGGCTTGAGCAGCTCGCTCGGTTTGAGCAGCTCGCCTGGCTCGAGCAGCTCGCCCGGCTCGAGCAGCTCGCTCGGCTTGAGGGTATGCTATTTTGCCCATGGTGGGCTGCGAATAGCTGTTCAGAACAGCGGAGTTTGGCTGTTGGCAGAACATCCCCGGGGTATTTCAGTAATTTTAGAGCAGCGAGATTACGCTATTGGCAGGCCATCCCCCAAAACCTATAAATAGACCCTTGGGGTGCCTTGGAGAGGATCCGTTTTTCACCACTCCTCATCCTCTTTCTTCATCCTCCAAGGTACCTAGCTCAACATTGGCTAGGGAGGGGGAGATCTCAAAGGTCTTCCGGGTGTGAGGTGGGACCTCCATGCTAGAGCCATGGGTCATTCCCCAAATTCAATTCTCTCACCAAGGGACGGCTCGGGAGAAGTAGGTGTGAGCTGCACCCTAGGTCCGAACTTTAGGTGGAGACGAATCTCGGTTCCAACATTTTGGTGGGGTGAGCGTGGACCGCGGCTCATACAGAAGTTGCTAAGCAGGTTCCATGGCGGGAGATCTCGGAGGTGGTGATGACCCCAACCAGCTCCCCAACCCAACACCATATGTAGGGAGGGAAGAGTTCATGACGTCCACCTAAGACATCATGGAGATGCTGCGAAGTATTGTCCCTCGGGGTAACTGCTCAACTCCCACCCCACAGGATCTAGTTCCCAAGGGTCTCGGCGAACCAGCTTCTAGGGGTCTAGGCGAGATGACCCCAAGAGGGGTAGAAGAAAATGCACCAGGAAGACGGCCCCAGAAGGAAAGGATGGGAGAGGGGGTCGAGCGAGACCTTACCGGTCGGGAGTTATTCCCCAGCCCGGCGAGTGCTAGCCTCCCATGCGAGCAGGTCGTACGAGTGGAGCATGCGAGACCACCAAGTAAGTGGTCACCATTCAGCGAGCTGATTGTCTCAACTCCCATTCCCGAGGGGTTCAGAAAGCCCGCATGAATTATTATACCGGGAAGGATGACCCCATCCAACACCTGCAGTGGTTCGATGATGCGGTCTCTATCAGGCCGATGAAGGATGCATTCAAGTGTCACCTCTTCGCGATCACGTTGAAAGACAAGGCAAGGGATTAGTTCCATCAACTCCCATCGAGATCGATCTATGGGTTCGAAGACTTGAGCCGGAGCTTTCATCTTCACTTCTCCACTTCAAAAAGAGGAAGAAGAGTCCTGAGTCCATCTTCCTGATAAGACAGAGGGCGGAGGAGTCATTGGCCCAATATATGGACAGGTTCTAAGAAGAGATCCTGGTCATCCAGTAGATGTCAGGGTATACCATCCAGATGGCATTTATAATGGAGTTACGTGAAGGGTTATTCAAGATGAGTATGACCCGAAATGCCGCCTATCCTTCGAGGAGCTGATGGAATGGGCAGCAGAGGAGATAGCAACTGAGGCGGCCAACCCGACATTTATCAAGAAGTTGGCAAGGTTAACATAGGCAGAGTCAAAGGAGCAATGTGGTTCGAGGAATCAGGAGGGAAGAAGGAGAGAAGAGCAGAGCGCTCAAGGGTTCCAGGGACCTCAGGAAGGTCCGGAGCCAGGTTAGAGGCAACAGGGAGGGCCCGTTCAGGGTCCAGGTAGAGGTCTCGTCTAGGGTGGGGGGAACTTTCACGGAGGCCAAGGGAGGTTCAACTTCCAGAGACAAGCCCCTAAGGAGCTCCTACCCCCACCGCAACAAGCCATGGAGATAGGAAGAAGGGGAAGAGGTAACAGGAGAAATCACCCAGTCCGTCAAAGAAGGGAAGGAAGAGTATTGCCATATTGTGACTTCCACTAGGTGGAGGGTCACGCCACAACTACCTGCCCTGAATTCCTTAAAGTGAGAGAGGCGAGAGCCCCAGCCCAACAACAGTCGTCGGTGCGGATTGAAGAGATTCTACCCAGAGAAGGGGAAGATGACATATATGAGGACCGGGTCGATGTAGGAACCCGAGGAGGTATAAGAGTGATCCACGGTAGAGTGGGGATTGAGGCCATTCAGAAGGCAAGCCTTCATGTCATGTACCGTCAGAGTGTCGCTTCGACATCCCAGACCCCACCCCCAGAGGGTAGGATCACCTTCTCAATGAAGGACATGTCGGATCATGAGGATCCGTTCTGCGATGCGCTGGTCATCCAGGCAGTCATCGAAGGCTATATAGTATCCCGGATCTTGGTTGACAATGGGAGCTCCGTCAACGTCATTTTCAAAAGGCGTTTGACGGGATGAAGGTGGAACCAAGGAGGGTGTTGGCCTCAGACGGACCCCTGTTCGTATTTTCAGGGGAAAGGAAAGAGGTAGAAGGTGGATTCGGACTCCAGGTGAAGTTGGGAGGGACCTTAAGGAACTACCGGTTCGTCATTGTTGACGCTCCGAGTAGTTACAATGTCATCTTCGGAAGACCCCTCATCAGCGCCTTCCGTTGTGTGTCATTGTCCTTCAACCAGTACCTCAAGTTTAACACTGGAGGGATCCAAATCAGAGTCAGAGGGGATCCCAGGATGGCAAGGCAGTGCTACGTCATGACAGTCAACACCATCTCCTGGATAGCCAGGACAGAGGAGATAGAAAAGATCATGGAGTGCTTGGGAAGGATAGAGGTATCAGAGAAAAAGGAGGCGAATGACAACCACCACGCCCAAGAAGCCTGAAGAAACCTTGCTTTGGTGAGGAATTTATCCCTTTCATGTTGTTTTTGTAATGAGTCTACCCTTGACCAGCTGAGTCAGGGGGTCATGTACCTAAAATTTCTTCCCCGTTTGAGGATGTTGGATTTATTATGGTTTGAATAGCATGTCTAGTCCCAACACAGAGAGGATCTCCTCATCCAGGCTCCCACTAGCTGGATGGGTCGAATACACCTCGATGGAGGAAAGGTGCCAACCCTGAGAGGATCTCCTCATCCAGGCTCCCACTAGCTGGATGGGTCGAATGTGCCTTGGGGAGAGAAGGTCTCAACCCCGAGAGGATCTCCTCACCCTGACTCCCACTAGCTGGATGAGTCGAATATACCTTAGCGGAGACAACGAACCAACCACTGAGAGGATCTCCTCATCCAGTCTCCAATTAGCTGGATGAATCAAATGTGCCTCGGTAGTAAGCTCTTATCCCAAGAGGATCTCCTCAGCCAGGCTCCCACTAGCTGGATGAGTCGAATGTGCCTCAGTGGCGAGAAGGAACTAACCCTAGAGAGGATCTCCTCACCTAGGCTCTCACTAGCTAGATGGGTCGAATGTGCCTCGGCGGAGAGAAGGTTCCAACCTTCGAGAGGATCTCCTCACCCAGGCTCCCACTAGTTATATGAGTTGAATGTGTCTCAGTAGAGAGAAGGTTCCAACCCCCCAAGAGGATCTTCTCATCCAGGCTCTCACTAGCTGTATGGGTCGAATGTGCCTCAGTAGTAAGATCTTGTCCCGAGAGGATCTCCTTAGTCAGGATCTCACTATCTGGATGAGACGAATGTGCCTCGGTGGTGAGAAGGTTCCAACCCCCGAAAGGATCTCCTCATTCAGGCTCCCACTAGCTGGATGGGTCGAATGTGCCTCGGTAGTAAGCTCTTGTCCCGATAGGATCTCTTCAGCCAGGCTCTCACTAGCTGGATGAGTCGAATATACCTCGGTGGCGAGAAGGAACCAACCCCCAAGAGGATCTCCTCATCCAGGCTCCCACTAGCTGGATGAGTCGAATGTGCCTCAATAGTAAGCTCTTGTCCCGAGAGGATCTCCTCAGTCAGGCTCTCACTAGCTGGATGAGTCGAATGTGCCTCGGTGGCAAGAAGGAACCAACCCCCGAGAGGATCTCCTCACCCAGGCTCCCACTAGCTGTGTGGGTCGAATATGCCTCGGCGGAGAGAAGGTTCCAACACCCCGAGAGGATCTACTCATCCAAGCTCCCACTAGCTGGATGGGTTGAATGTGCCTCGGTAGTAAGCTCTTATCCCGAGAGGATATCCTCAACCAGGCTCTCACGAGCTGGATGAGTCGAATTTGCCTCGGTGGCGCGAAGGAACCAACCCCCGAGAGGATCTCCTCACCCAGGCTCCCACTAGCTGGATGGGTCGAATGTGCCTCAGCGGAGAGAAGGTTCCAACCCCCAAGAGTATCTCCTCATCCAGGCTCCCACTAGTTGGATGAGTCGAATGTGCCTTGGTAGTAAGCTCTTGTCCCGAGAGGATCTCCTCAGCCAGGCTCTCACTAGCTGGAGGAGTCGAATGTGCCTCGGTGGTGAGAAGGAATCAACCCCCGAGAGGATCTCCTCACCCAGGCTCCCATTAGCTGGATGGGTCGAATGTGTCTCGGCGGTGAGAAGGTTTCAACCCCCGATAGGATCTCTTCATACAGGCTCCCACTAGTTGGATGGGTCGAATGTGCCTCGGTAGTAAGCTCTTGTCCTGAGAGGATCTCCTCAGCTAGGCTCTCACTAGCTGGATGAGTCGAATGTGTCTCGGTGGCGAGAAGGTTCCAACCCCCAACAGGATCTCCTCATCCAGGATCCCACTAGCTGGATGGGTCGAATGTGCCTCAATAGTAAGCTCTTGTCCAGAGAGGATCTCCTCAGATAAGCTCCTACTAGCTGGATGATTCGAATGTGCCTCGGTGGCGAGAAGGAACCAACCCCCGAGAGGATATCCTCATCCAGGCTCCCGCTAGATGGATGGGTCGAATGTGCCTCGGTAGTAAGCTCTTGTCCTGAGACGATCTCCTCAGCTAGGCTCCCACTAGCTGGATGAGTCAAATGTACCTCGGTGGCGAGAAGGAACCAACCCCCGAGAGGATCTCCTCACCTAGGCTCCCACTAGCTGGATGGGTCGAATATGCCTCGGCGGAGAGAATGTTCTAACCCCCCGAGAGGATCTTCTCATCAATGATCCCACTAGCTGGATTGGTCGAATGTGCCTCGGTAGTAAGCTCTTGTCCCGAGAGGATCACCTCAGCCAGGCTCTCACTAGCTAGATGAGTCGAATGTGCCTCGGTGGCGAGAAGGAACCAACTCCCGAGAGGATCTCCTCACCCAGGCTCCCACTAGCTAGATGGGTCGAATGTGCCTCGGCGGAGAGAAGGTTCCAACCCCCGAGAGGATCTCCTCATCTAGGCTCCCACTAGCTGGATGGGTCGAATGTGCCTCGGTAGTAAGCTCTTGTCCCGAGAGGATCTCCTCCCTAGGCTCCCACTAGTTGGATGAGTCGAATGTGCCTTAGTGGCGAGAAGGAACCAACCCCCGAGAGGATCTCCTCATCCAGGCTCCCGATAGCTGGATGGGTCGAATGTGCTTCGGTAGTAAGCTCTTATCCCGAGAGGATCTCCTCAGCCAGACTCTCACTAGCTGGATGAGTCGAATGTGCCTCGGTGGCGAGAAGGTTCCAACCCCCGAGAGGATCTCCTCATCCAGGCTACAACTAACCGGATGGGTCGAATGTGCCTCAGTGGAGAGTAAGTCGCAACCCCGAGAGGATCTCCTCACCCAGGCTCTCACTATCTAGATGGGTCGAATGTGCCTCAGTGGAGAAGGAACCCACCCCGAGAGGATCTCGCCACCCAGGCTCCTGTTAGCTGGCATGACAGGTTGACCCCTCGGAGGGGCCAAGCATTTTCGGCTCCAAGAGCGCTACACTCAGCGAATACATTGGGTTGAATGTTTCTTTCCAAGCATGGAACTCGCTCGAAAAGAGCAGGGATTGTGTACCCCGTATTTGCGAAGTGGGGTCCCCAAGCACGGCGTAAGACTATCTATACATTTCTAAGCTTTTCGGGGGTTTTGCACTCCTGGGGGACAATTTATTGTTGATATGCTTGATATACTAGTAGGGGAGTAAAAACTTGCCTAGCTTGCTAGTGCTTGAAGTACTCTTCATGGGGTGGGTGTGGCGGGAGGCTGGCACCCGCCCCGGCCCCTCTTCAGGGGGCGAGTGCGGCGGGAGACCGGCACTCGCCCCGGCCTTGTTCTAGGGGCGGGTGCGGCGGGAGGCAGGCACCCGCCCCGGCCCCTCTTCAGGGGGAGAGTGCGGTGGGAGGCCGACACTCTCCCCAGCCTTGTTCTAGGGGCGGGTGCGGCGGAAGGTCAGCACCTGCCCTGGCCCCTCTTCAGGGGGCGAGTGCGGCGAGAGGCTGACACTTGCCCCGGCCTTGTTCTAGGGGGTGGGTGCGGCGGGAGGACAACACCCGCCCCGACCCCTCTTCAGGGGGCGAGTGCGGCGGGAGGCCGACACTCGCCCCAGCCTTGTTCTATGGGGCAGGAGGCCGGCACCCGCCCGGGCCCCTCTTTAGGGGGCGAGTGCGGCGGGAGGCCGGCACTCGCCCCGGCCTTATTCTAGGGGGCGGGTGTAACGGGAGGCCGGCACCTGCCCTGGCCCCCCTTCGTGGGACGAGTGCGACGGGAGGCCGTTACTCGCCCCGGCCTTGTTCTAGGGGGTGGGTGTGATGGGAGGCCGGCACCCGCCCCGGCCCCTCTTCAGGAGGCGAGTGCGGCGGGAGACCGGCACTCGTCCCGGCCTTGTTCTAGGGGGCGGGTGTGGCGGGAGGCATACACCTGCCTCGGCCCCTCTTCAGGGGCGAGTGCGGCGGGAGGTCGACACTCGCCTCGGCCTTGTTCTAGGGGGCGGGTGCAGTGGGAGGCCGGCACCGGCCCTGGCCCCTCTTCAGGGGGCAAGTGCGGGGGAGACCGGCACTCGCCCCGGCCTTGTTCTAGGGGGCGGGTGCGGCGGGAGGCCGACACCCGCCCCGACCCCTCTTCAGGGGGCGAGTGCGGCGGGAGGCCGGCACTCGCCCCGGCCTTGTTCTAGGGGGCGGGTGCGGCTGGAGGCTGACACCCGCCCTAGCCTGTTTTCGGGGTGGGTGCGGCGCGAGGCCGACACCCACCCCAGCCCTGGTTCTCGCCCGGTTTGAACAGCTCGTCCGGCTTGAGCAGCTTGCCCGACTTGAGCAGTTCGCCCGACTTATGCAGCTCGTCCGGCTTGAGCAGCTCGCCCGGCTTGAGGGTCTGCTATTTTGCCCCTGGTGGGCTGCGAATAGTTGTTCAGAACAACGGAGTTTGGCTGTTGGCAGACCAACCCCGGGGTAATTCAGTAATTTCAGAGCAGTGAGATTACACTATTGGCAGGTCATCTCCAAAAAATTATAAATAGACCATTGGGGTGCCTTGGAGATGATCCGTTTTTCACCACTCCTCATCTTCTTTCTTCATCCTCCAAGGCACCTAGCACGACATTGGCTAGGGAGAGCGAGATCTCAAAGGTCTTCCGGGTGTGAGGTGGGACCTCCACGCTAGAGTCAAGGGTCATTCCCCAAATTCAATTCTCTCACCAAGGGACGGCTCAGGAGAAGTAGGTGTGAGCTGCACCCTAGATCCGAACTCTAGCTGGAGCCGAATCTCGGTTCCAACAACATATGTCCAAAAGACTTTTGGGAGATTTGATTGAAACAAGAGGGCTCTAGCAACACCAAGGATATGTTGGTGTTTTCTTTCAACTATACCGTTTTGTTGGGGAGTTTCAACACAAGTGGTATGATGAATTATACCTTTAGAAGCATAGAAATCGTGTAGATGAAACTCAAGTCCATTATCAGATCTAAGAATTTTCAGCTTTTTGTTGAACTTAGTTTCTACAAGGGTAATAAAAATTTTTATGTGAGTTCTAGTTTCAGATTTGAGTTTCATGAACACTACCCATGTGTGCCTTGTTTTGTCATCAACTATGGTAAGAAAATATTTATGACCAAATATTGAAGGTATAGATATATGTCCCCAAATATCAACATGTATAAGATCAAAAGCATCCAAATAACGAGTTTTACTATCAGCAAAGGGCAATTTCTTGTGTTTGGACATATGACAAATTTTACAAGGATCTTTGTTTTTTATTGAAGAAATGAAAGGAAATTGTTTTTTCATATGCATAAGTTTGTCATGAGAAGGATGACAAAGTCTTAAATGCCAAATATTACAATCATAACTGGAAAAATTATTGACAAAAAAAGAAAGTGATTGGTAAACAGGTAGACCCCATTGCATAAAGGCCATGCTTCACCTCAGCTACACCAATCATCGTCAAAGTGTCCAGGTCCTGTATAAGACATCGATCAGGTCGGATTTTTAGTTGACAATTTAAGCTTGATGTAAGTTTTGAAACAGATATCAGGTTGAAAGAGATATTTGGGATGTATAAAACACTATTGAAATAGAATTGCTTGGAGAAAACGACTGTTCCATAGACAGTTGTGATAACTGCAGATCTATTGGGTAATTGTATACGAATAAGATTTATCCACTTGAAACTCTAGAAGTATTTTAGTGAATGACAAACATGGTCTGTTGCCCCAGTGTCAATGATCCAAGAGGTTATTGTTGAAGTTGTTGAAAGGGGTTTGATACCTGAGGAGGTGGCCTCCGGTGTAGTGTTGGCATGCAATGACTTGTTTAACAGAGGGTTGTTGCTGAATGGAGGATTTATGGATCATATCCATAATTAGTTGTTGTTGTTGTGATGTGAATATCTCTGTCAAAGACGTGTCCTCAGCTTGGGTTGGATAATCAATATGTTGAACTTCGGGAATTGTTGACAAATGTAGTGTTTTTTCTTATAATGTGGTGGATATCCATGGATTTTGTAACAAACATCAATGGTATGTCCCGACTTATGACAATAATTGCAGGTCTTATTGGATTGTCCTCTTCCATAGTTTGGTCTAACTCCTGAAGTGGAATGTTGTCCACTGAAAGTCTTGCTGGCGTTCTTCCGGTTGTCTTGCTGGTATAGGAAAGAAGCTTGGTGGCATCAACTGGTAGATGCAGTTGGCGCTCTTGCTGGATGAGCAAGGAAAAAACCTTATGCACAGATGGTAGGGGTTCCATTAACATGATATGGGAACGAACATCAGAATATTGTTCATTCAGGCCAAGGAGAAATCAAATGGTGTAATCACTATCCCTATATGCACAAAGTGTTGGGATGAGATTGCATTTGCAAGAGACAATACAGGTACACGATGGAATTGGACGGAAATTGTCCAGTTCTTGTCAGAGACTTTGCTGTTGATTATAATGTGCGGTGATTGAAGAGGAGCCATGTTGCATAAGATATAGTTCTTGCTGTAATTGAGAAATGCGAAAAGCGTCCCCCTGATAATACTTTGCTCGGAGATCATTCCAAACATCGAAAGCATTGTCGATCCACAAAATGCTCTGAGAAATAGATGTGTCAAGAGATTGAGTAATCCAGGAAAGAACCAGACTATTGCAACGATCCCAAGCATCAAGAAATGGGTCGTGAGAGTCAGGCTTTAGAAGTCTGTCATCAATAAACTATAATTTGTTCTTTGTCTTGATGATGATGTACATGGAACGAGACCAAGATTGATAGTTATCACCAGTAAGAACAACATAAACCAATTTCGCTCCAGGATTTTCATTAGGATGAACATAATAAGAACTTGTACAATCAAGATTAGGGTTCACAAAAAGATTTGTACCAGAATGCAACGAAGAGGCGGGAACGTGATCTGAATCTTCCATGAAAAGGAGACAACGAAATCGCAGCCGTCGTAAAGGAAGACGACGAAGAAGAACACCGATTAGAATCTTGATGGCTCGTATACCATGACAAAAGAGAGCGGGAAGATGAAAAACTCAATTTGATTCATTCAGAAAAAAATCCACCATTTGATATTACAGCATAGGAGAATATATATACACATTTGTACAAAAGCCGAAAGGACCAAAATACCCTTTAAATAACAACTGCACAAACAACTGAAATAGAATAAAATAATAACTACTTTCTACACAAGACGCACGCAGGCGCGCGCTTGGCCGGACACTTATTGCGGGTCGGGCAGGGTGGTCCTCGGGCTTGACTGAACCATTCTTAGGGGGAAAACCGATCAAATAATGTCCTTATTTTATTTTATTTTTTGTCTTTGACAAATGATCCATATAATGGACTCCACTATAGTGGGATAAAGACTTGAGGCTCTATTTGGCATGGTGACTGCGGTAACGAACATGAGGGTTAAATTGTCATTCGTTAATGCCTGCTTTAGTAACTTCATTCACTTTTATGTTCAAACGGATGATGTTTGTTAGGTGATCCTTAACGAATGACAGTTTAACACATACGTTTATGATCACCACCATCATGCCAAACGGAGCCCGAGTGTTATTGCCGTTGATGTTTGATGAACTTATTATATATTAGTCTTTTTTAATTTCTTTATTTTTATTTTTTCACTACAATGGTGGGCTCTTTTGAAGAATCTTATTCGGTTATATTAGGCTTTGTTTGGTTAGGCCGTGGCGGGAGCAGCCGCTCGAGCATTGGAACTGGCGAGGGGAGGTGAGGCTGGAAACGGAGTGACAGGTGGTCTTTTTCTTCTTGTGGTGGTTGTAAATGAGGTAAACGGAGATGTCACCCCATTTGGTTAACCACTGTCCGACGACATTTGCCAGAAACGCTGGCTGAAAATGCTTAAACAAACAAAACCTTAATTAGCTTTGGTTGGAGATCAAGCATGATCACTATTGATCTTCATGGAGATCATACTGGCTTTCCACGGTGATAATTAGTAGAGACACCAACATATTTTAATTAGAGTATATATTATATTTACCTAAAATTTTATGCGCGGTACTCCCACGGAAAAGACTGTGGGGGAAATATAAAATCCTCCTATGATTTTTATTTTTTCACAAAATAAGTCATAAAATTTTGATCTATGTATTTTTGCGTTCATTTTAAGTACCCATATGATTATTTTGGGGTAAAAATATAACTGTAAAAAGATGGTGTTGCAATAAATGAAAATCCAGTTGTAGTTTTGAGCTAAAATCCAATCAATTTTTACAATGAATGAAAATCCAGTTATATTTTTGAACTAAAAAAAGGTTCATCATCGATCTCTCATGTGTTACCCACACAGAAAATTTTTCTCATATATTTATGGGGCATGACCGGGAATAATATTAATATATAATACCAGCATTTTCGCACGGGCTACACGCGTGCTCGATGCTCTCAGGCGGCTTTCAGCGGCAATAGGTGGGCTTCGCTCGCCTGCGCACGGGCTTCGCCTGTGCTTTATGCTTCGGGTGGTCTTCGGCCGCATAGAAGCGAGTTTTGTCCGCTTACACGCAATCCAACATAAAGCACGGACGAAGCCCGTGCGCAGGCGGGCAAAGCCCGCCTGTTGCGGCCTAAGGCCGCCCGAGAGCATCGAGCACGGGCCCCGTGCGAAGATGCTCGTGTGTATATATATATATATATATATATATATATATATATATATATATATATATATATATATATATATATATATATATATATATAATTATATATATTAATATTGTTTTTGTAATTTATTTTACTGTTAAATTATATATATACATATATTTGTAATTTTGAATTGTTTTTATAATTTTGAATTAATTACTATTTTACTGTTAATCTCTCTCTATATATATATACAGACTAATATATATAAGTTTAACCTTTTTTAAGCCTAAAAAATTTGAGCTGGTTCTCCCACAATACATGTCGGATTTAAGCAAATAATATATGCATTTTATAGCCAAGAACGAGATCTAAAACTTTCATGTTGAACATTTTTCAAAATATGCACAGTTTGGCCGGAATCTCCCCCGAAAGGTTGTTGGCTTGAAATGAATATAATAATAATATATTTCAAAATTCTGAGTCATCAACCTTTCGTGCCAGATTCTGGCTAAACCGTGCAGATTTTGGAAAACTGTTCAACATGAAAGTTGTAGATCTCGTTCTTGGCTACAAAATACATATATTATTTGTCTAATTACGACATGTATTGTGTGAGAACCAACTCAAGCTTTTTTAGATTTTTAAAAACTTAAGCTTATATATTCCAAATATATATATATATATATATATATATATATACATACGTAACTGACGGTTTTTTTACTGTTCAACTCAAGAGTTCCCTTATATATAGTATAAATATGTATTGCGGTCAGTTCGGGATTTTTGGTAGACCGGACATGTTCGACCATCTTAGCAAACAGTACGAAATTCACAGAACAAAGAAGTCTTTTTATCATGAAAAACTCGTAATTCAGGTGAAAAAATCATGTGGTCAATTTGGTGTCGACCAAACTTTCACTAAATAGTGTTATTTTATAGGGCTTTTAGAAGAAGGCGAGGGCGACAAGCCGCTCCTCATTATAAATGAAGATGCGTAGATTGAGAAACCCCAGGTTGATAAAAAGCTCGCCCGGGGAAACAGGCAGCCCAACGGGCCTGACGGCCGGGTGAGGCCGGCGGCCAAGGCCGCGGCTGCCCCAACTGCCCTCACGCTGGGCAGCCAAGGGGGCGGCCGTCCCTTGTAGGCCGACCGATCCCTCGGTCGCCCCAACTGCCTTCACGCTGGGCAGCCAAGGGGGCAGCCGGCCGAGCCATCAACTGCATGAACGCCGGGCGGACAAGGGGGCGGTCGGCCGAGCCTTCGGCCACCCAAACACCGGGCGGCGGCTGGAGGCCGATTGAGCCCTCGGCCACCCGAGCGACGGTTGGGATCCCGCGAGCGGTGGTTATTGCATTGATTGAGCGCGTGAATCACATGTAAGGCGATTTTGTCTAATAACTCCTAACTTTATTAGTGGGAGAAGTGGGAATTCTGGCTATTCGTAGCCCGAAATCTCTATAAATTGGGTTTTGGCTATTCGTAGCCCGAAATCTCTATAAATTGGGGGTTATCTCATCATTTGCCCCCCAAAGCTCCCAAAGTCAAGAGCCAGAGTGAGAGGAGTGTGGAGACTTTTGTTCTTAAGTGTATTTTAACTTCTATGGAGGGAGAGAACGAATGGGCACGTGAAGAAGGGGGCAAAACCGAGAAGGTACGTTAAGAAGCGAAATAGAAGACGTGGAAAGGGGGGTTGCTCTAACGCACGAGCACGAAGGGGCGTCCGGGCGTGCGGCTTACACAACATCGGAACGTGCGCCCCCGCTCCCCCCCCCCCCCCCTTCAAGGCAGCTTAATTTTATTACACGTGTTGGGAGTTCCTCGGAGGGTGACAAACCACCTCTCTGTTACAAGATTTGAGTGCAGAAAAACAGAAAATAAACTAAGTCCACAAAGTTTGGATGTGAGCATCCAAGTGAGCGTTGGGGATCAGTGGCGGATCCAGAAAATTCAACAAGGGTGGCCAGACGTTGTCTTGTTTTAGCTAAAGTTTTTTTTGAACATCTCCACTTTGTCAGGGTCATTTCTCATTCATTTTATGATAGTTTTTGACTTATAAGTAATCAAAATTCATTGTCTCCAAGAGAGGAATACAAATCTGCTATCCATGTTTGCAAAATATATGGGGCCCTGCCCCCCCCCCCCCCTAAAGAGGGAGCAAAGCGAATTCCAAGAGTAGAAACGATCAAAGTCCAATGTTCTCGTTGAAAAATCTCAAAGCACCATCTAGTCTTTGGATTTGCTTGTACTTTATTGAAGGCATGCAAATCTTTTTTAAAGTTTTTTAGAGGGAAGTGCTGGTAATTGCATTGGGTTAGTTCCTAAGTTGACGAATGACGTCGCTCCATTCCGATCACCTGAATCACTTGTTTTCATGAAATGACGGACATGTCCCCGGGCGGCCCAAGCAAGCTACCCGACGACGGCGGTGGTCTAAGACGGGCGACAGCGGCAGAGACGATCGACGGAGGCAGACGCCGGCGCGCGCACTCTGCCCGCATGCCCACATACCGGTCTTACGCGTAAGCGCTTGGTGCGCTCGCGGGCGCACACTTGGGCGCTGCGTATGCGCGCCCGGAAGGGCTTCGTGCACGCCTAGGCGATACACGTCTATATGCGGGGCGTGCACGTGCCTTTGGGGGTGTTTTTGGGCCTCTTTGTGCGTACACAGTTCATGTGCATGGCTCGCTTGATCGGACATGTCCTCTTATGTGTTTTTGGTCAGATATCTTTGATTTGACTTGGGAAGTGATATGAGGAACCCCATTAAATGCCCCAAAATTTCTTGGGCCGCGGTCTTTGAGTTATTTTACGAAGCGTGTATCACTATGTGATTTTTTGCTTGCGGGATGGAAAGTCTTTTTCGTCCGACCTGAATGTGTTTGTTGATGACTTGACAAATTTTGGTGCCAACTTTGCGAGGTGAAGATCGTGCAATTGACATTGGGCATGGGATCTTGGCAGTAGTTGTCTTGTTCATTGCTATTATGATGACAACAGTGGGCGCGGCCTAGCGCTGTAACGTACTTTTGTGCGTTGCGGTTGGCTCGAAGTACTTTGCGCTTCACACTCTTGTGACGCTTTGCAGGAATGTTCTCTTTTTTGCGCTTTGCAGGAATGTTCTCTTTTTTGCGCTGTGCAGGAATGTTCTCTTTTTTGCGCTTTGTGCTTTGTGTGTTGGGACAGAAGTATGTTGTTTTTTATGTTCCCCATTGTATGAACGCGCGAGTATAACACGACATGTTAGCTTGAGCGGTTGTTGATGGGCATCAATGCTAGGAATTGGTCCCTTAAGCGTGACAAGGGGGGCATTTTCCCCCATCGCTTTGGTGGTGTGGATGGACTCAGAGTCTACTCATGGGGAGATGGTGAAAAACTCTTGTTCATTCGCACCTCAGAAGGATCGGGGTCCGTACAAGTGGATGTGGCGAAGAACCATTATTTGTTCGCGCCTCATGATGACCGGGTCCGTCCGGGTGGACGTGACGAAGAACCTTTATCTGTTCGTACCTCAGGAGGACTGGGGTACTTCCGGGTGGAGGTGGCGAAGAACCTTTGTTCGTTCGCTCCTCAAGGGAATCAGGGTCCGTCCATGTGGAGGTGGAGAATAACCTTTGTTCGTTCACGCCTCAGGAGGGTCGGGGTCCGTCCAGGTGGGGGTGGCAAAGAAACTTTGTTCGATTGCGCCTCAGGAGGATCATGGTCTTTCTAGGTGAAGGTGGTGAAGAACATTTGTTTGTTCACACCTCAAGAGGATCGAGGTACGTTTGAGTGGAGGTGGCGACGAACCTTTGTCCATTCACGACTTAAGAGAATCGGGGTCCGTCTGGGTGGAGGTGACCAAGAACCTTTGTTTGTTCATACCTCAAGAGGATTGGGGGTCCGTCCGATTAGAGGTGGCGAAGAACTTTATTTATTCGCACCTTGGGAGGACCTGAATCCGTCTAGGTGGTGGTGCAGATGAACCTTTGTCCATCTCTCCTTAGTAGGACTGGGGTCCATCTGGGTGGAGATGTAGATGCACCTTTGTTAATATCTCCATGTCAATAGAAGGATGGGTGGCTTGTTTAGGAGTCCTGACTTTGTGTTTCTCCATTTTGAGGGACTTCAGTCATTGGTGGAAGTGGCATAGGTGATACGCCCGAAACAGGTGTATATAATACGCAAGTGCACGTATCGTAACAAGTAATAAAGTGTGAGTGAGATCGTTCCCTCGGAGAAGTGGTTAACCTAAAGCTTGCAAGTACTAGCTAAGCCGTTCTTTAAATCCAAACAAGTTGAGTAAACTGATTTTAGAAGTAATGAAAATATTTTTTTTACTAAAGTTTGAATCTAATTTAACTACGAAAATCTTTAGAAACTCTTAAACCACTTGGAGAAAGTAGCCTTGTATTTCGGATTTCCTATGTGCGTCTAAATGGTGTGTAATAAATAATATTAGTTAAGAGTGTTGAATGAATTATCATACAACGATTTTTATAGAAGAAATCCTCCTCTCTCGAATCTCGGAAATCCCAACGTCCTAAATTCTCCTAGTTATTTGTAACTTAGGAGGAATGAAGGACATTGATTATCATAAAAATCGGACTGCTAGCAAAAGGAGGGAGTCTCCTCCACCCCTCTAAACTACGGTGAACTAATGAGCGAATGCACTTCTCCTCTCTCGACTCTCGAAGTACAACGCAAAAGAGGAGATTTTTGGTTAAACGTTTTACACCGCTCGTCTCTCGATTCTTGCGGTGCGATAAAATGACCTTCAACCCTATATTACGTCACTCATCTCTCGATTCTCGCAACGCATCGCAAGATGAAGATCTAAGCCAAAAATCTCATAAATAAATTCAAAAGTTCACAAGATAATAAATCATTCAACAAGTCTCAACAACAAAGAACATACACCATAAAAATACACATAGTACTCTCCTTATACAAGACTTGGAGAATTTAGTTCATGGCGAGAAAAGGAACACACAAAACTATAACGATCTTACAGTTCATGGCTTCAAAAGTTCAGATCTTCCCTTTCTCATGGCCGGATTTCGCTTCTCCACCGTCAAAAACCCTAAACTTGGCCTCCTTCTCTCCAAAATGACAAAAAATATCCAAAAGATCTCCAAAATTCCTTTTTATATTCCAAGGGTCTCAAAGGATCTCCAGCCTTTATGAAAGGAAGCCTCCTTTCATTTCTAAAATTGCCATTTTTGAAATATTTTCGGAATTTGAAAATTCAAATTCGCAGTTTTGTTGCAACAAATTTTAATTTGTTGCAACAAATTCTGTGCTGTCCAGAATTCAGCAAAAATCTGCTCCAAAAATTCCTGTAATTTCCTGCAACTTTTCCTGAATGCTCTTCACCCTTATCATCAGCCGCACAAGTAACTTTCCTCATATT
Organism: Platanthera guangdongensis; assembly: GCA_039583875.1. Taxonomy (NCBI): domain Eukaryota; kingdom Viridiplantae; phylum Streptophyta; class Magnoliopsida; order Asparagales; family Orchidaceae; genus Platanthera; species Platanthera guangdongensis. The sequence continues at coordinate 227,036,075 of CM077163.1, read as the reverse complement.
TTCCTATCATAAAAATAAATATAAATATTATTGATAACTGAATTTTTGCACAAATGAGATTTTACTCGTACACACACACTTTTGATCAGTAATTTGAGGATAAATTAGTCAAAATGCGGCAGATTGACGCACAAGGTAACTTCATCTTGTGAAGTTATCACACCCTCACACCTAAACCTTTGCTAGTCTCTAGCAAAGATGAAACGTTACATGACATTGAGTGAGCGAATATCTACCACAATCAAGTTCCAAATGACCTTACTCTTGAACAAAACCTTTTTAGATTGGTGAAAATATCAATCATCTAAAATTTCAAACTTGCAGAGATTCATTAGTTCGATACAGAATAAAGCTCCATGACAATTTCCTAGTGTTGTGTGTGTTATTCTTTAAAGCTATCTATTCCCAAACAACTTAATTTATTAACCTTTTACATAGATAGAGGATGATGAAAAATAGACTAAGCCTTGCGTCAACTTCCACAAGAGTTTAGTAGTGGAGGGAAGATCATAAGGGCATGCAATGTGGTGAGTGAGGACTTGACAAAGAAATTTGTTAACTTCAATGGTGGAAAGACACGTCCCTAGTAATCATTCTTAATTTTTCTCCCTACCATGGGTGTACCTTTCAAGCACCAATATAATTTTCTATGCCCATAGTTGGGATCATTCCGAGTAGGTGTACACACACTTAGGCCGCATGTCACTATGACCTTTATACATACATTTTTTTTTTGAGTATGCTCATAGTTGGGATCATTCCAGATATGTATGCATATCTAGGCCGCATGTCACTATGACAAATTTTTTTTTTTTTTTTTTTATTTTGAATTTTTTTCTTATGGTCACAGTTGGGATCATTCCAAGTGGGTGTACACATACTCGGGCCACATATCACTATGACATCTTTACTCAATCATTTTTTTTAAACACCCAAAGAAGGAAGAATCATTAAGAAGTAACTAAGGACTATGGATTATGACATAAAGTAACTACGTAGACTCAATGCGTTAGCATACAACATCGGCTCAATTATTGTTCATCCCTCCCCTACTATGTTTGGAAGTTAATAAAGTTCTTTTGTATGACACAAATACTTTAAGGAATACAGTGCATAGGGAAATCGAAAGTAGAGCTCTAATATATCTTATTAACTTCAAAAGCAATGTCAAAATATTTAGGTTTTGATAAATCTACCAATCATATAAAATTGCATTGTTTGAACTAAGAGTAAGTATTGTTTTGCAGTTAAAGGTTTCTACGTTATTCGTCACTCATTGGTGAGAGTTAAGGCACAGATTCACCCTCACACCTGAACGTTTGTTAGCCCCTAGCAAAGGAGTGGCATGTAAAATTAAAATGGAAAGTACAAGGTGAATAGATAAAACCACGAGTGATGCAAATATATGAAATTAAATATCGAGAGACACAGTACTCCCCTGAAATATGTGAACCAATGGATCGAACCCACATGAGCCTTGTGTCGATTTATATGACGGCAGGGAACGGTTGAAAAGCGCATTGCGGCGATGAATCCCAAAAGTGATCTGCAGAACACATCACCACTCCAAAACCAACTAGTTGCATAGTTTAGATCATGCAATTAAATCAAATCATAACCAAACAATAATCAGCAGAGCAACTAGTTAATGCACGAAGTAATCTCCAAAACATACAACCATCACCTCCAAAAGCACACAGGACATTAGCCATATATGTAATGAGCATAAAACAAAACATACAGTGTCTCAATGCATCTAGTCATCAAGTAATCATACAGTTCATAAATCTAGCATGTCCAAACATCTAGTCATAGCAATTAATTAACATGTTTAGACTAAAGCGTGGCTAATCATAAGCCTAGCTAGAAGGCAGAAAATTAAATATCCAAACAATGTACAGGGAGTATTAAATTAAACAAACAGTAGCAGATTGTTTGCATTGCAGGCCATCCATAAGTAAAATAGTAGCAAAATATGAGCAGCTTAAGCATAAGTTAAACCAACTACAATAATTATCCAAAATCATAATAAAGTACTGGCAGATCTACGAAGGCAAAATGGCAACGCAAAACATGAAGTCATAGTATCCATGCAGTTGGAGTTCCTCACTCGGCAGCGTCATCATCCTCTTCCTCATCACTCTCGTCTTCAGCGTCTTCATCATCTTCATCACTTGCTTCTTCGTTGACTAAGGATTGTCGGTCCCAGTAATCATCCCCACTAACATCCTCATCATCCCCCGGTTGCTTGGCTGGGTTTGTGAATGTCGGGTTTCCATGCTTGGTGCGTGCGCTCCGCAAGTAGCCGTTATCATCAAAGCGGTCGAGGAAGGGTAAATTTTGATCCGAGAGCGGGAGCTGTGCATGCATCATTAGCTGACGTTGATTTCTCTTCAGCACGGCCAATTGAGCAGTAACGACATTATGATGACATCGTTGATATTCCGTGAGATGTGTCAAACACTCCATAATCTTCGTTGCGTCAGGCTGAGCATCAACTGAAGGTTGTGTAGCTCGTTTCGGTTTAGTTGTAGAGGTAGAAGGCTGCAGTCCAGCTGCTTCTTTGCCCAAATTACGCTCTGAAGATATTTTGATATTTGTAGAAATGACAGTTTGAGTGATGTGATGTCGCACTGGTGTAATGGTGGTGTCCTTCTCGCTCACACCGGCATTTCGACAAAGGGCTGTTATAAGAGTCGGAAACCACAACTGCTGGCCAACCTTTCCCTTTCCCTTTTCACGTATTTGATCCGCAATCAGTCGACCAACGCTTATCTTAATTCCCCGCAAAATGCAATAAATTAGGAGTGCACGGTGGAAGGATACCAAATTGAGATTCTTTGTTGGCATGATGCTGGCATTGACGAATAATAACCAAACCTTGGCTTCCCTTTTGAAGCCGTTAGCTCGCAGGACAGTATTAGCCTTATTAGCCCAGTCGATGTGTGTGGGGATGGTCAAGGCTGAGGCAACATCAAGTGGAGAAACAGTTTTCTTCAGAATTTCAAATCGATCTTCCTCCAAGTGTGGAAGATCGAAGTATCTGTTAATGGCTTCAGCGGAGCAGTCGACCTCCTTGCCCCTCACCAACACCTTGTCATTGTTCTGGAATGGAGCATTAGCGTAAAACTCATGGACCCAGGGTAGAATGGCTTCACACCTAGGATGGCAGAAGGTTTCCCATCCTTGAGTTCGGAGTTGTTCGATGTAGGTTAGGCTCCATCCCCGAATTTCAATTTGAAAACCTCGCTCTAGAATGGAAGGCAGCGACCTAAGAGTCTCATAGCGCTCCAAGGCTTGATCATTAACAAATCGGACATCCTTAGTGGCCACCGACTTCCCTTTCCTCTTCGGAGCCATAGCCTAAAACGGGAGCATCTATGCTAAACGAAATCCGAAACAAACAAGGAGGAAGTAAAAGCAAGGAGAAATCGACCACTTACCGTGCTTAGGAAGTATTGGTGAAGGAAGCGATTGATCTTGCCCTAGCGCGCAGGAAGAGCGTGAAGGAAGAACTCCCAGGCACCGCCGATGTGCAGAGGAGATGTCGGCGAGCTCGCGGTGCGTCGCGCCTCACCAGAAATCCCGCTTGCGTCGCTCCTCTTCGGAATCTCCGCGTGCTGGAGACCCCGCTCCAGGATCGTCGTGCGAGGGATGCGCCGCTCCAGAATCGTCGAATAGGGTTTATGATAGAATCGGGGTGGAGAATGAAGATCAGGAGGCGGACCGGCTTTAATCCTAAATTATAAAAGCGGAACTGGCGCCGGTTCAGTTGAACCGGGGTTTCCGCGTGAAGTGAAGGCAGGAGGCAGGAAAAATTATGTTGCAACATAATTTTGATATGTTGCAACAATCTTTTTCCTGCCCACATCACGCGCAGGCTAATTTTTTTTTGTTTGTTTTTTTTTTATTAACTAATTTGTATATATTTTATATATATATTTTTTAACAGATTTTTTTCTCTTTTTTTTAACAACACACGAAGGCTAATTAAAATATGACTAATTAAAATGCGTAAAATTGGGTTGCCTCCCAAGCAGCGCCTGATTTCAAGTCCCGGCAGGACTTTGCCGACTCAAAGATTTTCGTCATTTCAGATGAATGAACGACACCAGTCGTTCATTATCGCTACATCGAAAGATTTTCAATCGTTCTCCACTAACCTTAAATTCAGAATTATCTTGTTCGTTCGCGATGGTGACTGCACCGTACGGGTGGACTTCTTTTACTCGGAATGGCCCCGACCAACGACTCTTAAGTTTTCCGGGAAAAATTTTTAGACGGGAGTTGAATAGTAATACCAATTGCCCGGGTTCGAATTGTTTTCCGCTCAAACGTTGGTCATGCCATTTCTTTGTCCGTTCCTTATAAATTCTAGCACTCTCATACGCATTCATTCTTAATTCTTCTAACTCATTGAGTTGGAGGAGTCGTTTTTCACCAGCATTTTGAAAATCATAATTTAACTTCTTAATAGCCCAAAACGCTCGATGTTCTAGTTCCAGGGGTAGATGACAGGCTTTCCCATATACTAGCCTATAAGGGGTTAGACCAATCGGAGTCTTATACGCAGTCCGGTAAGCCCATAAGGCATCATTAAGCTTTTGGGACCAATCCTTACAGTTAAAGCTAACCGTCTTTGCAAGAATTGTTTTGATCTCCCGGTTAGACACTTCCGCTAGACCATTTGTTTTAGGATGATACGCTAATGCTACTTTGTGAGTGACGCCATATTTCCTTAATAACGTAGCGAATGAATGATTACAGAAGTGACTACCTCCATCACTAATGATAGACCTAGGTGTGCCGAAACGATTGAATATATAATTCTTTAGAAAGTGTAAAACCACTTTGGCATCATTCTTAGCGGTGGCTATGGCTTCGACCCATTTAGAAACGTAGTCTACGGCAAGAAGGATGAACATATTACCGTTCGAGTTCACGAAAGGTCCCATGAAGTCTAATCCCCAAACATCAAAAAGTTCAACTTCTAAGATTGTGTTCAATGGCATAGACTCGTTTTCTTAATGGTTTCGTTTCTTTGGCACCGGTCACATTCACTTACAAATCCTTTAGCATCTCGAAATAGAGTCGGCCAATAAAACCCCGCTCCTAAAACCTTCATCGCTGTTCTATCCCCTTAAAGTGGCCTCCATAGGGTGAGTTGTGACATTTGTCCAACACGGCTCGCATTTCCTCCTCCGGGATACAACGTCTAACAACCCCATCTGCTCCAATTCTGAACAAAAACGGCTCATCCCATAAATACGAGCGTACCTGATGCAAAAACCTCTTCTTTTGTTGATATGATAAGTCAGGTGGGAGGACTTTACTAACAATATAATTCACATAGTCTGCATACCAAGGAATGCATTGTTCGGTCATGGCCAACACCCACTCATCAGGGAATCTTTCATTAATCTCTGATCGCAATAGTGGATTAGAACATTCAATCCTAGAAAGATGATCCGCCACCGGATTATCTACCCCCTTCCGATCCTTAATTTCTAAATCAAACTCCTGCAGCAACAATACCCATCAAATCAACCGAGGCTTAGCATTCTTCTTCTCCATAAGATAGCGAATAGCTGCATGGTCGGTGAATGCTATCACTTTGGTGCAAAGAAGATAAGACCTAAACTTCTCAAAGGCGAACACGATAGCTAGTAGTTCCTTTTCAGTTGTGGTATAATTTATTTGTGCCTCTATTAAAGTCTTACTAGCGTATGCTATAGTTTGAAAGACCTTCTCCCGCATTTGCCCCAAAACAGCCCCAACAGCGTAGTCGCTTGCATCACACATCAATACAAAGGGTTTTTCCCAATCGGGAGCCACTATAATCGGTGTCGTAATCAATCGTGTCTTTAATTGAGTGAATGCATCTAAACACTCGTCATTAAAGTCAAATCTCACATCATTTCCTAATAACTCACTTAAAGGCTTGGAGATTTTGGCAAAGTCTTTAACGAACCTTCGATAGAATCTCGCATGGCCTAAGAAGCTTCTTAATGCTTTTACATTTTTGGGAGGAGGTAATTTTTCAATCACCTCAACTTTGGCCCTATCCACTTCCAACCCGTCTCTAGATACACGGTGTCCAAGGACGATGCCTTCCTGTACCATAAAATGGCATTTTTCCCAATTCAGCACTAGGTTGGTCTCCACACAACGAGCAAGCACTCTCTCCAAACATACCAAGCAAGCATTGAATGTTTTTCCAAAGATGGAAAAATCATCCATGAAGACCTCTATACCATAGTCAATAGGATCCATATCTTGTTCTATTAGATCCGCCATTATTGCAATTATGCAACATTGGAACGTGGCCGGCGCATTGCATAGCCCGAATGGCATCCTCCTAAATGCGAATATACCAAAGGGACACGTGAACGCTGTCTTTTCCTGATCATCTGGATCAACCGTTATCTGATTGTAGCCGGAATATCCATCTAGGAAACAGTAGAACTCATTTCCGGCTAATCTATCAAGAATCTGATCTATGAATGGTAACGGGTAGTGATCCTTCCTAGTCGCTTTGTTTAGCCTGCGGTAGTCGATACAGATACGCCATCCTGTGATTGTTCTTGTGGGGACTAATTCGTTCTTGTCATTCATGATTACGGTCGTCCCTCCTTTCTTAGGTACACAGTGGATGGGTGACACCCATGAACTATCAGATATAGGGTAAATGATTCCTGCATCCAACCACTTAATGATTTCTTTTCTCACCACCTCCTTCATAGGAGGGCTAAGACGGCGTTGAGGCTCGATGGACCCCTTACAAGATTCCTCTAGAAGGATTTTGTGCATACATAAGGAAGGGCTAATGCCTCGAATATCGGCTATTGTCCAACCGATGGCTAACTTATATCTTTTCAAAATGTCCAATAGTCTGTCATGCTGCTCTGGTAGTAGTCTAGCATTCACTATTACCGGAAGTGTATCATTTTCTCCTAGATATGCATAGGACAAATGCTCGGGCAGCGGTTTTAACTCTAAGATGGGCGGGCAAACCGTAGAAGGTTTGTCCGCTAAAGATCGTTCAGTCATATCTAGGGGTTCCGCCCTATGAAATGACACCAAGCGATTCCCACACACTTGAAAGCACTCTTCACCTTCTCCTTCAGTAGATTCTACTTCTTCATGACTAACCTCATCAGATTGCACTTCCTCAACTTCTACCTCGTCCATCAAAATTCCTATCTCCTCTTCCATACTCGAAGCATTCCACTCACTATTTTGCTCATAGTCATAAAGTGAAATATTGTTTACCACCTCCATCTCATCTTCCTTCTCACTAGGGAATTTCATGGCCTTAAGAACGTTAAAAGTTATATGTTCATCGTTGACTCTCATAGTCAACTCCCCTTTGTGGACATCTATTAAAGTCTTTCCGGTTGCTAAAAAGGGTCTGCCTACAATTAGAGGGATCTCCTTGTCTTCTTCCATGTCCAAAACTACAAAGTCCGCCGGAAAGATAAACTTGTCAACCTTGACAAGAACATCCTCCACTATACCCTTAGGAAAAGTGAGCGATTTATCGGCTAGCTGTAACGTTAATGAAGTTTTAGAAATGTCCCCCATGCCCAACTTCCGGTAGATTGAAAGTGGCATCAAGTTTATACTTGCTCCAAGATCACACAAAGCTTTTCCTTCAAATTGGTATCCGATAGAGCATGGAATCGTGAAACTTCCTGGATCTTTCAGTTTGGGTGGAAGTTTCTTTTGCAGGATTGCACTACATTCATGGGTCAGCGCCACAGTTTCATTCGTGCCAAACTTTCTCTTTTTATTTAAAATATCTTTCATGAATTTGACATAACTGGGCATTTGCTCTAACGCCTCAGCAAATGGGATATTAATTTGAAGTTTCTTAAATATTTTTATGAATTTCTGGAATTGGTGATCTAGTTTACTCTTCCTAAGTCTTTGAGGAAATGGTGGTGGTGGATAGGTAATTATTTTTTTATCCCTTGCGGGAACCTCTTCATTCTTCTCTTCTTTATTCTCTTCCACTTCTTCTAACTCTTCTTCCGCACTCTTAGTGGGTACATGAACTTGGTCACTCCTTACTTCATTTTGCACCTTATCCATTGCCCTTGGATTATTATTATCGTCATTCACCAATTCCTTGCCACTCCGCAATGTGACAGCTTTACAGTGTTGGTTGTCACCCTTTGGATTAGGCGTGATATCAGTGGGTAATGTTCCTAGAGGTCTAGTATTTAGTGCGGATGCAATTTGCCCCAATTGTGTTTCAATTAAGCGCATGGATCCTTCTAGACTAGAAAAACGGGCTTCATTACTCTTCATGGACTCTAAGATGACTTCATCGGACAATTTCCGCGAAGGTCCCGTTTGATTAGGATTGTGATATTGGTGAGAGTGATTAGAATTGTTGTTGAATAAGTGCGACGGAGTAGACCCTGAATTATTCTTCCATGATAAATTGGGATGGTTTCTCCACTCCGGGTTATAATTATTCGAATGGGTATTATGACCTTGTTTGTACTGCCCTCCTATATAGTTAGCATCTTCGTTATGTCCTATAAGTTGGTCAATAGTTAGAGTAGGACTAACGGTGGAAGGGTGAGTAACAACACTACTAACATGTGGGTGAAATTGACTTTGGTTTAACGTCAAGGCATCCAACCTTTTATTAATTGAATTAAATTGGGAAGTCATTTCAGCCGCAAACGAGGTTAATTGGTCCACTTGATATAACCCAGCAGTAGAAGAAGATGGCACTTGCCGATCTTCAAGTTGGTAATTATTAGAGGACAAATCCTCTAAAATCGCATAGGCATCTTCTGGGTATTTATTCATAAGTGACCCTCCCGCGGCTCCATCAACCTGAATCATGGTAGCTGTTTGGAGACCATTATAGAACGTCCAAACTTGTTGGTGGATAGCTAAGCCATGATGGGGACACTTACGCAGTAGCTCTTTAAAACGTTCCCATGCGTCATAAAGGGTCTCGCTTTTTCCTTGCATAAATGTTGATATGTCTCGCTTCAACTTAGCCGTTTTAGATGGGGGAAAGTATTTGGCTAAAATTTTTTCCATCAAGAATGCCCAAGTGGTAATAGATCCATTGGGTAAAAAATTTAGCCAATCCTTAGCCCTCCCCTCTAGCGAGAAAGGAAACAGACGTAATTTAATGGCTTCTTCTGAAACTCCATTAATCTTGAACGTATCACAGATTTCTATGAACGTTCTCAAATGAGAGTTAGGGTCTTCATGATTAAAGCCACCAAATTTACTATTTTGAACGAGTTGCATGACCACAGAGTCAATTTTAAAATTATTGGCCTCTATTGCAGGCCTAGCTATACTAAATTGCAACCCTCCCTGTAGAGGCATGTTGTAATCACGACACGTTCTCCTTTGCTCAACAGGGTGTCCATTATGTTCTACCTGACCTCCTAAATCCTGACCTTCCTGATGGTTATCGTATGGATTCATGGTTGAAGATTGGGTTTGTTCTAAACGAAAAGTCTTACGATTTCTTCTACACGTCCTTTCAATCTCTAAATTTAATGGCAATAACTCAATGGATCGATATCTGGACATGCACTAACAGAGCATAAAATAACAATAAAAGAACAACTACAAACAACTTAAAAGTTCAACAAGATAAAAGTTTGACCTCCAAATACTAGGGTTTACTAATATTGCAAGAAAATAAACAATAGATTAACAAAACCTCCCCGGCAACGGCGCCAAAAACTTGATACGCCCGAAACAGGTGTATATAATACGCAAGTGCACGTGTCGTAACAAGTAATAAAGTGTGAGTGAGATCGTTCCCTTGGAGAAGTGGTTAACCTAAAGCTTGCAAGTACTAGCTAAGCCGTTCTTTAAATCCAAACAAGTTGAGTAAACTGATTTTAGAAGTAATGAAAATATTTTTTTTACTAAAGTTTGAATCTAATTTAACTACGAAAATCTTTAGAAACTCTTAAACCACTTGGAGAAAGTAGCCTTGTATTTCGGATTTCCTATGTGCGTCTAAATGGTGTGTAATAAATAATATTAGTTAAGAGTGTTGAATGAATTATCATACAACGATTTTTATAGAAGAAATCCTCCTCTCTCGAATCTCGGAAATCCCAACGTCCTAAATTCTCCTAGTTATTTGTAACTTAGGAGGAATGAAGGACATTGATTATCATAAAAATCGGACTGCTAGCAAAAGGAGGGAGTCTCCTCCACCCCTCTAAACTACGGTGAACTAATGAGCGAATGCACTTCTCCTCTCTCGACTCTCGAAGTACAACGCAAAAGAGGAGATTTTTGGTTAAACGTTTTACACCGCTCGTCTCTCGATTCTTGCGGTGCGATAAAATGACCTTCAACCCTATATTACGTCACTCATCTCTCGATTCTCGCAACGCATCGCAAGATGAAGATCTAAGCCAAAAATCTCATAAATAAATTCAAAAGTTCACAAGATAATAAATCATTCAACAAGTCTCAACAACAAAGAACATACACCATAAAAATACACATAGTACTCTCCTTATACAAGACTTGGAGAATTTAGTTCATGGCGAGAAAAGGAAGACACAAAACTATAACGATCTTACAATTCATGGCTTCAAAAGTTCAGATCTTCCCTTTCTCGTAGCCGGATTTCGCTTCTCCACCGTCAAAAACCCTAAACTTGACCTCCTTCTCTCCAAAATGACAAAAGATATCCAAAAGATCTCCAAAATTCCTTTTTATATTCCAAGGGCCTCAAAGGATCTCCAGCCTTTATGAAAGGAAGCCTCCTTTCATTTCTAAAATTGCCATTTTTGAAATATTTTCGGAATTTGAAAATTCAAATTCGCAGTTTTGTTGCAACAAATTTTAATTTGTTGCAACAAATTCTGTGCTGTCCAGAATTCAGCAAAAATCTGCTCCAAAAATTCCTGTAATTTCCTGCAACTTTTCCTGAATGCTCTTCACCCTTATCATCAGCCGCACAAGTAACTTTCCTCATATTTTCCTATCATAAAAATAAATATAAATATTATTGATAACTGAATTTTTGCACAAATGAGATTTTACTCGTACACACACACTTTTGATCAGTAATTTGAGGATAAATTAGTCAAAATGCGGCAGATTGACGCACAAGGTAACTTCATCTTGTGAAGTTATCAATAGGTTCCACGGATTCCAAGTCTGGTGGAGTGTCTTCCTGTCTAGAGCCTTTAGTTGTAGGTCCCGTGTGTTGGAGCATGCGTTCTGTAGTCCTTGGTATGAGAATAACAAATCCTGAATGTATTTGATCATAGTTTGTTTATGATGTGCTAATATAATAGGTATAATACTCGTATGGATGAGATTCGAAGAAAAGAAGCCAAATTCTATAAATAGCAATATCACAGGTGATATCTTGTTATCGCCAATGATAGCCTGGATGAAATCAGCCACATCACGCACGATCCATCAATGACGCACATGTTTCTGCGATATCGACGAGTGATATGTAGATATCACTGGCGATATCCACATGATCTATCCACATTTGTTGATCAACCAACCATAACTTCTTCAGCAAGGGAGACATGGCAGGACGAGGAGATACCACCAACGATAACTAGTTATTCCCGACGATAACTACTTCTATAAAAGGCAGAGACTTCATGCATTCTTGGTTGCACACCTCCTAGAACTTTCATTCTTGTGCACTCTCAGCCTGTTCATTTCTGAATTCAGACAACTCTCAACTTCCTTCAAAGTTCAAGAGCGAAGAGGTGACGTTCGTGTGCTTCTACTCTGATAACTTTCACATCTCTCCATCATCTCCTGTAGAGCATTACATAGAGGTTTTTTTTTGAATTTCTATTGTATTATTTACTTTAGTTTGGAATAGTAGAGAATTCGCCGCATTGCGTGTGGCGACCAGGTCCTTGCACGGCTTGGGGGGGGGGGGGGTAATTTGTCGCCTTGTGTGTATCGACTAGATCGAGGAGAGATTTAGGGAGACGTTAAATGTTGTATCTAAGGAGAGATAGACTATAGCCAGCCGGTGCTTGGGAGAAGGACCAATGAAATCACACAAAGGATATTTCACTTATAGTATCGGTTTCAAGTTTTATTGAAATCAACATTTTATGCAATCTTCATTGTGAAATAAAATCCTCATTTTATCATATCTGAATTTCTAAATGTTTGTTAATAACATTTGTATTTGACATTTTAATTATTTGTTATAAATTCCAAAGTTTTTTCTAAAATTGAAAAAAAAAACTCTTATTCACCCCCTCTAGGGCGTCATGAGATCCAACATTGTACTTTATAGCCGTAGTGACGATGAAGGCCCTTCTCATGTCAGGGAGAGATTGTCCTTCTAGAGGCCCTTCCTTGTCGCCTCGAGGTTTCAGAGGACAAGGTCTCAAATGTTGATGGGTCTCGGCTTCACCCCATGGTCGTAGAAGTGAGCCATTTGACTATGATATGCGGCGACCATTTGACCCGCTTTGTCCCGGATTTCCTTGACTAAGTCCATGTTTCCTCGAAGGAGTGCCCCATTCTCCATTACTTCGAAAGTTTGGACGTATGGGCTTGGGATGCCAATGTCCACTGGTATAACCGTTTCTAACCCTTAACAAAGGTTGAAGGGCGTCTCTCCAGTCGAGGTTTTTTTCATTGTCCTATAGGCCCATAAGAAATTGGGTAGAGCGTCCACTCACTGCCCCCAGCCTTTTAAAGGTGGGTCTTCAAACCTTTAAGGATGGTGCAGTTGGTAACTTCTGTTTGTCTATTAGTTTGGGGATGCGCTATAGCCGTGTGACGGAGTTCTATCTTCAGGTCCTCGTACATTTTGGTGAATGTCGTCCCATTAAATTGCGTGTCATTGTTAGCGATAATGGTTATCGGGGTGCTGAAGCAGCAGACGATGTTTCTCCAAACAAATCGCTTGGTGTTCTCTTTAGTGATTTTGGCCAGCGGTTTTGCTTCGACCAATTTGAATAAGTAGTTGACGATCAAGATGATGAATTTCCTCTGCCCGGTGGTTGGCGGTAAGGGACCAAGTAAATCAATACCCATTGTGCGAAGGGCCACACACTTCGAAGTAAGGTGATACCGGCTAGGGGTTGATGTGAAATGTTAGAATGGAGCTGGCAACTTTCACACCTTTGAGCGAAGTCAAGTACGTCCTTCTTTAGCGTGGACCAATAGAGTCTTTGGCGTAAGACTTTTAGTGCCAAAGTCTTACCTCCCAAGATGTTCCCCGCATATGCCTTCGTGAACCTCCCTTGTAGCATAATCTGCCTCAGATGGGTGTAAACACTTCAGGTAGGGCCAGAAGAAAGAGCGCTTGTAGAGTTTGTCAATGATGATGGAGAATGAGGTGGAGCAGTTTCATAAGTGTCGGCATCCACTAGGTTCACAGGGAGTTGTCCGCTCTCCAGGTAAGCGATGATAGGATCCATCCAGCAGGGCTCCCTTCCTATTATTGTGGATTTCCCACTGGCCAGTGATGTTGGAGATGAGCAAGTCCTCGACTCGGTCGCGCTTGGACTGGTACCCCGTGGGGGAGCTGGGAGCTTGGACAGAGCATCAACACTAGTGTTTAGTTCTCGGGGAATGTGGAGTATCTGGTGAGACTTGAATTTCCCGAGGATAGATCTTTTTAAGTGAAGGTATTGCACGAGCTGCTAGTTCTTAGTTTTGTAGCCTCCCTTAACCTGGGAGACCACTAGTTGAGAGTCTGTGTTGATGGTCAAGCTTTCTGCTCTGCATTCAATAACCAGGTGAAGGCACACGATTAATGCCTCATACCCTATAATGTTTTTAGTGTCTGGGAAATTCGGCCTGAGTCCATACTCGAGAGTGGCCCCTTCGGGACTTGCTACGCCTGCCTCCTTAACTCCTAATGCTCGTCAACGTACAAAATCCATCACGTGGGAGTCACACTGTCAGAGTTGGGCGCATCCTCTAGTGGGATTGTGCATTCTATTACAAAGTCTGCCAAGACTTAAGATTTGATGGCAACGGATCTTGACATGAACTATATGTCGAACTCCCCCAGCTCCACTACCCATTTAACTAACCTTCCCAACACCTATGACTTTTGTAGGATTGTGCAGAGTGGTGGTTGTGTGAGTACTTTGAAGGTGTGGGTCTGGAAGTATAGTCGAAGCTTTCTTGAAGAAAATACTAAAGCCAAGGCTTTTTTGACTGTTGCGGGATATCTTCTCTCAGTGTCAGATAGGATTTTACTAAGGAAATAGACCGGGTGCTGGACCCCTCCTTCATCTTTGACCAGGTCCGAGCTAAGCACGCACGGTGAAATTACCAAGTATAGGAAAAGCGCTTCCTCCGTGACAGGCTTTGAGAGCAGCGGGGGAGTGGTCAAGTATTGCTTGAGTTGCTCGAGAGAGGCTTGACACTCGTCCGTCCACTAAAATCCAGTGTGTCGCGCTCTGCAGAGCGCTTTGAAGAAGTGGAGGTATTTATCACCTGTCCGAGCCAGGAAGCGGGAGAGTGCATCCATCCTTTCATTGAGACGATGAAATTCCTTGATGGTATGGGGGGAGACATGTCCTCTAACGCCTTGATCTTCTCAGGGTTGGCCTCAATTTCTCGTTGTTTCAGCATTAAGCCTAAGAATTTTCTTGTGGTAACCCCGAACGCGCACTTGGATGGATTTAAGCATAGTCAGAAATGTCGAAGAAGCTGAAAACACTTGTCCAGATCTTCCGGGCCGTGGCCGCGCTGGATACTTGTTACTAACTTATCGTCGACGTAAACCTCTATAAACTATTCGATGAGGTATTTGAACACTTGATTCATCAGCTTTTGGTAGATAGCACTGAAGTTCTTCAGCACAAAATACATTACTTTGTAGCAGCACACCCCCTTGTCTGTATAAAAGCAGTGTGCCCCTCATCCACCAGGTTCATCTGGATCTGGTTGTATCCTGAGTTGGCATCCATGAAGCTGAAGAGTTCATGACCGGCTGTTGCGGATACAAGTTGATTGATGCAGGGGAGCGAGAAGCTGTTCTTTGGACAAATTTGGTTGAGATTGCTGTAGTCAGCGCACAACCTCCATTTCCATGAAACCTTCTTTACCATGACCACGTTGGAGAGCCAAGGGGGATATGTCGCTTCTCGGATGAATTGCATCATCAAAAGTTTGTATACTTCCTCCTCTATGGCCCGAAGCTACTCGAGGGCAAAGTTGCGCTACTTCTGGTCTACAGGTATGCACGCAGGGTTAATATTCAATGTGTGTGATGACTCATGGATCCACTCTAGCATGTCGTCGGGACTCCGTGTAAATATGGCCTGGTTTGCGCATAAGAAGCACATGTATTCCTACTGCTCCTTCAGGGAGAAAAGCGACTCAATCTGCACTATGCGGATAGAGTCCCCTTCATGGAGCAGAACCTTAACTAGGCTCTCCACTGGTGTTACCCGCTGCATCATGACTTCATCTTGTAGATCAAAGTTATTGGTGTGATGAGTTATGCCCCGCAGTGACTGAGCCTGGTTCGGATAGCAAATCTGCATCATCGCATAATTTCCCAGAACAATGCCTACTTCGTTGGCTGTCAGGAACGTCGCTGCTAGATGTGAAATGGGGGGAATCACTACGAATGCGGCTTGTAGAGGCTTGCCGAAGATGACCTTATAGACAGAGTTGCATTCCGCTGCTTGCCTCAGGTATTCTCTTATGGTTACTAGGAGAAAGATCAACCCACACATCAGGACTGGTTGGTTGTTGAATACGTAGATGGGTACGCTCACTGGACAAATAGATTCCTCGCAAATCTTCATGCTCCAAAATGTAGACAATAAAAGGATGTCGGCCGAACTTTTGTTGCCCGGGAGAATCCTCTTGACCCTGAGGCAAGGCTCTCCTACCCCCAAGCTAATGACGAGGGGGTCTCAATGTGTTCTATGCACTCCTATTAAGTCCTCGTCCTCGAAGCAGATGGCATTTTACCGTAGCACCTTTTTTTACCAAGGTGAGCCTATGTCGTGTTACAACGAAAACTTGTCTAAGCCTTTATGTATATAAGCATGCCCCAGCACCTCTTGATGCTACTCCAGCGAAAACCGCGGTGCAGGTCAAGCAATAAACCCTTCCTGCATCATTGTTGTTGGTTGAGAGAGCTTGCGTTATACAAGCTGCAACGCCCCAGTTTTCTGGACTTGAGGCTCAGGACGTTACAGCACGGCGGTAGGTCGCTATCGCTCGGTGGTAGCCTTCAGGCGTTGAGTGGAGTCGCTAAGTGGTAGGTGTTGAGTACGTCGAGTGGCAGGCATCGAGTGCGTCGAGTGGTAGCGCGCGGCGTTAGCGAATTACAGCTCGGCGGTAGCCTAATGCATTGAGATGGAAGCGTTGAGTGAGCTACCGCATGGCGGTTTTTCTACCGCCGACGGTAGCGCTGCATTATTTTTGGCCGACGGCTCGGGAAGTTAACGTGGCGCGATAGGTATCTACCACCCAGTGGTAGCATGCGGGAGCAGTTTTGTACCAACTGAGTTTAGACCGTCTGATCCTTCTTGGGATGTAATCCAATGACCCAGGACACTCCATCCAAGAGACTTAAATAGGGTTGAAGGGTTGTTTTCTCTTATTCTTCTCATTTTGAGTGGGAGTTAGGGTTTGTGAGAGAGGATTTGGAGGAAGAAGAAGGACTTTCTCCGCCATTAACGAAGCTCCAAGGTTCCGTTCGTCAAACCAAGGCCAGATCTGTGGAGAGGACTTGAAGGAGCACATTTTCATCCGTGTAAAGCAAGATCTCCATGGCTAGAAAGAGGAGTCATAAGGTAACGACACTTCTCCTCTCGGTCTTTAGGATGCGTGCATGCCATCCGTTTTTTTCTTGCTTTCTTTAAAGCATTTAGGCACTGAATCTCTCAAATGAGAGGGGTTTGAATTTTGCTAGAAATCTGTTTGCAGAAAGACTATGTTTGTTGATTGATGTGCGGAGGCATGGTTTGTCTCTATGGTTGGCTGGCTAGCCCGTGATGTGCAAGTCATGTATGAAGAGTGTCCCGGTGAGACAAGTCCCATTCTGTGAAACTAACGAGAATACTAAGCTTTGGACAAGCCCTGGCGATGAAGCCCACGAGCGGGTGGGGTCAAGCAAGGGTTCTTAGTATCGGTTTGTTATTTGTGAGACGGAATCCTGACGTGAGAAGTCAGAGCTTACAGTCAAGCCCAGGTTTTTAGACCCACAAGCGGGTGGGGCCTTGACAAGAGTTCTGTGTGGCGGCTTGCATGTCGATAGGGGAAATTGAAGTACCTGTGTGTTGTGATATGATGATGCATGATGTTATGTTAGATTCATGTGCTATAGAGTGTCTTGGGTGAAACCCAGGTTTGCAAACATGTTGCATTGTAGACCCCTTTTTATTAACTACTCAACCTTGAAACGTGTTTGATGTATGTGACATCCTAACTTATTTTGTTACTCTATATGTTTATATACATTTGCATACGAATTGCTGACCTGCATGGTGATGGAGTGCCCCGGTGTCCGCTAGGGACGACCGGGAGGAGATGTCTTAGTTACGTAGTTGAGGTCAGCCTTTGCTGACCCACGTTACAACAAATTTTTACAGGGCAAGGATCGCAAGCGTGTGCAAGCTCGCCTGCCAAAAAGGCCTAAGCCGTATGAAGTGGATTCTCTTTTATTTACTTATGTTTTGTTGAATGCTTTGCTCCATGAACTGTAATCCGGCTTGCATGCTAAGGTAGCCTAGGAGTGCTAAAGCACGTTGCTGTGTTTGTTGTTATTTCACTTTTTTTTATTAATGATTGTTGTAAGGCCTTATGGCCATTTTGATAGTCCTGTGATAGTGGATAACTTCTAGTTTTTGTGGGTTTCCGCTGTTTGTGTTTTGAGTTTTGAGATGCGTTGTTCTTTTATATCACTTTATAATGCTAAAGTTATGACGTCTATATGTTGTGGGATCCCAGCCGGACTCATATTATATGGTCATTACAGAGGAGGTGTTACACAAGCGCTATCTTCCGAGATTTCTTAGAGATTCTGGGATCACCTTCCCACAAACCACGCCAAATGGTTTCAGGTCACTCGGTTTTCCTCCGGTCCAGAGAATCAGAACGCCTTAGCTCGGAGTCAGACCGGGCGTGCAAACAATCAATGCTAGCAGCAATGATAAGATGTTTTTTTGCCGTGGAAAATTCGGAAAGGGCGAAAAACCACATGGTTGGATCGGTGTCTGGCCAAAATCCACTATTTAGCTTTGATTATAAGTGTTGAGAGTTCTTCTGAAGGTAACAAACCACCTCTCTATTACAATTTTTGAGTACAAAAAAAAATCGAAAAATTAACCAAGTCCATGAAGCTTGGATGAGAGCGTCCACAAGAGCATTCCTTTGCGCCTTCTTTTGGGGGGATCATAGAAGCGTTCAAGTGAGCGTCGGGGATTGTGCGATGATAAGTAAAATAGGAGATAGTTTTAAATTAAAAAGTAAGTTGGATTTATAGATTAGACATTCTGCGTAATCTATCTCTTTTCACTTATATACTTCGATTAAGGCAAGCGTACCAATCGAGTAATAGTATAGTATTTTAAAATATCAAAGTCGTATTTTTCCACGGATCTGTGTCGAGTACTCTACTTTAAGAACTGAAACTATTATTATATCAAAGAGAGTTGGAGATTTTTTTAAAATTAAAATACAAGTACTACTTAGGGTTTTTTGTAAATAGATGAGACAGAGAACACTCGATTTTGACTTACTTTGGGAAATAATTTTAAAACAAGAAAAAAAACTCTACTTTACTTTATTAAAATAATTGACCGTGGTGGTTCCAAAAATATGAGTACACCTCTATAGAGGATAGATCCACATGTGATTACATATTTTGAACGAACTTTCGTTTTTAATCAAAAATACCTTAATGCACGCTTTATGTTGTGAACCCCGCTATTGACCTTCTACTAGTTTTCGAAGGTTCAACCCGGGAGACTTACGTCCATCTCTTTTGAGAATGAGGCGCTATTTTCTTTACCTGAGAATGATCAATTTCCTGGTAAATCTTAAGTTTTTAATTTTAAAAATAGGGTTTTTTTAAATGCAGAGCTAATATACTTCCCAAAGTTCAACCAATCGTGTGCTAAAAGGTTCTTAGCCTCTCATCAGGATGGGGGTGGTAGTAGAAAATTAAAAGACTTATCCCTCTCTTCCACTTCATCCCATTCTTCATTATTAAGGATTGCAAACAACATTTTCTCCCAAAGTTCATTCTTTTGGTAAGCCTTAATTGGAATTTCTAATTTATTGATAGAATGACATTACTCTTTATCATTAGGATATTTAATTACTTTTAAGATGTTAAAAGTTACCTCTTCCTCATTGACTCTCATTGTATGTTCTCCTTTTTGGACTTCAATAAGAATCCTTCCTGTAGCGAGAAAGGGTCTACCAAGAATAATGGGTACATCTCTATCTTCTTCCATGTCCAATACTACGAATTCAGCAGGAAAAATAAACTTCTCTACCTTAACTAAAAAATCTTCCACAATGCCTTTAGGGAATGATAAAGTTCGGTCAGCTAGTTGAAGAGTAAGGAAGGTAGGAGCTATTTCTCCAAAGCCTAATATTTTATAAATAAAAAGTGGCATGAGGTTAATACTAGCCCCTAAATCACATAAAGCCCTACCCGAAAATTTTACTCATATGGAACATGGTATGGTGAAGCTTCTTGGATCTTTTAATTTATGGGGTAGTTTCTTTTGTAGTATAACACTATATTCTTCGGTTAAAACACAATTTTTTTTCAACAAATTTTCTCTTTTTGGAGAGAATATCTTTCATGAACTTTACATAACTAGGCATCTGCTCCAAAGCCTCAACAAAGGGGATATTTATGGTCAA
This sequence comes from Platanthera guangdongensis, assembly GCA_039583875.1. Classification (NCBI taxonomy): domain Eukaryota; kingdom Viridiplantae; phylum Streptophyta; class Magnoliopsida; order Asparagales; family Orchidaceae; genus Platanthera; species Platanthera guangdongensis. Next base: position 227,016,209 of record CM077163.1, on the reverse strand, counting down.
CTTTTTAAAAATTTCCATAAACTTTTTGAATTGTTTATCTAGCTTCATTTTAGTGAGCCTGGAAGGAAAAGGTGGAGGTTGGTAAATTTATTTTTCTTCCAAATCTATAACCTCTACCCCTTTTTCTATGTTAGAGTTCTCGACCTCTTTTATTTTGCTTTCGTTTTCTTTTCTTTCATCTTCCTTGAATTTTTCAAATAACAAATCCCCGCCAAAAATTTTATTTCCACTTCTTAGTATGACAGACTTGCATTGGTTAGTTGTGTCATCTCTCTTTGGATTTAGAGTTGTTTCAGCTGGTAATGTTCCAACTGGCCTTAGATTTAATGCATTTGCAATCTGTCATATTGAAGTTTCTAAGGATCTAACAGATGATTCTATCCCTACCACCCTTGCATCATTTTTCTGAAATATTTCTAGGATTAATTCATCCGGTAATTTCCTTGAATTCCCTTAATTGTTGGGAGGAGTTTGATTGAATCCTAGTGGATGATTAATATTTTAATTATTTCTCCATGAAAAGTTAGGGTGATTTCTCCATTCAGAATTATATTGATTTGAAAAAACATTTTGTCTTTGGCCTCCTACACAATTAACTTCCTCCAGAACTTGATTCAGTTGTTCTATGGTGAGAGAGGTATTGGGGTTAGGTAAATGAATACTACTAACAGATGACATTACAATATTTTGACTCAAAGAATCTAATCGCTTATTTATTGTATTAAATTGTGTTGTCATTTGTGCCGCTAAAGCAGTAAATTGATCAACATGGTAGATGCTCATTGGATTGTTATTCCCTTGCCTTTAAAATGATTAATAGTTGTTGGAGGTAAGATCTTCTAGAATAGTATAAGCATCCTCTGGATACTTGCTGATGTTGCTCCATCAACTAAGATCATGGTAGCCGTTTGTAATCCATTATAAAATGTGGATACCTGCTGATGTTGTTATAACCCATGATGCAGACATCTTCTCAACAATTCTTTAAAATGCGCCCGAGCATCGTAAAAAGTTTCTCCATGATTTTGCATAAAAGTGATGATGTCTCTTATTAACTTTGTTGTTTTAGATGGAGGAAAGTATTTATTTAAAAATTTCTCTACTAATTACTCTCATGTGGTTATAGAACCATGTGGTAACGAATTAAGTCAATCTTTAGCTTTTCCTTCTAACGAAAATGGAAATAACCTTAACTGAATTGCTTCATCAGTAGCCCCATTTTCTTTAAACATGTCACATATTTCTAAGAATGTCCTTAGATGAAAATTGACATCTTCATTATTTAGACCCCTAAACTTATTATGTTGAACTAATTGCATAGTAGTAGAATCTATCTTGAAGTTGTTAGCTGCTATAGTAGGCCGAGCTATGCTAAAGTGCAACCCTCCCCGTAAAGGTGTATTATAATCACGACATGTCATTCTAGGTGCATTCTGTTGGCCGTTTTGGTCAACTTGCCCATTAGGATCTACGTGACCCTCATTGTTGTGCATATTGTTTTGTCCGTAATCACCCATCTCAAGATGTGAAATATTATTATTCCTAAAAATTCTCCTATTTTGCCTACAAGTCTTTTCAATTTCGAAATTTAAAGGCAATATTTCTGTGTCTCGATATTTGGACATACAACGATGCACATAAATTGAAAAGTAAAACAAAAAAAGCAACACTTGAACTCAGATTACTAAGAATTACTAATATCACAAGATAATACTTAAATAAGAAAAATTGTTTCCGGCAACAGCGCCAAAAACTTGATGCTCGAAAAGTAGATATATAAAATGCAACACAAGTATACATGTCGCGTCAAGTAATAAAGTAGAGAATAGAGTGTTGAATCCACAGAGACAATATTTTACTTAAGCTTATGGGTACTAGTAATGTTCTTTTCTGCTAAGTCAAGCAAAATCACAGTTTTGTAGAGAAGTGAAATAAAACTAACATGCGATACTAAATTACTGAGAATAGATAATGATGAGAAATATGAGCTTTGTATGTTGATCCTTATCCTTCGCTTGCCTTTGTGAGGGAATACAAATGAACTTAAATTAATTATTATCTTGCGGAAATCCTAAATATGCGAAGAGCATCTCTCGATTTCATCATTGCATTATGCATATTTAGTAAGTAGCTTTAAATAAAAGTTACACAAGTAAACATACTTATAAAAGTAAGGATCTTTACTTCATAACAAGAATAATAGTGATATGCTAAATCATATGTAGCCAAGTTAAATTCTGGAGACTTACGAACGCAACTCTCGCATATAGCTCGCAGTAAAAAGCACAAGATGGTAAATTTTTATCGTCATCACTAAGGAAGAGAATGAAATTTAAGATAAAAAAGTAATATAATTCAGTTGATCATGAAAGCATACATGCGAACTTCAAAAAATTCACAACATACAAAACTCGTTCGAGGATTAGTTCCTCATAGTCAGAATCACAGGATTTTGCAATAGGAATTGAACAGCCATGGTAACAAAAAATTATGACAAACAAAACAAATGGTTTCCGAAGCAGCCCGTTGAATTCCGTCCCTCAGTGTCACTGTGCTTCTCCTCCTCTATATATAGTGATTCGTCCCTTAAAGAGCCTTAAATTTGCCGAATGAACGCCTCCTTTTGGTCTTGTAACTGGCATCAATTTGAATTTCAAATTCCAGGTTTCCGTCACCCTTTTGTTGCAATAATTTTTTCTTTAAGGAGCCTTTAATTCGCTGAAGGAATGCCTCTTTTTGATTTTGTAACCGTCGTCAATTTGAATTTCAAAATTCCAGATTTCCGTCAGCAATTTGTTGCAACAACTTTGTCTCTGAAAAGATAAACATAATTAGGTAATAAGCAATTTGTTGCAACAATATTTCTGAGTAATAGAGTTGATTATAATTTATTTTTCAAACTTGATTCCTTTTTTGTATTTTATAAAGAAATATCATAACCTTATGTTTAAAACCTAAATTATATCAGAATATAATTTAAACCCTATTTTACTTGATTCCATGATGATTTGCTACTTATATAGGATGAAAACTTGTAAATAAAATGATGAAATAATTTCTTTTTGAGAAGTTATCAAGTGTTCCTACGACCTTTCTCAGTTTCCTAAAAATTTTTACAGTTTCATTCTAAACTTAATGATTTTTAGATAATTTTTGAAGAACAGTAACCATGACATTTCATATAGAAACACATATATAGTTGTGATGCCCAGAAGTCCTTAAGACTGTTTCGTTGAAATCAGATACTTGATTCTGAGGTAGAACATATAATACTCTGAATAAGTATCCTCCTAGCGAATGAAGTACTATATTCTTACAGTAGAACTAGATACATGTACATTTTCAAATTTGAATTCATTTTAAATGAAATTCTCAATTGAAAATTACAAGAGATGCTGATGATGAAAGAACACTTTTTGTTTAGGATCCTGACGAGGATGCCCCACAGTACTTCTGAGGACGATGATAACTTGAGGGTTATTTGGTTTCTATTTTATCTCTGTTTAGAGCACTGTTTGACTCTTGATACACTTGTTGATTGGACTGTTCTACTCTTTTGTTGATCATTGGCCACTATGTGTGCTGAACATGTACTATGATTGTACTTTAGACTGTTATGTGATGTTGCTAAGATTTATGTTTTTTCTTATATCTGTATATAATTTTTTTATGTTTAATATATTTAACAAATGTGAGACACAGTTGTGATGATTCATGGTTGGTTTAACATTGCACAAACCACTCTCTTCGATGTCGGGTTCGCGACAGACATAGAGGGAGATTGTTAGATAATTAATGTACATCTGCGCGTATCGAGACCGAATTGGTAACATATAATGGGTTGCGTGTCTACCTAGGGCAAGACTCTACACTGGAGGTACTATAAATAATCATTTTAAATTTTATGAGATATAGTAGAATACCTTGAGTGACTAGCCACCATAATACAACAAACAATAATCTAATTAAAGATGCAGATATTTCATCGCACTTCCAGATGGAATGATCACACGCAAAAATGATCGTACGTAGTTGATGCACGATGTGCCACATAATTAATCTGGGAGAATTCAGACTAGTTCTTGGCACTGAGGCTACTAGGTAACTAAGTTCCGGCTAGAGATGCTCTAAAGTTATACACCATATGGGAGAATTCAGACTAGTTCTCTTTGTGCAATTGTGAGTTATCAAGCAACGTATGTGATAAGTGCAATATGTTATTAGGTGCGTCTTCCCGCACTTATTGGTTTGGTACTCATGAAAGTTTGAGGTGTGTTAGATCGGTCCGACAAGGAGGACAAAGAGGATGATGTCGCATGACATGTAGATCCCCAAGTGGGTGGAGAGGATTACATGGAGCTTATAGTGTGCCATATTTTGTCTTCCATGGAGAAATGATTTCCTAGCATTTCGGTGTTCCCATATATTGCTTGTCAGTGTTGCCATATCAAAAATGAGATGCAATTATATTTTAGCTGCACATAGCCATTTTTGATGAGCTTGTAACACCACTCAATTTATAAATACATATCGTGGGTAGGGAAAATGGACACTTTTGGCTGGTCTTTAAAAACTCTTCCCACTCTCGATCGCGGTCAATTAGATTTTGGCTTTTGGAAGGTGAGTCCATATACACTTGATGGTTATCGGCCTTCAAATAAAATATTTTTGCATGCACTTTCATTATTTCTCATCGCTTCTTCAATGTGACTCAGTAATTAGACTTGTCATCCTCAAAGTATGACAAAAGTTACTTTATTTGGACTTTACTGCCTTAAAAGCGCTTCTTGCCCTCATCAGACCGCTCTCAACAGATTCAAATATTACAAAAAAGATCTCCTAAACAGAATCTAAAGCTTCAATAAAGAAAATTGAAGCTACAATAATTACGCCTTAGTGCTTCTAATACAAAATTGCAATGAAATGTATATATTTTTCACCTAAAAATAAGTAAAAAAGTAAAGGGTAACAAACACAACTGTTGTCACCTTTTGATGCACTTCGGAGTTTGGGGTCAAACAACTAAAGAAAACTAAAATATTTTATATCCAACTAAATGATTTGGAAAAAGGGTGAACGATTGTTTCTGATAGGGTCCCCTTAAAAGAGTTAAATGCACCCCCATATGCCGAGTGCAATTATAAAAAAAACCTCACTAACGACATAACCGCCCGAGGGGTAACCACCCGAGGCTTAGCCGCCCAGCCTTCCGCTGGAATGTGGAGCCCCCTCCCCCGGGCCACCTAAATGGGGCGGCCTCCTCGCTGCCTGAGGCAGGCGACCCCTTGATCGCCCTCCACCTCGCCATAGCCTCACAAAGAGGGAGGGGCCACCCAAATCGGGTGGCACGCCCTCCAGCCAACCCATTTGTGTGACCTTCTCTCCGTCCAAAGGGGGAGGCATCTTGGACGCCGCCCTTGTCGCCGCCCTGTGAGAAGATGAAGGATGACCAGATCGGTCTGCCCTCTATCCGTCCCATCTAAACGGCCGTCTCCTAGTTTGGGACGGGCGGCCCCTTGGTCAGCCGCCCCCTCGCTGTCGTCCCATAGAGGGGGCGAGGCTGCCCTGATTGGCCAGCTCTCTGGCCGCCCTATCTAGGCGGCCTTCTTCCCATCTAAGAGGGTGGACCCTTGGTTGACTGCCCCCTTATCGGCGCTTCGCGAGGGAGTGAAGCCGCCCAAATCGGGCGGCCTCCTCCTTGCCCGGCCGTCGACCTCACCGAGCCACCTCCTCCCCTCACTAACTGGGTGATTGAGGGTCTCGTTGGGTCTGAATTGCCAAAAGGGTCAAGATTGTCATTTTGGTAAAGTTGGTGATATGTGTGCCCTATTTCAGACGTTCCTATTTGTTTGTTCGATGGTTATCAAGTAAAATTACAAGGACGCCCCTCCTGAAATCTATAAATAGGACTCATGCCTCCTTCATTTGCATCTTTTCTCTCCCCTAAATTTTTCCTATGATTTTTTCTCTCCTCCCTTATCTTTCCCACGATCAAACTCTCTCTCTCTCTCCTTCTTCCACCTCTTTCTTTCCCTATAGGATCTACACTAAAGTCCGTCTTGACGGCCAAAGTCCATCTTGACACTAAAGTCTGCCTAGACCGCCGAACTCCATCTTTTCGACCAAAGTACACCTTGACCACCAAAGTCTGCCTAGACCGTCGAAGTCCGTCTAGACCGTCGAAGTCCGTCTAGACCGCCGAAGTCCATCTTGACTGTCAATGTCCGTCTAGACCGCTAAAGTCTTTCTTAACCGCAAAAGTCCATCTTGACTGTCGAAGCCGCCCACGAGATTCATCAGACACTTCAAAGGTCGTAGGAAGTCCAATAATTACCTTCTACCTCCGGTCGTCTGCATGATGACTGAGCAGACCACAAGCCTCCTTAGCATCAGCAAGCCAAGCCCGTCAGCGCTCCCAAGTTCGTTTACCTTATACCGTAAGCAGAAGCTAAACTGCAACACTCTCAGCACCCTCAACTCAACAACGAGCCCATTAGTCAACACTAAATCAATTGCTCGAACGCAATAGGAAACTGTTGGGTATTGTATCCACAATTACCTGGATTTGAGGAAGCCACCTGTCAAGCTAAGATGAATTCACAATGTATTTGATGAAACTTCTTAAGTTGTGCTTGCAGTTCTTCCACGCTAAGTGCACACCAATGTCAGGGTGTAGTAGGTCAATATACACGGGTCTGCACGACGTAATCCCTCGTTGAGCAGATCAGTGTGTTGGCCTACGTGCATTCTCTCTATTGGAGTGCACTTACTTTCAAGTACATGGTCGTGATTATGCAAGAGAAGACAAGGAGCAAGGATGGGTCAAGGAGCAGCTCTTGGGTGGAAAGACGAAAATTCGTCTAAGTAAAAGTCGACGAGAATCACCAAGTGATTCTCGCCGAATCGTCGAGAATCATTAGTGATTCTCGCCGACTCCTTCCGGCGACCTCAAAATGGTGCCAAGTGAGATTCGGCGAGAATCACTAATGATTCTCGCCGAACCTGTCGCTGAGCAGGTCATGAATACCAAGTGAAAATCGTTGAGAATCAACAAGGGAATCGTCGAGAATCGTTAACTGATTCTCGCCGATTCGTCGAGAATCACCAATGATTCTCGACGAATTTTACTTGGCGTTTTCTCTGGATGCTGCTGGACCGGACTCTGCCGCTGGACGATTTTGAACCGGAATTCGGGTGTCTACGTGTGGGACCCACAATGGTCATGTTGTTTGTGTCTTCAATGTATAAATACATGAGTATTTTTGAACAGTAGTGGGAGCGAAGAAAATAAGAAATACGCGAGCACGGACAAACCCTAGATCGCCGCTTCCGCTCCGCTGCCGCCGCTACCGCTCGCGACAAGAGGTCGCCGCTGTTGATCGCGCTTCTTCCCGATCTCCGGCGACAGAAGCCTAGCTAAGCTTAGCGTCTCACATGTCTATCCGGAGATCTTTTGTCTCTCGATTTGTAGATCAGAAAAATCTTCCCCATCCGAATCAATCGAGACGATTGATCCTAGAGTGACCGTTGGTAGACCTAGTTTGCTTCGCTACGAAGTTTGGATCTCAAAGTACTGCAGCCGCGCACCTTCATTGGCGCCGATCCCGAACCAAGCCGCCGCTCGGATTGCCGCCGCCGGTTCCGGGGAGATCCTTTCCAAGAGAGACCAAAGTTGTAGACTCTTCGTTGACATCACGAACACGTTGTCGAACGAAGAGGAACACCGTAGTCTCCAAACGAAGTTTGTATCTCGTGTACATTCTATATTTACTTTTGTTGTAAAGGAACGTTTGTTCCGTGTTGTAAGGGTTGGGTGCAACCCGGTTTGTGGGAGTGTTGACTCCTACGTGTGGAAGGGTTCCTTCCGATAGTGCAGAGATTGGATTTCAATCCTGTTGGAGAAGAGACCGAGTCGTCCCTTGTTGGGAGATAGGTCGAAGGGGGAAAGTGGATGTACCCAAGTCGGGGAACCACTATAAATTGCCTGTGTATTCTGTGTGCTGTGCTTTTTATTTTTATTGTGCAGGTACATTCGTAAATTCCGCAAAAGCGTAGCACGTCACCTATTCCCCCCCCCCCCCCCATAGGTGAACTTTGTTGACACTAGGTGGACTTTCAAGTGGTATCAGAGGGAGGTTGCTCATCAAAAAGGTTAACACCTTGAGTAGAATCCTGCCACCTGTGTCAAAAGCATGGAGCTGGATTATGAGATATCGCCACTCAAACTCCCTGCTTTCACAAAGGATTATTATCCCATCTGGAGAATGAGAGTGTCATTTCACCTTGATGCTATCGATCCTCGAGCATCTTTCGTCCTGGAAGAGGGTCCATTTATTCCCATGAAGACCTCCGACTCTGGGATCCAAGTGCCCATGTGCATTGCTGAGATGTCAGAGACGGAACTGTCACTATTTAACTTGGACGAGAGGATTCGTCAAATTATCTTGGATATCTGGTCTGGAGCCTCTCGCTCTAGATTGGAAAAATGCCGGACTGTTAAATCTATGTGGGTGATGATCTCAGAGTTGATGGGGGGGTCAGAGAAAGCTGAAATCTGCAGTAAACCAGAGGATGAAGCCTATGTGGGGGTCCTCACCTCTGAAGATGAAGGCATGAATCACTCGGACAACATCAGAGCTCCAGTGTCCGTGTCAGAGACTGACGAGGCCAGTGAGGAAAGCTGCTCTGATGAGGATGAAACATTGGTCACTGGCCCTAATGAAAATAACACAGAAGAGCAGGTAACTTCTTCATCCTGCCCCAAATCTTTTGAACTTTCTGAAGACAGGAACTGCTCTCCTCCAGAAAATTCTGATTCCCTGAAGAGAGCCCTTCAGGAAAGCAACCTACTTGCTGAGGAGCAAGCTCAAGAGATTGCTCGACTAAAGATCTTGTTGGTTCTCCAATTGGCGTCCAACAAGGTCAAAGACTCTAAGATCTCAGCTCTAGAGAGTAGTCTAGAGAATGAGAAACGAATAGTATCAAACTTTTCCAAAGTTGATGCTATAAAGAGAAAGCAAGAAAACAGGTGGATCTCCCGGATTATCAATTCGTGGAGAAATGGGGAAACGGTATTCCGACCCCCCACTCCAAGCAGGAAGGCAACTCATCATGCCTTCAGGTATGACCACAAGAATAGTCGTGGTCACTACAAGGGTAATCTGTCCCCATGTGGAGACACCCAGAGTGCAAGGGCCATCGTGGCCACTCATGAGAGAATACCAAAGGCTCATTCTGAGCCCTTTGTATTCACTGCCACTGCCTCAACTCGGTGTGAATCTGCATGTCCTAGCTCACAGAACACTTCTTACCACCTGAGGACACAGGATAGGGAGGTTAGAAGTCATGGTGTAAGTTTTCATGGGGCCTCTGAAAGGGGGATGCCTGAAAGGAGGGCACCACCTTCCCGGCCTCATGACGCTCACAACATGCATTCCTTCCACCCATCCACGTGTCACGATGGAAGAGGAAATTTTGTGAGGAGATCATGCTCTATCCTGTTTAGACCTAGGACCGTGACTACCTCAGTCACTAGATCAGGTCGGAAACGGCGATACAACATTCACCCATGTTGGTGCTGTGGCAAAGTGGGACACTTTGCCGTCGACTGTTGGCACAACCCCTCTGTGCCAATGGCAAGGGCTTACCCACATTCACGGGACAGAGGTGGTCTTCCTGACAAGTTTTCTGAAGGAAGGCAGTTGCGTGCTTATGCTAACAGGAACCTAGGACCCAATATGATTTGGGTTCCTAAGGTAAAGTAATCCTTTCTTGCAGGGTAGTCTAGGTTCCCGTGAATATGATGGGAACTAGACAGTCGGTGGCTCAAGACTAAATTGGAACAAGCGTCTGCAATAACAGACATGATATCTATTTGAGCATACTCACATTGAGCTTCTAATATGTTCTACCTGTGGGACTAAGACGATGACTCTCAAAATCCCAGGTACTCATGATCAGTTCCAAGACTTGAGTCGTTTTCAATTGACAATTACATATATATATATATATATATATATATATATATATATCTTTAAATACAGATACATCTTTGTATATACGTGTATGTATGCACATCCAAGGATAGGGTAACACGATGAATATAGACCTTAGACACACCATTAAAGAGTTATCGGAAATTCCACTGGTAGATTCGAGAACTAACGTCTGCAGGCGTAAATCAATTCACTAAAACCTAACAAAGATACGTCGTTGGAAGACTTTCAAATTAACTTAGACAAACGGAAACCGTAAGAATCCCATTTAACTCGTCGAGCTTGACATTTAAGGAGAATCCCATTCTCGCCGAAGGATCAAGAAGAATCACATTTGAGGAAGCATTCCCGCCGACCCTTTATACACTTGGAATCTCGCCGACCCTTCAACTTCCTTAAGAATCCCGCCGAAGGAGCAAGCTACACAAATCCCGCCTCACTTCGCAGGAGATATCCCGCAAGAGCTCTTCCGCCGATTCTTCCCTTACCCGCCGACTCGCCGAAACCCGCAGGAAGCTCGTCGAATCATCTTCTCGCAAGAGCTCTTCCGCCGAATCTTCCCTTATCCGCCGACTCGCCGAAACCCGCAGAAAGCTCGATCATCTTCTCGCCGCAAGATTCTTCGCCGCCGTTTGTCTCGCAAGATTCTCGTCGGATCCCGCATCGTCCTCGCTGTTTCCCGCAAGGTCTACACCGAAGGTCTTCCCAAAGGACGCTCAAGGAAGATCTCTCGCTAGAAGCCCACCAACTCATTTTCGTCTAAGCCTTTAGGTAACTTCTTCCTCACCCGTACTTGGACGTCATCACTTGTGACGCTTTCCTTTTGATTGATCATTAAAGCTTAGAGTAGGGTTTCTCTCTCTAGATCTGCAATGGCTCCAAGGACAACTGCTGGGTTGGTCACTGGTTGCGAGCTTGTTCGAACTGGGTTCTCTCACGCCTCGGACGAATTCCGCAACATCATTCTGATGCTGGAAGAGGCTGGACTAACATTCGTCCTGGAGCACCCTTGCAAAATCTTGGACAAAGAGGTGCTGGAGTTCTTCGCCACCGCAAGACTCCGAAATGGCGACTCACTAATCAAAAGCAAGGTGGCTGGGGCAAAGGTCAAGCTATCTGCCAGCAAGCTGACTCGCTTCCTGCAACTTTCTAGCTCTGAGCATGAGGACTATCTGGAGGACAATGACAAAACCAGAACTCTCTTATTCTGCGGTCTCCCACGAGGAACTCGGTCAATAAAGAGAAAGGATATGAATGAAGAAGGGAAGCTACTGTCTGACATTATTGGAAAGGTGCTCATCTGCAAGTCGGGCTCTCATGACCATATCTCAGCGGATATGTTCAAGATCCTGATAGCTGTCGTCTGCCGTAAAAGGTTCAACTGGGGGGAGTTGCTGTTCGAGAAAATCAAGGACACCTTGGGCTCTCCGAGTTTTGGCCGCATCATAAGTCTATATTTAAACCAGCTAAATGGAGACAAGTTTGACATGAGTAAAGGGGTCCCTCTCCACTACTTGAAGAAGATGGACTCAAGTGTGTTTGATCGATGGGAGAGGCGTATTGGGGAGACTGCAGTGGAAGAACAACAGGGAGCATCTCCAGCAGTCACCCCCAGTGACATTCCTGATACCTTGCCTGCAGGAATCGAGGGGGAGCCTCTACCCCCTCATACAGATGTAGTATCTGAAATCTCCCAGGTGGCCAGGGATGCTGTGGCCGAAATTCAAGAAGAAAGTGACACTGTATTGGAGACTGCTGACAAAGAATTGGAAGAGGCTGCTGATGAAGATGAGTTCATGGATGATGACGAAGAGGATGAAGGGCATGAGGGACATGAAGTATTGGAGGCTCCAGATCCTGTTGAACCTCCATCTGACAAGCCTGCACTAGTGGAGGGGGAGTCAGATAAATCTACAGAGGCCGCCAGCATTCCTCCATTAGAGACTGTGCTTGTATCCAGCTCTACAGATGCGTCTGCTGAAGGGCAAGGCCCACAAGTGCCTCCGGCTATTCCATTACGAGATGAGCTAGCCACTCACACTGTAAATGTCATTCAGGGCATTGTGAATGAACTCAAAGCCTCCTTTGATGAAGCTCAGAATAAACTGCTGAAAAGGATTAAGACATCTGAAAATCTCATGCTCAAGAATATGGTGGAGATCAACCATAAACTGGACGAGATGGAGAAGAAATTTGAAGAAAAGTACACCGAGGCGGGCCAAGCTGTCACACTTCTTATGGCCGGATTGAAGAAGAACACCGACACCCTTGCTGTAGTAAATCAGAATACACATGTTGTAGCCAACAACATTCAAAAGTTTGATGGTAAAATGGTCACTCTTAACGCCAATCAGCAAGCCTTGGTCAATGAATTCTCCCGGACCTCAAAGTATATTGATGACTCGCTGCACTCCTATGCCAATTCCATCGCAGTCGAAGCCAAAAAGGGGGAGAAAGAGTATCTAGCTAAGATGGCTGAGCTTCAAGAAGTCATGATCACAAACTTCGAACAGTCAAATAAATATGTCTATGAGAGCTGCTGGTGGATGCTACAACAGGCGTTAGGCGTCGATTTGAATCTTGCAGGTATTCATGCTCCTGAGACTTCTATGGCTGCTGCGGGAGTAAGTGCTGCTGAGGGAATAGGTGCAAGTGCTGCTGATGTTCCCATGCGTGAAGCTGATGCTAGAGCTATTTCTAAAGCAAAATTGATGAGCATGTTTGACCAGGAGGCCCTAGCAAAAGCCAGGGGCAAGCAAAAAGCTCAAGAAGGGACCTCCAAGGAGACACAGGCTGAAAAGAGAACTCGACTGAGTGAGGATGAAGTAAGAAATGAAAAGTGGAGTCCAGTTTCAAAGAATATCATCTTGGACACCTTTTGGCTACAAGAAAAAGGAGAACTCAATCGCAACGAAGTATACAGCCAGTATGAATGGGAGATGCATAAGACGTATGAAGCCAAAAGGAACATCTTTTTCAGAAACAACACGGATGCAGATAAAGTTCCTCCTCCTAGATATTACCCGAAGCCTAAAGAGTACATGGAGAGACAAAGGAAGAAGTTTTTGGCGCAAAAACTCAAGGATGACTTAGCTAAGGAAAGATAGTCAACAACTTGTAGCTTGTCATTCTCTCCTAAGAACATTTAATGCTTCTTGTTATGATATGAACAATTCTGATATTATATATATATATATATATATATATATATATATATATATATATATATATATATATACATTTGTATTTGAATATGTGAATGACTCAAGTCCTGATCTGGTTGTTTATATTCTCTTGTGCTGCATGTTTAACTTCTGAATGCTGTTTTTATTATTTGATTAGTGTTATTCATCTTAGCTAGTAGGGTTTTGGCTTCGTCAAATAGGGGGAGATTGTTGGGTATTGTATCCACAATTACCTGGATTTGAGGAAGCCACCTGTCAAGCTAAGATGAATTCACAATGTATTTGATGAAACTTCTTAAGTTGTGCTTGCAGTTCTTCCACGCTAAGTGCACACCAATGTCAGGGTGTAGTAGGTCAATATACACGGGTCTGCACGACGTAATCCCTCGTTGAGCAGATCAGTGTGTTGGCCTACATACATTCTCTCTATTGGAGTGCACTTACTTTCAAGTACAGGGTCGTGATTATGCAAGAGAAGACAAGGAGCAAGGATGGGTCAAGGAGCAGCTCTTGGGTGGAAAGACGAAAATTCGTCTAAGTAAAAATCGACGAGAATCACCAAGTGATTCTCGCCGATTCGGCGAGAATCACTAGTGATTCTCGCCGAATCGTCGAGAATCATTAGTGATTCTCGCCGACTCCTTCCGGCTACCTCAAAATGGTGCCAAGTGAGATTCGGCGAGAATCACTAATGATTCTCGCCGAACCTGTCGCTGAGCAGGTCATGAATACCAAGTGAAAATCGTTGAGAATCAACAAGGGAATCGTCGAGAATCACTAGTGATTCTCGACGAATCGTCGAGAATCGTTAACTGATTCTCGCCGATTCGTCGAGAATCACCAATGATTCTCGACGAATTTTACTTGGCGTTTTCTCTGGATGCTGCTGGACCGGACTCTGCCACTGGACGATTTTGAACCGGAATTCGGGTGTCTACGTGTGGGACCCACAACGGTCATGTTGTTTGTGTCTTCAATGTATAAATACATGAGTATTTTTGAACAGTAGTGGGAGCGAAGAAAATAAGAAATACACGAGCACGGACAAACCCTAGATCGCCGCTTCCGCTCCGCTGCCGCCGCTACCGCTCGCGACAAGAGGTCGCCGCTGTTGATCGCGCTTCTTCCCGATCTCCGGCGACAGAAGCCTAGCTAAGCTTAGCGTCTCACGTGCCTATCCGGAGATCTTTTGTCTCTCGATTTGTAGATCGGAAAAATCTTCCCCATCCGAATCGATCGAGACGATTGATCCTAGAGTGACCGTTGGTAGACCTAGTTTGCTTCGCTACGAAGTTTGGATCTCAAAGTACTGCAGCCGCGCACCTTCGTTGGCGCCGATCCCGAACCAAGCCGCCGCTCGGATTGCCGCCGCCGGTTCCGGGGAGATCCTTTCCAAGAGAGACCAAAGTTGTAGACTCTTCGTTGACATCACGAACACGTTATCGAACGAAGAGGAACACCGTAGTCTCCAAACGAAGTTTGTATCTCGTGTACATTCTATATTTACTTTTGTTGTAAAGGAACGTTTGTTCCGTGTTGTAAGGGTTGGGTGCAACCCGGTTTGTGGGAGTGTTGACTCCTACGTGTGGAAGGGTTCCTTTCGATAGTACAGGGATTGGATTTCAATCCTGTTGGAGAAGAGACCGAGTCGTCCCTTGTTGGGAGATAGGTCGAAGGGGGAAAGTGGATGTACCCAAGTCGGGGAACCACTATAAATTGCCTGTGTATTCTGTGTGCTGTGCTTTTTATTTTTATTGTGCAGGTACATTCGTAAATTCCGCAAAAGCGTAGCACGTCACCTATTTCCCCCCCCCATAGGTGAACTTTGTTGACACTAGGTGGACTTTCAGAGACAACCCGCAAAGGTTTAGACCCACAAAGTGCACCACCCAAGCTTCCAGGCTGCAAGTTCCAGGATGTGCAAGGAACATCGCTCCCGCTTCGGCACCAACAAAGGACTCCAGAGTTCAACGAGCGCATCGCTCTCCGCAACATACAAAGAAATACCCAGCTTTGTGAGAGGTGACCTATCATTAGTCGTGTACAAAAGGACCAGGCTCAGTGGGCCGACCCGATCTCGGCCCGGCAAAAGCCCGGCTAGACCCGGCTCGGCAAAAGCCTGGTCCGAGCCTAGGGCCCATGTTTAAAGAAACTGCCCGGGCCGATATCCAACCCTGGCCGGGTCGGGCAAATCCCGATTTTTGGGCCGGCCCGAGCGCGGGCGAGGGCCGGGCAAAGCCCGGCCCAAAAACGACTCTTATTAGAGTCGTTTGATTAACAACTCTAATAAGAGCTATTGTTAATGACTCTTATTAGAGTCGTTAGCTGCTAATGGCTCTAATAAGAGCCGTTAGTAGCTGCCAGCTGGCCCGCTACTGTACAGCAGTACAATAACTTATGTACAGCAGCTGCCCGCCCCCTCTCCCACTCTCTCTCCTACTCACTCTCTCTCATCCCCCCCAACCGGCCAACCCCAACCCCAACCCAAGCAGCCCCCTCTCTCTCACACACTCTCTCCAACTCTATCTCTCTCCCTCCCACTCACTCTCTTTCGCTATTTTTATCTCTCCCACCCACTCACTCTCTCATTTTTCCTACAACTCTCCAAGGCACCCACTCCTTCAACGATAACATGACGTCGTCCTCCTCAACGTCAGAGGCGTCTACTCAAAGTACGCCTGTAGTGGTCGAGCATAATCGTAAGGCAGTAGTTTGGGAGCACTTCGATAAGGTTTAAGTTGGCGCTGAATTCAAGGCGTGATGTAAATTATGCTCGAAGCTACTGACCATTATCGACAACTCGACATCATCAAGACACCTAAAGTCTTGCGTGGCGAAACAAGCTCCTGAGTCAAGTCAGACCCAAATTTCAGGAGTAGGACAAATATGGACATACAATCAGCTTTGCCGACGAGACATGCAGATGAAACATGTCATCGAACATGAGTTGTCATTCAGTCATTACGACAACGAGGATGCGACAAAATACATACATGGAGGCCTTCAGCCTAAATATCAACAAGAAAGTAGAGCTTCTCTTAGGCGCTACGCCATTAAAGACTATTTAGAATCAAAACAATTGTTAATAATTTTTTTAAAAACTTTTGAGGGTCATGTAAGTTTAACAAGCTACTTTTGGAGCAATAACATAAAAGTAGGATTATCGTCTTTATGTATCACGTGTAATTGGATCAATCCCGTTTCATGATAGTTAAATAAGTGCGTAATTTGTTTTGAAAGTTTCGAATATCCGCACACTGATAAAGCTATATATAGTGTAATTAAAAGATAAAATGATGAGTATTTCTTTTGATAAAGACTCTAACAATAACGTAGCTATTAATTGGTTAAAATGCGATTTAAAACCAATGCTAAACGGTGCATTTTTCACACTCGCTGTGTTTGTCATGTTTTAAATTTAGTGGTACAAGATAATTTAGCCGCTATGGAATCCTATATTGAAAAAATTCGTCTAATGCTTAGAGTCATTTATAGTTTTAGGCAACGATCTCAGGATTTTAAATATTTTGTAAATGCATAAGGTAGAAAATATTTGAAACCTCAATTTGATATGCTATTAGATAGAACTCAACATATAAAATATTAAAACTAGTGTTTTAACAAAAATCACTTCTTATGAAATATTATAATATGATAAATAATCATGATTTGACCGATGCCGATTGAGACATATTAGCAAATTACATTGATTTATTAAAATCTTTTTATAGCACGACAATTTTTTTATCCAGCGTGTACTATCTGATTAGCTCACTAGTAATTGAAAATTTTATAAACATCAGACAAAAATTTAATTATTATAAGCAACATGATGAATGACTTTCATTAATTGAAATAATGGAAGAATTTTTTAAAAAATATTATAGAGAAATACCTGCAATGTTTTCGTGTGCCACAGCTTTAAGTCCGTTATTCAGCGTTGACGGCGTAGAAAATTTAATACACGAAATAAATACAAACTTAAATTTAAATTTAAATTTCGATGTTTGTGATGACGTTAGTATTATAAAATTTAATTGTCCTTTTACCGTGTGTTACAATTATTATGATGACTTATACGGTTCCCGGCCTCGGGAAGAAATATCACAACAAAAAATAAATGATACTTTTTAAAATAAAATTTTAGAATTAGCAGCTAGAAAAAAAACGCGCACATCTAGTAGTTTAAATGAATTAGAATTATACACTAAAACACAATTCCATGATTTTATGTGCACAGAGGAGATTGAAAACTTCGATTTCTTAAAATGGTAGAAATGTAAAGTTAATATGTATCTTATGTATCTTATGTTGACTTATATGGCCCATGATTTATTAACAATTCAAGCTAGTACGGTAGCTTCGGAGTCCGCTTTTTCTCTTAGTGGCAGAGTTTTGAATGAGCGGAGGAGCCGGCTCAACGAAGAATCTCAGGAAATGTGCATGAGCTACAAGGACTACTTGGATGCTACGAAGAGGAAACAAAACATGACAACATTAGAGGATAGCTTAGAGGAGATAGAAGACGAGATGAATGCAATGAATTTATAAGATGATTGAAGAGCAAGTGTATATCTAGTAGCTGACTAGCTGTCTTAAAACTGTATTTTTGTGTTTTGTTAAATTAATAAATAATGTAGTTTTTGAATCAAAAATTAAAAATAATAATAAATTTCATTTTTTTTAATTAATGTAAATTGTAAATGTTATTTAATATTAATAGAATTGAATTAGTGAATATTTTATTATCATAATAAAATAATAATTATAAATTTTTAATGTATTAATTTTTTTTATAATAATTTAATAATTATTAATTTTTTTCATTTTTTTTTGTAAAAAATAGCCCGGCCCGGCCCGACTCGAAGGGCCGGATCAGGCCCCTTCCCGGGGCAGGGGCCCGAGCTCGGTTTAAGAAAAGCTCGGGCCGAGCCTGATTGACTAAAGCCCGGGCCCATTGGGCCTGGTACCGGCTCGGCCCGATCGGGCTTTGTGCCCATGACTACCTGCCACCCTCTGAGTCTCACTTTCTCTCTTTCACCAGTAAATGTAACGAGAGACGGTCTGTCACCCTCAATTCTCTTAAAAGACTTGTACAACAACCAACAAATATTGAAAGTTTCGTCGGTACAGATCCGACCACATGACTTTTCTCCCAGTTGACCAGTTTTTCACGGCAAAAAATTACCTCGTCAACATTCTTTTTTTTGTGACTGTTTGCGCGGTCAACCGTTATCGCCCTAAGACAGTTCAATTTAGTTTTATCTACCGGAGCCTCAAACAGCTCACAACAGTTTTTCTTATTTCAAATCTCAACAACTTATGAAAAAAATCTCCACCGAAACAGCTAAGCTCAGATGGTTGCATAAAGATGCAAAATTTTGGTAGGAAGCTGCAAGGCCATTTGTCAAGACAATTTCGGGTTTATTTGTTTGTTTTAATGGTGGGAATTGAAGCGGTGAGAATGTGAACGCGGCAAGGGTGCAGTGAAATTTGAAGGGAGATGATTTCGGTCTCAAAAAAAAGGACAAATATAATTCTCAATGAGGGTGAAAACCACTTTGTATATAATACATCAGAGACTAAGGAAGTTGATAATAATTACTCATGTTCTCAAGGTAACGAATAAAACTAATGAATTGCTTTATATGAATCACGAACTCGAGCATGGCGAGCTCACTTACCCCTAATTTGGATGGATCGTCCGATACGACGATAACACGACGATAACACGAAAGCGTTACATCAAGTATTAAAGTTATTTTTGAGGATTGAAATATCTGAACCATCAAATCTCTAAAATCATCCCCCGGAATTAAAAAAACCGAAGAACTTACATTTCCTTCTTATAATATTAGCATCTCATATTCTTAGGGATGCATAATTTTATGTGAGTTCTTTTTCTAATTAACTCTGGTTATAAAAATTTCATATTTAGTAAATTAAATTATTTTATTCTAAAAGTCAATTGTTATATATTTGAGAAATTCATTCACTGCCTTCCTTTTCGACGGCCAAATATTATATTAGAATCCATCTTTCATTCATCCCCCATGTTGGGCGACAATCTCGCGCCATTTCGCCGGAAGACTGCGAATAGCTAGCAACAGCCGAGCAAAACAGCGGGCCGCGGCCCCCACAGACAACCGATGCTCCCTGAGTCCCTGTTCGACCTCCACAGCCGATCTCTCTACTCCCCGCCATAACTACCCGAACGAGCAGCTCGTGACGGGTCACGTGACAAATCCACCTAATCCGTTCCACCCCGCCGGGCCGCCACCCAACGCCATTGTCGTGAGCCGCTTTTCCAGCCGGACAGATTCCATCAGCCGTACCTCACAAACAAAGAACACCATTGCAAAGATAATGAATTTTTTACACGTGGCAATTCCGTTGTGTTTGTCCAAAATCAAAGAATATATGATGCGCGTGCGGATCATAATGCCGGATTTAGAACAATATTCACCTACGGTTCTCTCGCCCTGGAGAAGATTATTTATTCAGACAAATGATTGCCGCCGTTGGATATTGAGGCGTTTTGGCGTAACAATTATCTTCATTGCCTGCCCAACTCTTAACGCCGATCCAAGGGCTTTAAAACGTTGTGGATAATTTTTTTTGTACAACCGCGTTTCATGAACAAACTTGCATCCATTCGCAGCGAATTAGACTCTCAATTTGTCGCACGTGCGAATCTAACTCCGCCGTTTAGTATATGCGCAAGCCATTTCAGGAGTGAATGAGAGACTGCAGAAGAGGAGAGGAAGCTTAATGATGGGGACGACACTGGTTGCAAGAGACTGAGCACTTCGGGCTGGAAGAAGGGGAGCGGGGGCGGAGGGGACGGCGATCTCGTCGGCGATAACTCTCCTGCTTTTTCTGTTGGGCTTCTTCTCGCGGTAGAAGAGTTTATATCGAGTTTCTTCGATCGAGTCAGGTCAGTTTACGCTTCATGTTCCGTTGTCTATCTTTGCATTCGTGCTTGTTAACTGATGATTTAACCCGAAACAAGCCTTTCTGTTAATTATGAGGGTGATACTGCATCACTTGGATTCGGTTTGCAACTGGAAGCGATGTTGCTCTTTATTGTTGTTTCGATTCTGTTTCCTGCTTCATAGAATTCGAGGTGGAAAAAGAAAGAAGTAGATCGGAGAGGAGGCGTTACTTACCTCTTGTTTGCCAGCAGATTTTGTAGTTTTTAGGGTTTCGAGCATTGCGTTTTTGGTCGGATTGTTGTAATTTGGCTGCGTACTGTTTGATTCGATTAGTGTGTTTTTTTCATTTTGTCGTCTTCTCTTTCTGTAGGATAGGGGACTCATTGCTGATTCCTGTGAAGAACTGCGCAGGTGATCAGATGGATCAGGTGAGCTTTTGGGACCGAGATTGTGTTTATTTGCGCTTACTCTTTGTCACGGGTTTGTGATCTGGAGTAAATGCTAGGTGGCTGTGTTTTTTTTTTCTTTAACTGTTACAGTATGAGAAAGTAGAGAAGATTGGCGAAGGAACATATGGAGTAGTCTACAAGGCTCGTGACAAGCTCACTAATGAGACGATCGCTTTGAAGAAAATTCGGTTGGAGCAGGAAGATGAGGGAGTCCCCAGTACAGCCATTAGAGAGATTTCACTCTTAAAGGAAATGCAGCATGGGAACATTGTCAGGTTTCACTTTTAGTGTATTTAACTTTGATTTTTTTCATTTGCTTGAATGCTATTTGGGAAGTGTTTCTCTGTTTGATTGTTACTGTGTTGAAATACTTATATTGGCATGATGTTTCTGGTCCAATTATAGAGAACAATTGAATGAGCAATGCTGTGAAGTTTAAATACTGTATCTATTCACATTATCCATAGCTATATCCTTCTAACCTCTGATTATCAGTAAGCAGTCCTTTCTTATTGTGTTGTTATGCATATCCTTGCCTCTCCACCGTTTATATGGACTTGTTCATTGATCCTTGGTCACTACTAATCATGGCGCCAGAATAGGATTAAAGATATTTTCATTGTGTCCCTTGAATATGGGGACAATAAAACATAAAATGGATTGAAAAATATAATTAAATTTTTGTAGAAAAGAATATGTTAAGTCAATTATAAACCAAATTTAAGATAGAAAGGGACATGCCTCTTGGATCAAGGCATCAACATGGATTTGTTACGTAAAGCAAACACCATTTTGAGGTTCTATCCATTTTGCCAAGAGCAAAAAAAGAGGATCCTTTCCTTTGACTATGAATGAGTCTTGGATTTGTGCACCTCATACTATACCAAACCGAATTCCAAAAACATACTTTTGTGAGGATAATTGTTCTGTAGGAGACCTCACCCCTTATGAGGTTCATCATTCAGTTGCAATTCAATCTTCATTGGAAGTTGAAGTTGTTTGTGATCACATCAATCGACAAATTCTTCTCAACAAAAATTTACAGCAAAAGAGTGAGGAAAGAGGACAACAACCTATGCAAAACAAATTCACATTGGTGTGGGGCAGACAAAGGCATATCGTGCACACGCAACATAAATTGAACCCATAGATTCTGGATAACAATTTTCACACCCAACACATTCTAGAGATGTCCAGGAGTTGAGACAACCCTCTTTGGAAATTAAGCACCAAATTTTGAGTGCTGGAAATCGACTCCGGTGGTGTCCACAATGACATCAATCAAGGCTTCCCATATGCAGTATTGAGGCAACAATCTTCTTTGTTGCATGACATATCTACTTTTTTGGGTATACACTTGAGTTTTTTATCACCTTAAGCGATCCCATTCTAGTTTGACATGGTTGAGGTATTGATAATTTTTCATCTAGTAAGAGAGAAACTCCTAAAATGGAAGATGAGAGAATCAAAAAAATTTTAAAATGTTAATTTATTTTCTATGTTATGACCAAGGAATTGCTGTTTATATAATTTCAATAACAAAGTTATAAAATGTAATTGATATATTACATTTTGCGAGTAAACATAAAGAAATTGTCTGTTTGGTATTCAATAGTGGTTACTCAGCAACTTGATGATATGATAATTTGAACATATGAATTGTCAAAGGCAAATTGAGTATTGAACGTGGTCCCATCATCCCTTAACCCATCAATAACAACCTTTTCTTAAAGGTTGGAGTTATATGGCGCGTCGGTGTGGAGAAGCTCACCCGGGGAAGGAGAGATCCACTTGAGAGATCAGTAAAACAAACCATTGTATAATCTAAATAGGGAGAGACATGAAATATTTTGTGGATGTATGATCCATGTAGATGCCAAAATTTGTAGAAAACGACGCTGATGTGGGAAATAACTTGAAAGGGACCATAGTACTATTGACCTAGTTTTGCTTATGATTGATTAAATACGAGTTGTTATTAGTATGGTTGGAGACGAACAAAGACCCAATATGTCGAGACAATATTGGCAAGCACAAGTATTCATGCAATTTGAGAAGTTTTGAGGCTTATCTCGTGGAAAGATAGTAGTTAGTTGTTGTAAGCAAGTATTAGGTCAATGAGGGTGTTGAGGTGTGATCATGGACAAAGTTTGGAATAATCAGTTTGCAAGTGTTAACCGAGCTTGTCCCAAGGGTGTTACCTTAAAATTTGAATAATGTTTGGTAGAAGTTACTAAGAAAATTGGGTCGCAGTTGTTGATGCTTTCTACATTCTTTGTAGTCTTGATGGCTAAGTAAATAAAAATGCGGAGATGATGGTGTCCATGTAATGAGACGACAATGGCATTAAATGGACATATTGCTAGACAAATGACGAAGACGAAGATTCATGCCTTATAGAAGGAACTTAGTGAACAAGCAACATGATTTAGGACAAATCAACGCTAAGGAGGCTACTGAGTGCTCATAGGATTACTGATGGCTAATTAGCGATGGAGGTGATTATAAGAGGATCAACGTAGATGTTGTTGGCTAAGAAAATGTGGTCGGGGTATTCAAATTATTGTTAAGGCAAAAGGCACTTGGACGTTTTGGTGAAGTGTAGTGCCTCAAGCAAAAATTGGTGTACTTTAGCAAGGTACTCCAAGTGGGCAATCTAGGTGGGATTATAGACAAGTATTTCATTAAAGAAGAGAACATTGACGAATGTATGGTGAAATACTTCATTCATCACCACCAAAAATGTTGCAGACACTCTCATTAGTCTAAAGTTTCGAGATTCCAAATCAATCTTCAAGGTTCAGAAGATAGTTGAATGTATGTGATCTAGATGTATGCAGATCTAATGAAGCCAAAGGAAGGTTGAGTTTTGGAGAAGTATGTGTTGTGGAGTTTATCAAACAGTTCATCTACAATAGGAACAGAGAAGCAATCTTTGATGGTAATGTGGGGAAAGGGGCGGTAATTGACTCAGTGGCACACATATCAAGTCTTTTTCACAAAGAAAGAAGATTGGGTGAGGAGAATGGACTAGTGCTTAGCTAAATGATGTCATTGTTTAGCATGGAGATGACTTATAGCTCAAGGTTTTGTTTTTTTAATGTGAAAGTTGCTGCAATTCTGTAAAGATAAAATTAATGTAACTATATTGCGCACATTATTTTTGCTCCTTAAATCGTTAAAGATCCAAACAAATGCAATTGGCCGTCCTACGCGCCTAGGGACTTTCAACAAATGTTCCTTTATTTATCATCAATTGAAGGAAAGTATGATGTTGCGCACATTAATTTGGAGCTTGACTGTAGGGACAAGGCTATTTCAGGACAAAAGTATTGATATACACTCCTTAATTGACAGATACACATGCGCCCCTAGAACAGGTACGCTTGACAAGAGAAGAATCAAAGGCTTATTCTTCAATCATCTTTTAATATTATGATTGTATGTAATTATTAATTGTCTTTTGTCTTATTAGGACTGCCCCTTCACATATAAGATGTAATGCCCCTATTTAAATAAAATTAACCTTAGGATACAGATAGAGAGCCTGGAGTGCTGATAGAGGTTTTGTGTGTGCGGATAGCGATGTATATTTAGGTTTAAATAAAAAAACCTATTCCTCCTCCCCCATAAAACTCCCTCCCTCTCTTTTCTCGCATGGATCCCCCCCTCTCGATCGATCTCCCTCGCGTGCAACTGACAATCTTCCCCTTTCGATCTCCCTCTCTCTTCGTACGGTTAAGGATGACACCAGGAGGAAAGCCAACCTCCCTCTCTTCTCGCATGCAACAAACCGAGATCTCCTAGTTCCTCTCCCCCTCCGTCGAGAGTTGCAAGCCGCCGAAGTTCCTGGTCGCCGCCATCCTCGTGTGTGAGGAGGAAGGAGCCTGCCTACCTCCTTGCGAGCCCTTCTTAGGGATGTTGCCTTAGCTTCTGCCGAGAGGTGCTGCTCGATGTACTCGAGAGCTGATTCACCTGCGCTGATCTAGGGCAAGGAGAATGTGTGCACCCCATGTTGTCTTGTCGAGCTTCGTCGGAGCTTGGCATTGTGGAGGAACCGAGCCCCTGCTATTCGGGTTGATGGGTTCCTTTCCCCTCTACCTTCGAGTGACCGACAATGCCAAAGTTTTTTCCCTTAGACTGACCAAGCTCTTGGATGCGTGCTCGATTAGGGTTTGCAAAGAAATCTGTTGCCTTGAAGTGGTGCCGAGGACTGTTGTGAAAGGTTGATTAGAGACTCGATTCGAAGAGAAGAGGTTACTTTTTGTGAAGAGGGAACTGTGTCGATCTTTCTTATGGATGCAAAACACGCACCAAAGGTAACGATCTCTTTCTCCGGTCTTAAGACCGTTATTTTCTATACTTTTATGCATGTTATGCTTTTAATGCAATGAAAGTCCCCTCACGCCTTTTCTGTTGAGGACGAGGACTTCGCCAGGGCGTGGGATTGCGACCCCGGAGTATGTTTGTGTGAGCTGCACATATGGTCCCTCTCCGGCTACGTGGTGAAGAGCGGGGACTCCACCAGGGCATGAGATTGCGTCCCCGACGTAACTGTTCTATTTTTCTTACTTAGTAGGGCCACTCGCCTCCAATTGGACGTTGTGTATGTCTCCCTCAGTTCATTGCGAACCACCGAGTCAACTGTGTCCGTCGTAGACATAAATGTGCATTAATTATTGAAACCGGGAAATCCCTACTTCAAATATTCAGATCAAAGTGCATCCCAAGGTTACTGGCCCCGCGATTCGGCTAAACGACTCTGAAGATTAAAGCAAAAAAGAGAGAAAAAATTTGAGGACCCCAAGTGTTGCAGCAAGGAGGTCCCACCACGTACCCGGAAGTTTTGGAGAAAACTTTCCCTCTGCAATCAGTTAGGTATGAGGAAGGCGCCACTTAGAGAGTTAAATGTTAAGGATCTTGTACGTCAAGTACTTAGTTTTATTGAGTCAAGTATTATATTGAGTCAAATGTATTAGTCGAGTCGTTTCGTTTATTAGTTCGGTCGAGTGTTTTATGTTTTTGAGTTATTTACGTTCATGTCATTGAGACTCTTATATAAGCCCATGGAGTCTTGTAATGAAGAATGAATGAATGAAAATCTTAGTTCTTGTCCCCTCTTGTGAGATAACTGATAGCTCTCTCCTCCTAACGAGCAACCCCGCTTAGGCAGTTGCGGTTCTGGCTTCACGGTATCCTCCACCACCGCCATCTTCTCTGTCTCCGATCACTATTCTGGCGAGTTACCTAGGTGACGATCCTTACGGAAGTAGGCCCGTAACAATAAGATAGAAAGGGACATGCCTCTTGGATCAAGGCATCATCATGGATTTGTTACGTAAAGCAAACACCATTTTGAGGTTCTATCAATTTTGCCAAGAGCAAAAAAAAACGTATCCTTTCCTTTGACTATGAATGAGTCTTGGATTTGCACCTCATACTATACCAAACCGTTGAAGGATAATTGTTCTGTGATCACATCATCATCAGTTGCAATTCAATCTTCATTCTTCTTCAACAAAAATTTACAGCAAAAGAGTGAGAAAAGAGGACAATTTATAAATTCACATTGGTGTGGTGCAGACAAAGGCATATCGTGCACACACACAACATAAATTGAACTCATAGATTCTGGATAATTTCGACAAGGTACAGAACGTAGGAGTTGGCGGGCTTGGGCAGGCGGCAAGCGGTGGTGGCGCCGTTGGTTCCGGGGCTGGAAATGGCTCGTTGCCTCACCGTAATGGAAGAGGTATGCAGTGGGGAGAATTTCGACAAGGTGCTCCGATGGGGGGACAATTTCGACAGTTCCCGGGCATGCCTATTGAACGTGATGAACCTCGAAGACAAGATGCGGGCTGGCGCGGGCAGGTCGGTCATCGGCCGTACATGCCTCCGAAGTTGACACAAATGAATTTCCCTCGTTACAGCGGAGGGGATGCGTTGGAATGGGTGCAAAAAGCTGAGTTCTTCTTTAGCTATCAGGAGGTATCGAAAGAGCAGTGAGTGCAACTGGCATCCTTTCACTTGGAGGATGACGCTTTCCAGTGGACGCAGTGGTTTCTACGGGGACAGAATTATGTGCCATGGGTGGAGTTTGTTGACGGCTTCACTGCTCGATTCGGGCATTTGGAGTTCGAGGATTTTGAGCCTCTCTTACAAAAACTTCGTCAGAAGGGTTCTGTGACGGAGTACAGAACCAACTTCGAGAGGTTGGCGAACAAGGTACACTAGGAGGAGAGGACGCTCCTCAGTTGTTTTGTGTCAGGACTGAAGGAGCACTTACGCGATGAGGTGCAAGTGATGCGGGACAGGAGTCCACCTGCCCGCCACCTTGACATCACCACCAAGGGCCCACCTGGAGTTAGCACCAGACTGCTTTATCAGGCCCGCGGGCCGTACACCCCAACCAGCTCTCCGCCATGGAATCACCACCATGCGGCAGGTTGTTGAGGCTGGGGCTTGATCCCCAGACCTCCTAGATAAGAGGCCTTCACCAACGCTCTCATCACCAACTGAGCCGCGGATCAGTTGGTGATGAGAGCGCTGGTGAAGGCCTCTTATCTAGGAGGTCTGGGGATCAAGTCCCGGCCTCAACAACCTGCCGCATGGTGGTGATTCCATGGCGGAGAGCTGGTTGGGGTGTACGACCCGCGGGCCTGATAAAGCCGCCTGGTGATGACTCCAGGTGGGCCCCTTGGTGGTGAGCCAAGGTGGCGGGCAGGTGGACTCCTGTCCCGCATCAGCAGGCCTACATGCCCCGTAGCCTGAACCATGCGATCAGCTTGGCCCGCATTCAGGTGGAACGATTCAACAGGCAGCGGACCCGCAATACAGTGAGGCCTACTACTACGCCGACCACGGCTAGGAAGGATCCGCCGGTGGGCGGACGACCGACAGTGACGCGGCTATCCTGGAGTGAGTTACAAGCACGGAAGGAAAAATGACTCTGTTTCAACTGTGATGAGAAGTTTACGCTAGGACACAAATGCCAGAAGGTCCCGGTCTTTATGTTACAACAGGAGGCGGATGACGAGTTGAGCCCAGGGGAGCTGGATTTCGGAGGCGACTTGGACCTGAACGAGCTCGGGGTATCTCTGCATGCCATAGAGGGGTGTAACCCCCCTCCGCTCACTATGCGACTTGCGTGGCAGGTCCGACATGAGAGGGTGACCATTCTGGTGGACAGCGGGAGTACGCACAATTTCATCCATCCAGATGTGGCACAGAAGGTTGGGCATTTGGTTGACACTGGGGCTGCCTTCCAGATCATGGTGGCTGATGACAGCAAATTGCAGTGCCAGGGGGTACTGAAGGGAGTGGAGGTTCAGATGCAGGGGTACGCCAGACGCATAGATGTCTATCTTTTACCCATTCGGGGTTCGGACATGGTGCTGGGAGTTCAGTGGCTGCAGCAGTTGAGGAGGGTCACCTTTGATTGGGACCAGATGACCATGAAATTCTTGCTGAGTGGGAAACAGTTCTGTTTGAGGGGTCTCACCTCTTCGCCAGTCAAGGAAATTTCTCTCCGCAGTCTCCAGCAGCTCGAGGAGGCGGGAAGCTTGATGACGGTACTTTTGGGGGTGAGTACGGATGAGGCGGGGTCAGTTGAGGTGCCTATGCAGATGCAGGCTCTGGTGGAGCAGTACGCCGACATTTTCCATGAGCCACGTACACTGCCGCCTTCACCGTTTCAGGATCATCAGATTGTATTCAGGACAGGGACGGAGCCTCCCAATATCCGACCCTACCGGTACCCGCACATGCAGAGGGCCGAGATTGAGCGCAACGTTCGGGAGATGCTCGATGCGGGCATCATACGGCCCAACACGAGCTCCTTCTCGGCTCCGATCATTCTCGTCAAGAAAAAGGATGGGTCGTGGCGGTTTTGTGTGGATTACCGCGCCCTGAACAGTGCCACACTGAAGGATAAATTCCCGATCCCATTGATTGAGGAGCTGTTGGACGAGCTATATGGAGCGACACGGTTCACCAAGCTTGATTTACGGTCTGGATATTACCAGATCCTCATGAAGGAGGAAGACGTCCACAAGACAACATTCAGGACTCATGACGGTCATTATGAATTTTTGGTGATGGGCAACGGGTTGACGGGTGGACCGTCCACCTTCCATGCGAATATGAACGAGATCTTCAGGGACCTTCTAAGTCACTCCGTGCTCATCTTCTTCGATGATATCCTTATTTACAGTGCTACTTGGGAGGACCACTTGCGCCATGTTGCCCAGGTATTCTCCATTCTACGCCAGCACCAGTTATATGCTAAGAGATCGAAGTGTTCGTTTGGTCAAGAGGAAGTGGAGTATCAGGGGCACTTGGTCTCGGCTGCAGGGGTGAAAGCCGATCCTCGGAAGATTGAGAGCATGGTCTCTTGGCTGCGGCCCCAGACCCTTCGGGCTCTGCGGGGCTTCTTGGGCCTCACCGGCTACTACCGGCGGTTCGTGCGTGATTACAGGAAGATTGCCAGACCGTTGACACAACTGTTGCAGAAGGACGCTTTTTCTTGGCAGGATGAGGCTGAGGCAGCTTTTTAGGCACTCAAGCGAGCCGTGACGACGACTCCAGTCTTATCACTCCCGGATTTCACCAAGGAGTTCATCGTGGAGACGGACGCCTCCGGAGTGGGATTGGGTGTCGTGTTGATGCAGGAGGGGCGACCGATTGCCTTTTACAGCAAGGCATTGGCTCCAAGTACGTTGGGATTATCAGCTTATGAAAAAGAGATGCTGGCCGTCATCCATGCCGTGGCCCTCTGGCGACCGTACCTGTTGGGATGTCATTTCAAGATTCGGACAGATCATCAGAGCTTGAAGCACTTCTTGGAACGGCGGGTTTCCTCCTCTCTCCAACAGAAGTGGGTCACCAAGCTTTTGGGGTACGACTACGAGATTGTTTACCTGCAAGGGAAGGACAATCGGGTTGCTGATGCCTTGTCTCGCTTGTCGGAGGACGCTCGAGCCCAAATTTCTACGCCCCAGCTGGATACTATTGATAAGATTCAGGAGGAGGTCCAACGAGACCCCGAGTTGCAGGCTATTGTGCAGAATCTACGGCAGGCACGTGAGGCAGCTCCAGGCTATCATCTACAGAATGACCGGCTATACTATCGGGGTCGGGTGGTCATACCCTCCCAGTCGGCTTGGCGGACGGTCATGATGCATGAATTCCACTCGTCCCCGACGGGCGGCCACGCCGGTGTTCTCCGCACTCTTCAGCGGGCACGGACCAATGTGTGTTGGAAGGGGATGCGACGGGATATCCAATTATTTGTTCGGCAGTGTGACGTCTGCCAACGGCAGAAGTACGAGACCACCTCCTAGCTGGGTTACTTACGCTCTTGGAGATTCCGCACCAGATTTGGGATACAGTGTCCATGGATTTCATTGATGGCTTACCTCAGTCTAAGGGCAAGACAGTCATTTTGGTGGTGGTTGATAAGTTGTCCAAATACGGACATTTCCTCGCCCTGAGCCATCCCTATACCGGTGAGTCTGTTGCTGCTCTTTTCGCTCGCGAGATTGGTCGGCTTCATGGCATCCCTCAGGCGATCATCTCGGATCGCGATCCCACCTTCGTGGGCAACTTTTGGCGGGAGCTCTTTCGTTTACAAGGGACCACCCTTCGCTTCAGCACGGCTCACCACCCGCAGACCGACAGCCAGACTGAGGTATTGAATCAGGGCATAGAGACATACCTCCGATGCTTTGTCATGGACGAGCCGCGCACTTGGACGAGTTGGTTGCATTGGGCTGAATACTGCTTCAACACTTCCTATCATTCAACCAACAAGCTGACCCCCTTTGAGGTGGTCTACGTGCACCAACCCCCTTCTCTGAGCAGTTTTGAGCCGGGTGGTACGACGGTGGCAGCAGTTGACCGGGCACTCCGTGATCGTGACCGAACACTCGCTACCTTGCGCGAGAATCTTCGGACGACACAAGATCGTATGAAGGCACAGGCGGACAGACATCGCACAGAGCGGGAATTTCAGGTGGGGGACGAGGTTTTTCTCAAGCTCTGCCCCTATCGGCAGTTGTCCGTTGCACAGCGGACGAACCAGAAGTTGGCACCCCGTTATTATGGTCCATTTCAGATCACCCGACGGGTGGGACCAGTTGCTTATACGTTGGCGTTGCCCGAAGGATCCAGGATACATCCAACTTTTCACGTCTCCTTGTTGAAGCGGAAGGTTGGCGACACTGTCCAAGTCAGCCCTTGTTTGCCAGAAGCTACTAGCGGGGGCGAGCTGCGCCCATTCCAGATGACGTATTGCTGATCAAGTGGAAGAGCCAAGGCACGACGTACTGTCTTGAGCTACTGGTCAAGTGGAAGGATCGAGCCGCGGAGCACAACACCTGGCCACCTGGGTGGATTTGGTCGAGTTTCGGGAGCTTTACCCCGATTACCACCTTGGGGACAAGCTGGTTTTTGATGGGGAGGGGAATGTTACGCCCCCAGACGAGGCCCGGTTGTTTGGCCGGCAATACAGGCGGCGACAGAGGCGTAACGGAGGCGACAACGGGGCTGAACCATTTGGTTCAGCCCCCTCTTCATAAGACTCGGCCCAAGGGAGGCCGAACCAAGTGGGTTCAGCCCCCATTGGGGCCGGCTGACCCCCTTGGCCGGCCGGCCCTGGGTCCGGGTATAAGTATACCGGACCCCCCTCTTTGGATGACATGCAAGTAATATTTAGGTATTCCCTCTTCCCTCCTCTCTCAACCCTAATTCTCTCTAGCCGTCTTAAATCTCTTTCTCTTCTCTTCTTCCTAACACATTCTTTGTAGTCTTGATAGCTAAGTAAATAAAAATGCGGAGATGATGGTGTCCATGTAATGAGGCGGCAATGACATTAAATGGACATGTTGCTAGAGACAAATGACGAAGACGAAGATGCATGCCTTATAGAAGGAACTTAGTGAACAAGCAGCATGATTTTGGACAAATCAACGCTAAGGAGGCTACTGAGTGCTCATAGGGTTACTAATGTCTAATTAGTGATGGAGGTGATTATAAGAGGATCAACGTAGATGTTGTTGGCTAAGAAAATGTGGTCGGAGTATTCAAATTATTGTTGAGGGAAAAGGCACTTGGACGTTTTGGTGAAGTATTGTGTCTCCAGCAAAAATTGTGTACTTTAGCAAAGTACTCCAAGCGGGCAATCTAGGTGGGATTATAGATAAGTATTTCATCAAAGAAGAGAACATTGCCGAATGTATGGTGAAATACTTCATTCATCACCACCAAAAATGTTGCAGGCACTCATTCTTCTAAAGTTCATTAAGAGACTCCAAATCAATCTTCAAGGTTCAGAAGATAGTTGAATGTATGTGGTCTAGATGTATGCAGATCTAATGTAGCCAGAGAGAAGGTTGAGTTTTGGAGAAGTATGTGTTGTGGAGTTTATCAAACAGTTCATCTACAATAGGAAGTAATTGACTCAGTAGCACACATATCAAGTCTTTTTCACAAAGTAAGAAGATCGGGTGAGGAGAAGGGACTAGTGCCTAGCTAAGTGATGTCATTGTTTAGCATGGAGATGACTTATAGCAAGATTTTGTTTTTTTTAATGTGAAAGTAACTGCAATTCTGCAAAGATAAAATTAATGTAACGATATTGCGCACATTATTTTTGCTCCTTAAATTGTTAAAGATCCAAACAATTGCAATTGGTCGCCCTCAAGTGCCTAGGGACTCTCAACAAATGTTCCTATATTTATCATCAACTGAAGGAAAGTATGATGTTGCGCACATTAATTTGGAGCTTGACTGTAGGGACAAGGCTATTTTTCAGGACAGAAGTATTGATATACACTCCTTAATTGACAGATACACATGCGCCCCTAAAATAAGTACGCTTGACAAGAGAAGAATGAGAGGCTTATTCTTCAATCATCTTTTAATATTATGATTGTATGTAATTATTAATTGTCTTTTGTCTTATTAGGACTTCCCCTTCCCATGTAAGATGTAATGCCCCTATTTAAATAAAATTAACCTTAGGGTGCTGATAGAGAGCCTGGAGTGCTGATAGAGGTTTTGTGTGTGCGCATAGCGATGTCTATTTAGGTTTAAATAAAAAATCTATTCCTCCTCCCCCATAAACCTCCCTCTCTTTTCTCGCATGGATCACCCCCCTCCCTCCCCCCTCTCGATCGATCTCCCTCGCGTGCAACTGACAAGCTTCCCCTTTCGATCTCCCTCTCTCTTTGTGCGGTTAAGGATGACACCAAGAGGAAAGCCAACCTCCCTCTCTTCTCGCATGCAACAAACCAATATCTCCTAGTTCCTCTTCCCTTTCGCCGAGAGTTGCAAGCCGCCGAAATTCCTGGTCGCCGCCATCCTCGTGTGTGAGGAGGAAGGAGCCGACCTACCTCCTTGCGAGCCCTTCTTAGGGATGTTGCCGAAGCTTCTGCCGAGAGTTGCCGCTCGATGTCCTCGAGAGCTGATTTGCCTGTGCTGATCTAGGGCAAGGAGAAGGTGTGCACCCCATGCTGTCTTGTCGAGCTTTGCCGGAGCTTGGTATTGTGGAGGAACCAAGCCACTGCTATTAGGGTTGTGTTATGGAGCTCACGCCGTTGGTTATCTTGTATTAAGAGTTTTTTTTTATTAAGTGTATTAGGTGTTTTAATATCGTATGAGTCAAGTCAAGTCATGCATTCTTTATGTGTTTTTATTATTTCGCTTAGTGTTATGTTATCAGGAATTTACACCCATGCTATCTAGATTCTATATAATAGACCCTTGTGGTCATGTAATGGATATGAAAAAGTATTAAGTAAGTTTCTCTTTCTCTCTCAAGTTTCTTTATTTCTCTCTAGTTCTTCTAATCTCCTCTCTCATTATAGGGTTTACCCCCTTGTATCTCCACCTCCTTCCCCCACAATATCCGACACGTAACAACTTGGTATCAGAGGCTCGATCCTCCTCCCTCGACGCACGCCATTCCACTCAACGTCCCCCTCCACGGAACTCCAGCACCGACTGTTTCAGAGACTCTAGGCGGAATCACTCCAGGCGGTCTTCCGCAACCCTGAGCCGCAACAAACCTGCGAACTTCCGACGCGTAGCTGCTCTCCCTTCCCCGACGCCAGCAAACCTCACTGCCGACAACACCCCCGCACCCTCCGCTCTCCCTCTAGCCGCCAACACCAGCGCCCCTCTCGATATTATCCGCCCTCACCTGTAGAATCGCCGCAGATGGCGGCCCCCAGCACAACAGCGACTTTATCGAGCTCTGCACGACAACTCTTCATCGAGCCCTGTGCATCGCCCTTTTTTTCCTTCTTACGGTATCAGCCGCCTGTCTTGTCCCCATCCCATTTATTTTATTTTATTTTCTTTCAAACTCCCTCCTAATACCTCCTCTTGCACGCAACCTCTCCAACACATTTTTTTTTCACTTTCTGTGGACCCCAACACCATCATTCTCTTTATTCTAAACATCCACACCTTACCTCCTCTCTTTTATTACAGTTTAATTATTTTCCCTAAACCCCGCCACCATCACTCTCTCCCACACATTCTCATAACAACACGCTTTTCTTTTACCTCTCAACCATATCTCATTTTCCCTCCTTAATTAATCAATCCTGATTAATTCCCCGTCACATTTCTTCTCCTAATTACGACACATTCCGTCATGTTGCTTAGCGTTGCTGATCACATTGAGCTCCTCGCCACCCACGCCAAGCTGAACCGTCGTATTGATCATCGGGAGGCTCGACTCGGCCACGTCAATGCTCAGCTCGACCTCATGCTCGACGCCCTCCGCATGTCTCGCTACTCATTGGTGGTTTTTCTGTCACCCCCACCACCGGAGCTGGACTCGCCGCCTCCCCCTCCAATGATGGTGCCACCACCGTCCTCCGTCGTTCATGACGCACTGCAGTCGTCGCCAACTCTGCCAACCCTGGCATTGCCACCCCCTCCGGCCACATCATCGCCGCCACCGCCGTCGTCCCCGCCTTCGTCACCGCCATCTCCGGTAACTTGACTCATGCAGTCGCCGCCACTGCCGTCATCACTGCCATCGCCGTCTCCGCCGCCACCGCCGCCTTCTCCGCCGCCACCACTCGCCGGCGATGTACCAGCTCTCTCCACGGTGGTCGTCTTTCCACCGTTGCCGCCTCCTATCCGGTCACCCGCTCCTCCGCTGCCGGTCATACCGCTACCTCCTCTACCGGCTCTTCCTCCGCCGGCCCCGACATTGCCATCTCCTCCGCTACCTCCTCTACCGTTGCCGCCTCCTATCTGGTCACCCGCTCCTCCGCTGTCGGTCATACCGCTACCTCCTCTACCGGCTCTTCCGCCGCCGGCCCCGACATTGCCATCTCCTCCGGCCATCCCACCGCCTCCTCTCCCGGCTCTTTTCCCGCCGGCCCCGCCTTGTCGCTCCCACCGGCCACAACGCCGCCTCTTCTGCCGACCTGTGCTCCGGTGACCCCAACGGACCCGTTTCTGCTGCCGGCCGTCGTCTCTCCGCCCTCACCGTCGCTCCTACTCACCGTCGCTCCATCGACCGTGCGAAAGTCATTCCTTTCGCCGTGCGTCTTTTCGCCGCCACCTCCGTCACCGCTACACCCGATCAGACATTGTTTTGGTGGAAGATCAAGCTTCCAGATGATCCAACTATCCAGGTGGAGTTCGAGCTTGGGGTCAAGCTCTATGTCAATGACAGGTGGAGTGTTATGGAGCTCACGCCGTTGGTTATCTAGTATAGGAGTTTTATTTTATTAAGTGTAGTAGGTGTTTTAATATCGTATGAGTCAAGTCAAGTCATGCAGTCTTTATGTGTTTTTATTATTTCGCTTAGTTTCATGGTATCAGGAATTTACACCTGTGCCATCTAGATTCTATATAATAGACCCTTGGGGTCATGTAATGGATATGAAAAAGTATAAAGTAAGTTTCTCTTTCTCTCTCAAGTTTATCTCTTTCTCTCTCTAGTTCTTCTCATCTTCTCTCTCATTGTAGGGTTTACCCCCTTGTATCTCCGCCTCCTTCCCCCACAATATCCGGCACGTAACAGGT
Organism: Platanthera guangdongensis; assembly: GCA_039583875.1. NCBI lineage: Eukaryota > Viridiplantae > Streptophyta > Magnoliopsida > Asparagales > Orchidaceae > Platanthera > Platanthera guangdongensis. The sequence goes on along the minus strand of CM077163.1, from coordinate 226,980,594 downwards.
TGATGGGTTCCTTTCCCCTCTACCTCTGAGTGACCGACAATGACAAAGTTTTTTCCCTTAGACTGGCCAAGCTCTTGGATGCGTGCTCGATTAGGGTTTGCAAAGAAATCTGTCGCCTTGAAGTGGTGTGGCCGAGGACTGTTGTGAAAGGTTGATTAGAGATTCGATTCGAAGAGAAGTGGTTACTTTTTGTGAAGAGGGAACTGTGTCGATCTTTCTTATGGATCCAAAACACGCACCAAGGTTAACGATCTCTTCGGTCTTAAGACCGTTATTTTCTGTACTTTTATTCATGTGATGCTTTTAATGCAATGAATGTCCCCTCACGCCTTTTTCATTGAGGATGGGGACTTCGCCAGGGCGTGAGATTGCGACCCCGGAGTATGTTTGTGTGAGCTGCACATATAGTCCTCCTGCTACGCGATGAAGAGCGGGGACTCCACCAGGGCATGAGATTGCGTTCCCGACGTAACTTTTCTATTTTTCTTACTTAGTAGGGCCACTCGCCTCCAATTGGACGTTCTGTATGTCTCCCTCGATTCATTGCGAACCACCGAGTCGACTGTGTCCGTCGTAGACATAAATGTGCATTAGTTATTGAAGCCGGGAAATCCCTACTTCAAATATTCAGATCGAAGTGCATCCCGAGGCTACTGCTGGCCCCGCGATTCGGCTGAACGACTCTGAAGACTAAAGCAAAGAAGAGAGAAAAAATTGAGGACCCCAAGTGCGGCAGTAGGGAGGTCCCACCACGTACCCGAAAGTTTTGGAGAAAACTTCCTCTCTGCAATCAGATGGCTGAGTTAGGTATGAGGAAGGCACCACTTAGAGAGTTGTATGTTAGGGATCATGTACGTCAAGTACTTAGTTTTATTGAGTCAAGTATTATATTGAGTCAAATGTATTAGTCAAGTCGTTTCATTTATTAGTTCGGTTTATTAGTTCGGTCGAGTGTTTTATGTTTTATGTTTTTGAGTTATTTACGTTCATGCAATTGGGGCTCTTGTATAAGTCCATTGATTCTTGTAATGAAGAATGAATGAATGAAAGTTTTAGTTCTTGTCCCATCTTGTGAGATAACTGGTAGCTCTCTCCTCCTAACGAGCAATGCCGCTTAGGCAGCCGTGGTTCCGACTCCACGGTATCGTCCAACACCGCCAGCTTCTCCGCCTCCGATCACTATTCCGGCGAGTTACCTAGATTACGGAAGTAGGCCCGCAACAAATTGGTATCAGAGCTATTGGTCCTCTTCCGCACACCTTCGCTCGATTCCAATCAATCCAGCAACCCCTAGCTTTTTTTTCCTCAGTCCAACCCTCGACACCATCGCCGTTGTTCCTTTTCCGCAACGCCAAGCCGCACCTGGCCCAGCCCATGCCTTCAGGCGTTGTTGCTCTGCCACAGTGCAACTTCCCTGTTTCTTCGCAGCCGCCGGCTGTCCCCATCTGCTCCTCCCTCTGGTTTTCACGGGGACCCTCCATCCCTGCCGACAAGCCCCTGCAGGACCCTACTCTGCTTTCTGCAAAGCTGGGAAGCCGCCCTCTTGTTTCCTCCCTTTGGATTTCTAGATCAGCTTTCCGACGACGAAATCATATCAGTCCCCAGCTACGCCGACGAGATCGTATCGTCACCTTCTCTCTGGCTGCGCACGCCACCGCTTCGTCAACCCTCCAATCGCTTTCCACGAGCCGCCCGAGCCCTCAAATTTTTTTTTATTATCGAGCCCTTCCCTTTCTTCAGCGCGCCTGTGGTTTTCTTTCTAATTCACGCCATCTCTTTTTTATCATTATTATATACTTACAAGTTTTGCTATTCACATCAAGCCACATCAGCTGTCATCACGTGGAGCAGCCCTTCCTGCCTTGAGCCCTCCCCACATCATATGCCTCACGCCTCATCTTATTTTAAGTTTTTCCCACACGTGCTCCAATTAATTAATTTTTCTCTCTTTTCTTATTTTAATTATTCATCCACTTATTTTATTTCTCCACTTATCTTATCCTCCAACCCAGCACTATTTCAAAGTAATTACTCCCCCCACCAAGCTGTCAGCCTATTCCAAGGGGAATTTAATTATTCCTCTATCCAGCCCTTCTCATCTTTTTTTTATTCTTGCTGCCTATTCACACCATGCTCATCCAACCACCAACTATTTAATTGATTACTGTTTCGGTAATTAATTAACTTTATTTTATCCTAACAATGATATCGGCGTTAACCCCATCTTATGATTCAGAGGCTACTCGATTCGCTCACGAGACACATCGTCTCGGCGTCGTCATCCTGGTCCTCTACAAAGACATACTCGCTAAAAGTAAACATTGGCCCACCATTCCACCGCCACCATAGGACAATGCAGTCGCCACTCTGTCGCCGATGCTAGTCATTGCTTTGTCAGCCCCGACTCCACTTGCCCCGGTCAACTCGCCGCATCTTTTGCCAGCACTTGCTCCGCCAGCCACCGCTTCGCCGACCCCGACGGACCCGTCCCTGCCTCCGATTGACGGTGTAGAGTTGCCTTCTTCACCAGTTAATGTCATGCAACCACTTCCTTTGCCGGCTCTTGCTCCGCTGACCCCTGCTTTGTCGGTTCCTCCAGCTATCTCGCTGCCTCCTCTACCGACCCTGGGTCAACCAACCCCTTTTCTGCCAACTTCGACGGATCCGTTTTTGTTGCCGTCCGTCGTTCCTCCAACCTCAGTGTTATTATTGCTCACCGTCGCTCCAACAGCTCCATCAGACACATTCCGGCCGTTGTCCGTTGTTTTGACAACGCCGCAGCTCCTCGCCGAAGCTCCCGACGACGAGGAACATTACCAGACGCTATTCTGGAGAGAGATCAAGATACAAGATGATGCGGTCCTCCACGTGGAGTTCAAGCTTGAGGGCAAGCTCGATTTCGAGGACGGATGAGATGTTAGGGATCATGTACGTCAAGTACTTAGTTTTATTGAGTCAAGTATTATATTGAGTCATATGTATTAGTCAAGTCGTTTCGTTTATTTGTTCGGTCGAGTGTTTTATGTTTTATGTTTTCGAGTTATTTACGTTCATGTCATTGGGGCTCTTATATAAGCCCATGGGGTCTTGTAATGAAGAATGAATGAATGAAAGTCTTAGTTCTTGTCCCCTCTTGTGAGATAATTGGTAGCTCTTTCCTCCTAACAAGCAACCCCGCTTAGGCAGCCACGGTTCCGGCTCCACGGTATCCTCCACCACCGTCATCTTCTTCGTCTCCGTTTGTATTAGGATATACAACTGTTGTTTATACTGATAGGCTTGATACTAAACATTCCTCTTCAGGCTATTTAGTATTTGAGGTTGGTAAACTCGTGTCATGGAAGAGCAAAAGACAAAAATTGGTATCACGATCTTCTCTTGAATATGAATTCCAGACAGTGACTGATATTACATGTAAGGTGGTTTCTCTTAGAAATTTCATTGTAACGTTAAGCTTTTGTCTGACATCCTTCGCGACTGTGGTGTGACAACATGGTTTCTATTCACATTGCAAACAGTCCAACTTTTCATGAGTGTGCAAAACTTATCGAGGTTTGCTTATATATGAACAAGCGGAAGTAAAGGAAATATCACTCCCTCTATTTTAAGAAGCGTGCAGTGTCAACTTGCACTTTTCCTTTGGATGAAAAGTTATTTGGGAAATTTGTAACAAGCACATATGTTATTGCATTTTTTGTGGTTGACATTTTTTTTGTAAATGACATATCTGTGTAATTGTGTGTGAAAGAGAGAGTTATGATTAACTTAGTCACCTTATTAGAGGAATCATTGAATGAATTTTTTATGATAGAGAAAGAGTTATGGTTAACTTAGGTCCTATATACGCAAAATCATGGAATGATTTTTTAATTGTGAGGCTTGTCTTTGTATATCCTCTATGCTTGAGGGCTAGGCTTTATTTACAATTGCCTTTCCACAAAAATATTTGCTGAAAGACCTACTTTATCGAAGTTAGAAACCTGAAATAAAATTCCTCATGGGATTTCTGACAATGATAGGATGTTTTCGTTATTTTTCACCCGCCTTTCTTGTTAAGAGCAAGTTGTGAGTGTTATATGCTCAGTTATCTTTTTACAGGACTGCATCAAAATCTTTCTATTCAAATGTTACATTATAGGTTATGCAACTGTTAGTTTTCTCCTCGCAGTTACATCACATGGTTTTTCTATAACAGGTTGCAAGATGTAGTTCACAGTGAGAAAAGAATATACTTAGTTTTTGAGTATCTAGACTTGGACTTGAAGAAGCACATGGATTCATGTCCAGACTTTGCAAAAGATCCACGTGTAACGAAAGTGAGAATCCTTTCCCTTTCGAAGAACACATGAATTATGATCAAAACTCATTGAACTTTAAGATGCTTAACTATGATTGGATGATTTTATGATAAGAATGTTTCTTGCTGGTGCCATTAGGTGATTCTTTAGTTGGCTGAATTTGGCAGCTAATTACGTGCATACGCTCTGTCACCAATTCACTTTTTTACTGATAGATTTTTATTTATCCACATTCCTACGCATGTATTTGATGATACTGTGAATTTGTTAGGTTTCCAAGAGCCTAAACTATATTTTCTCTTTGAATAGGTATAGTTCTGATAACCCTTGGTATAAAAGTTAAAAATGACTCCGACATATTGTATAGCCGATGAGTTAATCTATAGATATGACATGGCGATTGTTCTTATTTCAATTTAACTTGAGACATGCTTTATTCTCCTCAACTCTTTCCAGCTGTCGATTTCTTTTCAATTGAAATATACCTTTTTAGCAAGTGAATGTATATCTACATTTGTTGTGCTGAATACACTGGATGGCCTAGCAAAATTGCTAAATTTTCAATCCACAGGGAGTGGATGGTCATTGTCAGAAAAAGATGAGTGTTTGAATAGAATTCTCTCAAATACAGAAATTTCTTCAGTTAGTAGAATTTTTATTTAAGACCTATTCTCTTCATCTTCTTGACCATTTCTTTCTTATGTTATTTTTCTGCAGTCTTTCCTCCATCAGATTCTCCGCGGCATTGCTTACTGCCATTCACATAGAGTTCTTCACCGAGATCTAAAACCACAGAACTTATTAATAGATCGAAGGACTAATGCTTTGAAACTTGCAGATTTTGGACTAGCCCGAGCATTTGGTATTCCAGTCCGGACTTTTACACATGAGGTATTTCTTTCATCCTTGTTTGTTGCAAAGGCACTGGATAATTCTTTTTTTTCCCATCTAACAGTCTTAAAGTTTCAGGGAGCATAAACTTTGGGAACCAAAGTTTGGCTAGATACAAATTTTGACTAGATACACTAATGATCATACTTGTTTCAACCCCAAAATTTAAGTTTATGGATGGCGGTCAATTAGTTGGTATTTCCATGCCAACATATTTTTTACTTATATAATGTGGGAGTAAATGATACTCTTGCCTTAACATCCCTTGCTCACATGAGAGCTCTCCACATTGGCCATCACTTCCTCTTAAATGAACGTTTATCGTCATTAAGTATCATGTACTAAGAACCAACTGATTGATTTGAGGGTCGCTCAAGAGACCAAATAGACTTGCAAATTGTTGAAGAAAGTATAAAGAAAGCTCATCTTGAAGGTTCATGTAAAGCTCTCTTAGGAATTAGTCTCACATTTTGGGATAGGGTCTAGGCTCTTCCCTCCCCTCCTATATATGTGTACAAATACGTATGATGGATTAAGGAATTTTGATTGAGAAATTAATAAAATTATATTGTATTTCTCTTCATCTACATGGTATCAGAGACCTCGATCTGAAAACCTAGTTTTTCCCGTGGCTCCTTCTGGCTGCTCTTTGGGTGGTTATTTTTTCTAACCGCAGCCTTCTCATCTATGCGGCTTGCTCTTTTCTAGCCGCAGGTCCCCCTCCCGTCTCTTTGTCCCTGCTTCCCCCCTTTTCCCTCGTTTTTTATAGGTCCTCCTGTCAGAGTCGCTGGGCCCCACAATTCGGATATCTCGGCGGCCTATCGTCATTACCACGGTGCTCGCGCGTTCTGCTTCAGCTCCTCGTGTCCTCTCCCCCTTACCACTGTGATCTCGCGTCTTGCTGCCTTTGCTCCTGTGTCGACGGTTGCCGCTAAGCCGACACCGCGGATTGCTTCTTGCCACTGCCGTTGCTTGCTTCTTGCCACTGCCGCTGCTTCTTGCCGCAAGAATTGCCTCTTAGCTGCCGCCCGCTTCGTGTTTCCACCGTTGCTTAGCCGCTGATTGTTCTTGTTCGCTGATTACTTCTTAACCGCGGGTTGCTTCTAGTTGCAACCGTTGCCGCCGATTGATCTCGAGTACTTCTTGTCGATGTTGTTTGCTTGATTAGCCGTTGTTGGTTGCTCCTTGTTGTTGCTTTGCTTGCTTGCCGCCGCCGCTGCTTGCTTGCCGCCACTGCTGCTTGCTTGCCGCCACTGTTGCCTCCTTGCCGCCGCTGCTGTATGATTGCACCTTGTCGCCGCTGTTGGTTGTTCCTTGCTGCTGCTACCTGCTTGCCGTCGTTGCTGCCTGGTTGGTCCTTGCCGTCATTGCTTCCTGGTTGCTCCTTGCCACTACTGCTGCTTACCGCTGCTCACCGCCGCTATCCCTGACCGCAGACCTCAAAACGCATCCCTTGCCGCTTGGCTAGCCGCCCCTCTTGCCGCAGCTTGCTTCTACCCGTAGAAGCTGCTCCTCTGTCGGCTTCTACTTGGGTTGGATCCTCTTCAATGGCCGATCATGTCACTCAGTTTCTTTCGACACAACAGTGTTCTCATGGAGGTCACATCTCTTCTCGGGGTATTGGTCGCCCCAATCGTGCTCCACTTTTGTGTACTTATTGTGGTAGCGATGGTCACCTCAAAGCCACTTGTTACAGTTTGCATAGTCTACCTCCTCCACCGCCTTCCCCTACTGTCGTCCCTGCTCCAAACAACGTTCATGCTGACATTGCTGCCCTGTGCACAACTCTAACAAATTCAAGAGTTGATTTGCCATTCCTCCGGCTCTTTTGTGTCTATTTATGATGGGGGTATTTCCTATCTTGCCTACAATTCCTCCTGGGTTATGAACTCCGTGGCCACACATCTTTTTACCCCAACGAAACCTTCTCGATACTTGGACTCTGCGCATCCCAAGTTCATTACTGTTGCAAATATAGACACTACTCCAGTCGCTGGATCAACCGACGTCACCCTTACCTCCTCCCTTACTCTTCGCTCGGTTCTACATGTTTCGGGCTCTACTTTCAATCTCCTATCTATTAGCCGTCTTACACAAGATTTTAATTGTTATGTGACTTTCTCTTTCACCTTGTGTGGTGTGCAGGATCGACGGACACAGACTGTCATTGGTAAAGGAAAACTGGTTAATGTGTTTTACATCTTGGACCCCCACCCCACGATTCTCTCCACTATTAGTTCTGTCGAGTGGCATCAACGTCTTGGGCATGCCCCTCTACGCATCCTCCAGAAATCTCTTCCAGATTTTCCCCTCATTGACTTCACTTGCGAGTTGTGTATCTACGACAAACACCATTGTTCTACTTTTTCACCTCATTGTAGTCGGAGCGATGCTTCCCTTGTTTTAGTTCATTCAGATATTTGGTGACCTTATAAAACCGTAACTGTTTCTGTTTATCATTACTTTGTTACCTTCATTGATGATTACTCTCGTATGACATGATTGTATTTTCTTCATAATCGGCCTCGTGTCTTTCGTTTCTTTATCCTTAAGACTCGCAACCAATTTTTTACTACAATTAAAAAACACTCCGTACCGATAATGCTCGTGAATACATAGGTCATGTGTTTACAGACTTATGTACTGAGTTTGACATCATCCATCAAACCTCTTGTGTGTATACTCCTCAACAAAATGGTGTTGTCGAGCGCAAGAATCGTCACTTTCTTGAGGTCGCCCGCACGCTTATGTTTCAAATGAATGTTCCTAACCTATGTTGGAATTTCACGGTTTCTACGGCCTGTTACCTCATTAACCTTTTGTCCTCCTCTTTTCTCAATTTTGAAGCTTCCTTTAACCTCCTATTTCCCTCCACACACCCCTTTGCAGTCGCTTCTCATGTTTTCGGCTGCATTTGTTATGTTCACAATCTTGGCCCATCTACTGACAAGTTTGCTCCACGTGCCCCAAAATATATGTTCGTTGGGTACTCTTTCACTCAGAAAGTTCATGTATGTTATTCTCCCACTGATTAGAAGATGGTTATGTCAGTCGATGTCACCTTTCTTGAGCATCAATCATATCATTCTCAACCCCTTGAACCCTCCACTACCACTACCGTCTCCTCCTCTGCAGCCAGCTGTTCCTGTTACTTCGCCGCTGTCGCCTTTCCTCCCCATGTCACTCCCAACCCAACCGCCAAAACCTCCTGATTCGTGTGTACACTCGTCTTCCTTCTCCTTTTGATACCCCACGCTCGTTACCTTCTAATCATGACACTGCGCTCCAATGATCCAGATACGCCTTCTACAGCTCACCCCATCAATAATTTTGTTTCTTTGCATCAATTATCTTCACTTCTTCATACCTTTGCGACTTCATTGTCGTCGGTGTCCACCCATAATTCTTTGCAGGAGGCTCTTCAATATTCGGAGTGGCGGACGGCTATGGAAGAAGAAATGGCTGCCCTCTAGGCCAATCACACCAGGGATCTTGTCCCTCTACCTGCTGGCCAGATGTGTGTGGGTTGCAAATGGGTCTTTACTATCAAACATACTCCGACTGGGACAGTTGAACGGTTAAAGGCTCGTCTTGTCGTCTGTGGTTTTACTCAATAACTTGGTTTTGACTATGAAAAAATCTTCTCCCCTCTTGCAAAGCTAAATACTGTTTGTGTCTTGATCTCTCTGTCCGTTCATCGACAGTGGCCACTGCATCAATTGGACGTTAAAAATGCTTTCCTCAATGGTGATCTTGCTGAGACTGTCTACATGTACCAACCTTCTGGCTTTGAGACCACGGGGGAGCCCCTTGTATGTTACCTCAGGAAATCTCTTTATGGTCTCAAACAGTCGTCTTGGACATGGTTTGACAAGTTCAGTCGTGTTGTTAGTGATGTTAGGTTTAGTCCGAGCTCAGCCGACTTCTCTCTCTTCACCCGACATAGTCCATCCAGCACTGTACTACTCCTGGTTTATGTTGATGATATCTTAATTACTGGAGATGATTCGAAAGGCATCCATATGATCAAGGAATACTTGGCCTCCGTGTTTCAGACCAAAGATTTGGGGAATCTCCGATACTTTCTTGGCATCGAGGGATCCCGTCGACTCGATGGTCTTGTCCTATCTCAAATTAAGTATTGTCTTGATCTTTTTCATGACGTTGACTACTCTGGTTGTAAGCCAGTTGACACACCCATGGATGTCAACTACAAGCTCTGTGCATGCTCTTCCGACTCTGATACACTCCTAGCAAACCCAGAATATTATCGTCGTCTTGTGGCAAAGTTGATATATTTGACAGTTACAAGACCCGATATATCGTTTGTTGTTGGGGTTGTTAGTAGGTTCATGCATGCTCCTCGAACTTCCCATCTCCAGGCATTTGAGCGCATTCTCCGATACCTGAAGTCTGCTCCCGGACAAGGGCTCGTATATAAGCCCTTCTCGTCTCTATCTCTCACTGCTTACTCTGATGCTGATTATGTTGGATCCGTTGATGACCGTCGTTTCACAAGTGGTTTATGCACATACTTTGGTGGACATCTAGTTACCCGGCGAAGCAAGAAGCAATTTGTTGTCGCAGGCTCATCTGCAGAAGCTGAGTATCGATCAATGGTCTCTGTCATCTCTGAACTCACATGGCTAGAAAGTCTTCTGAGAGACCTAGGTGTCAAACTCTGCTCTCCTGCCACTTTGTTTTGCGATAGTCAAGCATTCATATTGCTAAAAATCTCGTGTTTAATGAATGTACCAAGCATATAGAGGTTGATTGTCACTTTATTTGGAAAAAAGTTCAACTCCGCAAATTGGACTTGAGACATATTCCAGCTACACAACAAATCGCTGATATTCTTACAAAAGCTCTACCACGACTTTTATATTCTCAGTTCTTGTCCAAGCTTGGCTCCTACGACTTGTATGATCCAGCTTGCGGGGGAGTGGTGAAGTATAAAGAAAGCCCATCTTAAAGGTTCATGTAAAGCTTTCTTGGGAATTAGTCCCACATCTTGGGATAGAGTCTAGATTCTCCCCTCTCCTATATGTGTACTGTTAGAAAAGCCCATGTAATGGGCCCATTATTGAGCCCCTTTTTATTATTTTGTCTTCTTCTCTCCTTAGTCCCACATCTTGTATAGATTTTCTTCTTATCTTCTCTCTCCTATATATTTGTATTCTCTCATTGTATTCATACACAAAAATTATACTTACAAGTTTTGAGCTCGCTCTACATGGCATCAGAGGCAGTTTTGAGCACGACGTGACTTTACTTACTTCGTGATCGCTCTGAGCTCCCTCGCGTGTTTCGGGCTTTTATGCTAGAGACTCGTACGTAATTCTCCACTACCATCAAAACGTTGCGCACTGATAATGCTCGCGAGTACACTAGTCATGAATTTGCAAATCTGTACGTGAAGTTTGGTATTATTCATCAGACATCCTGTGCCTACACCCCCCCAGCAAAACGGCATTGCCGAACGGAAGAATCGACATCTGCTCGACGTTGCCCGCTCCGTCATGATTCACATGCATGTTCCCAAAGTCTATTGGACCTTTGCGGTCTCCACTGCTTGTTTCCTCATCAACCATCTCCCTTCCTCTGTTCTCCACCACGCCACTCCGTTCAGCCTCCTATTTCCCTCCGCTCCGGCCTTCCCTCTCACACCCAGGATCTTTGGCTGCACCTGCTTCGTCCACCTTCTGGGTCCGTCCACGGACAAGTTGGATCCCCGGGCGGCTAAACATATTTTCGTCGGCTATTCCCGTACTCAGAAGAACTACGTGTGTTATTCTCCGGTTACCCGGAAGATCTCCGCGTCCGCTGATGTTACCTTCCATGAGGATCAACCTTTCTTCTCTCCTCTGCCCACTCCTCTACCACCGACACCTCTACCACTATCCCTCCCACGTCCTGTCATCCCCGTTACTGCGCCTCTTCCATAGGTTCTTCCTGACCCAGCTCCTGCTCCTAGCCGCCTGTTATCCGTGTCTACAATCGCCGCTCTCCTCGTTCCGTTCCCCTTCTGCAGTCGGCCTCGACCTCGGCTTCTCCGAGCCCTGCTGATCTGGTGCCCGCCTCTACTGCTCATCCGATGACGAACTTTGTCTCCCTGCATCGCCTCTCTCCCCACCTTCAGACATTTGCTACTTTACTGTCCTCGGTTTCTGTTCCTAACTTTGTGCAGGAGGCTCTCCAACATCCTGGATGGCGCGCCGCCATGGACGAGGAAATGACTGCTCTCTGCGCAAACCAGACTTGGATCTTGGTACCCCTTCCTCCTGGTCATAAACCGGTTGGTGCAAATGGATCTTTGTCATCAAACATGCTCCTGATGGGACCATTGACAGACTCAAATCTCGCCTGGTGGATTGCGGTTTCACCCAACAACAAGGTATCGACTACGACGAAACTTTTTCTCCTGTGGCCAAGCTCAACACGGTTTGTGTCCTCATCTCCGTGGTTGTGCATCGCCAGTGGCCCTTACTTCAACTTGATATAAAGAATGCCTTTCTGAATGACGATCTCCAAGAAACGGTTTACATGCAGCAACCTCCCGGGTTTGAGACCACGGGGGAGTCTCGGGTTTGTCGTCTTCTGAAGTCTCTCTATGGTCTCAAACAATCCCCTCAGGCATGGTTTGACAAGTTTAGTAAGGCCCTACGGGAAATTGGCTTTACTCGGAGCTCGACAGATTTCTCGTTATTCACTCGCCACCAGGCAACGGGAACGGTTCTCCTATTGGTTTACGTTGACGACATCATCATTACTGGAAACGACTCGAATGGAATACAGTCGGTCAAACAACATCTGAGTTCCGTATTTCAAACAAAAGATCCGGGGAACCTTCGGTACTTCTTGGGTCGGGAGGTTGCCAGACGACATTGTCCTCTCTCAGCGAAAGTACTGCCTTGATCTCCTTCATGATGAAGGCTACTCTGGTTGTAAGCCGGTGAACACTCCAATGGATGTAAATCACAAACTATGTGCTCAGACCTTGGATTCTGATCTTCTGCTTCAAAATCTGGAATACTATCGTCGTCTTGTTCGGAAACTGATATAACCTAATGGTAACAAGACCAGATATATCCTTTGATGTTGGTATCGTCAGTCAATATATGCATTCTCCTTGAAGCTCTCATCTCCAGGCCGTTGAACGAATTCTCTGAAACCTTAAAGCAGCTCTTGGCCAAGGATTAGTATACAAAACCTCTTCTTCAACCCCAACATTGGTGGCATACTCTGATGCTGATTATGCGGGTTCCCTCGATGATCGACGATCAACCAGCGGTTTTTGCACATATTTTGGAGGGCATCTGATCACCTGGCGAAGCAAGAAACAAGCAGTGGTTGCTCGATGCTCAGCTGAAGCAGAATATCAGGCAATGACATCTGTGGTTTCGGAACTCACGTGGCTTGAGTCTTCTTGCTGACCTTGGGGTAAAACTTTCTTCGTCGGCTCTCCTCCTTTGTGACATTCAAGCTGCCGTACACATAGCCAAGAATCCAGTCTTTCACGAACGAACAAAGCATATTGAAGTAAATTGTCATTTCATCCGGGAGAAAGTTCACATGAAGAAGATTGAACTGAAGCATGTTCCAAGTACTGAACAAGTTGCCGATATCCTCACGAAGGCTCTACCTAGTACCCTCTTCTATCAGTGCCTATCCAAGATTGACGCATACGACTTGTACGCTCCAGCTTGCGGGGGAGTGTTAGAAAAGCCCATGGAATGGGCCCATTATTGGACCCCTTTTTATTATTTTTCCTTCTTCTCTACTTGGTCCCACATCTTGTGTAGGTTTTCTTCTTACCTTCTCTCTCCTATATATTTGTATTCTCTCATTGTATTCATACACAAAAATTATGCTTACAAGTTTTGAGCTCAAGCTACATGTACAAATATATATGATGTATTAAAGAACTTTGATTGAGAAATTAATAAAATTATATTTTATTTTTCTTCTTCTACACAAACAAATGATGTTCATGATCAGCAGTGGATCTTCCACCATGATTAGGGATCAAAGGAGTAACAAGAACTGCATTATTTATGCTAGAGATCCTGTATGGCTTCTACAAAGATCAATCATTCAGCATATTTCATAAAAGAGATCAAAACAGCCAACGAAACTGAAAATCTGTCCCAACAACTCAAGTCAAATATGAGAGCAATTTGGAGTCCCAAAGCGGCAAGAAAATTGAAACATGCAGCTGAAGAGTGGTTTTGAACACCGTGTACTTGAAAACTGGAGTCCAAAACTCACACAACGATATGATAAAAACACATAAAGCACCATAGGTGTTACATAATGATCCATTTAAGTGGTTTAATTCAGGTAGGCAACAAAATAACTTTGAAAAATAAAGAACCATAAGAAACCTAGACCTATCGGTCCATGCAGAAATCTGCTCCAAACAGTACTGGTTCAGCACCATAGGTGTTGAAAGCTGTACCATTCAGCTCCGCAGATGCCCAAGGCCATGTCTTTGTATTTTGAGTTGAAATTTGAAGCTTCTTCCTTTTTTGATTCACATATGAGAGTGTTCTTTCATCAAGATTTCCTTTCCCAATACTTCACACAACCACTTATTTTCCTTCAAGTCGCCCGATGCATCCAAAAATCCATCAACGCCTAGATGCATCCAAAATTCCATCAACGCCCAGATGCATCCAAAATTCCATCAACGCCCAGATGCATCCAAAATTCCATCAACGCCCACTCTTGAAAATATGTCCGAAAATTTAGAGGATCTTCAAACCACATCACTACATCATCTCTGTGCACTGAATGAATACTTCACACAACCACTTATTTTCCTTCAAGTCGCCCAATGCATCCAAAAATCCATCAACGCCCCAATGCATTCAAAAATCCATCAATCTCCCACTCTTGAAAATATTTGTTCAAAAATTTAGAGGATCTTCAAACCACATCACTACATCTCTGTGCACTGAAGACCTAGCAATTACAATTAGCACCAATATCCAAATCTTGCCCTACTACCTAAACTATAAAACTGTCAGCTTCAACACCTGAATAAGATCTCCATCCAACAACCAGACAAATTTTTTTTTCAAACAATCTGCATCAACAGTCCATACCCGCTTAGTGATAAGTGGTCGGCAAAAAAGTGATACTCATTTATCATCAAATCCAATCATTATAGTCCCTGATCTTAACAAGTCTTGTTGATGCAGAGCGGAGACGCGGACCCGCAGTGGAGGACGAGTTTTAGGCACGTTCGGGGCCGATTGTCTACCTACCATATATGGCATATCCGGATTGTTGATCTGACTCCACGGATGCACCCGGCCCGTCGTTTGGACACGATTTCATATATTATATTGTTATTTTGGTTTTTATTTTGATGTAATCTGGTTATTCCATTTTCGGCCAATCATAACCGTTGATGATGAGATGCCCTAATATTTCTTTATTATAAATAGGAGTGTTGGGGGCTGTCATGGGGTATTGCAGATTTTGGAGAAGCGAAAACAGCAAGCTGTCGCTCCTCCTGTTGATGTTCCTCCAAAAATCCGCCCAGTCTAGCCCCTCCCTGCCTCCCGCCGCCCAGTTCAACCCTCTGAAATCCCACCTAGATCTCCTCCCTGCCGCACCACCTACCACCAAACCGCCCCTGCCACTGTTCAACCCCCCACCCGCCCAGATCTAGCCATACTCGCTTGGACCTGGACGCCCAGCTGCTGCCCGGTCGCGTTACTATCCGTTTTTCCACTGCCCCCACTCCAAACAGCCGCCCAGATTTCACCAACCGCCGCCCACCTCCCTTTGTGCCCTCCCTTTCCTCAGATTCAGTCCCTACCTTCCAAATCCAGCTGCCCTCCATCAGATCCAGCCATATAACTTCAGATTTTAGCCGCCTCCTCATTGCACCTTGCCGGATCTACTCCCCTACGACAGCCACATATGCTTTGTGAGTTGTTATTTTGTTGTATGAAACTTTAGTTCTCAATATTAATATATGATATTGTGATTTCCTCCTCGCTTGGATCTATAGTGTTATTGTTGTTTGTTTTAGATTATTTTGTAATTTGCAGGACTTGTTCGCCGTACGCTCTTGCTTTGACTCTCCACGCGGAGGAAAGCCTAAATCCACTTGCCTGATGAAATTATTTTGTTTTGCTAAATTATCTGCGTGTAATTTGACTATTTATGGCTCAGTTTGAATTCGTTGTCGAATTTACATTGCATATAGGATTAGGTCATCGTCATACGCCGCCTATATATTCGTCCCGCGTCAATTGGTATCAGAGTCAGGGTGCAAACACTCTTTTGATACACAGTTGTAGAGTCTATATGTTTCTTCGTGGCTAGGTATCACCAATATTCCTCTCCCTTATTTGGGGATCCCGAGTCCACTTGCACCGGCTCTCATAGAGCCCCCTCAGGAAGATCCTCACTTTATCATCATTACACTTCTCCGTGACTTTATATTGGTAGGACTGAGTACCGTTCGTGTCATCATTGTTACACTTCTCTATTATTAGAGGAATCAAAGTTCGTATATGTTCGACCCCATAGAGTTCCTCCAGAGAGGTCCTCATGCTATCATGTTGATCATCCTCGCCTGTCGTCGCCCATTCATAGGGATTACATCTGCCAACGAGCACGACTTGATTATGTTAGGAATGACCGTCTAGATGACCCTCAGGAGCCCTATAGAGATCACCATTACCAAGATCACATCACATGTCAAGATCCTCGTAATGTTCCACAATCTGAGATACCTGAGCCCGAATTTCAGTTGTTAGTTTTTGATGAACTTGATCGCTTGGATGCTCATTTTGATCACATGAGATCTGCCTTAAGAAGAATTAATAGTTGGAAGCCTAGGGATTTAGGTCAAGCCACTGATGTGTCCAGTAGTGCTCTCCCTGACATGAGAGACCTAACACCTGATTTTGATTCATCTCGTCTAGAGGAGACTCAGTTCCCACTTGATCTTGAAGCCAAGTTTGATCATGACCGTTTCATACAGGTGGAGAGTGATACTTGTATGACTTATGAGCGTGGTCACAAGAGCGGGGAAGAGCGACCTGGTGACATTTTAGTGTTATATCCACCCTCTACACCTCACTTAGACTTAGCTTCCCCTTCGGCTAGAAAGCCAGGACTCGACATTATACTTATTGGCCCACTATTGAGTATGGACTTTTCCCACTCCCTTATCATTGTCCCGATCCATACTGCAGCCGAGAGTCAAGAGCGTAGTGTTGATCTCGCAGTGACTGCCCCACCCGCTTATAAGGACACGGCCTTTATCGGTGATACTCATCCGGAGGATTATACCACTATTATTGTCTTCATTGTTAAACCTCCCAATAAGCCTCTTAATGAGCCACTACTCCCTTTGGAGGGTCATGAGTCTAGCATTGACTTTGTTAGCGGCGGTTACCTCTTAGATGATCATCTTGTCATTATTGCCCCCCTGGGGAAACCCTTCGTTGAGTGCCCGAGAGACCCATTTGATGAGCATCCCTTCCTAGAGAGCGCTCAACTTTGTATGCTTGGCTTGTGCCTTCGCATTAGTGAGCTGAACATTCGAGGGGACTTTTCTTATATACCACATGGAGAGCCCCCTGACGGGCCTTATTATTTGAGTAGTACTCGACACACCCCTACATTACGTTGTTTTGCCACCATCTGCGTCAGTACTTTCAGTGATGGCATTATTCATGATGAATTTTTCTATCTACCACCGGGTGAGCCTCCCGACGGCTCACAACCCTTGAAACGTATTTGGCATCCCTTAGTTTTGCAACTCAGTACTGATATCTCAAGAAGGCATTCAGGTATTCGTCACCCACTAGACGAATATTTCTATATTCCCCCGAAAGAACCTCCTGATAAGCCACAACATTTTAGAGACATTCTGGTCATTGTTAGATTTTCCCCTATTGTGTGTGTCGTACCTGTCGTGTTTCATTTACATCACTTGCATAAGTCTGTTAAATCACTTGTTCATCATTTTTGCATGTGTCTGTTGAGTCGTTAGTTCATCATTTGAATGTGTCTGTTGAGTCGTTTGGTCATCGTTTGCATGTGTGTCATGAGTCGGTCCGACAGAGGATCAATATTAGTAATAAATTTTATAAATCGTATGCATATGTTTACTGGCAAGAGCAGGTATTTCATGAAGGTGAGCAGGTGATGGTGAGAATCTGCGTTGTGAGGCCCCGTGAGAGGCCTACTAAAAGTTTGAGCTTTAGTCGAATGGATCCCTACACAGTCATGAGGCAGATCGGAGCAAACATCTATGATCTTGATATCCCGATGAGCATGAGTATCCATCTCATATTTAATGTTGAGTACTTAACACCATGCTACAAGCCTCACAGCATGTGGACTCATTTTGTGGAGATCCTCTTGAGCCTACACCCCTACATCCTTTGGAGCCTACATCTCCACATCCTCAGTCCTGCACCTAGTCCACTTCTGAGCCCCACCTGCCTTTGGGTCAGTCGCCTATTCCTTCACCGTCTGCACCAGTGATCATGCATGCATAGTCGCGCCAGTCAGATAGACGCAAGAGTATTGTTGGCGAGGATACTTTCTCATCGACGACACTTGGACGACCTCTGGTGGAGCTCATCGAGTCTTACCTGACATACATCAAAAGAATTCTGATCTTCATTCATCAAGAGATGAATTCTTTCAAGCCAGGGAGAATGATGCAGAGAGGAGACGCGGACCCGCAACGGAGGACAAGTTTTGGGCCCGTTCGGGGCCGATTGTCTACTTGCCATATATGGCGTATCCAAATTGATGATCTGACTCCACAAATGCGTCCGGCCCATAGTTTGCGCACGATTTCATATATTATATTGTTACTTTGACTTTTATTTTGTTGTAATCGGGCTATCTCATCTCCGGTCAATCATAATCATTGATGATGAGATGCCCTAGTATCTCTTTATTATAAATATGAGTGTATGGGGGCTGTCATGGGGTATTGCGGATTTTGGAGAAGCGAAATTCTGAAATCTGGCGATCACTCTGCGCTGCCGACTCCGTGGAACCCTATGTGACGATTCCTAGGTCCTCTCCCGCTCCCAACGGTAACCCCTATCACTAGCCACCTTCCTCCACCCTCTAATCCCGCCACCGCCACTTCCACAACCCTCTAAAACAGCAAGCCACCGTTCCTCCTGTTGCTCTCCAGCCAAAAAGTCGCTCAGTCCAGCCCTCCTTGCCTCCCACCACCTAGTTCAGCCCTCTGAAATCCCGCCCAGATCTCCTCCCTGCCACGCCACCTAGCACCAAACTGCCTCCCTGCCACTGTTCAACCCCCCATCTATCCAGATCTAGCCATACTCGCCTGGATTTGGGCGCCCAGCTGCTGCCTGGCCGTGTTACTATCCGTTTTTCCACTTACCCCACTCCAAATAGTCGCCCAGATTTTACCTGTAGCTCCCACCTCCCCTTGTGCCCACCCTTTCCTCAGATCCAGTCCCTATCTTCCAAATCTAGCCACCCTCCATCAGATACAGCAATATAACTTCAGATTTCAGCCGCCGCCTCGTTGCACCTTACCGGATCTACTCCCCTACTGCAACCTCATATGTTTTGTGAGTTATTATTTTGCTGTATGAAACTTTAATTCTCAATATTAATATATGGTATTGTGATTTCATCCTCGCTAGGATCTATGGTATCGTTGTTGTTTGTTCTAGATTATTTTGTGATTTGAAGGACTTATTCGTCATGTGCTCTTGCTTTGGCCCTCCACGTGGAGGAACGTCTAAACCCGCTTGCATAAAGAAATTATTTTGTTTTGTTAAAATTATCTATGTAATTTGCCTATTTATTGCTTAATATGAATTCGTTGTCGGATTTGCATGTAGGATTAGGTCATCGTTCATCCGTCACCTATAGATTCGCCGTGTGACTTTTCCAGCGCCTGAGGCTTTCCTGAACAACAAACCTCAAACAGTACTTGTGCAGTGCCTAATAAATTCTAATTGAAATTCTACTTGGATGCAAGAATGGAAATCATAAGGAGTAAGTAAGAATAGGTCAGAGGCTCAGAGCACCTAATCTCAAGTTGAATGGCACCATACATGATGCACCAACTTTGACAACTCCTGAAGGGTAAATCTGCAACCTCTAGAACATCACAGGTCACCACACTACCCATCAATGATACAATCATCTTTGAACTCCTGATCCAAAAATTCATCAAGATTTGACTCTCTGTAAAGAAACTATATTGACATGGAAAAATATGAGTAACTACGACAACTATCTACTCAACTATAGATTTCCATATGGATGAAGTGAGGAATCATCAACGGTCTACACAAACTCAACTCCATCTGTAAGCTTCTGCGGCCAGTGAAAATAGACAAAGGGAGATGCAACATTCAGGTTTCCATCACATTTCTATCGATCTCAGCTGCTACTATCTCAACAACCTGTCAACCTCTTCACCAATACTGTCGGATTGACCTTCCTTTAGATATGATACCATATGATTGCTCAAGAGCATGGTAAGGTCCTATGCACAAAACTCAAATGTATTTATCTTAGTCGCAACAATATATCAGTTCTACTTACTTCACCTCCATGGATACAATACCTTTTCACTTCCCCAGTCTCTCTAACATGTGAAGGCTGATAATACCTAGCAACAGTACCAACGTCTAATGGACCATGCACCAAGTGATCAAGTATGCATCCTGCTCATAGTCGCCCATAGAAAAAAAACATCTTATCATAAACCACCTAAAGCTTTGCCTAACTTTTGATATCACTTTTGCAATCATGTTTTTTTTTGAAGTTTCAGATTTTTCCATGATAGACTTGCATACTCCGTTAACTTGGATATACGCCTTCTTCAATTTCTTGTCTGTCTAAATAGCCATGTCATTAAAGATTCTCTCAATGCGTCAAAGTCACTTCATAAACTCAATTGGTGATGTCTTGCCCTTGAAATTTAGAGTCCCCGTGCCAACTTCATATCTTTACACAAACCATACTTGAACCAACCTGTCTTTGATAGTGTTAGAAAATACTGTGACAGATGATGTATAGGCCCATTAATATGACACATTTAGATTTCTGTTTTAGTCTCACATTGTTTGTATAGTTGTTTTTTTCTCTCCTCTCTCCTATATATTTGTACTCATACTTGTATTTTGGGACTCAAGAAGGATATACAAAGTTTGAACCATTCCTTCTACATGGTATCAGTGCTCTGATCCTCTTGGGCGGCTAGTTTCTTTTTTTTAACTGCATCCCCTGCTTCTTCCCTGGCAGACACCTGCTTACTATCCGCATCCCATGTTTCTTCCCCGGCGGACTCCTGCTTCTGTCTGCGCTTATAACCGCCGGTCCCTATTTCTTTACCCGCCCCTCATCCGTGGTTCCACTTCTCATCCCACCACTCCCCCCACCGGGTTTTTATAGCTTCCCTATGGGACCATTGGTCTGCTTTTGTCGCGACGGCTTCTCTACTTCTTACCGCGTGTTTTGCTTGTCGCGGGCCGCCTTTCTCTGCGGTTAACTCTACTCTAACCGCTCGGCCTCCTGCTCTTTGCTTATTGTGGATTCTAAACCGCCGGCCTGCTTCTATCTGTTGCGGTCTGCTTCTATCCGCTGCGGCCTCTTCTCTTCTTGTCGGACTGCTCTTGTCGCGCAGACTTCTTGTCGCGCGAAGTCTTCTTGCTCTTGCCGCTGCGGTTTCCTCTAGCCGTTGCGGCCTCGTCTCTTTTTGCCGCGGATTGCTCTTGCACGGAGTTTTCTTGTCACCCAGACTGACCTTGTCGCTGCTGCCTAGTTCTTGTGGTGCGGTTTGCCCGCTGCGTGTTTTCTGCTCTACTCTGCTGTTTGCGCGGTCTGCCCGCTGCTTGCTCTCACTGCGGATTCTTAGTCGCTTGCTCTCATTGCGGATTCTTCGTCACGGTTTGCTTCTATTCGCACGGTTTAACGACTGTTCTCCGTTCTCTTTTCCTTTAGCCGTTGCGAGCTCGGATTCTTATTCGCGGCGGGCTCCCTCTAACCGCGAATTCTTAGTCGCGGCAGGCTCCCTCTAGTCGCTGTGAACACAGAGGCTTCTTATTCGCGGTGGTCTCCCTCTAACCGCGGAATCTTAGTCACAGCGGGCTCCCTCTAGTCGCTGCAGCCTCGAAGCCTTAGTTGTCACCCCTCTAACTGATGCAGCTTCCCTTCTAACCGCTGCGATCTCATGGCTTCCGAGGATTCTAATGCCACCTCCGCTCAGCCTGATCGTGTTGCGGCTCCGGTTCCCGAGTTTCACGATGAACTCTGGATTGCTACCATCTCCCTCAGTGGGAAGCGGAATTTCGTGGAATGGGTGCACTCGGTTCGCCGAGTTATGCAGACGAAAGGACTTCTTTATCACGTGACTCGGGTCACTCCTACTGCCCCCACTGATGAGTAGCTTCGGGATGATGTCCGGGTCCAGTCATGACTGCTAAACTCCATGGACACCAAGCCCTATCGGATGGCTATGTATCATGACACGGCAAAGACCATGTGGGAGGAGCTCTATTCTTTTTTACTCTGGGCAGAATAGTCTTCAACACTTGTTCCACATCATCTCGATCTTCAAAACCTTGATCCTGGGGCTCCCGGTGATATGATTTCCTTTGTTGCTAAAGCTAAGACCCTGGTCGAAGCTTGGATCCAGCATCGGCCCCCTACTACCAATCTGATTACTCAACGGGCCCAAAAAGAAGCTGCCGGGATTGCGATGATGATGTCCCGAGTTCCCCCTCACCTGCATAGTGTTCGGGCCCAGATTCTCTCATTTACTACCACTCCATCTCTGTCAGATGTGTGCTCTATGCTTCTGAAGGTCACACCGCCCCAGGATGCCCCTGTTACTCTCTCCCCAGCTCTTCTACAACACTCTACACCTGCTCCGTCAGCTCGAGGGTCATCAGCCCGTGGGGGACGCAACACGTCTAGAGGATGTGGTCGGTATGGCAGATCTCCGTTGAAGTGCATGTATTACGGTCGGGATGGTCATCTTGAGGCCACCTGTTATCGCAAACATGGACTGCCTTCACATCTTGTTGCTCCTGCTATAGCTGAGCCTTCCACTTCTCCTTCCCCGGATTCTGCAGCCTCTGCTCGGGAAGACATTAATGCTCTACGCACTCTGCTCCAACAACTACAAGGGGCGATCTCTCGCTCCTCTGGATCCATTGCCTCTATTTCGAATGAAGGTATATCTTGTCTCTCACATGGCTCCCACTGGATTGTGGATTCGGGAGCCACACACCATATTACTTCGCAGCGCCCTCTGAAATATTCGATGACTGTCCTCCCCAAGTTCATTACTGTGGCTAATGGTGATACCACCCCCGTATCTGGCACTGCTGATATACCTCTCACACTCACTCTCTCTCTGTCTTCTGCACTTCATGTTCCAGGATCACCATTTAACATGTCTAGTGACTAGACTGTCACAACGCCTAACAGGTGCCTCTAATGGTCTCCTTTGTACGTGTCCAAACCATCTTAGTTGAGCTTCTTGCATCTTCTCTACAATTAGTGCTACTCCTGTTTTATCCCTAATACATTTATTCCTAATTTTATCCAGTCTCGTGTGTCCATACATCCACCTAAGCATTCTCATCTCTGCAACTTCTATTTTTTGCTCATGTACACAATTCGATGCCTAACACTCCGAACCATAGAACATCGTTGCTCTAATTGCAGTACGGTAAAACTCGCCCTTAAGTTTTAATGGTGCTTTACGATCACATGAGATCCTTGACGCGCCTCTCCACTTCAACCAACTCGCTTGGATTCTATGTGTCACATCTTTATCAATACCTCCGTTTTTTTGAACTATCGATCCAAGGTATTTAAAACACTCACTAAGGGAAATATCTTGATCACCCAACTTAATAACGAAATCATCCGTCCTTCTTGCACTGCTAAATTTGAGCTCCATGTACTCCGTATTTGCTCTGCTTAACCTAAAACTCTTCTTTTCTAAAGTGTCTCGCCAAGATTCAAGTTTTGTGTTTACACCCTCGCACGTCTCATTGACCAAAACGATATGATCCGCAAACAATAAACACCAAGGTATTTCTTGTTGGATATTTTCGATGAGCTCATCTAAGAGAAGGGTTTAAAGTTGAACCATGATGTAAGCCAACAATGATAGAGAATTCCTGTGTTAATCCTCCAGATGCCCTCGCCCTTGTCACTGAATTTGTATATATATCTTTGATTATGTCATAATTCATTGTTTGATACATTTACACCTTTCTTTTTTAAGACTCTTCATAAGATCTCTCTTGAAACTTTATCATAAGCCTTCTCAAGATCGATAAACAGCATATGCAAATCTTGTTTTCGTTCTCGATAATTGTCAATGAGTCTCCTTAAGAGATGTATAACTTTCATGGTCGACCGCCATGACATGAATCCAAATTGATTCTCCGAGTTGTTAGTCTCCCGTTTTACTCTTCTTTCTATTACTCATTCTCATTGTTTCATGGTATGACTCGTCAGTTTAATTCGTCTATAATTAACACAATTTTGTATATCTCCTTTGTTTTTATACAAATGTACCAAGATACTTTCTTTCCATTGGTCTAACATCCTATTTGACTTCAGTATCTTATTGAAAAAATATTTAAGGCACAAAATTCCTTCATTCCCTAGACATTTTCATACTTCGATGAGTATATCGTCTGACCCAACCATCTTTCCATTTTTCATCTTCTTTAGAGCATCATTTACCTCTGATACTTGAATTTTATGATAAAATGTTTTGTTATTATACTCCTCTGATTTATTTAACTCTTTCAAGTTCAATTCATTGTCTTTTGTTTCGGTATAGAATTGATAAAATTATCTTTTTCATCGCTATTTAATATGCACATCATCCGTCAAAACTGCATCTGTTACATCCTTTATGCATTTTTCTTGGCTTAAACCTCTGATTTTCCTTTCTATAGCTCGAGCAATTTTATCCGTCAAAACTTTAAGAGCAAGGGAAGGTTTAAGTGAATAAATTAGTAAGTTGCTACTTATTTTATTGCAAAAGTGTCAGGGTAAGTGACATTTGGAGAAATTATTCATAACAGCAAGGTGGAAAGTGCCTTGCTCAGACATGCAATATTGTGTTAGAGTTATCGAGTCAATGTCGGTCTATTAGAGACTTTAGGTGTGTTTGTGTTTAGTCTCACACCGGCTATTGGTGTTTTGAGTCTTGTTGTAATCCTATAAAAAGCCCATTTGAGGATGAATATTATGCACTTGTTATTTCCTTTCTCTCTTCCAACATGGTATCAGAGCCAGGTTTCTGAAACCCAAATTTTTTTCCTGTGACTGCCACAAGCTTCCGCTCCTTTTTTGTCGTTCCTGACAAGCCACGCCTGGGCTCCCGTCTCGCGCTTCTTCTCCCGCTCCTGTCGACGAAATCAACGTCGGATTCCATCGGCAGGAGCGGATCTTAGCCCCCCCCCCTCGCCGTTTATGCTTTGCGCTCGATCCCATCTGCGTTGTCGAAACCCGTCGTGACCTCTTCTTTCACCATTCATCTCCTGTGCCGACGATTTCGATCCCGTCTCCATAGACCGATGGTGTCCCGCACCCTCTTGGAGTTGTTTCTTCACTGGCCGAAAGCCATCATCTACGGTTGTGACTTCTGCGCCTATTTTTCTAGCAACATCGTGCGGCTACCTCGTCGATGTTTGACGATTATTGTTCTCGTCGATCCTCTCCTTCGTCGATCCCACTTGCTGCTACTCTACTGCGCCTATTATCCTGTCTTCTGGTCGAGCCCTGCTATTCCTGCGCCTGAGCTTCTTCTTCTTCTTTCCAGCCGAGCTTTTGGATGCTCCTGGTACACCCTTTCTGGTGGAGCTCCTCTGTTGCTACTGTTCTCCTGCAACAGGCCTTCTTCTGCCTCAGTCTCTTTGCTTGTCGAGGATATGGATCCCGCCGCTTCTCTTCTCTCGTGGACGATCCCGCAGCTGCTCTCTTGGACGACGCTTCTCTTTGTGTTGGCTCCCTCTTCTGCTCGCCGCTGCTTGAGCCTTCTCTTGATCGCCGCCACTTAAGCACTATGCTCGCAGTCGTTTGTGCCTTCTGCTCGCTACTGGCTTGTGCTCGTGCTTTGCTCGTTGCTTCTAGGATCATGATCTTGTTGGTTGTCGTTCTCCATAGTTATTTTATGCTATGTTTTGTGTGTGCGTCATGCTTATGTCTAATGTTTGTGTCTTGTCTTAGTGTCATGCATTCTTACACGTGTTATCCATGTGTGGGGGAGTGTTGGGATGAAAGCGACTCGGATTATCTTTCCCGAATTTTTTACCTTTGTTCCACACAGCCTCCATGCTTATGTCATATGTGTCTCTCCATGTTTTATTTCGATTGGTTGTGTGTTGGGACACGAATGATGTTGGGACCTTGTAACGAAATGTTGGAGTGTTGACTGCAACAAGAGCAGTCGATCGAAGTATGTGTGAGACTGGAATTGCTGCACGAGGTGACATATTGCATGTCTCTTCCTTGAGTGGATGGCCTGGAGCAAGGGAAACTACAAGATGGGTAACATTGGCTGAGGTTTCGAAAGGACAGGTGGGGCACTGGCCTGCCGTTGGAGGTCAGCGGTGCCGAGGAAGAGGGTGGATAATTCAGATGGGAGGGGCTATGTGAGCGATAAGGACTAGGAGATGATAGCGATGCCATCAGACGAGGGTGGAGTTGTTGTGAAAGGGGTGTTGTGGGTGCATGATTCACATGTATTCCCCGACTGTCCTCGAGGTTGCGAAGGTGAGACATGATGCCGTGAAACTGGGTTGTGGATCGATCGAAGTGGTCGTTGAGGGATGCGCTAGTTCCCGACGACTGAAGGGCCATCAGACAGAGGGAGGCAGGTCGAACCATTATTACCAGTGGAGAAATTTCTAGGGTTTGAGAGAGGAACAAAAAGACATTGCGTAATAACAACATTGCATTTCACGTTGAATACATGTGAGATACAATCGAAAGACAAGCTTTCACCAACTCTTGGAGGCTGGGTCCTCCAACGAACCTCTCTCTAACTAGAGCTCACAATACTTTTAGCCAAAAAAGATTCCCAAACACAATTACCCCTCTCTCTTATATAGATGTGGTATGGCAGACATCATGGCAAATAATTTAATTAATACAATTACTTTAATAAATATTAATTAATAACAATTGTTAACAGAACTGTTCATTAATCATTCACGGGAAAAAAAGTTCTCTTATATTAGAGGAGAATACATTGAATATTTAATTTATTCTAACACTCCCCCTTATGTTGGGCATGTTATATTTCTCATACCTAACTTGTTGATAAAACCACAAAAAACATTCACCCCTAAACTTTTAGCAAGAATATCAGCTAATTGTCCTTCTGAAGGAACAAATGGAATACATATGATCTTCTCAATATTTTTCTTGATGAAGTGTCTGTCCACTTCAATGTGTTTGGTGTGATCGTGTTGGACGAGATTGTTGGTGATACTGATTACAGCTTTGTTGTCACAATACAACCGTATAGGACTGACCTCATTTAATCCCAGATCACACAAAATGGAGCGTAACCGCAATCCTTCACACGTCATGTATTATAGCTCTACATTCTGTCTTTGCATTGGACCTTGAGACAATATGTTTTTTACTTCAAGTAACTAGGTTCTCATCAACAAACGAGCAATACCTAATTTGTGTCAATATAAACTTCAATTTTCAATTTTGTATTAGGGGTGAGGAGGATCCCTCTTCTTGGCATGGTCTTCAAATACCTAAAGTATCTATGAGCAACATCGAGATGTCTTGCCTTTGAGGAATGCATATATTGGCTAACAACCATCACAACATAAACTATGTCAGGGAGACTATGGGATAAATAGATTAACTGCTCGACAAGTCATTGATAACCAGCAATATCTTCAATAGGATCCTCATCATCCTTTTCAAGGCAGTGGCTGACCTCCATGGGAGTTTCAACAATCCGCACCCACTAATACCGGATTGTTCTAGCAAATTAAAGACATATTTTCTCTGAGAGTTGAAAATACCCCGTTTGGATCTAGCTACTTCAATCCCAAAAAAGGCTAGGTTTTTTCAGATCTTTCGCTTCAAACTCCTTTCCCAAATTTCCCTTTAAAATTATCACTTCTTCAACATCATCTCCTATTATGATGATGTCATCAACATAGACAATGCGGGTCTTTAACATACTATCCCTTTATTTTATAAACAAAGTATGGTCGGCTTGACTTTGACTGTATCCAAGAGAGATCGTGACTTTGTGAAAATGACTAAACTAAGCCCTTCAGTACCAGAAGGAGAAAAATCTGGGGGTAGTGACATATATACCTATTCTTCTAAATTTTCATGAAGGAATGCATTTTTCACATCCAATTGGGTAATATCTCATCCCTTGCATGCATCACACAATAAAAAGACTCGTATAGAGTTCAATTTTGCAGTAGAGACAAAAGTTTCTTGATAGTTGATCTATAGTATCTGAGTATATCCCCTTGCCCAACCGTGCTTTGAAATGTTCAACCATGTTTTCAGAGTTCTGCTTCACGATAAACACCCACTTACAACCAACAGTCTTCTTTTCGCGTGGGAGATTTGTTATATCTCATGTATAGTTTTTTTCCAAAGCACTCATTTTCTCAATCATTGCCTCTTTCTACTTTGGATGCCCAAGAGCCTTCTGCCATGTGGATGAAATAAAAACAGAAGCAAAAGAAGAAACAAAGGCTCTATTTGAAAGAGTTAGAGTGTCATACTAAACATAATGAGACAATGGATGTTGGGATCTAATACCTTTATGAAGGGCAATGTGGAGTTTAGAGGAATCTGCCAACAAAGTTGGCACCGAGACTCGTAATGTGGGATAAGACTGTATGTTGGGACCTTTACTCCGTCTGTGTACACCTATAATTCCTAGTTTTTGCGAGGAGGCTCC
Organism: Platanthera guangdongensis; assembly: GCA_039583875.1. NCBI lineage: Eukaryota > Viridiplantae > Streptophyta > Magnoliopsida > Asparagales > Orchidaceae > Platanthera > Platanthera guangdongensis. The sequence continues at coordinate 226,952,433 of CM077163.1, read as the reverse complement.
CCCTGATTAGGAGTCTCTCCATGAGGCAAAGTATGTGGAGGAATGGAGTATAATGGAGGGATTGGTAGGGATATTGTAGGGGAGCTCACTTCTTTAGTAAGTGCAGGCTCCCCTTGAAGTGTGGTCACATAATAAAGCTCAAATTCATAAAATGTAGTATCAACTATGGAAAATATCCTCTTTGTCAGAGGATGATATAATTTTTACAACTTTTGAGTCGGGGAATATCCAAGGAATACTCACTTGAGAGCATGAGGGTCAAGTTTAGACCGACTCGGAGAGTGTATGTGAGCAAAGCAAACACAACCAAAAGTTTTAAGTTGGAGAGAGGTCGGGGTAACTCATAAGGTGAGAAGATGGGTTTGATGGACCACGACATGAAATGGCAAGCGATTGATAAGGTAGGCAGTCGTGAGAACAACATCATCCCAATATAACTTAGGGATATTCGTAGAGAATAGTAAACACCGAGCAACCTCCAAGAGATGACGATTTTTCCGCTCAGCGACCCCATTCTGAGAAGGGGAATGAACACATGATGTTTGGTGTTCAAAGTGAGAGTTGATATACTCCCGATCATTTTCACTGCACAAAAAATTGATAGTAACGAAGAATTGAGTAGAATCCATTTTGTGAAATTTCTAAAAAATAGAAAAATTCCATTCTTAGTATTCATCAAATAAACTCAAGTCGTGTGAGAAAAACAATCAATAAAAGTAATAAACCAATGACATCCAAAAGTTGATGCAACGAGACAGGGGTCCCAAATATTAATATGAGCGGTATGAAATGGAGTAGTACGAGGTACATAAACATGATTAACAGGAATACGATGATCTTTGGGAACAACACATACATCACAAATAGTTTTTAAAACACAGACGAAAAAACAGGAAATAAACATTGCATGGTAGCAACCGAGGGATGACCAAGGCGACGGTGCCAGGTGATTAGGTCGGATGTCTGCGAAGTGTAGAGAGCTTGCGAAAATGGAGACCCACAAGAAGAGTCAAACACGTATAGGCCATCCTGCATACTACTAAAATCAATCATCTTCCCCGTTTCCAGTTCCTGAAAAACACAGTGAGAAGGAAAGAAGGTAATTGAGAATTGAAGAAAATTAGTCAAATGACTAACAAAAAGTAGACTACGGATAAAATTTGGAACATGAAACATAGAAGATAAAATGAGGAAAGAACAAGGGATGAATCCTTTTCCAGCAAAGGAGGATAAGGAGCCATCAAGAATGCTCATTTTATCTTTTTCAGAAAAAGATAATAAGATACAAAACCTGAAGTTGATCCAGTCATGTAATCAGTGGCTCCAGAATCGATAATCCAATTAGTAGAAGGACGAGTAATGATGGTGTGGGCACTTGGGGTACCATTGTGGGCAAGAGCAGAGGAGGAAGTAACAGTCTCTGTAGTAAGGCCATGCATCATCCAACGACGGACCAACATCTCTTCAGCAGAGGAGGACAACTGAGGAGTAGTAGGGAAAAAATTCCAAGTGAACTTCTCTCGGGAATCTCAGTAAGATGAGCAGAGTGATAGGTTCTCCCTAGAGTTTTACCTCGACCGCAGCCACCACGCGATGACAATCGCCCCCTGGGAGGAGGAAAGGCATGTAGATTGAAACGCTTATCCCGAGTATGATGAGGCTTTCCACAACAATCATAAGGTAATCCTTATTTGTAAGTTTAGATTTGAAATCACGGGAACCACGACCTGCAAAATTGGGTTGATGGGCAACTAATGTTGATCCCTCTGTAATATTGGCAGTGTTCCAAGACCGTCAGCAGTCAAATTCCTGTTGTACAATGTTGCAGACTTCAGGAAGTGAAGGAATAGGGACACGTCCTAAGATCTAGACAGTAATCTTATCAAAATTTGTGTAGCCCATGAAAAAACTTGAATATCAGATTGCTATCCTTGTGAGCCCACAACGAGAGCTAATACACATTGCAGAGCATGACAAAAGAGTCAAAGTGGTCGTATTCCTAATACAATTGAGTAAACTCAAGATAATAAGTCGATGAAGATAGATCACCCTGTCGAAGAAGAAAGATCTTGCGGCATAGTTGATAAATCTGGGCCGCATTCCCCTTCCTGGAATAGGTAGCCTCAACACGTTTCCAGATATCAACAGTAGTGTCCAGTAAAAGGTAGTTCCAAGCAATGAATTCTGCATGGAATTTTTGAGCCAAGACATGACAAGGGAGTTTTCGACTCTCATTGAGGCCAAGTTGCAGAGTCCTTGTCAGTTACGCTGGGGGCGCTACTGATATAGCCAAAGAGACGCCGACTTAGTATGATAGCATTAAGGCTAGAGCAATGGAGCGAGACCACGATAAATAATTAGTATCATCCGGTCAGATCGTAGTGATCGAAGAGAAGTTATGATCCTGACCAGCCCGGGTAGATTCAGCGGGGGTCATGGAGCTACCAGAATCAACCACGTCCGACATAAAAAAAAACTTGAACAGAACTCTGCCAAGACAACGGTGGAGAGAAATGAAAAACACATCTTCAAGGAGCGGAGGGGAAATAGGGTCTCATTGTAGAGCTAGAAGTCTTCCTCCTCTTAAACAAAAAACACTAGATCTGATTTTGGGTGAGATCCAACTGTTGAAATCACGAAAAAATCAGTATGACAAGAAGGCCAAAGCGAAACATTTCCCAAAGTTTGGGGTCAATCGAACCACTGGAAGATCGTCAGAGAATTCATCCCATCACCCAACGTCGATCGGCCAACAAAAAGAGATGCATGGGACGAGCGACGCTGCAAACCCTAAACGAGAGTAAGGGCCTTTGTGTTGGACAGAGACGGAAGGGTGGAAGCAGGCGAGGGGCAGCGGCGCTCGATCGACGGGCGTCGAGAGAGGAACGAACAGGAGCGAGAGGTTTAGGGCATGCGGCCTCTGTTACCATGTTAACGGGAACTGTTCATTAATCATTCTCGGGGGAAAATTAATCTTCTTATATAAGAGGAGAATACGAGGAATATTAATAATTAATTCTAACAATAATTAATCAATATTAATTAATAACTAATTAATTACGTAAGTGTTAAAATATCCACAGGTGATATGGGGTGTAAATTTTCACGACGGCTTGCTTAAATATTTAATCCCTGGGACTCGTGTTCAAGCGTGTTCATATCGTCCGAATAGTCACATGCTTGTTAAATATTTAATGGGACTGTGTGGAAGTTTCATGCAAGTCGGACACCCGTACGACATTTCGGGGTAGAATTTTCAGAATTTAATTGATTGTTGCACAGCTGGACACCCAAAGGACATTTCTGCTTGTGATACTTGGAAGATGTCAAAGGTGATACGGTGATGGAGACGAGGTAAAATGACACATTGTATTCTACTACAATCATTTATAGACCTGGAGTTGTCGTGGATTCAGAATCTGGCATTAACATGAGGTTTTAAAAGGTTTAGACACATGTGAGAACAAGAGAAGTGCTAATTGTTATAGCTGATGAAGAAATTAAGGGCATAAAATTGGATCTTGTACACCAATGACTGAGATCAACCCCAATGGCATCCTTTTGAGGCTCACGACTCTATATCACCTTCATCGGTAAGTTTACAAAGAATATATTGTTAAAAACAATGAATAAATCTTTCTTGTTTGCTTCCTTAAAAAGGGAATAATCAGTTGAAAGAGTATGGAGAAAAAGTCAAGAATCTTAATAAAAGAGTAATGAATATTCCACAACTAGAGTTCATATAATATTGTGTAGTTTGTTTTATATGTGTGGAAAGGATACTTCCAGGATCATCACAAAAGACTGAACGCGTTGATATAACACTAAATGAAAGAAAAAATTAGCATGAGTATGCATGTTGAACTGGTTGAGATGTATTGTGGTAATGTTGCAAGTACTTGTATATATATCTTTACAATATAAGAGAAAAGTTGTCTTTGGTGCAACATTCAAAATTGCCACATATAGTCTTATTATTTTACTCTAATGAGTTAACATATATTATAATATATTTCAAAAAATAAAATACAATGCCCAATTTTGTAATTACAAAGACATATCTCCAAATTAAAAATAACGAAGGAAATTCATAAAATAGAAAAAGGTTTTAGTAGAACTCCTAAACCTACTATAGTAGGCTATCATTAGACATGTCAGCAGTCTTTTCGCGAAAGACTATCATTAGGCTTGTCAACGATATTTTCAGGGAGCTACCATTAAACTCATCAACTTTATCAAAGTTAATTTAACATGCATGATAATATATGCATTAAGGTGAAAATTTTGTAATAAAAATTGAAAAGTGATGTATAATGAACTTTCTTATTTATTGATAGGGGGAGAGCCTCATACATGTCCGGGTTCGGGGTACTGTCGCGATTGGCCATTGAGGCGGAGCCCCTTACATGTCGGGGTGAAGGTTCTATCACGATTGGTTGTAGGGGCGGAGCCCCGTGTATGTCACTCGTGTGTGTGTGTGTGGTGGGGGGGGGGGGGTGAGGGGCTGGGTGGAAAACGCCCCCTCCGCGCTTTCTACCGCAGCCATTGGATTAAATCCAACAGTTTTTTTTTAAAAAAAATTGGAACCTCAAATCATTCTCGCCGGTGTCGGTCCGGACGGCGTTAAGGCCGTCAGCGACCACTGTAGTGGTCGCCGCCCTCTGGCCGACCTTCGCCGGCTGTTCCATTCCGGCGAGAGTGCCGGCCGGCGGCCCCCAGCTGAAATGGCGGCGTCTTTGTTCTGCTCGAGCAGAACAGAGCCGCGGGAGATCTTCTCTCTCCCTCCTTTGCTGCGGGAAGGAGACATGCAGATGGTCACTCTGGCTGGGAAGGGAGATCTGCGGGAGCCTCAAATCTCTCTTGCCAGTGGCTTATCGGTTGGCGTTAAGGCAAACAACAAGAAAAACAACAAAGTTATCTGTCTGACCAACAAAGCATGCAGCAACCCTATTATATTTGTCAGAGAGCTAATTTTTCGAAGCAATTCAAGCTTTGTGTTGATAAATCCCAGATGGACATCATTTTTGAAGCAATTCGCAGCAACAATCAAGCTTTGGAATGGACCTCAAAACAAGATTGAATGGTTCAATATGAAGTATGTTCCGTCATACCATATATTTAGTATCTATAAAAGGATCATTGACAGCCACCACATCAATATCATCCCTAAAAACAGCTATGCAGTTAAACAATCATAAAATGCACTTAAACAATCATTCTCATAGCTTAACTGAATGTTGCAATGCTTAACTGAATGTAAGATGCATTTAAACAATCTTCCTCGCAGCTAGACTGTTTGATCTTTGGGATGAAGACTTGAAGATTTCTGATTCAGTGAATCAGATATAAGAACAAGTGCATACATTTGATATTGAAAAGCCAACCCTTCGATCATGATTCTGCCAAGAGCTCATCTGTTTGCTTGCAACGATCCTACATATACAACGCCGAGAGAGATCCTTATTACTACCACACAAATGACGGGAGATTATTCAACTAGTTCAAAATTACTCGAAGGCAGATTCATAAGCATGAGAATAAATATTATAAAAAATCTGCAAAACTTAATGAAAAAAAACCTCCAGTTTTTTTGGACATATAGTTGAATATTGACCTTTCTCGCCGCAATAACCACATGTCCTTTTCTTCCATAAACTGTGAGCTAGATCAATACTTGATTGAATTCTACAAGCATTTCTTGGTCTTTCTTTTGTTCTCACTTGTATTGGATCTCTAATTGTAGTATAATTCAACGTGAGATTGTGCTCATGTTAAACATCATTGCCACTTGTTATATCATTTGGCAATTGAGCTCCTCGTATTTTTTGTTTATCATTCCGTATACTTCTCTAGATGACGCTTCAGATAATGATGCATTTTCAACTAGTCTTCGACAAAGTTTTGCTAGATTCCATTTCATAACCGGAGTTATCATTTCATAGTTTGAATTGGCCAATAAAGTATCTCCATATGTCACAATGTGTCGGGCATGAATTGTCCATCTCTTTAAAATATATTTTAATGGGAGATCAAGCACTTGTTTTTTGAACAAAATATGAATAATATGTTTGCATAATTCAAACTTTGCACATTCGCATGAAATGCTCTGTCTCAAAATCTTCAAAAACAACTTTAAACCAATTGTCTATTGTTTGAGAAGATAACCCAACTAGATATGTGCTTTTATTGAATAATTTGTTTAACTTTTGGTGTCCATACCCTAAACTTTCTTTGAATTCTTGTTGGAAAAGTTTGAACATTGTTCTTGTATAAACCTTGTTTGCATGCATTTCAAAATTGGTATTGCTGATAAGTACTGGTGAGGAATTCAATGTCTTGAAGTATCATACTTCCTCAGAATGATGACGAGTTGCTAATGCTTTCTCATATTAAAGAAAAAATTCCGGTAAATGTGTATTTGCATTAACAAATCCATCAAAAAATGAATTTATACTCACTTCTACCAGTAGAAGTCATTCCAGCAGCGACAAAAACACCTTAAAAATATACCGGAACCCAATGGTGTTTCAGTTCCCACATTTTCATTAACCATCTATTTGTTTGCAATGTATGTTTTTCAATTAAATCTTTCTTTCAGCTGTCCTCACTTTCTTCTTGATTTCTGCTACAATACCACGTTTTGTATTCTTTTGCAAATTCACTTTTTGAATCACAGAACTCATAGACATGTTCCACAGGGTGCTTATTGATGTGCCACGATCAAAAACGATGGCTACTGTTTGGAAATACAACTTTAATTGCACTAAACATTGCACGGTCCATGTCTGTTATAGTTACGTGAGGTTGTTTATCAAACATGCAGGTCAACCATTGTTTGAATAACCATATGAACGTATTCTCTGTCTCGTCTGCTAATAATGCGCAATCAAACAACATTGATTGTCTATGCTGGTTAACATCTGTAGTTGGTGCAAATGGCATCATAAGCCTATTGGTTTTGTTTGTCACGTCAAATACAATAACATCGCCAAAAGTTATATAATCATTCCTGGATCGTGAATCAGCTTAAAATAATGATCTTAGTATCTCATCTAAATATAACTCTATTGCATAATAAAAGCTAGGATCTTTATGGACTTGTGATTGTAAGTATTGGGCAACCATGACACATTCTCGTCCATCATTATTTTTTCTTTGATTTCTCAAGTGATCAATAACGTTTTGAGAACTAATTTCAAAATTAACATTGGTAGCATTTAATGTTTTTGCAATTTTTGATGGTCCCAGATCAGCTTCATGAAACAAATCCATAGTATTCTTGACAATTGAGCTTTTATGTCCAACGTTATGTGATCGATGCTTTATTGTCCTTCTTGGTGTATCTAACTCATTATTATGATGTTTTTGAAATCCTGAAACAAATCATTTTCCTTCTTTGTTTTTCCTGACATCTAATTTAGCCTTAGAGTCCACACGAGTCACATAGCGTTTCTTTGAGGTTGATGGCTCTTTTGTTGAATACTGATTTTTTAGCCCTGCTTTATCACAAACAAAATTCTTCCAGACCAATTATTTACTAAGTTGTGACTTTGCACTTGAATTCTTTCTAATTCTGAAACCAACACTGTGTGCATATGCATTGTAGAAATTGTAGACTGTATCTAAATCGTCAAATTGAAGGCCTACATATGGTTCTAAAATCTTATTAGTATTTTGCAGTGATTCAGATGAGCTAGAAATCTGTTTTGAAAGCCTTTCCTCATCTGAATCAAATACATTTTGATTTGAATTTATCTCCATCATCAAACACTGAAATAACGCAATGCATAATATAGTATCGGATTAGACTCCTCATAGAATTGACAGTGTAGGAATAACAAATACCTGTAAATAGATGACAAGACCTTGCTGCAGAGAATCGATTGCGGGAAGGTGTCGACGCACCCGCTGGAGATCTGCGTAAATCGGCTCTTGGCCCGGAGAGAAAGATGCAGAATGTGAGCACTCCGATTGTCGCCGCCGATATTAACACCGTCCGGATCGCCTTTGGCGAGATGCAGATGGTGAAGCGTGGCTATGAAGGGAGATGAATGGCTGTGGAGGAAGATCTGTGGCACAAAGGGAGATCTTTGTCAAAGCCGCGTTGCCCCCTTCCGCGTTGCCCTAAAGCAGCGGCGCCCCCCTTCCGCTGATATATGTATATACACGCTGCGTGTATATATATATATCTGATATACCATACATATATACATATATCTTATATATATAAAGCAATATGCATATGTTTGAGGCACACCGGACTTTAATTTTTGACCATTGGATCTGCATCAAACTAAAATCCTACCGCTACAGGAGAAAGAGAGGGGGAGGAGAGAGAGAGGTGGAGGAGAGAGAAAGGGAAAGAGATGACGGAAGGGAGATGAAGAAGAGGTAGATGGCGAAAGGGAGAGAGAGAGAGAGGGAGAGAGACGGAGGAATATGGAGAGAAAGAGGGCGAGAACTTAATGTTTTTACATCAAAACGTAAATATTTTTACAAAATAAAAATTGTAATATTAATTTATATTTTTTACTGTCATTTTTAGTACTCATATGTATGTATTGAGGGCGCAATCCGTCTTGATACGGGCGCAACCCGCCTTGACAACGACGCATCGAGCACGGACGAAGCACGTGCGGAGGCGGCCGAAGCCCGCCTGGATGCGGCCGAAGACCGCCCGATAGCATCGAGCACGGGCGTAGCCCATGCGAAGATGCTTGTATACATATACATATATATATGTATATGTATATATATGCATATGTATATATATGTATACATATATATCTATATATATATATATATATGTATACATATATATATATCTATATATATCTATATATATGTATACATATACATATATATATATATATATATATGTATACATATACATATGTATATCTATATATATGTATATGTATACATATATATATGTATATATATATATATATATATATATATAGATATAGATACATATATATATATATATAGATATAGATACATATATATATATATAGATATAGATACTATATATATATATATATATATATTATACATATATATAGATATATATGTGTGTGTGTGTGTCTATATATATAATATATATATATATATATATGTATATATATATATATATATATATATATATATATATTGGTTAATTAATTACCGGGACCTCCCCTGGGATTTTTCATAATTACAGGTTGCACCCCTCTATCTTTTGAAATTACATTTACCTCCCCTCTCGTTTTCCCTGTTTATAAAAATGTCCTTTCGTTAGAAATATGGATGAAAAATGATAAATCTATATATATATATATATATATACATATACATATATACATACATATATATACATATATACATACATATATATACATATATACATATATACATACATATATATACATATATACATATATACATACATATATATACATATATACATATATACATACATATATACATATATACATATATACATATATACATACATATATATATATATATGTATATGTATACATATATACATACATATATATATGTATATATGTATATGTATACATATATATATATGTATAACATATACATATATATATAGCATAGATATGTGTATATACATATACATATATATGTGTATGTATACATATATATATATATGTATATGTATACATATATGTATATCTATATATATATATGTATATATATACATATATATATATATATATATATATATATATATATATATATATATATATATATATATATAATAGAATAATTACACAAACCACCCCCTGTAAACTAGCATAATTAGTGAGAGCACCCCTCTTATTTTCGAAATTACAAAAAACTTCCCTTAGTTTTCATTTCATTACCAAAACCTCCTCAAACCTCCCCTGATCTTTTCATTTCATTGCATTCATGAAGAAAAATACCCCTCTGGACACTGTTCACCGAGAGGGCTGTTTTTGTGCATGGATGTTATGAAATTAAAACTTCAGGGGAGGTTTTTGTAATGTAATGACTCTAAATTGAAAGGGGTGACTTCTTCCTTTAGAAATATAATAGATGAAAAGTGATAAAATATGCCAAATTATTTTTATGATATTCCAATTTTACCCTTTGTAATAACTGAACATTCAATGAAATGCATTACATTTTACCCTTTGTAATAAAACTAGAGTCATTATAAAAATATAAAATTGGAATATCATAAAAATAATTTAGCTGATTTTATCACTTTTCATCCATATTTGTAACGAAAGGGGCTTTTTTTGTAAACATGGAAATTTAGAGGGCAGGTAAATGTAATTTCAAAAGATAGAGTGGTGTGCAACCTGTAAATATGCAAACTCCCAGGGAGGTCCCGGTAATTAACCCTATATATATATATATTTAAAGAATATAATATTTAATTATATATAAAAAATATAATATTTAATTATATTTTTAAAATATTTTAAAAAAAAACAGGCGGGATTAAATCCCGCCTAAGTATAGGCGGGATTAATCCAGCCTAACTTAATTGGCGGTGTGTGATTTTGTCCCACACCGCCAATTTTGGTTTTGTTTTATGAGTATATAAGGTTTTTTGTCTCTTTAAGTGTGAAGATGTGATACAAAGGGACGGGTTTGGCTGGTTATCCAGGCTGGCGGGCGGGGTTGTGTATTGTGGGCGCTGGGTGGGCGGGCCGGCGGGCCTGTATTTTGGACTGAGCTGATGAATTGTAGGGTGCCCTAAATTTTAGAGGCCCTATATAGGTTTAGGAGGCCTATGAAAAAATATGAACGGTTCTGATTCGTTGCTGTGATGAACGGCTGCGATCAAATGTTCGGTTTATATTCAACGGTCGTGATCGATCATGATCAGATTCTAAAATTCAAAACTACTTCTTTAATGTAGTTAAAGATATATATATATATTTCACAGAAGATAAACATTTCCTCATAAAGGTCTTGGCTGTCTTTACAAAATTATTGTGGCTCTATTTGTTTTGTTGGCATTCCTCCTGCCATGACTTGCTGGCATGACCCTATATCTTTGAACTTCGTCCTGATGGGAGCCATTGTTATTAGGCCCATGTATGGTTGATCTTATCCTGATGGTTGGTTAACATATTAGTCTCACATCTTGAATCTTTGGTTGTCCCCTTGGCTTTATAGGTTCTGGGAGGCCTCTCCACCATGATCGGCTTGTTTTGAGTTTGATCCGGATCATGGTTTCCTATTTAGGTTAAGAGTGAGGTTCCTATTCCCCTACACCCCTCTTGTCCACGTGGCTATCCATGTGCGGGAGCGTGTTGGCATTCCTCCCAGCGTGACCCATTGAGGTGGCTCCTTTACTTCTATTTCCTTGGCCTCAAACTTTTTGACATCAGATCTGGTCAAAGTTGATGTTGTTTTTTTCATATTTGTAAGAAAAGAAGAGACCAGTGACAGGACACGCTGAGAGCAATATCTTACATTTTACTTGATTTTTATTATAATTGAATATTTGTTCTTTAAGTCGTGGACATAGATGAGTCATGAGTACACTGAGCAACATAAATCTATCTTGTAAATTATTTTACTCGCCTTTTTCATTTTCATGGTCTGTGATATACATCATTTTCCACAACAACAAATTGCGGGTATCTTAGGGTTGCATTGATCTCCTTTCAGGTGGTCACCCTTTGGTATAGAGCACCTGAAAATCCTCCTCGGAGCCCGACAATACTCAACCCCGGTGGATGTCTGGTCAGTTGGGTGCATTTTTTGCCGAGATGGTAAACCAGCGACCATTGTTTCCTGGGGACTCAGAGATTGATGAATTGTTCAAGATATTCAGGTTTGCTGATTAGTCAAAGTAGATTTTTTGGGTGTTCAGGACAGTCTTCTTTTTTAGTTTACTTATTTACTGAATCCTTGTTCTTGTAGAATCTTAGGAACTCCAACTGAAGAAACTTGGCCTGGTGTTTCATCATTGCCTGATTTTTAAATCTGCTTTTCCCAAGTGGCCATCTAAGGTATGGGTCCTGAATGTCTCTTTTGTTCATCTCAATAACCCCTTTGCGAAAAGTTGGTTGATTTGAGTTGTTCAGCCAGCCTGTTTCCTGTGTCCTAGCTATTGCTCCTTTGCTAGATAGCTTACCCCCAACAGGACTCGGCCACTAACCAGTTGAACCCAAAAAAGAGGCAATGGACTGACCATGACCCTGTTGACACTCCCAAAGCTTCGGGCTCAACTAGGCCAACTAAAACAATGCTGTGCCATCCAAGGCAATTTAGGACCAATTTATGCTAATTAGTGTCAACCTGGGCCAATTAGGATTTAGGAGTGGACTGAGGACTTAGATCGTGTTAAGTATGATAAAGCTATGTAAGCTAGGACCACCTTTGATCAACCAATACCAACTAGATCAAGTAGGACCAATTTATGTTAGTATCAACCTAGGCCAATTAGGAGTAGACATGGGCTTAGATGGTGTCAAGTAATGATAAAACTATGTTAACTAGGACCACCTTTGGTCAACCAAGACCAGCTAGATCAAGTAGGACCAGTTTATGTCAACTAGGAGAAGAAGCCTATCAATTCGGACCATTACAGTTGGTTGTCAACTAGGACTCCATTGAGGTCATCCCTGATCATAGGTCAGTGAATAATACCTTGCTAAGTTAACTAGAACTCACAGGATGATTATAATTCCCTTCCATCACCACATCATTATACTCCACCTTGACCTACATGATAATCACCAGTCCCTTCGGATGTGCATTTATGCGAAATTGTTTCCCTCATATAGAACCATATTGCACGAAATAACTCTTGTGGACTGGCTGTATTTTCGCAGGATCTAGCAACAGTCGTTCCGAATCTTGATCTCGCGGGAGTTGATCTTCTATCTGTAAGTGGCTAGACTTTTCCTAATGTTATTTTTGATAATAGAGACTGAGCTATATCACAAGCTATTTAACTACACCTTCCTGGCAAGAGACACTTGCATTGTCTGAAATAGGACTTGAATTTGGCTCGGGATCAATGGGTTTTTTGTTCTTAATGAAATTGGATCGAGTCAAGGTGTTGATTGACGAGTCGTGCCTGGATCCGATCATACTTGAATCTAGTCCGATTCCGGATTGGATAGGGCTTTTACATGCTCCAACACATAAGAATTTATATATGTGGGTATAAGAATATAGCTAAAAGTAAATTAAAAAAAACAAACTAGTATTGTTTCAAATTGTGAAGTTTCAGTCTCCAATCAAGTTCCAATCGAGCCAGTCTATAACTGTGGCTTAACTTGGGTCCAGATCAAATCAAATGATCGAGTCATTCAATCGAAATATTACTCGGCTGCATTAAAAGAAAAAAAAAATTGACGGCTGATACATGCATTTTACTAACACTAATCATTTCATATCCATGTATTTTTCAGAAAATGCTGCGCCTGGAACCTGAAAAAGAATCACACAGCACGGCAGGCTCTTCAGCATGAATACTTTAAGGATATCGGGGTCATTCCATGACAGATTCTCCCCATTATTGTATTTGTCGTCATTCCGATTAAGTTTGCTAGGTCAGGCAGCTTACTTCTATTCTTCCCGAGTCGTGTGCTTCGTCGATTTGTTATACTCGCCCTGACTCTTCCGTCGAGTTATGTAAAGATCGCGCATCTTTATTTTTTGGTCCATGTTGCATACAGCTTTTGAATTATCTTATGCCCTCTTAATATCATTTAGCTTTTATCTTTGTCAAAAAGAAAACTTCATAGTTGTTATTTGAACTGCTAGGCCGCCGGCACCGAAACGGTCAAGGTATGGGTATGTTTTTTCGTTAGCGAAAAAAGTGTTACGGATAATCCAGCAAAGTAAGAAGAATCAAAACAAAGAATCGAAGGCAGCTCGGAGAATTTGTATGGCTCAGAAATTATTTTTTCTATGAAGAAAAGTTTTATAGAGAATTATTGATAGGCCTCCATGGAAGGAGGTCTGTTTACAGTGTATATATTATATATATTCTACAGGTATGAGTTTCTCAAAATTCTCTGATTTAAAAATCTTCAGAAGAAATATGAAACCCTAGTGAATTGGGGGCATAAGCTGGTAGGAAGTCTGGTCAAATAAAGTTGTGTATTTTTGTCCACTTTTTGAAATTCATATCAGGGTTTTCTTTTTCTTCTCAAAAAAGCTCCTTTAGATTTAGGGGAACCCTGATGTAACGCAGCAGTCAGTTTGATTGCCCTGCTTTCGATTGTGCTGCAGATTGTGCCAGTGGGAAATTCTGCTGTTCATGAATTTGGCTGGAAGTTGAAATCAAGCTCTTTGAATTCATGTTAGAGTCTATTTAAATAGATCGCAGCCTAATGTCGGCGCTATTTAGGTGTGTATCTCGCACCGTGGGAGATGCAATACGTATGATGGTGTTTCAAAAAATCGTGCTGAAAAGGCGAGGTTGAAATACGTTATCAGATATGCTTTAAATATTGTGCTTTCATGGTGATTTTCGTGCGAGTAATGGACTTGCAATTTATTCCGTAATGTCACCCCTCATTCTTATGGTAGGTATTTTATCACAATTTTGATTTTACTTGCTATTTTTCTTTATTCAAGTTTATTGTATTATTATTTTTTGAAAATTTTGATTAACACTTATAAGGCTATATATAGATTTCTCCTTACCCCGTAATGAAACAATTCCCCCATCATTTGACATTCCTTGTTATGCTTCAATCAATCTTTTAACCTATTAACGTTGTGGTGCCATTATTTAATATCAGCAATTATTATGATTTTCTTCATAATTACTTCTCAAGATATATCGTCCTGAAAAATAATTCCTATGGTTATCAACTTTTAGACAAGGCCGTATTTTTTTTAAAAAAAAATCATTAATCTCTTTCATTTGGGCCAAATGGAGAGGATCTCAACCCCCCCCCCCCCCCCCCCCCCCCCTAAAAATTAGATCAATTCCCTCTTATGGAGATGCTTCAAATCTGACCGTTTGGTCTACTCCGGATCAAGATAATATAGGCTCTGTTTCGCTCCGGATCAAGATAATATAGGCTCCGTTTCGCACGGTGGAGGTGGGCATAAACACATGGGTTAAACTGTTAAAAATCACCTAACAAACATCATCCATTTGAACATAAGAGTGGACGAAGTTCCTTAAGTGCGTGTTAACAAATGATAATTTAACTCTCATGTTCACGACCACCACCACCGTCCCTAACGGAGCCTTAGTCAACAATGCAAAAAATCCGAGAAAAAAAAGATTGTTTTCATGGCTTGACCACGCATTTGAGCAAGCGGTTGCTTCCATGACTCAAACTCATGACCTCAAGATCACACGACAACACCTAAATAGGTGAACCAAAATGAATTTGACTACCCTAATAAGCTATATTGGAATTGAATTATGGACAAGAATATATGCATCCCAAATATCTGTCATTTTCATACAATTGAATCATATCAAACAATCGCCAACTTTGAGATTAAAGGCTCCGTTTGGGGGGACTTATTTTCACCGGTCAAGCATCGTAACTGCTTAATCGGTAAAAATAAGGTTTGGAGCCTAAGAATCAAGATTCTTCATCATGGGCTTCTTCATGGTGCAACCTTCATGCATGAAGATTAACAAAAACTTACTTCTTCATCCCCCTTCACAGTGCAAACCATGATGAGCTCCCCAAACCTCCATTAGATGGAAGATCTAAACCCTAAGAAGGTAAGGCTTCAACCGGTTGTTGTTATGAGAAGTTGGGCGCTGAGTTCCGCATCGCACTCCGTCGGAAGGCCGAAGAAGAAATTCATAAAAGCATCATCAATTGGATCGACGTTTGCGACTCCAACCAATCTGCACATCACTTTTCCATCCATCATCTTCCCTCTCCCGCGCCTCATGCTTCCCTTCGATTCCTCTGAAGTAAGGGCCGTCTCCACCATCAATGGGGGTGCCCTATAAATGCGTCCAATTGAAAATCAGAATCCCGCTCTGAACCGCAGCACGACCTGCAATCATATTCATCAAACTAAGAATCTATATATATGTATTCAAACAGTTCATGTAAAATACTCAAACCTTGATGGAGATCACCTAAAAACTCAATAATGGGCCGAGAAAGACATTACTACTTGTTTCTTTACCAATTTTGAACCTGTTTAAGGGGGACGGTTTTGCTCCCATGAGTTTGGACATATTATGTATGTTTTGCACGATAACTAGTTTGGGGCATGCACGTACACGACCGCCCGTTCACAACCGCCACCGCAGTGTTAAACTGAGGCTCCGTTTGGGGGGACTTATTTTCACCGGTCAAGCGGTCGCGACCGCATGAACCGGGACTTAATTATGTCCCGGTTCATGCGGTCGCGACCGCTTGACGGTGAAAATAAGTCCCCCCAAACGGAGCCTGAGTCTTACGCTTTGTTTGACACAGCGGTGGCCGTCGTAAATGCTCGGATTAAACCGTCATTCCTCACCAAAAAAACTTATCCATTTAAATATGAAAGTGGATGAAGTTCCTTAAGTGTGCATTAATGAATGACAACTTAACCCTCATGTTCACGAATGTCATCACGGTTCCAAACAGAGGCTTATACTCTATAGATAACTGTTTTGGACTTCCCTCTCTTTTGCCAACTTCAAGGAAGAGAGAACAGCGTTTTTTTTTCTGAGTTGAACAAGATCCCACGGACTGGAAGAATAGGATTAAATATTCCAGAAGAGGCAGGCTTCCAACTCTGAATGCGTCTTGCCGATATGCGACTTGTCTGTTCAATAGGGACCTTGTCTTCCTCAACTATGCTACTCCGTTTAGCTTCTTGTTTCCCTCTACTCCGGCTTTTCCTCTCCTGCCTCGTGTCTTTGGCAGCATCTGCTACGTCCACCGTCTGGGGCCATCCTCGGATAAGTTGGATCCCCAGGCGGCTCCACACATCTTTGTCGGCTATTCGCGCACCCAGAAGGGCTATGAGTGTTACTCTCCAGCTACTCAAAAGATCTCCGTTTCTGCTGACGTTACCTTCCGGGAAGAAGAACCATTTTTTCCTGCCAGACTGTCTCGTCGACAAGGCTGTATAGTCGATATGCTTCAGACTGTCTCGTCGACAAGGCGGCAGCCTTCACGTCGATATTGTTGGGAAAAATAGCACTTTCCCGACCAGGGCACCTGTAGTGGATTTACAAGCAAGAAAAATACAATCACAGCAATAATAAAGTGACACAATAATTTTTAACGTGGAAACCCAATAGGGTAAAAACCACGGGACTATCAGCGTCCACCCTTGAAAGCCTCCACTATAAGGCGTGAAAATCACGCACAACAAATTACAGGGCTTTCACCACCGCCACATACACAAGGCACAATTTCCACCACCGATCCACAACGGATCACCACCACCTACACAAGGTACAAGTTCCACAAAGGAATACAAAAATCTCACCTTGCTGCAAAAGCATAAATCTCTTCTTTCACAACCACACAAGGATTGACAAGAGAAAAATAAGCGAGAAAACAAGAAACCATTACCCAACGGATTGAAAAATCTGTTCCGAATGCCGCAAAGGAGAAAGGCTACACAAAGCCCCTTCTTCTTAGAATCTGACGATCCGATCTTCGATACTCTTCTCCAAGATCTTCTCTTGATCTTCCTCCACTCAAATCTCTCTTGGAATGAATGTCTTTGGCCTTGGAATTGGCTTCCATTTATAGGCCCCAAAGAAATGTTACCTAACTCCAAAACTGGTGGTAGGTGTTACCTAACACCTAATTTGGTGGTAGGTGCTACCTAATTTGGTGGTAGGTGCCACCTAACTCCGAATTGTGCTCATTTCAGCTCGTTTATGGAGCGCTGCTCGACGAACCCTGAGCCCAGGCAGCTCCAACATCGCTCCGGCCTCTAAACATAAACTTGTAACATCACGAGCAGCTACAAGCGTGCCCGATGGTTTTTACCGACTCGTATGTGAACCACACCCTAACAAACTCCCCCTTCACATCGAGTCGGGAGAAACCGCCATCCCGGCGATTCTCACACATGTATCAAACTTCCCTCGGGTCACTACCTTGGTCAGCATGTCCGCCCCATTATCATCGGTGTGAACCTTCAGTAGCTCGAGCTCCTTCTTCTCCACAATATCACGTATCCAATGATACCATGTGTCGATGTGTTTCGACCTCGAATGGAACATGGAGTTCTTTCCCAAGTGGATGGCACTCTGGCTGTCACACAATAACATATAACGATCCTGAGTGAAACCAAGTTCTCTAACAAACCTCTTCATCCAGAGCAACTCCTTTCCTGCCTCAGTTACAGCAATGAACTCAGCCTCTGTCGTTGACAGTGCCACACACTTCTACAGTCTCGATGCCCACGAAACTGCTCCCCCTGCAAATAACATCAGGTACCCGGACATAGATTTTCTAGAGTCCAGATCTCCGGTCATATCAGCATCAGTATAGCCCAGAAGCTCGGGCTTACTGCCTCCAAATCTCAAACTCAGATCTGTCGTCCCCTGCAGGTACCTCAGAATCCACTTCACCGCGCTCCAGTGTTCTTTCCCAGGGTTGGAGAGAAACCTGCTCACAATACCAATAGCATGAGCAATGTCTGAGCGCGTGCACACCATAGCATACATGAGGCTTCCCACTGCAGACGCATAAGGCACCTTCTGCATAGCGTCTTTCTCCTCTGGTGTGCTGGGGCATTGATCAGCGGTCAACTTGAAGTGAGCTGCAAGTGGCGTGCTCACCTTCTTCGCCTGATCCATAGAAAAACGTTGCAACACTTTGCGGATATACCGCTCCTGGGATAACCAAAGGAATCTGGTGCACCTGTCCCTGCGAATATGCATTCCCAGAATAGTCTTCGCGGGACCCAGATCCTTCATCTCAAACTTCGAACTCAAATGCCGCTTCAATTCAGTAATGCGCGCAGTGTTCTTCCCGATGATCAGCATGTCGTCGACATAAAGTAGCAGAATGACGAAGTCTTCAGGAGCACACTGCTTCACAAACACGCAGTGGTCCAGGGTGGTCTTTGTGAAGTCGATCTCCCCCATAAAAGTCTCGAACTTCCGATACCATTGTCGCGGGGCCTGTTTCAACCCGTACAGACTTTTCTTCAAGCGGCATACATATCCTTCTTTACCCCTGATACAGTATCCATCAGGCTGCTCCATGTACAGCTCCTCTTCAAGATCGTCATGTAGAAAAGCGGTCTTCACGTCCATCTGCTCCACCTCCAAGTCTAGCCTCGCAGCGAGGCCTAGCACAACTCGAATTGAGGACATTTTCACTACGGGCGAAAATATCTCATCAAAATCAATGTCCTGTCTCTGTGCAAATCCCTTTACTACCAACCTGGCTTTGTAACGAGGAGGTGTAGGAGAAGCACCCTCCTTCAACCTGAAGATCCACCTGTTCTTCAAGGCCTTCTTGCCCTTCGGCAACCGTACCAGGTCGTAGGTATGATTTGTCCGCAGCGATTGCATCTCCTCTTGCATCGCTGCCATCCAGTGGTGCCTCTCCGCGCTCTCTACTGCTTCAGAATAGCTCTCCGGCTCCCCTGCATCAGTTAGTAGAACAAACTCTGACGCAGAATATCTGGCGGGCGGATGCCTAGCTCGATCTGATCTCCTCAACATAGGCTCAGGAGCTGGTACAGGCTCCTCTTCTACAACCTCCTCAGCAGCTCCTGGCTCCTCAACATCATCTTCAGCACCCTGTGCAGGAACTGGCTCCACAGTCTCCTCAACGTGGTCATCACGACCAATAGGCAACTCAGCAGAACATGAGTCACTCCTAGACTCACCTATTTTCTCCAGATCACCTCCAGTTTGCTCCTCGCAGAACACTGCGTCTCGACTCCGCACTAACTTCTTCGCCACCGGATCAAAGAATCTGTATCCGAGCTCACCATTATGACCATAGCCCAAGAAAATGCACTTTCGGGTCTTCGATTCCAACTTCGATCGTTCGTCCTTGGGAATGTGGACGAAGGCCCTGCAGCCAAAGACCCGCAAATGACTATAGGACGGGTCCTTCCCATACCAGACTCGATCCGGAACATCCTCATCCAAAGGATAGCTCGGCGAGAGGTTGATGACATGCGTCGTAGTCAAAAGAGCCTCACCCCAAAACATCTCTGACAGCTTGGACTCAGAAAGCATGCATCGCACCCTCTCCATCAATGTCCGGTTCATCCTTTCAGCAACACCATTCAGCTGTGGTGTTTTTTGGGGGGTCTTCTCATGACGAATACCGTGGTCCTTGCAATACTCATCAAATGGACCCACGTACTCTCCCCCGTTGTCAGAACGGATACACAGCAGCTTCTTTCCAGATTGGCGTTCCATCTCAGCATGGAACCTTCTGAAGGTCTCAAGTACCTGGTCTTTGGTCTTCAACGGATAGACCCAAACCTTCCTCGACCAGTCATCAATAAAGGTCACAAAATACTGAGCTCCCCCTCGCGTTGGGACCTTCATAGGCCCGCAGACGTCTGTGTATACGAGCTCCAATGGCTCAGATCTCCTGGTGGACTGATGACGACGGAATGAAACCCGATTTTGCTTCCCCGCCATACAGTGCTCACACCTCTCCAAGTGATCGGCCGATAGGTCACTGAGTAGCTTCTTCTTCTGTAGGCAGTCCAAGCCCTTCTGGCTAATATGAGCCAGTCTCCTGTGCCACAGGGAAATGGATCCCTCATCTCTCACGGAGTTCGCCTGTGGATCTTCAGGCCTCCCCTCCATGTAATAAAGGCCGGACTCCCTATAGCCCTTGGCCATAACCAGCGATCCTCGAACTAGCTTCCAGAAATCACCACCAAAGACACTTACATGTCCTTCATCTCCAAGCTTCCCCACGAAAAGTAGGCTGAAACGAATATCGGGCACGTGTCGCACGTCCCGCAAAATCAGCAACACTCCAGTGCTCGTCTTCAGATGCACGTCTCCACGTCCCAACACTTTGGACGTATTCCCGTTGCCCATTCGTAACACCCCACATTCATGGGTGGTGTACGTGGCAAATAGCTCCCGATTGTGGGAGACATGCGCAGAAGCACCTGAATCTACAATCCATCTCCTGTCGTCACATGAGAGCGCTGCCGTGATTTCATCACCGACAATGACAACATCGTCCTCATCACTGGAGACAACCGCAGCAGTGTGGCTCTCCTCCTTAGCCTCAGTCGCCACACCCTTCTTCTGCTCATTCTTCCAGGCATAACAAAACTTCTTGATGTGTCCCTTCTTATGGCAGAAATGACACTCCACGTTCTGATATCGTGAACGTGACTTCCCTCTGCTCTGGCTTCTTTCCTCCTTCCGTCCTCGACTCTTGCTCCTTCCTCTCCCCCTGGATTCCGTAAACAGAACATCAGCTCGTGATGAAGAGTTTGACGGCCCTTGAGACTTCCGTCTTACCTCTTCATTCAAGATCTCACTCTTGTCAATCTCCATGGTGATAATCCCCTGGGGTGAAGAGTTGATCAGTGCAATCCTGACCATCTCCCAAGAGTCCGGAAGAGACTTCAACAGCCACAGCGTATTGACCTCATCCTCAAATGTTACCTTCATCGCCGTCAACTAATCAATGATTCCTTGGAACTCATTGACATGATCCATGATCGGTGAGCCTTCCCGGTAGCGGAACTCTCCAAGCTTTGTCAGCAAAGCCAGCTTGTTGATGCCAGTACTCTTGGCATACAACGTTTCCAGAGTTCTCCACAGCTCCTTCGCATCCGTGATGCTAGCCACGTGGTTGTAGACGTTCGGCTCCACGAACCGTCTAATGAAGCCACAGAGCTTCCGGTGCTCCACCTGCCATTTAGCCGGATCCATATCCTTCGGCATCTCTTCGAAGATAGGGGCATGCCAGCCCTTGACGTAGATGAGATCCTCCATAAGCAAGTGCCACTGATGATAATTTGCTCCATTCAACTTGACCATCTGTTCTGAAGTCAATTCCATCTTGCTAAACCAACTGGCCGGGCTGACCACAGTTCTCTGAGCGCGACTCTCTCACGATAAGTCACTGAAGAGGATAGCCAGAGGACCAATGGTCGTAAACTACCGCACTCAATGCCAAACCTGAGAATACAATCGCCTCGTCTCGAAATCACAAAAGGTCAGCCCAGTATCGGCCCTGTTCTGACTACTGACCAGCAACCTCGCTCTGATACCACTTGTTGGGAAAAATAGCACTTTCCCGACCAGGGCACCTGTAGTGGATTTACAAGCAAGAAAAATACAATCACAGCAATAATAAAGTGACACAATAATTTTTAATATGGAAACCCAATAGGGTAAAAACCACGGGACTATCAGCGTCCACCCTTGAAAGCCTCCACTATAAGGCGTGAAAATCACGCACAACAAATTACAGGGCTTTCACCACCGCCACATACACAAGGCACAATTTCCACCACCGATCCACAACGGATCACCACCACCTACACAAGGTACCAGTTCCACAAAGGAATACAAAAATCTCACCTTGCTGCAAAAGCATAAATCTCTTCTTCCACAACCACACAAGGATTGACAAGAGAAAAATAAGCGAGAAAACAAGAAACCATTACCCAACGGATTGAAAAATCCGTTCCGAATGCCGCAAAGGAGAAAGGCTACACAAAGCCTCTTCTTCTTAGAATCCGACGATCCGATCTTCGATACTCTTCTCCAAGATCTTCTCTTGATCTTCCTCCACTCAAATCTCTCTTGGAATGAATGTCTTTGGCCTTGGAATTGGCTTCCATTTATAGGCCCCAAAGAAATGTTACCTAACTCCAAAACTGGTGGTAGGTGTTACCTAACACCTAATTTGGTGGTAGGTGCTACCTAATTTGGTGGTAGGTGCCACCTAACTCCGAATTGTGCTCATTTCAGCTCGTTTATGGAGCGCTGCTCGACGAACCCTGAGCCCAGGCAGCTCCAACATCGCTCCGGCCTCTAAACATAAACTTGTAACATCACGAGCAGCTACAAGCGTGCCCGGTGGTTTTTACCGACTCGTATGGGAACCACACCCTAACAGATATGACTATCGTGCGTCTCGCCGGCACGCAGCAACTTCTCGCCGACATCAACCCAGCCAGTCGATATGCCGTTTGTCTAGGCGACCCATTACAAACTTCTAGTCGACATTCCTCCTGACAATTAAACGACAAAGACTTGGCATCTAGTAGACATGCACTGACCTTCTCGTAAACATGCTGCAGTCAATATGCAGCAGCAGCAGAGTTCTGAATATTCGCAGTCCTAAAAACACTTAAACGACTATTTGCAGCTCTAAAAACATTTATTGAACTGCGAATATAAATGGACTGCGTTATAACATTGCACTTAAAAAATTCCAGAATTCCTCTGAAAATTCCTACCCTTCCGCTCTTTCTATTGACAGTGCCTTGAAATATCTCAAGAGCAATGTCGATCTTCAGAAGCGGTGGCAGCGGCAAGCCGAGAAACCTCGTCGTCGCCCCTGTCAACGGCGGAACGTGGATGGTTCCGATGTCGAAATCTACGAATATTTCATCGGCGGGATTTGTCGTGCGGGCTTCTCCGATGGCGGTGCCGATGCCGCCGATAGCATTGTATTCGAAATCAGGGTATCTTCCAATCCCAAGCCTGCAGGCTTCCAGTGTTTGGAACTGGATGCTGAAGAGGCTGGCGGGATCTGAGGAGGTTTGTGGGACTGCAGTGTGGGGTTCATGGCCGCTTATGGATTGAGCACTGCGGGTCGAAGAAGAAGAAGAAGATGAGATGCAGGGATTGGTAGATTTTGTGGAGAGCTTGTGGAGGATTAGAAGATTGTGTGAGTTTGTCCTGCAGCAGGCCATGGTGGGGGCTTGAACAAGTTCGAATGAAAGGTTTAAACTTTGGAGGAGAGGATGCGGATGGAGAGGATATGGTTTATATTTGCTTTTGTTTTGCTCTCTGTTTTGTTTTGCTCTTGTTTTGCTCTTGTTTTGCTCTCTCTCTCTCAAACTTAAAAAAATTTGAGCTGATTCTCACATAATACATGTCAGAATTAGGCAAATAATATATGCATTTTGTAGTCAAAAACGAGATCTACAACTTTCATGTTTAATATTTTTTCAACATTTGCACGGTTTATCCGGAATCTGGTTCAAAAAGTTGTTGACTCGAATTTTGAAATTTATTATTATTATTATACTCATTTCGAGTCGACAATCTTTCGGGCAAGATTCCGACCAAATCGTGCAAATTTTGAAAAAATATTCAACATGAAAGTTTATAACTCGTTTTTGATTACAAAATGCATATATTATTTGCATAATTCCAACATTTATTGTGAGATAACCAACTCAAACTTTTTATACTTAAAAAAAGCTTGAGTATATGTTATTATATATATATGAGCATCTTCGCACGAGCTACGCCCGTGCTCGATGCTCTCGGGCGGCCTTCGACCGCATCCCGAGGGGCTTCGCCCGCCTCCGAACGGGCTTCTCCCATGTTCGATGCGTCGTTGCGGGCTGCGCCCGCATCAAAGTGGGATGCGCCCGCATCAGAATGGGATGCACCCACATCAAGAAGGGCAGTGCCCGCAATATATAAAAAACATACTCAAAATGACCGTAAAAATAAATAAATCAATATTACAAATTTTTTTTATAAAAAAATTACGTTTTGTCGTAAAAACATTAATTTCATGCAATCTTTCTCTCACTCTTCTTTTTCTCCTTTTCGCTCTACCTCTCTCCCCGCCCCCTTTCTCCTCTCCCTTCCTCCATCTTCTCCCTTTCTCTCTCCTCCCCTCTTTCTCTCTCTTTCTCTCTCTCCCTCCTCTCTCTCTCTCTCCCAACTCCTCCCTTTCTCTCTCCTCCCCTCTTACTCTCGTTTTTTATTACAAAATGCATATATTATTTGCATAATTCCGACATGTATTGTGAGATAACCAACTCAAGCTTTTTTATACTTAAAAAAGCTTGAGTATATGTTATTATATATATATGAGCATCTTCGCACGTGCTACGCTCGTGTTCGATGCTCTCGGGCGGCCTTCGGCCGCATCCATACGGGCTTCACCCGCCTCCGAACGGGCTTCGCCCGCCTCCGAACGGGCTTCTCTCATGTTCGATGCGTCGTTGCGGGCTGCGCCCGCATCAAAGTGGGATGCGCCCGCATCAGAACGGGATGCACCCACATCAAGACGGGCAGTGCCCGCAATATATACATATGAGTACTCAAAATGACCGTAAAAAAATATAAATCAATATTACAAATTTTTTTATAAAAAAAAATACATTTTGTCGCAAAAATATTAATTTCATGCAATATTTCTCTCCCTCTTCTTTCTCTCATTTTCCTTCTCCCTCTCTCCCCGCCCCCTTTCTCCTCTCCCTTCCTCCATCTCCTCCCTTTCTCTCTCCTCCCCTCTTTCTCTCTCTTTCTCTCTCTCCCTCCTCTCTCTCTCCCAACTCTCTCCCCTCATCTCGTGCTCTCTCTCATGATCCAATGGCTAATATTTATTTTTTGCGTGCCTCCAAATATCTATATTCTCTTATATATATAAGATATATAGACTATAAGGGGTGCGGTTTGATTCCAAACCGTTAACTTATACGAGTGGGTCAATTTTGGACAGAACAAAATTCCGTTAACTTATCGAGGAGTGGGTCAGTTTTTGACAGAACAAAATTACGCTGAAATCTTGGCTTGACGTCGGTTTGAACTTTGAAATCGACTTTTCTTTAGCGAGACTTCAGTGTACAAAAAAAAACTCTGTTAACAGTTTAAAATTTAGTACCAATTCATATGGCTCCTTGCTACAGAGTGCTGCACAAGAATTATATGTTTTTGAGATAGTATGGCAGTAGTTGTAAGAATTGGATGATATTGAACCCTAAACCAATAATGGTAAATGTTGCCCCAAATGGTAATGGACGCAGTGGCGGATCCAGAGGGGGGCAAGGGGGGGCCCGGGCCCCCCCAAGGATTTTGAAGTTTATGTAGTTTTAGTTTTTATTAATTATAAAATATAAGTTATGTATATAATATAAGTGATGAAATTTATAAATTATAAAATATAAGTTATGTATATAATATAAATATAAATATATATATATATATATATATATATATATATATATATATATATATATATATATATATCTATATATATGCAGTTAATAATTCCTGTGAACTTATTTTCAGATCCAATTTCTCTTTCCTATATAGAAAGAGATCGTCTCTCTCGTTTCTCTCGTCTGAGTCGTCTCCCTCTCCCCTTTGCGCTAGGCCTGGCTAAGAGCCTCTTAGGAAGAGCTTTTCCCTCGATTGGCGATGTGGCGGCCTCCTTCGGCGGAATCAAAGCCGTATTGTGCTGTTTGGCGTGAATACAGCCAGCTATCGTGAGATTTGGGCGACGTCGGTTGTGCTGGGTTGGGAAAATTCTGAATCAGACTTTACTTTGGGGTTTTCTTCTTTTTCCTTTCATAAATTTCACTGTAAGTTCTCCTCAGCTGCATCATTATCAGTTAGACGTTATTTCTCATTCCGATTTAAAGAACTTGTCAACCATTTCTAAACTTTGTGAGAAATTGACCGAAATGAATAAATCAAATACCTATTATCTTGTTGACAAGCTAATTCGACTTATTTTGACACATCCGGTCTCAACAGCGACTACAGAACGATCATTTTTTGCTATGAAGTTCATTAAAATAAGACTGCAAAACAAAATGGAGGATGAATTTCTGGCAAATTGTATGACTCTCTACATAGAACGGGAAATAACAGAGAAGATCGAGAAATATGTGCTCATTGATAAATTCTATGAGTTGAAAAAACGGCGTGCACAACTAAAATTAGATCACATTCATATTGTAATTTTTCTATTATTGTTAATGCTAAAATTTCAAATTAGAAAATTTTTTGCTTATTATACTTTGATTCACAATTTTTTTGGGCCCCCTTACTTCGAATCCTGGATCCGCCCCTGAATGGACGGAACAAATCTGCACCAATATTTGTACCACGCTCCCCGCTCACCCCGCTCATCCTCATCGTTCCTGATTCTGCTTTCATCGCCGACATCACGGTCTACCATCTCCACCACATGCGACCCTTCCAGCGGAGAGGCTGCGTTGTGGACGCCCTGGCGATTCTCGCAAGACAGTTTGCTTATCCTCCGCACACCCCCTGTAAATCCAATGAAGGTGCTAGGATAAACATGCGTTCTCTCCCTTTCACGACACTACATTCCTTTCCACTGTTGAGCTATTTAATAAATATTATAATTTTACTTTTAATCAAAGTACTGCTATCACTATATATTTTGTGAATTGAAATGAAGATTTTTTTGTGGTAAAAATAAAATTTTTTTTAATGCTACTATAATATGACAACTAATAGCAAATTCTAGGATATTAATAACATTCCTCTAAAAATATTAAATACCAGGCAACCCACAAACAGCTTCAATTTTTTTCTTCTTTCAATAGCTACCAAAAAAATATCCTTAACACCTGCATGCTGCATAGCGAAAACGAATCAATGCGAAAACCTTCAAACGCCACAAATAATGATGATGATAATTCATTAAAAAAATCTAAAATCACTAGTATGATATTAGAACATGCTTGATGAACCAACACGACCGGTATGACCAATCAGCAGCAGTAAATACGACGACCTGAAAAACACATGTAAAGTGCCTGAGGCTGATTTCAGAAGAGAAAAAAAGGTTTTGTTTCCATGCATTCTTCGGGCTACAGAGCCGTCCATCTTTGCTCAGTAAAAACTGCCTCTAAAAGTAGGAAATGAACCCAGCTGATAAATTACAAGAGATTACAAACACTAAAAATCTTCTTTGCCTATACATGTAAAAAATCAACATCTTGAAAAGAAGAAGTGTATTGGTCCTCCAGGTTTGGCCACCACACTCGTTTGCCTCTCACGCGGCGGCCGGGACCGCCTCATTTGTCAACCACTTCCACACCTTAAGCTCCCCGCTTCCGTCTCCCGTGAAGAACAGTCCGCCCGGGCCTATCTGTATTGCTCTCACCTCCTCCTTGGCAAAAATCTTGCCCCTCTCGCTGAAACTGAAAGAGAGGTAAATCTTCAGTTATAAAATGGACGATTAATGAGCAAATTTAGCATTGTTGGCAGTGTTATGCGCTTACGATGGCAGGTCGTAAAGGTTGACGCTATTGTCGTTGCAAGAGCAAAACAACACTGGCTTCGATTGAGCGTCATGCATGCCGCACAATGCAAGTACGCCCTGCAAAAATTATTGGCACGATATTGTATAAGAAATCAGTTCTGGAAGGGGTGGAAGAACTTTAAAGGCATGAAACCTTTGAAAAAAACATTCTGCGGGAAAAAAAGTAAGCTTGAAAATGATGAATGAACAAACAAGATGGAAAATAATAATTTCATGATTATTATTAAATATGATTAATTATGGTGGCATTCTCTGTGAGTTTGCATAATTATCAAGATCTCCCCATTTCGAAATTACCAAAACAACTTATCCATTGTTGCTTTTTAGTTCAATGAACTTGAAGATTTTTTTTTAATTGCATATACATTAACAAAAAGTAGAAAGCTAAAGCTATTACATCATACAATCCAAATCAGATTGGACAAGCTTAACAAACTCAGACAGAGATTCAAAAATACTAGACCAAACAAAATCCCCCTGCATAGCAAACCGAGCACAGAAGTCGGCGACTCTATTCACCTCCCGGAACACATGCTGAAGTCGGAGCTAGATCGCACACCAACCACCATGTCTCAAGCTCTCAGAACAACCATCAATCAAGTTTTGCAGTCCTCCTCCACATTGGCCCCACGGACTTATTGATTCTATGAGCAGTGTATTCGTAATGCAAGTTGAGTAGAAGGGGATGTCTAAATCTTTGTGGAGCATCAAGTATGATTTGGATAACGGACTTTCTGACTGGAACGTCTAGACATTCTGCTATTAAGATCTCTCCAAAGCTCGTTTCGACTTATAAGGTAGTGAGTACAGGGTATTTCAATTTGATTCGTTTTCAACGGAAGATGAAAGATTAGACTGCTTGAATGATCTTTTTTGCAAGGCGCAAGTTGCAGTTCAGCCAAAGAGCAGAAATTTCAGATACTGCACCGACTTATTTAGTTTCACTGGAATCTAATTGCTCAAATTTGATTGAGGCATCTCTGGAGCCACCCCAGAGAACTCAAATCTGTTAACATGATTAAGGAAATAGGGGAAGATGCAGCTCTTAAATTACATGTCAATATTTTTCCATTTTCCTTCTCTTTAATCACATTTGAAGTGCATTTCTGGTTTGCTTCCATCTTTCAGCCAGCATAAAGTTTGGAAGGTGTATATCTCTGTAAAACTTCAACTAACAAAAAAAAATCATCCCAAGCCAGGCCGATCCTCTCAACCTTAGAAAGATGGAGACCCTTCTCTTAAATATATCCACAGCAGGTTACATTTTACAACCACGGAATTGTCCACAGTCAATAAACTACCTTAGAGTCTGTTTGAGAATCCAGTGGCATTCTATCTCCAAGTTTTAGTTCAAAAAAAAGGCTGAAATTCAGGTGGCAAGTGAAATACTCTTGCACCTGAGCTTGAGCGGTTTCCCAAACAGTACCTAAATCTCAGGTGGCAAATAAAGTCTGTCGCACTGGAGCAAATATGGCCTCCCGAACAGAGCCTTAATGTGATTGAGTTGAGCTTTTCCTTGGTATTATCGGAGACGTCAAAGACATTTTTTGACTAATCTCCCAAAGTCGATCAATTTATGAATTGCTTTACGGTGCAAATCCGGAAGAATTATTCGATAAACAGCGCCTTTGAGTACTGAATGCTGCACTATGCAATGAGAATCATGTTGCAATTAATAATGCATCAGATTTATTTTGAGTTTTCAAGTGAATACTTTGTGGCGCGGTAAATTTTGAGATGATGCCATAAACACGCAAGAACATGCCCCTTCGAGAAGTTTTCAAGTGAATACTGGCACTAGTTAATGTTGTTTGTCTATTATCTCTAGTGCTATTCTCTCTGATGCTTAGTTTGAGAGTTTTGGCTTCCCTTCTGCGGAACAACAGTGTACTTGGATTTAAGAATGTTTTCTTGTGCTCATTTTATCTGCTCCACAATGTGGCTTCTCTATAGTGAATCAGAACTCTCTACCAAGGGCGTGCACTTGTTTTGACCATCTTGTTATCTTCCTGTGATGACAGTTGTAATATATATTTAGTGCATTCCAAGTTGTCCTTAGTATATTAAACCCATTTGGGATAGTTTGATCTTTTTCTGTTTTTAGGTTTCCTCCTTACTCAAGTTTATGTACGAGTAAGGTTTCTCTTAATTAATCACATACGTATTATTCCTCTCAACTTGATATCAGAGGCAGAAAAACCCAATCTCCCGATCGACTCTCTCGTTCTCATCTTACACCGCCGAACCTCGTTCATGTCTCCCACCTCCGGCGCCTCCCTCCATCGGCTGTTTCCTCTCATCCACATGTCTGTGCGGACGTTTGTGCTCAACCCGCTGATGCGGTTGACGGGCGGAACCGATGCCGCCGTCGGTTGCTGAGAAGGACAACGTCGCCGTTCTCCAGTGAAGCCGCCGCCCTCCGTCGCCACTCCTTTTACTGCTCTCCATCGCCGTTATTCGTGCTCGGCACCGCCGTCCTGTGTTCCCGCTGCCGCTGCCGCTGCCGATGTCGATGCTCCCAGCCGCTGGTGCCGGCGACTCCTGAACGTCGATCTTATTGTTGTTGCAGCTTGCTTTGTTGCTTCTGCCCCTAATGGATCATGTTGCTTCCTTGATGATGTTGCTGCCGTCTAGATGCTGCTGATTTGAAAGTTCTTCCTCCTTCCCATGTGGTGCTGATTTGAGTGCTTTCTTTGCCACTATGGGTGATCCTCATTCTTCTATATTGTCCCCGAATGTGATCTAGCCCCATATGAGTGACCCTCAATGGCCTCATGGTCACTCCAGCTCCTTGAAGATTACCACAGCTCTCTTGGATGACATGAATTATCTTGAATGGTCTTGCGCTGCCCAACATGTCATTCGCATCCAACGGATGTTTGGGAATATGACGGGACGATTAAGGAGCCCCTCAAGACTAATCCCTCCTGGAAGCGTTGGGATTCTGACAACTCTCTAGTTGTCTACTGGCTCCTGCATTCAATGTCTCCTAAGGTATACCAGAGTTATATGTTGATGGACTAGACATTCGAGATTTGGACCCGTGCTCGTGAAACGTACTCTTAGATTGGTAATTTCACCAAGGTGTATGAGCTCACTCGCCGCATTTTGGAGTTGCGGGAAGGATCGATGACCGTTTCACCGTACTTCTCGGAGTTCGAGCGACTTTATTAAGAGCTGGACTACTTTGCGCATTTCACTCCTGCGTGTACTGTTGATGCACCACAAAGTAATTCTTCGGGAGTCTTTTTGTGCAAGGATGTTATGAAATGTAAACACTGAGGGGGTAATTGTAACTTCGAAAGTTAGAGGGGTGCAAGCTGTAATTATGCAAACTTCGAGGGCGAGGTCGCGGTAAATAACCCAATATA
Organism: Platanthera guangdongensis; assembly: GCA_039583875.1. Lineage (NCBI taxonomy): Eukaryota > Viridiplantae > Streptophyta > Magnoliopsida > Asparagales > Orchidaceae > Platanthera > Platanthera guangdongensis. Next base: position 226,920,884 of record CM077163.1, on the reverse strand, counting down.
CTGTATATATATGTATGTGTGTGTGTATATACATGTCTATATGTGTGTACATGTAATATATATCTCTATAAATATATATGTATGTATACGTACATAGATGCACACATATGAAAGTGTGTACATAGTGCCTAGACAAGACCAAGGGCTTGTCTTTCTTAGAAAGTGAACCTCAAACAATTATATTGACAGGAACTATATAATCTCTTACACCAATCGCCATATAGCATTAAAATTAAATGTGCGGGAAACCTCTAAGCTATTTAAGTCATTGCATTGCCAACAACATCTGCATTATCTGCCTCCTAAAAAGGAGTGGTAGCTTTGAGGGTCGTATCTTCATGATGATCCCCTGCAGAGAGTGGGTGTTGTCAGGTTGATCTTATCAGGGGTGCCTTGTGGGGATGTGGATCCAAAGGTAGGGCTACCCAGAGCCTCATAGAAAGGGATTAGCAACAAGGACTCTGTGACTAAACCCTTCATGGGATGGATGTATTCACAGCGGATGAACCTCCCAGTAGTAGTGTAAGATGTTGCGATTATGCGCAGTTAATCGTATTGAGATGTCAGGTGCAGCTAACATGTCATTTGACATAACATAATATGGTATGCAACTATCACCACTTTCAAAAGGGGTAGAATGACCAAACGACAACAAGGAAAATCCATTGAGTCATGAAACATTTGATTATGTTGTTTGAATTCAAGTGACCTTGGTTCACCAATTGTTAGAGAAGCTCATTTAATCTAGGCCCATTATGTAATTTTTTATTGTTATTCTCTCTCTCCTTTTTAGTCCCACATCATGTATAGGACCTTCTTCTCTTTTTCTCTCATCTATATATTTGTACTCATTCTTTGTATTTTATACAAGTGAACATATATACAAGGTGGATTTTTCCCTTCTCTACATGGTATCAGATCCAGGTTTTCTCCTTGGGCGGCTTTCCCCTTCCCTGTCTGCGGCCTGCTGCGGACTGATCTTCTGACCGTTGCCGGCTCTTGGCGCTCGGTCTCCTGCGGCCTTTTTTTTCTCCTGTCCGCTATGCGTTCCTTCCTACACTTCCTCTTCTTCTCCGTGGTTCCACCCCTCCCCTCAGGCTTCTTATAGCCTTCCCTCTCTATTCTGTGGGGTCCACCTCTCCCTGTTGCTCCTGGGTCAGACCGCCCTCTCTTCTCGCGGCCCGCTCCTTCTCGCGGCCTGCTCCTCGCGGCCTGCTCCTTCTCGCGGCCTGCTCCTTCTCGCGGCCTGCTCCTCTCGCGGCCTGCTCCTCTCGCGGCCTGCTCCTCTCGCGGCATGCTCTTCTCGTGGCCTGCTCCCTCTCGCGGCCTGCTCCTTCTCACGGCATGCTCTTCTCGTGGCCTGCTCCCTCTCGCGGCCTACTTCTGCTTGCCTCTAGCGGCCTCTAGCGGCCTGCTCCTGCCCCTGCTCTTCTGGAGGACTTCTCCAGCTCGCTGCGGCCTGTTTCTACTCGCCCTTTCTGCCTCGTCTTCCTCGCGAACTCTTCTTGTCCGCTGTGTTCTGCTATCTGTTGCCTTGTCGATGGAGTCCTAATCGCGACCTCTTACTCGCTGCTGCCTATTACTGTTCACTGCGATCTGATCTCTCTTTCCGCTTGAGTCTTCTTTACTCGCGGTCTCTTCTCTCTGCCCGCTCGTGGCCTCCTTTTTCTCTGACCGCTGCTGCGCTCAGCCAGACCGTGCGGACTGTTGCCTTTCCGCATTTAGGTCGCGATCTTCTCCTTTCTTCTATCCGCGCAGCCTGTCTCTGTCCGCTGCTGCCTTCTCTTTCTACCGGTCTCCGCCGTTGGTCGCGGCCTCTTCCTGCCGCTGGTGTCTTCTCATCGTGACCAGACGATCTTAGCTCTAGTCGCGCGGTCTCCTCGGTTACCGGTCTGTTCTCCTAGCAACATCTCTTCTTCATGGCTTCTTCTGCTGATTTTGTCGGAACGGCGGTTCCTCCTGCAGACCGCCCAACCTCTATTCCGGAAGTGCGTGATGAGCTCCGTATCACTACTATATCTCTGACCGGCAAGAAGAATTTTGTGGAATGGGCGCACTCTGTTCGCCGGGTCCTACAATCCAAGGGGTTTCTTCATCACTTGACTCAGGTCGTTACTGATACACCTACTGACGATTGGTTACGCAATGATGGTCGTGTGCAGACGTGAATCCTTAATTCCCTTGATGGCGAGTCTTATCGTCTGGCCATGTACCACGCGACGGCCAAGGGCATGTGGGACGAGCTTCACACCCTTTACTCCGGCAAGGATAGTCTCCACCATTTGTACGACATTATCACTGCTCTCAAGGCCCTTGATAGCAGTGGCGCGATCGATCTGACCTCCTTTGTTGCCCAGGCTCGGTCTCTGATCGAAGCTTGGATCCAACATCAGGCTCCTACTGTGGACCTTGCTGCCCAACGTGCCCAAAAGGAAGTTGTGGGCATAGCCATGATGATGGCTCGGGTACCCCATCACCTTCACAGTGTACGGGCTCACATCCTCTCCTCTACTGTTACCCCGTCCTTCTCAGATGTGCTCGATGCTTCTAAAAGTCTCCCCGCCTCCGGATGTGTCTGGACCTCCTTCTCCGGCCCTTGTCCAGCAGGCCCCTGCTCCTTTTCTGCCTCTTCCGTCTTCAGCTCGTGGAGGTCGCTCTGATTCTCGGGGACGTGGTCGGGGTGGACGGCCTCGGCCTAAGTGCTCGTTCTGCGGCAAAGACGGGCATCTTGAAGCCACGTGCTATCGCAAGCATGGTCGACCTCCTCGTCCGCAGGCCTCTGCTGCTGCCACCGACCCCTCTCCCGCTCGTACTGACCTCGACGAGGTTCGACTTCAGCTCCAACATCTTCATGGACTGCTCAGCCGCCCGCCTGCCTCGGTTGTCTCCGCTGCCTCCTTCTCCAATGAAGGTATCGCATGCCTGTCCTTTGGCCCGCGCTGGATCCTTGATTCTGGTGTCACTCATCACATCACCTCTGTTCGACCGCCTCGGTACTTGTCTTCACCTCACCCGAAGTACATTACTGTGGCCAATGAGGCATCTGAGCCTGTCTCTGGATTTGCTGATATTCCTCTCACCTCGTCCCTTCTCCTGCGCTCGGCTCTTCACATTCCGGGCTCTCTTTTCAATTTACTTTTTGTTGGTCGCCTCACTACAGATTTAAAATGCTCAGTGACCTTTACTTCCTCTTCTTTTCTGATACAAGATCAGCAGACGCGGACTATCATTGGTAGGGGGCGGCTGCAGAACGGGCTCTACCTTCTTGATGACTCTCCTACCCTCCTCGCATCTGTCTCCTCCTCGGAAGGACATCGACGTCTTGGTCATGCTCCTCTCCCAGTCCTCCAAAATGCTCTCTCGGATATATCTCTTCCTGCTTTTCAGTGTGAAACATGTATTTTTGGCATACAACCACGTTCATCTTTTCCTTCTCACTGTACTCGGAGCTCCGCTCCTTTTGTTTTGGTACACTCCGATATCTGGGGTCCGTACAAGATCATTAGTATTTCTGGCTACCGTTACTTTCTTACATTTATTGATGATTACTCTCGCATGACATGGTTGTATCTCCTTCGCGATCATTCTGAGCTTCCCCGTGTCTTCAGGGCCTTCATTCTTGAGACTCGCACTCAATTCTCTGCGCCCATTCGCACTCTTCGTACTGACAATACACGCGAGTACACTGGTCATGACTTCGCGACCCTCTGCTCTGAGTTTGGCATCATTCACCAAACATCGTGTGCGTATACTCCACAACAGAACGGTGTCGCCGAGCGCAAGAATCGTCATCTTCTTGATGTAGCTCGCTCCCTTATGCTTCAAATGCAGGTTCCCAAACCATACTGCAACTTTGCGCTCTCCACGGCCTGTTTTCTTATCAACCGTCTACCATCTTCCGTCCTCCAGAATGCTACTCTTTTCAGCCTCTTCTTTCCCTCCACTCCACATTTTCCTGTTACTCCCCGAATTTTTGGGTGTACTTGTTACGTTCACCACCTTGGTCCCTCTACAGACAAATTGGATTCCCGTGCAGCCAAAAATATTTTTGTAGGCTACTCGCGCACTCAAAAGGGTTATGTGTGTTATTCGCCTGTTACCCGCAAGGTGACTGTTTCTGCGGACGTCACTTTCCGGGAAGATCTTCCCTTCTTTTCTGCTCTGGATGTCGCTCCTGTTCTAGAGCCCGTCGTTCGTCCTGTCATTTCTGCTCCCCGTTCCTCCTCATCTCCTCCTCCTGCCTAGCCTCCGGTTCGTCCACATCCACCTGTTATCCGGGTCTATTCTCGTCGCTCTCCTCCTCCTGTTGCCCCACTGCAGTCGGCTTCTACCTCTGATGCTCCACTACCTGCTGCTCCAGCTCCAACCTCCACTGCTCATCCATTGGCGAACTATGTCTCTCTACATCGCCTTTCACCGCCGCTTCTTCGCTTTGCCACATCATTTTCCTCTGTTTCTGTCCCTAACTCTGTGCAGGAGGTGCTTCAACATCCAGGCTGGCGGGCTGCCATGGACGAAGAAATGATGGCCCTTTGGGCCAACCAGACCTGCGTCCTTGTCCTTTTACCTCCCAGACAGCATCCTGTTGGGTGTAAATGGGTTTTCGTCATCAAATATGCTCAGGATGGCACTATTGCCCGACTGAAGGCCAGACTGGTGGCCCGTGGTTTCACTCAGCAGCAGGGCCTTGATTATGAGGAAACCTTCTCTCCGGTGGCTAAGCTCAGCACTGTTCGGGTTCTTCTCTCCGTGGTTGTGCACCGCCACTGGCCCCTTCATCAGCTCGATATCAAGAATGCCTTTTTGAATGAAGATCTTCAGGAAACTGTCTACATGTGTCAACCGCCCGGGTTTGAGACCACGGGGGAGTCTCATGCGTGTCTTCTAAAGAAATCCATCTATGGTCTCAAACAATCCCCTCGGGCGTGGTTTGACAAGTTCAGTAAGGTGGTTCGGGACATAGATTTCATTCGGAGCTCTGCAGACTTCTCCCTATTCACCCGACACCGGACAACTGGAACCGTCCTTCTGTTGGTTTATGTTGATGATATCCTACTTACTGGGGATGACTCAAAGAGGATTCAAGAGGTCAAACAGCATCTCAGCACCGCGTTCCAGACCAAAGACCTGGGGCCTCTTCGCTACTTCCTCGGTCTTGAGGTCGCACGACGGCCGGATGGTCTTGTCCTCTCCCAACAGAAGTATTGTCTTGATCTTCTCAAAGAAGCTGGCCAATCTGGTTGCAAGACAGCTGATACCCCGATGGAGGCAAATCACAAACTATGTGTTTATGCCTCTGATGATGATTTACTTCTCCAGAACCTGAAATACTATCGACGCCTTGTGGCAAAGTTGATCTACCTAACAGTCATGAGACCTGATATATCATTTGTTGTTGGGGTTGTCAGTCGGTTCAAGCATGCTCCCCGGGTTTCTCATCTCCAGGCGGTTGAACGGATTCTCTGATATCTTAAGGCAGCTCCAGGTCAAGGGCTTGTTTACAAAACCTCCAACTCTGCTCCAGCATTGGTTGCTTATTCTGATGTCGATTATGTCGGTTCCCTGAACGATCGGCGGTCAACCAGTGATTTTTGTACTTATTTTGGTGGTCAACTAATTACATGAAAAAGTAAGAAACAAGCCGTAGTCGCTCGATCCTATGCGGAAGCTGAATACCGATCGATAACATCGGTTGTCTCAGACCTCACATGGCTTGAAAGTCTCCTTACTGACCTGGGAGTAAAACTTCCTTCATCTGTTGTTCTATTTTGTGATAGTCAAGCAACCATACACATAGCAAAGAATCCGGTGTTTCACGAGCGCACAAAACATATCGAGGTCGACTGTCACTTTATTCGAGAGAAAGTTCAATTGAAGAAACTTGAATTAAAGCATGTTCCGGGCACTGATCAAGTTGCTGATATTCTTACAAAGGCTTTATCAAGTACCTTGTTTTACCAGTGTTTGTCCAAGCTGGGTGCATATGACCAATACGCTCCAGCTTGCGGGGGAGTGTAGAGAAGCTCATTTAATCTAGGCCCATTATGTAATTATTTATTGTTATTCTCTCTCTCCTTTTTAGTCCCACATCATGTATAGGACCTTCCTCTCTCTTTCTCTCATCTATATATTTGTACTCATTCTTTGTATTTTATACAAGTGAACATATATACAAGGTGGACTTTTCCCTTCTCTACAACAATAAATAGCTCCATTTGTCAGATTTTCTGCCCCTTCTATTCTAAATTTCCTTGTATTCTCCTACTTACGTCATCATGGTTTTTCTGATGTTGATGCATGTGATAACTTCCAAAAGAGGGGAGGGAAGCAGTCTTCCACAATGAATCATCAAGAGTTGCAGAACATGTGTGCGTCCTATAAAATCGCAAAAACTTCGCCTACAATGTTCCTAATGGCTCAGAGTGTCTGAATTCCATAGGGAAAGTTTGCATAGTTTTTTATGTTGTCCCACTTCTCTCGAGAAGGCGCCTCTCCCACACAACAAAGTTGGTGTATGATCTCACCAATTACAACTATCCATGCACTGATTGAATCGTACTCCTTTGGGATGATAATCGCTTTCATTGTCAAGTATTGATGGAACTGGAATGTATTTCATCACCTTTTCTCAAGGTTTTGAAAACCGGACCGGATATCGAACCGGCGGAGGGAAAGGTTCAAGGTTGAACCTGTCCAACCGGTTCAACCGGGGTCGAACTGTTATATATATATATATATATATATATATATATATATATATATATATATTAGAAAATAAAAAAATAAACATTATCTTATAAATTTACCTATAAATTGATAATTTATTATCATTATATTGTGATACAAATAAAATGGTGTATACATTATCACTATACTTGTAAAGCTTCATTTTGCATGACGTTTTTGCTTTGTTGAGTTTGGACAAAAACGACATTGTAATAGAGTAATATAATGGAGCTTTAGAATGACAATGGTTAAGACCACAATCAAGAAAATAAAACTAGTTTTTTACTTTTGAACATAAAAGTGTACGAAATTTCTTAGATAAGGTCAGACGTTCAAGAGCGACGGTTCATAACCACTACGTTGATGACCGCTACCGCCGTGCCAAATTGAACGTAAATTTTATTTGAATGATAAATGTATCTATATATTAAAATATATATAAACTTTACTTTTTAAAAGATAATTTAATATGTTAATATAATAATATATCTAAAAAATATGTAATTAATATTTATATAAATATGTATATTTATTATATATGTTTATTTTATATATACGTTATTATTTATATGTATATAATATATTATAGGATAAAACCATAAGAATCAATTGGTCAGGTGGTCTGCTACTCACTTAATCTAGTAATGGTTTGGGCTCGAATCCCCCCGCTTTCAATTTTTCAGTTCTTTTAATATCGGGCCTTTGGCCCATCCGGTTGTGTGAAACCGCGCCCGGTTCCCGGCCCACCTGTCCGCCCGCCTGGTTCCGCGGTTCTTGAGCGGTGCGTGGATGGGGCGGTTTGTTTACCTGGACCGGACCGGCAGAGTGCCCGGTCCGCGGTTTGACCGGTCCGACCGGCAGGTCCGGTCCAGTTTTTAAAAGCCTGCCTTTTCTCCATCCATCTGAGAATCTGCCTGGAACCCTCCTTCCAATCCTTTTAATAGAACTGAATAATTCTTTTTTCAAGCGATCCCCTAGTTTGGCCAATCCCGAACCATCCTTCTCATCACCCCATTGTTGCCCTCAAAATTTGCGGTATGTCGGAAGTCAAAGCAACAGTGACAGACTTCTTTGAGCACGTCCATCTCGATGTTTTCCATTACTTGAATCGGGTAGACTTCGTGAATGATTCAGCCCTTCCCACTGTCATGTATGTCTTTTTTTACTATCAGATTATGTCACCCTTTTTTAAAACCCACAATTTCTTTTAAGACAAGACGCTTGATTTTTCCTAACCTAGCTCTGAGCATGCAAGAGGTCGTTCTAGAAAGAAGAATGTACCCTCGATATCTGAGATTACCATCAAGGTCTTTTTTGACTAGAAGAATGTCTTCCATTGCTTTGAGACTTCGTGAGATCTTCAGGAGGTAAACTAACGGATTACCATCAAGATTATTCTAGAAAGCTCCTAGAGGAAGATGTACCCTCGATATTCGAGACAAGGGTTAGTCCTCAGTAAGCAAGAAGAATGCCATGTAGTCGGATCGACACTAGTTGTGGGATCCTCGACAATAATTTCATGTGATCCCTCTTGCTCAATTGAGAACAGTAATATGAACCTGCGAGATCATCCATTCTTCGAGTTTGACACGTCTAATTACGATAATCATGGGTTTCCTCTCATGCAGTTTAATGAGAACCGCAATAAGGTTTATGTCCATTCTGACCTTCCATATATTGGCCCTAGAGAGCCACCCTAGAATGCATTCTAGCACAGGCAAGAATCAATGAGTTTGGGTAATTACAAGGATCTCTTCAGCATACTTACTAGTATTTTGTCAGAAGACGACTCCCACGCCTAATGTATGCGACTAAGGGTGTCCAGGTTAGAGGGCACTCCAATACTCAAACCCGCCTAGCTCTGAGCATGCAAGATCGGGATGTATTCACACTGAAGAACGCTATGCTAGTGGTCAAAACCCATCAAAAACATGGTTGAAGGACACCTTTCCTTCGTTTTGCTTCTTTGATGAGTAATGGCACAATCCTATGGCCACTTTGTGTAGGACAACCAATAGGATTTGACACTTAATAAGGGTAGCTTCTACGAAGTAGGTCGAAAACCATGCCACTGAGAATGTTGGTTGAGGCCCATTTTGTTGCTTGATTCAATCAAGAAGAAGGGGCTTCATGCAGAGCACCTATGGTTAGGGACTGAATGTCATTAAACCAAGGTCTGCCGCAAGAAACTTGAACTAGGGGGGATGTCGAGAAGTTGAAGGACGAGCCCCTCAATGACGATGTCAACAAGGAGAGCCTGAACAATATGAATTTTAGGAGAACGAGATGGGCGTCATAAGCATTCTTGTCATGGCGTCGCCTAGGCGTCGCCGAGGCGTCGCCTAGGCGTCACCTAGGCGTCCAAGCGCCCAATTGTAAACTAGGCGTTTGACGCTTTTTTTTACAAAAAATATGGGAATAGACTGCGGTTTATATATAAACCGCAGTCTATTGTATGAATCCGAGAATATACTGCGGTTATTTTAAAACCGCAGTTTATCCCATGAACCAGAGAATCGACTGCGGTTTATATATAAACCGCGGTCTATTGTAGGGGCAGTGTAGGATAGACTGCGGTTCATATATAAACCGCAGTCTATTGTAGGGGCAATGTACAATAGACTGCGGTTCGTATATAAACCGCAGTCGCTCCGCCCATCGACTGCGGTTTTGAAAACACCGCAGTCTATGCCATCAACCCGACCATATACTGCGGTTATTTTAAACCCGCAGTGTATTCCTTCCAGAGAATCGACTGCGGTTTGTACAATAACCGCAGTTTAGGTTTTAGAATAGACTGCGGGTCATATAATAACCGCAGTCTATCATACCCTGAACAATAGAATAGACTGCGGTTTATAAAGAAACCGCAGTCATTACTATTTATTTTTAACCGTGAGCCGTAAAAAACTTTTGTTTCCCCGAGTTTTTGGTTCTTCTTTTTACAGTCGCTGCGCTTTGCAAGAAACCCTAAAGGCGATTTTGTTCAAGTTTCTGCTCTCCTTTGCTTCGAAGTTCGAACGATTTCTCTTTGACAAAACTAATATTCTCACTTAGGTATATTATTTCTTAATACCTTTTCTCGGTTTTTAAACTTTTGATCTCTATGCTCTTTGCTAAACTGCTAATGTTTTTATTATTATTAGTTTATTACTTTATTAGTAGACTAGTAGTACTTGTAATGTAGACATGTTATATAAACATTGTGTTTTTATTATTATTATACATTTATACATGTCTAAACCTCCTGAGTATATATACTAACATATATATATTTATATGTGTGAACTGTGATTGTGTGGTACTGTGGTAGACTGGTATTAAATAGTAACTAGTAGCTCAATATGATTGCGGTTTTGTATGAATTTTGTTTAGCTTTTTTGTATGGTTTAGGTTTTTTTTAGGGTTTTACAGGAAAATGTCGGATAAGGGATCTTCATCGAGGTCAACAAGAGGCTTCACGAAAATGAATGAATTGAATAAGCTTAGGCTAGAGGGAAGGAAGCTTATTATTTCTTTCCGTGATGATGGCCGCATTATTCCCGGGCCTGAAACAAATAAATTAATGAGTTATATGAGATCTCTTGTGAAGTGTTATGTGTCAATTACATATGTTGCATGGAGAGATGTTGATAAATAAATTAAAGATCAAATATGGGCAGAATTAAATGTACGTAACCTTGTTATGACTTATGAGTGATTACATATCTTTGGTGTTTTAGTTAATTTTTAATTGATATTGTCTATTATTTTCAGATTTCTTTTGATAATATTGATGGTCATTACAAGGCATTAATGAAAAGCATGGGTGAAAGTTGGAGGACTTGGAAATCCAAACTTTTTATCAATTATGTAAAAAATGTTGATTTGGAGCATCGATACAATGTTCCTGTCAAATATAGTTTTATTACTGCCGAAGACTGGAGAGTTTTTGTCGACCATCGCACTACTACAGAATATATGGTTGTGTTCTTAATTTCTTATTAAACTCAATGTTTTATATCATTGTTTAACATTATAACTTATAAGCAAATTAAGTATTAACACATATTTATTTTTGTAGGAGAAAAGTAAGGTTAATACCGAGATAGCAAAAACACGAAAGACCTTTCATACTACTTCTAGAATGGGTTATTCTGGATTAGAAAAAAGAATGGTATTAGCTCTCTACTTCTCTCTCGTTTTTTGTATTTTAAAATTTGGTTTCTCAATTATTTGTATGATAATTTATTTTCATTTTATTGTCAAGGTCGAACAAGGTGAAGCAACACCAATTTCACGTGCGGAGTTATGGAAAGTCGGTCATAAAAAAAAGACTGGTGAATACATTAGTAAAGATGCAGCTAAATTGACATCGAAAATGGTAAGTGTAAATGAATCATTTCATCATTTGTAAATTATCGATAGTAATATTTCGTGAGAACTGCAATTCTGTTCCAATATTTATTACTTTTGTTTAGGACGAGTTGTCGAACCAAGAGTCTCAGAGTGCTGAAACAGTGTCACAGGGAAGAAATGACATCATTGCATCTGTTTTAGGTCAAGAACATCCGGGCAGAGTTAGAGCTGGTGGGAAGTTTTCCACCATTACAAGATTTTTCAAGAATGATAGGCGGAGTGAGAGGACACCCACATCAATAGCTCGTATTGAAGATGTTGAAGCTATAGTACAAGAAAGATTGACCCAGCAACAAGAATTATGGATCCAAAAAGAACAAGAGCAACAAGAATTATGGATCCAAAAAGAACAAGAGCAACAAGAATTATGGATCCAAAAAGAAAAAGCGCAACAAGAATTATGCATCCAAAAAAAACAAGCGCAACAAAAATTATGGAGCCAAAAAGAAGAAGCGCAACAAGCCGAGATTAGTACTATGAAGAATCAAATTGAAGAGCTTATGCGCATGTTTAGTGCTAGAACTGGAACAAGTGCTGCACTTCCAGTTCCACAAGTATTATTATGTTTAAATATTTATACTTTTATGAAATGTTATCTTCTCTTTTTGTTGCGCAGGTAAGTAACTAGTCTTTTGTTACTTTTTGCTTTCTCAGTCTCAGCCGGAGTATGCATCCAGGTCACACGAACCTGAGAGTAGTCAGAGTAGACATGATTATGAACAATTATCTTGCACGGTATTATAATTTATAATATTATTTTTGACTTTTATGTAATCAATGAATTCAATATTGATGTCCACATTGCACAATATTAATTCTTTTATTTCCACAGGCTAGTGAGACTGAGACTACAAATGAATTCATTGATATTTTGCCCAGTTTTATAAGTAAGATGGAGAATGAAGATAAAATAATATCTCTAGTGTTAGATTCAACAGTATTTGGGAGTGTTAAATCAACATGTACGTACTTTGAAAATTCAGAGTTGTATGATTTTCTAAATATGAAAATGATTGGAGCTAACATCATATTAGCATGTATTGAGTGAGTATTGTGTATCTGACTACTGAGTATCAAATATTGTAAACTTAAGAATTTTTATTAATATATAAATTGATTTTGAATTTACATGTTTTTGCAGGTACATAGACTCACAATTAAAGAAATTTACATACAATACTGGTGTATATTTTCATAATCCACATTCCATTTTTGCTATTAATGATGACTATGCCAAAGAACATTCAAAAACACGAGTTGAAGATCTAAAAATCAGGCTTAGGACGCTTAGTCAACTACAATCAAATTCTTTATTATTTGTGTCATATAATAAATTGTAAGTATGAAAAATCTTTGTATCAAATATCAATGATTATTACTATTTTTTATTTTAATTAAGTTATTAATTATTTCATTTGTTTCACATAGAACATTGGATGTTGTCTATTATTAATTATAATAATTATACAGTTTATTGGCTTGATCCCTTAAATAATAACATCCGTGATGATATTAAAAATGTCATTACAAAGTAAGTTTATTAATGAGTTATTTACTTACTTTCCTAGTTGTTTACATTTTGCTATAAACTGATTGTTTTTATATTTTATGAAGAGCATTTAAAGATTTAGCAAAAGAGCGGGGTACCAGTTTTAAAAAAATAAAACTTACAAAGTTGATTCCGTTAAGTTTTAGAATTATAGCCTATATGAGTATGTATTGTAATTTAAACATTTGTAATTAAAATACTTACCAATTGTTTATTTATGTTACTGTGTAGTGCCCAAAACAACCAGATAGCATTCAATGTGGGTATTATATCATGCGCTACATGATTGATATAGTTGATGCTCTTAAATTTACGTCAATGTCATCATTGGTAAAGGTATGTGACGTTACTGTCTAGTGCATGTAGATTGGTAATAATTATGTTGAATTGATTTTAACCAATTTTGTTTTATTGCAGATCTATCAAAGAGTGACACAATTTTCGCAGGAGAAAATAGATAATATTAGAAATAAGATTTGTCATTATATAATCACTTATTGTGTATCATGAATCATGATTTGATTGACAAATGAGAAATGTATTTTTGTATTGCTATATTTATCATGAAGTGTTTTGTCTATACTATAGAACTATAGAAGTAGAACTAATGAAAATGGTTTTATGGTCTTGTTGACTCTTCTAAATGAGCATGTCTTTGAGAGTTCTTTAAATTGTTCATTGTGATGATTTCTTTAGCCGTTATTTATTTCATTGTCCCGACCTAACTCTGCAATCTATAGGTCCTGTTTGTGAAAGATGGAAGACCAAAACAACAACACTCTTGCTCCATCCATTGGTAGCAATGACCTTGATCCAAAAACGGATCCTAAACGAAAAGCAAAGTCAAATGATCCTGGTTGGAAGTATGGTCATTGGCCCAACCTAGAAGATAAAAATACAGTTAAATGTAATTTGTGTGGTAGATTGATAAATGGTGGTATCAAAAGGTTGAAGCAACACTTATGTGGCGGGTATGCAGATGTATCCAAGTGTTTGCAGACTACTTCTGAAATAGCAGCTGAGATGTATTCAGCTTTAAATGCTAAAAAAAGGACAATGTGCATATGACTGTTGATGATGACAATGAGAGTGACCAAGAAAGAGAGCCAACAGGGTCACAAAATGTATCCCCGGCATTATCTACAGCTAAAACGTCATTTGTCCCAAGTTCTGGGACAAGTGCCAAAAAAAGGAAAGTAATCCACTTGCCACAAAAAAGGGGGCCTATGGATGCTCATGTGAGGCGTGCTCCTGAAGATGTAGTAGATGATAGACGTGCAAAAGATCCTGCACAAACTACTATCGAGAGATGTTTTAGAACACCTGAAGAGAAAAAGAGAGTTGATAGTTATGTTGCTGATTGGTTCTATGAATGTAGAATTCATTCAATGTCGCAAAGACATGAAGTTTTGAAGTCATGCTTGAAGCAGTTGGACAGTATGAGCCTGGTTATAAAGGCCCTAGTTATCATGATTTGAGAGTCTCATTGCTAAAAAATACAAAAGATAAAGTTATGAAGATGAAGACAAACTATCAAGCGTACTGGAGGAGATATGGTTGCACACTTATGTTAGATGGTTGGACAGACAGGAGAAGGAGACATTTGATCAATTTCTTAGTCAACTGTCCAGAAGGATCCTATTTTATGGATTCCGTAGATGCATCCAGTCATATTCAAGATGCTACAATGTTATCATAGTTGATTGATAGTAAGATTAGAGAGATAAAAGCAGAGTGTGTTGTTCAGGTAATTTTTTTGGTTTTATTAATTTAGTAATTTTCATATTTCAAGTTTAATAGTCTACAGCTTTCAATAATTACAAATGTCTGCACTCTGCAGGTGGTGACTGACAATGCTTCTAATTATAAGGCAACTGGTAAAATTTTAATGGAAAAAAGACTTACATTATTCTGGACTCCTTGTGCAGCTCATTGCATTGATCTCATGCTAGAGGATATAGGCAAGGTACAACAGAACAAAACAGTGATAAGAAAGGCAAGAATGATTACAAATTTCATCTACAGACACACCCGTTTACTTGATGCAATAAGGACTACTATAGACGGTGATCTAGTGAGGCATTCAGTAACTAGATTTGCAACATCATTCCTTACTCTACAAAGTGTGCTTAAGCACGAGGAGAAGCTGAAATTATTTTTTGTGTCGCCCTCGTGGAATGTCGCTAATTTGGCAAAAACTGAAGCCGGAAAACAGATTGTTGAAATAATACTTTCAACCAATTTTTGGAATGGAGTAAGAGATTGTCTAAAATGAGAAAAACCACTGATTGCAGTTTTGCGATTAGTATATGGAGATGAAAGGCCGGTTATGCCTGAAGTATATGCTGCAATGGAAGAAGCCAAACAAAAGATCAAACAGCATTTTGATAACAAAGAAAGATTATTTAAAAAGATTATTGATATTGTTGAAAATAGATGGACAAATCAAATGGAGCAAAAATTGTATAGGGCGGCTTTGTTTCTAAATCCAAGCAAATATTTTGAATATGAGGAACAAAATAATGATGATGCCTGAAAATTTCAAGATGCTTTCAATGATGTTATTGCAAGACTAGTGCCCGATCAAGAATTGCAAGACAAGATTGCCGAGCAAGGTACTAACTACAAAGCATCTCGAAATAGTTTTGGAAAGTCTATGGCTATTAGGCAACGAAGCACCTTAAATCCAAGAAAGTATTGTTTACATTTTTACTTTTTCTTAAATTATTTATATGTCAAATAATTTATATTTGTCTTAAATGAATAGTGGACTGGTAGGGTGCACATGGAGGACCAAATGTTGACCTTACAAAGGTAGCATTGCGCATAATTGGCTTATGTTGTTCTTCTTCTAGTTGTGAGGGCAATTGGAGTACTTTTGAGTTTGTAAGTATACAAATATTCAATATAAATTTAAATATTTTATATTTACTAATTTACCAATTAGTTTGAAATTATCTTCAATTCTTGATTCAGATTCACACAAAAAAAGAAATAGATTGGAACATCAAAGGCTTAGTGATCTTGTATACATCCAATATAATCGTCGTCTACAAGCACGATTCCAAGAAAGACGTGAAAAAGGAAGAAATTACAACCCTTTGGTGCTTGATGAGCTCGACTGGAGTAGTGAGTGGATGGTGAACAAACCAGAGGAAGCTCTAGTTTTTGATGATGATAATCTCACATGGGATGTTGTAGAGAGAGCTCTTGGAACTGAGCCTCGAAATTTACGAAGTGGAGTTGGAACTAATCTTCAAATAAATGAACTAATAGCTCAATGGGATGAAGATTTAGATCATTTTGTAGTTGCCAGTGATGATGAAGATATTTATGATAATTATGGGCAAATGGCGAGTACCTAAATCCAACCAAACACCTGCAATGTCAATGACGACTTACTAGATGATGATTCTAGTTGACCTTGTATGATTATTTAAAGTTAATGTTAAAAATATTATTCATGCTAATATGTTATATTGTGCAATGAATGAAGATTTTTTGGATTATGAGTTTATGACTGATATTTTTGTGTTCCCTTTTTTGTTATTGCTTTCTCTGAAGTCTGTCTTGACTCTTGAGTCTTGAGTCTCTTGACTCTTGAGTCTTGAGTCTCTTGACTCTTGACCATTGATTGTCATTGTTTTTTCTTACTGTTACATGCTTACTGCTTCATGGTATTTGAGAATTAAGATAGGTCATAGACTCATAGGTATGAATGTATTGAGGTTTGAGAATTGAGGATTTGAGATATCATGAATTCATGATTCATGAATACATGATATTGGTAGTTGGAACATTTGTGCTTGCTACTTGCTATTCTTAGTTGCTTACTGCTAACTGCTAGTCTGCTATGAAGAAAAAAAAATCTCTAGTTGTGGTTGTACTTGGTAAATATTTTATTAAAAAAAAATGGAGCTTTAGACTGCGGTTATTATAATAATCGCAGTATAAAGTGTGACAGGCATATTATAGACTGCGGTTATTATTGAAACCGCAGTCTATATAGGAATATAGACTGCGGTTATTTTAATAACCGCAGTCGCTAGTCATAAGATATATATTGCGGTTATTCTATTAACCGCAGTATATAACCCATATACTGCGGTTATTAAACAACCGCAGTCTATAGCATGTATACTATCAACTACGGTTATTATAAAACCGCAGTCTATATTATGTGTACTATACACTGCGGTTATTATGCAACCGCAGTCTATAGCATGTATACTATACACTCAATGTTTTAAATATCGGATGTCGGATACATATCGGATTGTGTTTTTAAATGTCGGATGTCGGAAGTCGGTGACATGTCAGGGATATTTTAAAATATCGGAATTTCATATATTATAAATAAAATCTTTATTTAATGTATACTAACTATAATTATATGTTATAAAAATAGAAAAATAATATAACAAATAGATAAAAAATGAGTAAATTATATTATGAAATAAATTTAAATAGTATTTAAGAAAAAATATTATTAACAAATACAAACTGATACATTGTAAAATATATTTAATACTACACACTAATTTTATTTTGATAACAATAAATTTATTGCAAATTGAAAAGATTTAAAAGTTAAAAATACTTGATTTATTATAAGTTTTTTCAAACTTATAAATTTATATTAAAAATATGAAACAATCACCTAATAAATGTATTAAATATTTTTCTATTTTTTATAATATGAAATTAAAAATTTGTGAAACAATTATACAAAATTGATTGTAAGAATAAAACATTAAAAATTGAAATAATAAGTTTAATCGATTTAAACATACATAATATAATATTCATAGGTGATTTAAATATATGATGTTTGTCTGCAAATATAACATAAAATAAAATAACGGGTGATATATTTAAAAGTCGTGTCGGCTGATATATCGAAAAAATTCGGATATGTCGGCCTATATTTTACAAAAGGACATAATCTATTATTTTGAGAAAAACATATCGTTTTCCTCTAAAAAATGACATGTCGGAAGACATGTCGGACATGTCGGAGGACATTTAAAACACTGTATACACTGCGGTTATTATGAAACCGCAGTTTATATTATGTGTAATATAAACTGCGGTTTGTATAATAACCGCAGTGTATAACCTCCAGAGTATAGACTGCGGTTCTTATAATAACCGCAGTCGATATACTGCCTTTTTTTTAAAAAAATAGCGTCTTGCGACTTGCTCGCCTTAGTGTCGCCTAGGCGTCCGCCTTGACGCCTAAGCGTCAAGGCACCCAGCGCTCGCCTTGGTTCACCTTGACGCCGAGACAAGAATGGTCATAAGGGACAATATGCGCTATCCTCTGGAACTACTGAAGAAGCGGCGGATCATGGATTCTTCCTTCTCTTTGGGTGGTATTTGTCCATTTGTGGATGAGTATATCAAGAGAAGGAACCTCGAGAATTCTTACAAGTCTTCCAAGAAAAGCCGTCTTCAACAGTGTATTTTCCTACTTATGTCATGGTTCTTTTGGTATTGATGTCTATGATAAATTCCAAAAGAGGGGAGGGACAGTCTTCCACAATAAATCGTCAAGAGTTGTAAAACATGTGCGGCCTGCAAAATCCCAAAGGTCTTTGCCTACAATGTTCCTAATGGCTCGAAGTGTCCGAATTTCATTGGGGAAGGTTGCATAGTTTTCTATGCCATCCAACTTTTCCCGAGAATGAGCCTCTCCCTAAGGACAGAGTTGGTAGATGGTCTCACCAATTACAACTATCGCTGCACGGATTGAATCATACTCCTTTGGGATGATAGTCACATTCTTTGCTAAGTATCGTTGGAACTTGGAACTTGAATGTATTCTATACCATTTATCTATCCATTTTGGCATTCGCCCCGACTTGATTTCTTTAAAGTCGACTCTTATGATGGTTGAGAACCTGTTACGGGCTTGTCAGAGCGGTGGCCAGAGGCGGAGAACCGCGGCTGCCTAAGCCGGATTTGTTCAAGGGAGAGAGAGCTTCCAATATCCCTTTCATGGTTTAAGAAATTAGAACTCCATTCATTGATAACTTAATACAAGACTTTGAGCGTCCCTTAAATAGCCCATAACATATCTCCCGGCCTGCAAATCAAGCTTGTCTTCAAGCTCGAACTTCACGTGGATGTCTGAATCATCTAGCATTCTGATCTCTCGCCAGAATAGCGTCCGGTAGTGTGTCACATCGATGTTGGCGCTGACGAGGATAGGCAGTGCCTTCCGAACAACGGGCAACAAACATAATGTGTCTGATGGGGCTGTCGAAGCGGCAGTGACTAGTAGCAACAAGGAGGCCGAAGGAACGACGGTCGACACTAGGAACAGATCTGTCGAGGTCGGCAGAGTCGGGGCCAGCGGAGCAAGGGCCGACAGAAGAAGCGGCGATGTGGCCGGAGGGAACAGTGGGGTGGAGGCAGGCGGAGCAAGAGTCGGTAGAGGAGGTGGCGATATGGCTAGAGGAAGTGGAAGCAGTGTCGAGAGGTGGTTTGCAAAGGTTGGAAGAGGAATGGGTGGCAGTGGTGTAATAGAAGGCCATGAAGGACCCGTAGGAAGTGACCCTTTGACGAGTGCGTCAAAACGTTACAAAATAGAGGCTAGGAATATTTTGTCAGCGACACTAAGCTTAACGTCCATGTTAATTAGTTGGTTAATTAATTAATTCAATTAAGAATTAATTAACAAAAACAATTAATTATTGACTAATTTCAAAAAAAAATAGAAGGACGACTGTGTTTTGGGGCTTGAAGACAAAGGCACGGGGCTCAAAATGTTGAAGGTGTGCAGCCTGGACTCACGGGGCTCGATGGAGATGGGAGCGATCTGCTCGAGAAAGCTGCTTTGAAGGGTTAATGTTCGAGGAAGGGAAAGGAAAATGCGGGCTGGGGCTGGACGAACAAGAGGCCCATCGACACAAGCGACAGGAGCGGAACAATGCAAGAAGGCCACACAGGTTCGCGATTGATGACGCGGGGTTGTCTTCGATCAGAGCTGGGGAAATGTGATCACTACGTAAAGCGTTGATCAGGACACGAAAATGGCGTGGAGAAAATCTCTCGCTGACAGCGATTGGGTTCGGTGGGAAGCTGTGGGAATTCGTCAAAACTAGAAAGAGGGGGTGGAACGATGGCATGCTTGCAGGAGCGAATGGTGTGCGTCATCGTCTCGAAGAAGCAGAGAAGCGGCACTGTGAAAAGCAGCGGTTTTGGGCAGGGGGTTGTGCTTTGTCTCCGATGGAGAATGGGGGCGGAAATTTTCGTAGGAGGTTGTATGCAGACGAAGGAGGGTTCAGTTGGGAGCTTTCAACGGAGCAGCTACTGGAACGAAATTCGAGTAAGTAGTGCGAAGGAAGGATGCCGCTAATACCAAGTTGTTACGGACTTGCCGGAGACAAAGGGGATACTACGAAGTTTGAACCACGACTACTTAAGTGGGGCTTGCTCAAGGGAGAGAGAGCTTTCAAGATTTCTTTTAGAGTTTAGGAAATTAGAACTCCATTCATCGATAACTTGATACAAGACTTCGAGTGTCTCATAAATAACACACATAAGGGTATTTACGTAAATACCCAACATGACATAATAAATTCTAATACAACCTAAAGACTGGACTATCACATAGCAATACAATAGAATATAATAAAAGATGCTTCATATAAAGTGAGCCTGAAGCCCATAACAAAACCCTCCTTCCAACCCTCTAATAGAACTAAACAATTCTTTTTGCAAGTGATCCCCTGGTTTGGCCAATCCTGAATCACCCTTCTCGACATCCCACTGTTGCCTTCAAACGTCCCGGTATGTTGGAGGGTGAAGCAACAGATACAGACTTCTTTGAGCATGTCCACCTCGATGTCTACCATTACTTAAATCTGGTAGACTTTGTGAATGATTCAACCCTTCCCACTGGGTATTTGTCTTTTTTGACTATCAGATTATGTCACCCCTTTTGAAAACACATGATTCTTTTAAGAAAAGTATTTGTCTTTTTTGACTATCATCGAGGTCGTTCTGGTAAGCTCCTCGAGGAAGATGTACCCTCAATATTCGAGACAAGGGTTACTTTGTCCTCTGTAAGCAAGAATATCATGCAGTCGGATAAGCCTTACATTCTCTGTTCATTTATGTTCTTCTCTTCCTAAATGCTTCTTTTTGTTACTCATGACATACACCTGTTATGGGATCCTCAACAATATTTGTATGTGATCCTTCTTTGCTCAATTGAGAGCGGTAATATGAACCCGCGAGATCATCCATTCTTCAGGTTCGACATGTCTAATTACCACAATCATGGATTTCCTCTCCTGCGGTTTGATGAGAACCACAATGAGGTTTATGTCCATTCTGACCTTCACAACATTGCCCCTAGTGAGGCACCATAGACTGCATTTAAGCTCACGTATGCATCAATGAGTCTAGGTGATTATAAAAATCTCGTCAACATTCTTACTAGTCCCATGCCAGAAGAAGGTTCCCACACCTAATGTATGTGGCCAAGGGAGTCCGGGTCAGAGGGCACTCCAACACTCAAACCCACCTAGCTCTGAGCAACCAGGATGGTGATGTATCCACACTGAAGGACGCTATTCTAGGGATCAAAACCCATCAAAAACACGGATGAAGGGCCTCTTTCCTTAGTTTTATTTCTTTAAAGAGCAATGACACAATCATATGGCCTCATTGTGTAGGAAAACCAATAGGAATAACACTTCATAAGGCAGATTCTACCAAGTAGGTCGAAAACCATGCCACGGAGATTGTTGGCTGAGGAGGCCAATTTTGTTGCTTGATTCAATCGAGAAGAAGGCGCTTCGTGCAGAGCACCTACGGTTAGGGACCGAAATTCGTTAAGCCAAGATATTTCATAAGAAACTTGAATTGGAGTGGGATGAGGAGAAGCTGAAGGACAAACCCCTCAATGAGAATGTCTGCGAGGAGAGCCCAAACAATATGAATTTCAGGAGAACGAGATGGTCTTCATTAGGGACAATATATTCCATCCTCTAGAACTACTGAAGATGCAGGGGATCCTGGATTCTTTCTTCTCTTTAGGTGACTTAGTTCATGCATTTGCCTGAATAGGCTTTTGCCCAAATGGGTTTCGATGTGCTTATTCTAATTATTGTTTCTGCAAGTTACAGTGTGGGTAATCATAGCATGATATGACCACCCACATTAGACTTACATTTATGGACATCACAATGACAATTTTGATGTGCTTTCCGACGATCAGAATCAATTGTGGGTGACACACCAAATACTTAAAGTCTCTTACACGAGGTGGTTCCACGGAATCACTCGACAATGTAAGAAGCCACAAACGAACAACCTAAGATTCACTTGCTCAATCACTCAAGATGGACCCACGAAATCTCAAAGCACTAAGAGTAAACTCAATCCTTCCCACTGTTCAAGAGTAACACAAACGATAAATTTCTTTCACAAACACTACTCACGGGACCCATGTTAAGACTCCAGGAATTCATTGAACAAGCACAGTAAAACAATGTTACTGTTCATCTTCTCTTTTACGGAAAACCAGCACACTGCAGCAAATAATTATTTCACTAACTCCCTCACAACAACCACCTCAGAAACTCAGATTCCAACGAAATCGCACAAGCAGCACAACAATCTCAAATGGAGGCAAACACAATTTTCCGGCAGGATTCTAAAAGCTGGAAGCAACAACGTCTAATCTCATTTAATTCCTAGAGGAAGCGACAAGCTTCAGGTCTCTCACAACATCAACCCACCAAAGGAAGAAAATGAGAGCCACATTCAAAATCTCACTATAACCTAATACATTCATCATATTTTCATCCATCCTAACTCCTACAGCTCTCACACGGAGCTTTAATTACACCTAACTTCTACAGGGAGCACACAACAAATTCAAATTGGAAACACAATCACAACAATTTTCAATTTCAACATCCATCACCCAAAAAATTACAACAAATCCCTATTTATAGGGTTTCGAAAGAACCAGGAAGCTTGCACACGAAGCCGGTGGTTTGCTGGATCGAGCGACCATGGCAGAAGTCGTGGCCGTCAGTTGGAGCTTTGGAGGAGGAGGCGGCGCCGTGGGAGTACAGGCGTGCAGCGATAATGTTGGGAAAGTGCTGCGGTTTGTAACACTTGTTGATCGCCATGACTGAGCCGGGAGATCAGGAAGAAAACCATGCTCCATGCCTTTGGATAGGGGAAACCGGGAAGATGAACAGTGGGTTGGACGGATGGGAAGAAAACCCACTTGAACTAGGTCTTAACCTAGACTTTATATATATATATATATATATATATTACAAAAGTACCCAAAAAAACACAATTACATAAATTGCAAATTAGCACAATGCAATGATTAGAGACGGTAAAGGTCCGGTCGGGCGACGCCCCGATCTAGGTTGGTCTCCACCAGTAGAGGGATGATAGGGTATGGAAGTATGAGGATTAGTGGTGGTTGGCTTGGTTAGTGGGAGGGAGTCAGGACAAGGTTGACCAAGGCGTCGCACTTAGAACTCTAGCTTCAGTGCTGGATGTTCAAAACAAAAGATTTTTCACTCAACTTCCATACCCGACTAAGAAGCCTTCTACATGAATGGTCCTGATTATTCGATAATGACGACCTCCAAAAATATAATAAATAAAATTCAGAAAATACAAAATAAAATACTAAAATTCTTAGATCGACAAGCCGCTAGAGATGAACAGTCATGATCTTCACCAGAGGTTCCTTGGTCGCCGTAGACCCTCATGGATCTTGATTATTTGATCATGATGACCACCAAAAATATAATAAATAAAATTCAGAAAATATACAAAATACTAAAATTCTTAGATCGACAAGCCGCTCGAGATGAATGATCATGATCTTCACCGGCGGTTCCTATTTAAACTTGTTAGAGAATATGGGGGGAAACAATGTAAAAGCCCATGTATAAGGCTCATCCATAGGCCCGCTTCTTCTTTCTTCTATTAGTCTCACATCTCTTATATATGATTCTTTTTCCCTCTCTTCTCCTATATATTTGCACTTACTCTTGTATTTTGATCATGAAGATGTATATACAAGGTTTGGCTCTACTTTTCTACATGATATCAGAGGCATGTTACGATTCCGGACGGCTACCTACTTTGTAACTGCGGCTATCCGTGCGGCTTCATCTCTTCTTTTCGCCGATGTTCCGCGGAGTCCTCTTTTCTGACCGCATCTACTCCTCTCTCTGTGGCTTCCACCTCTCTTCCTCTCCCTCCCTCTATTTTTATAGTCCTCTTCTCTCTGACCGGTGCCCCCCCCTACCAGTTGTCCGTTCTTCTACCCGGTGCGGGTTGCGTAGCCGCTGCGGGTTGCGTAGCCGCTGCGGGTTGCCTAGCCGCTGCGGGTTGCCTAGCCGCTGCGGGTTGCCTAGCCGCTGCGGGTTGCCTAGCCGCTGCGGGTTGCCTAGCCGCTGCGGGTTGCCTAACCGCTGCGGGTTGCCTAGCCGCTGCGGGTTGTCTATCCGCTTCTTGTCGTGGCTCCTTGTCGCTGCTTCTAGTCATTGCTTCTTGTCGCTGCCTCTGTCCGCTGCTCCTGGCCACTACGTCTGTCCGCGCGGCCTCTCTTTCCTTAACTTTCTCGCCGCGGTCTCATCTTAACCGCCGGCCCTTGGCTCGCTGCGATCTTTGCTAGTCGATGCCTCTGTCCGCTGCGATCTCTGCTAATTGTCGCCGCTACCGTCTCGTCTTTTTGTCTGTGCGGTCTCGTCTTAACCGCTGGACCTTGGCTCGCTGCGATCTGTTTGTCGCTGCCTCTGTTCACAGCGATCTACCCTTGTCACCGCTACTGTCTGTGCGGTCTCGTCTTAACCGCTGGCCCTTGTCCGCACAACGTCCTGGTGTTCGGCTAGTCGTGCACTCTCTTCGTCGCTCTCTTGTCACTGCGCTCTCTGGGCCTTGCCGCTTCTTGCTCCTCTTTAACCGCTCGGACAATTTTTTTTCTAATCACCGGGCTTGGCGTTATCCCCATAGCTTTTGAGTCGCCTACTGCTTCCGATTCAACTACTCTTCCCGGGCATCCTCTTGTTGCTCCTCTTGAGCTTCGTGATGAATTACGAATTACCACCATTTCTCTCTATGGCAAACCAAATTTTAGTGAATGAGTTCACTCAGTTCGCCGTGTGCAGTACACGAAGGGTCTCCTTCATCACCTGACAAGGTCTCCTCCCAATGAACCTACTGGCGAGTGGATCCGAGACAATGGGCATGTCCAATCTTAGCTTCTCAATTATTTGCACACTAAGCCGTATCGGATGACCATGTACCACGAGACGGCTCACGCTATGTGGACGAACCTTCATTCTCTCTACTCCGGGAAGGACAGTCTTCAGCACTTATTCAACATTCTTACCGATCTTCAGTCCCTCGACCCTGGAGTTACTGGTGACTTGATGTCTTTTGTTGCTCGGGCTAAAGCTATTGTGGAGGCCTGGATCCAGCATCAGCCCCTCACCACGGACTTGGTTACTCAACGACAACAGAAAGAAGTAGTTGGGATTGCTATGATGATGGTCCGTGTTCCTCCACATCTTCATAGTGTCCGCGCTCATATCCTCTTTCGTTGTTACTTCGTCCCTCTCGGACGTTTCTGAAAGTTACCCCTCCTCTGTATGCTCCGCCTCTCTCTCCAGCTCTCCTTCAGCAACTCGTGGCTACTCTCACACCTTCTGCTCGTGGTCACCCGGCTCGTGAAGGTCGCCAGTCTCGGGGACGGGATCGTGGTGGTCGTACTCTCTTCAAGTGCTCTCACTGCGACAGGGATGGTCATCTAGAGGTCACCTGTTACCGCGAGCATGGTTTGCCCCCTCATCTTACTGCTTCGGCTACTACCACACCTCCCTCCTCCACTAGCGAGGATATTGCTGCTCTATGTGCTCAACTTCATCAGCTTCAAGGGGTAGTTAGTTGCTCCTATGGTTTAGTGACATCGATCTCCAATGAAGGTATATTTTGCCTCTCACACGGCTCTTCCAGGATTGTGTACTCGGGTGTGACACATCATCTCTCTCCGCAGAAACCGCCGCAATACTTAGATTTTGCTTATCCCAAATCCATCACTGTGTCTAATGATGACATGATCCCGATTTCTGGCACTGCTCATCTGCCTCTTCTTCCCTCTCCTTATCCTCGATTCTCCATGTTCCAGGATCCCCTTTTAATCTACTTTCTGTTAGCCGCCTAACACAGGACCTTGATTGTTGTGTAACTTTCTCATGCTCTTCCTTTGTTGTACAGGATCAACTATCGCAGAATATACTTGGTAGAGGACGACTGTCTAACGGGTTGTATCCTCTCGATGTTCCTCCCGCTGCTCTCATCACTGTCTCCTCCACTGATTGGCATCGTCGTCTTGGGCATACTCCTCTTCCGATTCTCACGAAAGCTCTTCCAACTGTTCCTCTTCAGGAGTTCTTTTGTGAATACTGTATTTTTGGAAAACAATACCGTGTATCTTTTACTTCGTCTTGTACTCGGAGCGATACTCCTTTATCATTAGTGCATTCTGATATTTGGGAACCATATAAGATCCCTAGTATTTTTGGCTATCGCTACTTTGTAACTTGCATTGACGATTACTCGCAGGTTACTTGGTTGTACTTACTTCGTGAACGTACCGAACTCACCTCCACGTTATGTACGTTTCTTATGAAAATTCGCACTCAGTTTTCAACATGTAAAAATTCTTCATACTGATAATGCTCGTGAGTATACTGATCGCACCTTCTCCAATCTGTGCATCGAGTTTGGTATTATTCATCAAACTTTGTGTGTCTATACTATTCAACAGAATGGCGTAGCAGAACGGATAAATCGTCACCTCCTTGATGTTGTCACTTGTCAGATCTATTACGATCCAAATGCAGGTTCCTCCTCTCTATTGGAACTTTGCGATTTCCACTGTCTGTCACCTCATCAATCGCATGTCCTCGTCTATCCTTCACTTTGTGTCTCCCGTCACTCTCCTTTACCCATCCAATGCGCTTTTCTCTCCCACACCCCATGTGTTTGGATGTACATGTTATGTCCATGATCTTGGTACTTCAAATTTATCCACTCGTGCTACGAAAATTATGTTTGTTGGGTACTCTCGCACTCAAAAAGGGTATGTCTGCTATTACCCTACCACTGGTAAAATGATTGTTTCTGTTGATGTCTCCTTTCATGAAGACCAATCATATCACACCAGTCCTACTGATCCTCTTCTTCCTCCTCCGCTACCTCGGCCCACAGTTCCAGTTACGTTCGCGCTTCCATCTCTTATACCTACTCCTCTGCCTCCCACACCTAACCCTCCGACAGTTCCCTCCAAACCACTTATCATTCAGTTTTACACTTGTCGTCCTCCACATCCAGATGCCCTGCAACAGCTTCCCTCTACCGGTGTGTCCTCGCGGCTTGTTGATTCGGCATCACCCTCGACGGGACATCCCTTGGCCAACTATGTCACTTTACATCAACTCTCTCTACCTCTTCTTACCTTTGCTCTCTCTCTCTTTTATCTCTATACCTAACTTTGTGCAGGAAGCTCTCCAGCATCTGGAGTGGCGTGCAATCATGGATGAAGAAATGACTGCTCTATGAGGTAATCAAACTTAGGATGCTGTCTCTCTTCCTCCTGGTCATAGTTGTGTTAGCTGCAAATGGATTTTTACAATCAAACATGCGGCGGATGGGACAGTTGATCGCTTGAAAGCTCGCCTTGTGCCACGAGATTTTACTCAACAATACGGCCTTGATTATGATGAAACATTCACCCCTGTCGCAAAATTAAATTCCGTTCGGGTTCTGCTCTCCTTAGTTGTTCATCGCAAGTGGCCCCTCCATCAGCAGGACGTCAAAAAAGCCTTTTTGAATGGTGATCTTCTTGAAACTGTTTACATGCATCAACCGCCTGGGTTGAGACCACGGGGGAGTCTCGTGTATGTTTGCTTCGAAAACTCATCTATGGTCTCAAACAGTCTCCTCGGGCGTGGTTTGAGAAATTCAGCAAGGTCGTTCGTGAGGTTGGTTTCAAACAAAGCTCGACAGATTTCTTTCTTTTTACTCGTCACCAATCAACCGGGACTGTAATAACTTCTAGTTTATGTGGACGACATTTTGATCACTGGCGATGACTCCGCTGGGATACAACATGTTAAGTAACATTTGAATTATGTCTTCAAATCAAAGATCTGGGAAACCTTTGGTATTTTCTTGGACTAGAGGTAGCACGGCGACCTGATGATCATGTCTTATCCCAGCGCAAGTATTGCATTGACCTACTGCAAGATGCTGGCCTCTCAGGGTGCAAACCTGCGGAGACCCCGTTGGAAGTCAACCGCAAGTTGTGTGCTTAGGGATCTGAGTCTAACTCTCTACTTCCAAATCCAGAATACTATCGACGTCTTGTGGAAAAATTGATATACCTAACAGTTACAAGACCAGATATCTCATTTGCGGTTGAAGTGGTCAGCCGCTTTATGCATACTCCACGGTTTCTCATCTTCAGGCAGTGGAACGCATTCTCAAATATCTGAAGACTGCTCCTGGACAGGGACTTGTATATAAACCATCTTCCTCCCTTTCTCTTATTGCTTATTCTGATGTGGATTATGTGGGCTCGCTGGACGATCGACGATCTACTACTGGTTTCTGTACTTACTTTGGAGGAAATCTTATCATGTGGCGGAGTAAGAAGCAATCAGTGGTTGCTCACTCGTCGGCTGATGCTGAGTACCGTGCAATGGCGGCTGTTGTATCAAAACTCACCTGGCTTGAAAGTCTCCTTATGGATTTGGGAGTTAAATTATCCTCACCGTCAACTTTGTTTTGTGACAGCCAGTTTGCAATCCATATTGCAAAGAATCATGTATTCCATGAGCGGACCAAACATATTGAAGTTGACTGTCACTTCGTTCGAGAAAAGGTTCAGTCGAAGATGTTAAAACTTGAGCATGTTCCAGCTTTTGGGCAAGTTGTTGACGTTCTTACCAAGGCATTACCTCGGAAATTGTACCATCTGTTCATATCCAAGCATGGTGCCTACGACTTGTACGCTCCAGCTTGCGGGAGAGTGTTAGAGAATATGGGGGAAAACAATGTAAAAGCCCATGTATAAGGCCCATCCATAGGCCCGCTTCTTCTTTCTTCTATTAGTCTCACATCACTTGTATAAGATTCTTTCTCCCTCTCTTCTCATATATATTTGTACTTACTCTTGTATTTTGATCATGAAGAAGTACATACAAGGTTTGGCTCAACTTTTCTCAAAAATTAAACTAATCATAACATAAAGATAAAATTCAAACTAGTAATAAAATGACTAATAACTATGTAAAATGATATTTACAAAGAAAAATAATAAAAATACACAATGACAAGTCTCATTTAAAATTAAAATTCCAAACAAAATAACTGTGTATTTAATTTTTTTCATGACCCATCACTGCTACAGATAAAATGATATCTCCACATTTAAGAAAAATAAATCAGTAATTAAGAATTCTTACGTGCTCCTCTTGGTGAGTATATGTTACTTCTAAATTCCCAGTCCCTGTAGCAGCCCAAACCTGAAAATATCATAGAGAAAATAAAGAATTGAGATCTTAGTTTCAAGAATTATGAAATTATTGGTTTTATTATAAATAGAAACTGACCTTTATTGTCTGATCTAGTGAACATGTTAATAAAAATTGATCCCAACATAATACAGACATGATAACTGCTGTATGGTCAGTCAGCGTCTGGATGCATTGTAGATTTGATAGATCCCAAACCTAAGCACATGAAAAATTCAACATAAGACTTTCTCCGGATAGCATAAAAGTTGTATGTACTTATTGAACTTCAGTTATAACAATATCCAACATTAATGCACATGTTAAGTGAATAGATTTCCTGAATGGATGTGAAGAAAAACATTTTGGTAATGTGCAGCTACAAGTTCATATTCTGTGTGGATGATGTGCACCCACATTCCATATCTAGGAGGGATGATGCCCATGTTAAATTGTGTTCATGCAGTAGTAAGCAAAATAAAGTCACCAATATTCTCACAAAAATGATGTCTATAAGGGCATTAGTGGCAGAGTTTCCAATACAAGGCGGGAAGATTTAGTTAGGTATTCAAGGAACTATGTAAAAAGTACTAACCAAGCATGCAACGGCATACAGATTCTTAGTTACCAAATTTCCCCATTAAGGATGTCATATGCACTACAGGAAACTAAATTGACCCTTTTGGCTCATGAAAGTCATGATAGTATTATTGAAAAATTTCAATTTTGAATTTCATCTAAGATAGTTGCAACAGAAGCTTAAAAGCACCTAAATAGAATAAGGCTCTGTTTGGGAACAGGATCCGGTGGCACGCCGGGGAGGAGAGAGAGGGAACGGCCGTCCGCAACGGTCGACTGGTGCTCGGGCGCCAGTCACAAAACGCCCAGTTTGCCTCCCTTTCACGCCGGCCGTCCTCAGTTGGAGCTCCCGATAGCTTGCCAAACAAGCTTCCGCCGTTTCAGCCTGGCCAGAATGGCATCCCGCCGGAATCCCAAACAGAGCCTAAGCCCCAATTTGGGGCAGCGTTTTAGTGCGGCGGGGTTCTTTTGAAGAGACCACCGCTATATTTAGTCGTTTGGGGCGGCGGGTGAGAAATGCAAATCACATAAAAAATGGAGGCGCGTAAGCGGGCCGCAGCTCCCCTCCCCCCCAGCTTTCGCGGATCGTATAAACATGTTTAAGGAGTCATGTATCCCTCATATTTCCCAAAACCGCCGCATGCCCCTCATTTCCCGAAATCCTCGTGTGCTTATTCCCCGATGACCTAGCTTTTCACTCGCCTGATATAGATCGACAACCTCTCCTCCAGCAGATCGAGGCCGCCCGACCACCAATGCCTCTAACCGTTCTTCCTCTCCTTCAGTAGATCGACGACCTCTCCCACAACGTCAACTTTGAGCAGATTGGCACTGATAGCTTGCCCCTACCCAGGTGCAGATCGACGTCATATCCTCCAGATCCGACAGGTTTCTCTCTTGCTCTCCGCCCGCCTACCATAGATCGCCCCCAGTCCCGGCTTAACGTAGTATTTGAGCCCGACTACAGCGATCTCGTTGGAAGGTATGAACATCAAAACATGACAATAGCATGTTTATGTTCCATTCGTTTTAGTAATGATTTCTTTGAACTCGGGCTAATGATTCCTGGATGGAATCATGAAGTAGTTATGATTTCTTATATGTAATCAAATTTCCTGATTGAGATCAAATTTAGAAAGTTATGATTTATATTTCCTGATTGAAGATGAAAGCCCAACAGATATTTTCCATATTGACGTGATTTCTCATATGTGCATTATCGTGTACATTAGATTAGAATTCATACACCTTATTTTCTTTTATTAGTTTTTCTTGTATTAGAAAGAAGATTAAGACTAGAGACTAACATCTCGGAGAATTAATTTGGAATAATTCCAGGGAGGTTGACCATGGAAGCTATACATCTCTTGAGGAGACTCATTGACAACTATCGAGAAAGAAAACAAGATTTGCATATGTTGTTTATTGATCTTGACAAGGCTTATGATAGAGTTCCAAGAGAGATCTTATGGAGAGTCTTAGAAAAGAAATGTGTAAATGTATCATATATTGGCATAATAAAAGATATGCATACAAATTCAGTGACAAGGGTGAGGACATCTGGAGGATTAACACAGGAATTCCGTATTACTGTTGGATTACATCAATGTTCAACTTTAAGCCCTTATCTCTTTACCCTTATCTTAGATGAGCTCACCAGACATATCCAACAAGCAATTCATTTGTGTTTATTATTTGCGGATGATATCGTTTTGGTTGATGAGACGTGCGAGGGTGTAAACACAAACCTTGAATCTTGGCGAGATAATTTAGAAAAGAAGGGTTTTAGGTTGAGCAGGGCAAAGACGGAGTATATGGAGCTTAAATTTAGCAGTACAAGAAGGACAGATGACTTCGTTATTAAGTTGGGTGATCAAGATATTTCCCGTAGTGAGTGTTTTAAATATCTTGGATTGATAGTTCAAAAAGATGGAGGTATTGATAAAGATGCGACACATAGAATCCAAGCGGGTGGGTTGAAGTGGAGAGGCGCATCAGGGATCTTATGTGAACGTAAAGTACCACTAAAACTTAAGGACAAGTTTTACCGTACTGCAATTAGACCCGCGATGCTCTATGGTTCTGAGTGTTGTGCAGTGAATTGTGTACACGGGCAAAAAATAGGAGTTGTGGAGATGAGAATGCTTAGGTGGATGTGTGCACACACGAGATTGGATAAAATTAAGAATGAAAGTATTAGGGATAAGACAGGAGTAGCACCAATTTCAGAGAAGATGGGAGAAGCTTGTCTAAGATGGTTTGAACACGTACAAAGGAGACCATTAGAGGCACCTGTTAGGCGTTGTGAGAGTCTAAACACTAGACATGTTAGACGAGGGAGGGGTAGACCAATAAAGACTTGGAATGAAACTATAAAGAAAGACTTGGAATGAAACTATAAAGAAAGACTTGGAATGAAACTATAAAGAAAGACTTGGAATGAAACTATAAAGAAAGACTTGGAATGAAACTATAAAGAAAGACTTGGAATGAAACTATAAAGAAAGACTTGGAATGAAACTATAAAGAAAGACTTGGAATGAAACTATAAAGAAAGACTTGGAATGAAACTATAAAGAAAGACTTGGAATGAAACTATAAAGAAAGACTTGGAATGAAACTATAAAAAAAGACTTGGAATGAAACTATAAAGAAAGACTTGGAATGAAACTATAAAGAAAGACATAATGCACTTAGGCATTAGTGAGATTATGACAAGACAGGGCATAATAGCAACAAAGGATCCATATAGCCGACACCACTATAGTGGGATAAAGGCTTGAGTGTTGTTTGTTGTTGTTGTAGTTTTTTTTTTTGTATTAAGAAAACAACGTTTATAGTTTATTTGTGCATCTTTTGCTATTTGTTTCCAGGATGCATTCTTGTTCGGTTCACTAGAAGATGGTGTTTGTTAGGATATATGATGGGATTGGTTTCGAGGACATTCAAGTTTTAAATCTATCTAGTTATGCTGTGGATTTTTTAAATGTTACGTAGTAGATTTTTTTTAACTCATAGGAACTTAGTTAGTGCATGTTATCTATCTAGTTATACCTGGAGTTGAGTCCTTTTAACACCAAAATCCTTGATTTTGAAGAAACCCTCTATGTTATATTAGTAGTTCATGTTCTAGTTAATCGTGTAAATGTCGAGACATTAAAATTTTCTCTACCTTGCAAAATTTGTTCTCTTTTTTACAACGAAAATATTCAATTACACTTTCTCACTTTTTAAGAAAAAAAACTACAAATGGTTCACAAAAAATGAGTACTCAAAGGGAGAGAGGATTCTCAGCTTCTTGGGATACACAAATGAGGGTGTTATTGTTTGGGCATCCAAGTAGTTTCATAACATGTTTTGGATGCCACATGCTATATTTGTTGATCTGGTAACAAAACTTGAAAGCACACATGGTCTCAAAGGCTTTGCAAGAACAAATGCAAGGGAGGTGTTAGCCATTCGATATATATTTTAGCACAAAATCAATCCATAAGGGCTACTTCAAAACGCTTCCAACATTCAACGGGTCATTTTTTTGCATGCGGTGATAATGATGTAATTCGACTAGGAACATATACTATACAACCCGAATCTAGATGACAGACAATTTAGAGATATTCCTTCAAAAATAAAGTATGATGATCAAACATATGCCTTTTTTTCAAAAATTGTATTGGAGCGATTGATGGGGCACGCGTGCATGCGTCCATTCCAACTAATAAACAAGTACCATATACGTTCGTCAGGGGAAACCAATGCAAAATGTTATGGCTACTTGTGATTTCAATATATGCTTCACATTCGTGGTACCAGGATGGGAAAAATCAACACATGACAATCAGATATTTCATCATGTATTAAGAGATCAGAATAATAATTTATCATTTCCACCACTAGGTATGTGTACTACCTGTATTTCAATCCTTTCCCGCAACACCACTTATTTATGCATAAACTTGTTTGTAACGAGAAAAAAATATGTAGATCATAGGTAAATATTACTTGGTAGATGTTGGGCATCCACTGCAGAGAGGGTTCTTAAAACTCTAACGGGATACCATATACCATTTACCAGATTTTGTACGTTGCAGCCGTCTAATTCAAGGACCCTGTGAGTTTTTTAATAAATCGAACTCATCACTGTGTAGTGTTATTGAAAGAATATTCGGTGCATGGAAGAAAAATTGGCGATACTTCGGGACATGCCCCAATACTCTTTTAAAAAGAAAACTTACTTCGTGGTGGAAAGAATGACATTGTCAAACTATATTCATAAACACCCTTCATGTCAAGATCCGGAGTTTGAACAATGCGGGGATGATGAAAACTATGTATATTAGGAGTTACTGGAACTAGATGAAATAGATGTTGATTTCAGTCATGGGGGGTGAGTGCTGATGAAATGGTAGCCTTAGGGTTCATATAGTCAATCAATTAGAGATTGCTCACAGACAATGTTGTTAAAGGCGCATCTAAGACTCAAGGCTCACCATATTCAAATGTTTGCGCCTTCGTGCGCCTTTTTTGCGTCTTTGGAGCATAAAAGGTGTGAATGAGTGCGATTTTTATTGTAAACTTTTCTTTTCAAAATAAGGGAAAATAATTTTAGAACTCGATAATTTTTTCATTATTTAGTGTTTTTGAAACATAACCGAGTGTCGAGACTTAAATATGATGCAAGTAATCAAATTGATTCTATTTTTTAAGAGAAATAAATGATAGTAGTGAATGATTAATGAGTAGAATAAATGAAGAATTTGATCAAGAAAATGAACTGATGTTTGATGTTGATCATTTAAAATGAATGTGATTGCGCATTGCCTTCGTCAAGCATGTGTCTGCTCCTTGAGCATTGTGCCTACGCTCTAAGACCGCTTTGCTCCAAAGTGCGCCAGGCTAGAGCCTTTAATAAAGCTCACAAATATATTAACATTCTAGTTAAAAATTGTTTAAGCACTTAAATCAATATATATTATTCACAATTTTGATGATTATCTAATGTGCAGGTGATGTCCAACAGAGCGGAAAGAATGAGGATAATATAACTTTCGGAATGTTCTGGTTTTTTATGTTTATTTGAACAACTTGATTTTTTACGTTTCATTTTCATTTCTATGTTCATCTACAATTTGAGTTCAACAGTCACCAATGTTCTGTGTTACTAAACAGATAAAATTGATTTCACGTTCGTCAAAGCATCAAAAACACAGTTTCTCCAAACAGCAAAACTGGGTTTATGACTGCAGTTTCCAACCGCTTTGTTCATGACCAAAATTTCCAATCGCCGTGTTCACGGCCGCCACTGCTGCCCCCAACAGAGCCTAAGTTTACCAAGTCAAACAATAAAAAGGAAATGCGGTCATTTCTAATTGTCATATCAGCACTTAAGATAATGGATGGCATCATAAGAACTGATATATGATAACTTTTGCTTCATGAAAATAAATTTCAAGCAGTTACAACCTCAAAGAACTATTTTTCTCTATAAAATTTAGGGTTGAGATTTAGGTTCAAGATCACGAAACTTACTCTTACAGTATTATCCATTGAACCGGAGTAGAGTCGCATTGCTCCAACAACTAGTGAAACAACGGGAAGCCGATGACCAACAAGAGAAGCAGCTGGTTCAAAACAGTCCCCAGCAGCTATAAATTTCCAAGCCAATATTCTCCCATCCTGAAAAAAGGAAAAGAAATATGAGAGCTATAACATTTCTGTTTCTTCTTTTATGAGACTTAGAATAAGTAAAATCATAACATGCCCAAAAGAGATATAATAGTCCAAGGAAATTACAAACAACAGTACAAAACGGCATACCTGTGTTCCAGCAAATAACATCTCATTACCGACTGCAATACCATAAACTTGTCCAGTGGGTCCACTGAGGCTTAAATCTGTAGCAGTTTGCGTGTTCCATGCCTGCTGATTTTACACGTAAAATTTGCACTCACTGGATTAGTCAACCCACAAAACAATGACTACGAAGTCATAATCCAAACATCAAATGACTTAAATTGAATCAATTTAACAATCTAACCTTAATAGCATTAGGAATTCCAATAAAAATCCATGGCCCCTCATTGATCATGCAGCCAACTTCACCACCCAAGTTTACTGCCCCAACACACTATCAAAAAAACATTTTGAACTTTTTTTATTGTCATATTCCTAAACCCAGATCATGATGAACAGCAAGTAACTAAGAAGCACCTGCCCCGTTTGGCAGTCCCAAATCCGAACTGTTTCATCTTTGCTCCCTGTATAGAGCTTATCAGACCCTGATGGAAGAGCAATTCCAGTAATATCCTGCAAACACAGCTCCATGGTTACAACCACATAAACCAATTCAATCTATTTATGGTTCCAAAAAAAGGTGACGAGAACTACCTTCTGGTGCCCCTTTAGAGGAGTCAAGAGAGAGATGCTGTCGCTAAGAAACCAAGAATGCAAATATCTGCATTTCTCTCCAAAAGTGCAATTGCCGGCAATAAAATAGTTGCAGATGGTATCCAGTGCCTTGCGCGGTGGTCGCACTCCCCCGGCAGCCCCTCCACGGCCCTTTCCCCACTTGGAAGGCCCTCCAGAGTTACCGCTGGCGTTTTGATTTCTCCAAACGAGGCCCTGAGATCGGAATCCCCTCTCATCGGCCACAGACACACGCTTTGTGCCGCCATCCGCATGCTGAGGGAGCTCGCTATGAAGATAAGGACAAGAGATGCGGTGGCACCTCCCCGCCCTCCAATGGAAGCAGACCTTGTGGTTGGTTCGATCTAGCGCAGCTTGAGATGGTCCCGTTCTCTGATGAATCCTCTTGTTTCCAAACCTTTCCACCGTCTCGATGTCCATGGGTGTGAGAGAGAAATAATCGATACAAGATGGGATGGAGTAAAACCCTAAAACGCCGAAAGAAAGGCTAGCACCGTAGCTTGAGAAAAGAGGACGGAACCGGTGGTGGCCGGGAAAGCGCGCAAGAGAAAAGATTCATCTGACGAATAAAAGGGGGAAAATAGATCAAGGAGCAGTGAAGGAGGGGCGGAGAGGGCATAAATTGAAGCATCCCTGTTGAGACCTCTGCCTCGATCGGTCTTTGCGGAAAAGAATATAAGCTCGATTATTGCAGACTTGCAGAGCTGGAGATAGAGGGGAAGAACAGAATCAGATCGAGGCGAACCTTATCGGAGTCGACGATCGGTGTCGCCTTCAATAGGGCTTCTCCTCAGAGGATGCTGGAGAAGTCGGAGATCCTGCAACCTCTCCTGAATATCGTCCGCCGTCGCGGATTGTTAATGGAAAAATTATCACGTTGTACAATAAAATAGACTTTTAGGTGGAGATGTACGGTGCACGTTTGGATTTTGATTTCTCCGCTTTTTTATGGGCATGTTGATTTGTTGAAAAAATAAATGTGCAAGGAATATCCGGGAGGATTAGTTTGTTTTGACGATGGGGTGACGATGATAATAATAAAAAGAGTTATGAAAATGAAACAATGAAAAATGAGCTTAAGAAATGAACAGCGATGACAGAGCTTTTTAAGACAAAGGAGTAGTTTAGTAAAACAGGAGTATGTTTCTGTTACATTTAATTATTAAAAAATTACAATTACATTAATTAAAATGGATTATAATTAAAATTTATTATAAAATTAATTTAATAATATTCATATTAATAATATTAATACTAATTAGATATCATAATGGCAGAAATCTCAGGCATTCTCACTCTGACGGAGGAGAAGATGCGGCTTATTTTTTTGGAGTGTTCCTGT
This sequence comes from Platanthera guangdongensis, assembly GCA_039583875.1. NCBI lineage: Eukaryota > Viridiplantae > Streptophyta > Magnoliopsida > Asparagales > Orchidaceae > Platanthera > Platanthera guangdongensis. The sequence goes on along the minus strand of CM077163.1, from coordinate 226,883,290 downwards.
TCATCTTCCTTCCAATCGCTTTGACTCCCCCCTCCTGGCTGGAGCAAGGTTCCATCGTTCCTCGCCAGAACAAGGTTCCACCGATGGTGCAGGCGTTGGAAAGCTCTTTTCTTCAACCTCACTAACGCACAGATCCTCCTCCCCACTGCACAAATCCTCCTCCACGCGCACAACTTCTCCTGCTAGAGCGATGGGAACGTTGCGTTGGAAATGAGTTCCTAGCTTCGGCGTGAAAGCTCTGGTGGCAGCAGAGGTTTACTCCTCTGATGCTGACACAACGCCCAGAAAAACTCGACAAAAAAAATCACGTTGCAGTCTGATCGCAAGGGAGGAAAAAACGCCCAAACAAATTGACCCGAAATGTGACCTCCTGTCACAACTTTTTGCAGCCACAATTTTTTTTCGCATGATTGATCGTCAATTTAAATGCTTTTTCAATATGATCGTATTACGCTTTTCCCCCCAAGCTATTTGATTGATCGATGATGGATCATACGACTGTACTCCATTCCGCACAGTGGAATGGAGTACAGTTGTTCTTCATATAGTTGTTCTCCATTCCGCACAGTTTAATGATCATCATGCGTTACCTGTATCTAAATATTTCTCTGGATTGTTAATGGGAAAATTGCCTAATGAGGCTCTCATAAGCACTAATGTGAGAGACTGTAGGCATGCACTCAATTTTAGGCTCTGTTTGGTGTGGCAGCGGAGGTCTTGAATATAGTGATCGATTATAAACCGTTGTTCTTCATTGCCCGATCTCACCTAAAGAACTTCATCTATTTTATGTTCAAATCGAGTTTTTTTCTTGGTGATTGTTTCGACCAACTCAATCCTCATGATAGACCGAACTAAACTAGGTCGTCTTAGCTCTTGGAGCGGTCGAGCGCGCACACAGTCACAAAATAAGTCGAGTAAAACACAAAGTGATTTTAATGTGAAAAAATATCTCAACTGGGTAAAAAATCATGCGACTGAAACGGTGTCAATCAAACTTCTCTATTGACTGCAGTTTACAGGTTGGTGATATCAAAAGCGACACGTCACTCCTCATTACAGCTTTGAGACGAAAGAAATTTCTCTGCTTCCCATGAAAAAATGGGAGCAAACACCACCAATGCAAACAAACAAGCGCCTTAGGGAGAGCCACCAATGGTGTTTGCTCCGGAACCAGAAGCCCACAGTAGAGCCTCAATTTCTCACAAATTTTTTATTACTACATTTTATTGTAATACCTTTAATCATTATTTTGAAACAAAAAATATCAGCTTATTATGATTGCCAATGAATAATTAGGATCCTCTGTTCTCTGAAGAAATATATCATTACGAGCTCTCTGAAGGATGTAAGATGAAATCAGACAATCCACCCAAACAAGCATGTCATAATGGGTCTTATGTTGTTATCTCGCAAGGGTTAAGCTGAACCAATTTCATGCCAAACTGGGCTTTCCTCTCCTGCCAAGAAAAGAAAACAAGTTTTGACCATAAATAAGGTGAGTTCAGGCGTTCACAAACAAGAGTTCATAACCACCGCATTCATAACCGCCACCGCAGTGCCAAACGGAGACTTAGGCTCCGTTTGGGGAGACTTATTTTCACCGGTGAAACGGTTACGACCGCATGAATCGGACCTTAATTAAGGTCTGATTCATGCAGTCGTGAGAATAAGGCTCTATTTAGTTCGGTGTTTTGCCGCTCTGTTTGGAGTAAACGCCGCCGGAAGGCGGGTAAACAAATGAACCTCCGGCGGTGTTTGCTCCGTTTCCACCCGCCCACCTTGAGAAATGCCCAAAAAAGCTCCGTTTGGAGAAGCCACCTCCCCGCCGGATCGACACGCCACCGCCAAACCAAATGAAGCCAAAGTCCCCCCAAACGGAGCCTCTGTATCAAATAAAGGGTAAAAGTTTTGAAACCTTATTGTATCAACCTTCTAATAGAGAATAATAACAATAATATACACGAATAAAACCAACAAAAAAATAGCTAAAGAATAAATCTACGGAACGAAACTAGCATGAAAAAAATAACACCCAGCCCATGTTTTCATATTTTACAGCACCAAAATCAAACTTGTTCCGCTGATGTAACAAACCTGTATGGAGGAACACAGATAAAATAATCTTTCTTCAGACAACACTCATCAGTAGGAACTCCAATAATCTGAATTTTTTCTCGGGGAACGGCTTTCCGAAGGCCTGAAAGGTCCGGCGCCGAAGGGATCTGTGTCGTCGAAGGAGAAACCTCGGGTCCGATCAAAATCGTTAGTGCTGCTTATGGAATCAAACCTCGCGTGCGTCTCACGTTTTGGCGAAAATATGCTGTCATGCATGCTGAAGGAATCGAACCGGTTGAAATCGTCGAAGGTACGGTCCTCTGGTCCTTCGCTGAACCGTGGGGACGAGTTGGACTTGAATTGAGGGGTACCCGGAACAGAGTCAAAGAAGGGGCTCTTCTTATCTGGTCCAAACACCCTGGTAGAACTCGGAGAGTCTACCCTGACGTGATCTAGACCAAAATCTTCAGTTCCAAAGAAAGAATTCTGACTGGTCCTCTCATGACCTGCTTCCTGCATTGATATGCCACATTTCAGAACAATTCGGACAAACCTGAGGCACTTGTGATGATGAAATAGAAGAGTCAAGCTTTTGCAGGAAAAAGATAGTATAAATCATCAAGAAATGCCTACAATAGCTTTTATGGTGTGCTAAGACACTCACAGGATTCTGGTTTTTAAGGTTTAGGGTTTCATGGTAATAGAGTTTAGGGTTTAGAAGTTACGGAATAATTTTTCTTCCACAACACAACTGTCTAGCACATGATACCTTGCAAGGATGAGGCATAACTTTGTGGACCACCTCAAGATGATACTTATGGGTGTTTAAGAAAATGACACAGGTGCCGACCGGCAGGTACAACCAACACCACTTGATATCATTAGCTTACCTTAGGACTGAAACCCCACACTGATTCTATGCCATCATTTGCATCAAAAGCTGCACCCCAGGATGGTTCATCAGTAAACTTGTCCCTGGAAATTGTGGATTCAGCATCTCCATGACTGCAGAAGAAGACAGAGTTGTGTTTAGCACAAACACAGAAAGTGGGAATAAAACTGAATTTGAAGGAGCACATCCATAGTAGTTTATAAAAGAAGATTTTTGGAGAAGATCCGCGAAGAAAAAAGGAACTCAACATAGAATACGGAGTAATCCGAGTTAGGAGCTTGCAACTGTTATAGAGAACGCTTAGCTCAGAGCACTCAATCCATTCGACAATAAGAATGCAGGTGTTATGCAAGTCGAACAGAAATTTTGGTTAGCTATAGAATAATCAAGTAGAGATAAACCGATAGTGTTAGGCCGCACACTTCACTAGATCACATTTATTCAGCTTAACATATTAGGCGGAATCAAGGCCTAGAGCAAAGCGAGAAACATTAGGTGTATGAATAAATATGAAAGTGCTTTATACATAAGTATATTGTCTAGACTACAAAACTATATGTAGGCGGAAAACCTGAACTTTGAATCTCAGTTTAGAATCTCAAAGATGGCGCTACTCCTGAATTCCTCTAGTATAATAAATTATCTCTTTTCTTAACTCATTCATCGTAATTTTTTTATTTCTAGCACTGAATTTCATCACATGTGACTTATTTATTGCGTACACTTTAATCCATATAAGCACTGACTGAAAATTTTAATTTCATCTCTAGTATATTCACTTGTTTCACGCTACTCCGGTTAAATTTAAGAAAGATTTATGAAAATTCTCGGATTTTAATTGTTACGGCCAACTTAACCATCCTGATAGACCGGACTAAACTAGGCCGTCTTATCCTGTGGAGCGGTCAAGCGTACACATAGTCACAGAATAAATAGAGTTGAACACAAAGCGATTTTAACGTGGAAAAAACCATCAAATGGGTAAAAAACCACATGACCGGAACGGTGCCGGTCAAAATTCAATATTGACGTCAGTTTACGGATTATAAGGGAATCTAGGGCGACAGGCCGCTCCTCGTTACAACTTGAAGGTGAGAGAGATTGTATGTGTGTTTGGATGGCGTCAGGCTACCTCACATGAAGCTTGGTTTCTAGCACTTTCTGGCAATGAAGGATGCTCTTGGATGATGCTCGTATGTTGAGCACGGCAACACGGTTGCGAGGCGTGTGGGGATGCGTTGGAGGAGACTTGCGGAATGTTGCACACGTAGGAGATTTCTTGGATTGGCTGGCTGGCAATCGTCATCTTCCTTGAAGTGTTGTGGACTTAGACGAATTTTCGGGTGGTTTGACGGGAGCAGGTGGCTCGTAGAAAGATTTCGGCAGAGCTCCAGCTTGAGTAAGAAGAAAGCTGGGTGGAGGAAAAGGTAAAAATGAGAGAGATCTTGGGGCCTTTTTATAGGCTCCAGGAGGTGGTTAAGGTGGTTACGCGACTATCCGCACACCGTAACCACTCAAATTACTGGATGCAGACCACATTTTACATAATTTTAAGCACGCATTATTTTCATATTATTTGTTATATGCGGGCCGTTAATTAAATAAATAATATTTCTCACTAACCATGGTGGTTAGTGAGTGGTTACGTGTGTGGTTACCCGCGTAACGGACGACAGTGATCGTGACGGGACGATGGAAAAGGGCCATCATTGATGGCTCATGGGTGGCCGGCCGACCGCCCTTGGGGGGTGGGTGGGGTGGGGGGGGGGGGGGGGTGGGTGGGGGGGGGGGGGGGGGGGCGGTGGCCGTCTGGCAGCGGGCGGTTGCTCGGGTGGTGTGTGTAGTGGGAACGCGTTCGTGAGGAGCACAAGGATCGGGTGTGCCGATCGTGTGCGCGGCGATTTGCCCCATGATCCCACCATGATAAGTGGCGATCAAGAGCAAGGGGTTATTGGTACCCCAATTTCCTTATATATTTTATCTTGACCTCATCATATGCCCCCAAAATCCTCGGCTCTTAGAGCCGGAGCGAGAGAATAACGAGGATTTTTACGAGTCTTTCTTTTGTGGCGATCATGGTGACGGTGAACGAAAAGGTGCCGACGGAAGTGACCGGCGACGATGTGTGAGTCAAGGTGCGTTGTAAAGAGGTGGAACGTTGTGCGGAGAAGAGATGCGCAGAGGCAAGAGCGGGGAAGAAATGCGCGGAGGGGGCGTGTGGACCTATGCGCGGAGGCGGAGGCGTGCGGGCTCGCGCGCGCGCGATTCCGCGTGTGCGCCCGCATGCGGAACCGAATGCGCGCACGTCTACGTGCATCGGCCGCCCCTTGCGGGGGCGGGATCGGCCGCCCCTTGCGGGGGCGGGATCGGCCGCCCCTTGCGGGGGCGGGATCGGCCGCCCCTTGCGGGGGCGGGATCGGCCGCCCCTTGCGGGGGCGGCCGGCCGCTCCTATTGGGGGAGGCAGCGGCCGCCTATGAAGCACCAACACTCTAAAATGGCCAGAGTGTCGGTGTCCGACACTCCGACATGCGTCAGACACGCCGACACGCTCGGACACGCGTGTCGGAAGTGTCGGGCACGCATTTGTTCGGTACTCGCGTGTCCGGCTAGTTTGGACACGCGAGTCTCGTGTTCGGGTTGATTATTTTATCCCTGATCGTCTCCGACTCTCGGCATTCCATATTTATCTTCTTCCGATTAGGGCATCTGCGATTGCTCGGCGCTTAGCTCTTCCTCCCTCAATCTGCTTCGGGTCTGCAGCTTCCTCTTCCTCCCTTCCTCTTCACCGTCGATCCGCGCCTCTACAGCCACCATCGATCAGCGACTGCGGCTCGGCATCCATTTCCCGGCATCTATCAGTGACTGCGGCTCGGCATCCATCCTATTTCTCGGTATCGATCAGGTCTGCAGCTTCCTCTTACTCCCTTCCTCTTCCTCGTCGATCCGCGCCTCTGCGGCCACCATCGATCAACGACTATGGCTCGGCATCCATCCAATTTCTCGACATCCATTAGCGATTGCGGATCGGCATCCATCCTATTTCTCGGCATCCATCAGCGACTGCGGCTCGGCATCCATCCTATTTCTCGGCAGCGATTAGCGACTGCGGTTCGGCTCTTCTTCAGGTATATCTTACTTTTTCGATATATTCTCGGCACGGATCAGCGACTGCGGCTTCAGGTCTGCGGCAAGCTCTTCTTCAAGTATATTCCCACTTCCTACTCCTATATTTCTTAGCATTGAAGAATAAAATAGTGTTATTTTCGTGCTCTTTGTTCTGGCCTAATATTAACACCCTTCAAAATCAAGTTGTTTTGGCCTTCAAATTGTTGATAAATATATTCCGACAATCAAAATCAAGTTGTTCTAGCCTTATTTGCTCTTTGTTAAATATACTTGATCAGTTTCCTTACTTGAAGAATATAGTAGTATTATTTCTATGCTCTTTGTTCTGGCCTTCAAATTATTTTTTATTGGAATCATGCTTATCCTCATCAAAACCCTTAAATATACTTGATTTTGTGTATCTTCATGCATGTTGTTTTCCTTAGATTTTTTTCTATTTATAATATACTTACTGTGAGCACTAGACATTGTGATAATATTGCATTGAATAATATAGTAGTGTTATTTTCTATTAAGATTTCTTATAATGTGGATAATGTCTTTCTTAATGCATATTATTATTTCAATTGTGCCTATATTTGTTGCTTTTATTTTTTTTGGTAGAATGTCTTCAAACAAGGATAGTAATAATGGTTTACAAGAGCCGGATAGTAATAGTGCTTTTAATACATTCGAAGATGTTGGTATGCTGGAAATTGCAAATCTCTCACTAGATGAGCCGGACTTTGAATCAGTTGTCTTTTTTGACGATATATAATATGTAAGTATTAGTATTGCATTTTTATACGTTAAGTTTGTTCATTTCTTGTCTATTTATTAGTATTTTGCAATTTCTATAATTATAAAATATGAATTTAACAAACGTGTCGAATATTAGTAGTTTAGGAGAATGTACAAGTCGCATGTCGTGTTGTGTCGCGTGTTGGTGCAACATAGGCGGCCGCCCCTTGCGGGGGCGGCGGCGGCCTCCCCTAGCGGGGTCGGGGACGGCCGACCCTAGCGGGGGCGGCCGCCTCCCTTGACGGGGAGGCGGCGGCGGCCGTCCGGCCGCGGGCGGTTGCTCGAGTGGTGTGTGTAGACTGTAGTAGGATCACATGCACAAAGGGCACAAGGATCAGGCGTGTCGATCGCGTGCGCGGTGGTTAGCTCCAGGATCCCACCATGATTAGCGGGGAACTGGGGATCATGGGCAATGGGTTATCGGCGCCCCAATTTCCTCATATATTTTATCTTGACCTCATCAATAATGTAGACAATTTATTAATTAATTATATATGAATCATACCTCTCTCTCTCTCACTATATATATTCTATTTAATAAATCATATTATTTCGCTCCAAGTGGAATCCAAACTGGATCCCTAAAAAATCCATTTTTTCTCCTCAGCAACTGCCGACTTGACTACCACTTGCTACAGCTACTTGGCAAAGCCACCATATCACGAATCCACCAACTCAACTATGCCTGCGACTACATTTGTTGCCCCATTACCGCTATAGATCATTGACAGCTATCTGGATTACTCTTCGATTGATAACTCTACAATCCCCCGCCCTGTTGAAATACCATTGTTGTTGTGCTCTTATCAAACGTTGCACAAATGAAATATTGGTTGATGTCTATAATGCAGTGACAGGCAGAGTATTTTTGTCCTTCGACAATGGGCGTGTTTATATGAAGTCTTATCCTCAAATAATTTTATACATAAAATTAGTTATATTAAATTTACTTGGGTCAAACAAAGCATAATTTTATAGATTTTATAAACATGATCAAATTAACATTGAATATTGCTAGTGAGCTTATGCATTAAAAATTGTAACTACATGCAGAGGCTGAAATAAGTATTATAAAAGACAACCCTAAATAAAATAAAATAATAATGGAAAAATAAAGCAAAAGAAAAATAGAAAGAGAATGAGAAATTAAATATTAATAAAATAACTAAATAAAAAACATTTTGAATAAGAAGATATGGTACAGTAGCTGAAGGTGTCACTGCCAATAGGCTTACTGCCAATAGGCTGTGCGCGGGTAGATTTGTTTGTTGTCCATCAACTACGCTTTTCAGCCTGACCATCATCCTCCATGCATGAACATTGCGGAGGAATCCCTTAGATCTTGGGGCATTGAATTCTCACAAATGCTTGTGTTACTCAAGACGAAATTCTTTCTCCCGCTTCATCCGCACCTGCTTGCATGGGGGCTTCCCTCTAAGGCCGAACGCTCCCCTACCAATGTCCTTTTACATCCCACAAGTTCGACAGATGGCTTAGCCCCATTCATCTTCGGCGCAAGAGCGCTCGATCAATGAGCTATTACGCACTCTTTCAAGGGTGGCTGCATCTAGGCAAATCTCATGGATTTCTCTCCACCCCTACCTCCATTATCACGGAGAGGTCATTTAGGGGTCTTAGTTGGTGATCCGATTTGTTTCCCTCTCGACGATGAAGTTTATCCTCCATCGTTTCACGGGCCGATCTTGACCCCTGTTTCGGATAATATCTAATATTCAGAGTTTGGCTCAATTTGATACCGGTCTCGCGGACCGCGCACCAAACTAGTGCTTTTCCCCTAGATGTCCAGTCAACTGTTGCACCTCAATGCATTTTGGGGAGAACCAGCTAGCTCTGGATTCGAGTGGCATTTCATCCCTAACCACAACTCATCCGTTGATTCTACAACATCAGCCCGTTCGGACTTCCATTTAGTCTCACCAAGCTTCATCCCGGTCATAGATAGATCATCCAGTTTCGGGTCCATAAACAGTGACAATCTCCCTATGAAACTCACTTGTGCTAAGACTACGGTGGATGTCAACCAAATCATTGTTTATGAGTTGGCTCATTCTTGAACAGGCACACGATCAAATATCACATTCTTCTCCCACTGCTTGGGAAGCTCACGGTCAGTGGAGTGAGCAATTATAGTTCACGTGAGATCAGATGGCAAGCTGAAGAAGTTCACCAGAAACATATAATAGAGTGGGCACATACAGATCACAAACAATAAGGTAGAGGTGTTGTGTGGCTACATATATTGGAATGGAAACTAAATGCAATGATTTTTTTTTGAAATTATATATTATAACATGTGTGATGTAGTAGAATTGTAAAGAAGAAACCCCGCCATGAAGGATCTTCGGAAGAACGAGTGACTAAAGGTGGCTAGGGTTTCAATGTCAAGAACAGTTGAATGTGTAATATTTTATGTTTTGTTCTAGTATCGTCGTGTGGTATGTCTCATGTTGGTTTGTTTGTCTGCTTGTATAAGGATTTCGGTCACTTGTATGGTAACCTAATTTTAACCTAATTATTTTTTCTTCATCTTGACTTGGTATCAAAGCATGAGAAAAAAAAGTATGTCTGATCCAGCTTCGTCGCTCGCTCCAGTGGTCCTGAACGTGCCTTGCCACACTCGATCCAACTTTTTTGCTAGCTCTAGCTACCTCGCCTCCCCTCATCTCCTTAAGACAGATCATTGTTGACTAGCGTCTTCTCCTAAAGCCCCCCCCCCCCCCCCCGACTTAGTTGTCTCTCGTCCTCACTTGCTAGACACTTCTGATTGCTTGTCCTTCCAGGCAGCTAGCTTGCAACCCATCCCAGCAATTCCTCACCACCTCAGGGCCTCCAGCCGTCGGCATACAGTTTTTTCCTCTACCGCGTCTCACCAGCCAAGGGCTCCTCTGACAGCAGCACCCTCCAACTTCTCTTCACCTGACCCGTACAGCGGACAGACGTTGGTCTCCGACCGTTTTGTCCTCCACGACAGCAGTCAGAGACGTCACGATCACATCTTATGGTGTCCTCTCCGGTAGATCGATCTAGGGAGGTTTGTAAGATGTGGTGCTTCTTCATAATATCATTTTCGATTAATTATTTCTAGTGGGTGTCCTTCATTGTCGATGGGTGACTCTTCAGATATCTCGTCCACTTCTCGGATTATCATTGCATGTGACCCCACTTAAAGCCACAAGCAATCAAGATCGTTGAAGATTACTACAGTGGCATTGGATGACATGAATTACCTTGAATGGTCCAGGGACACTAATCACAGTATTCGTGGTCACGAATTGTATGAGCATATTAATGGAACTGTTGTCGAACCATCATGGTCGATCCATCATGGAGAAAATGGGATGTGAATAATTCTTTGGTTGTCTCATGATTACTTCACTCCATGCCCCCTTGGTTATGTCATAGTTATATGCTCATGGACTCTGTCCATGAAATCTGGACTCGAGCACGTAAGACCTAATCGCAGATTGGTAGCTCGACACAAATATATGAACTCGTCAAACTTTGGAGCTGAAACAAGGATCTTTGTCTGTCTATGCATACTATTCGGAATTTTAACGCAACTATCAAGAATTTTATTACTTCAATACCGTCATTCCAATATGCACTGCAAATGTCGTTAACCTTCAAAAGGGCAAAGACCCCTTTTGGGTGCATGTCTTCCTTATGGGACTCAACATGGAGTTCGATATTGTTCACTTACATATGTTCTTCATCATGAGCCTCTTACCTCTCCTTGGGAGGCATTCAGTATGATCCTGAGTAATGAGAATCAATGCCGCTCTCTTGCTCCTACCGCTCAGACAAATTACTTCACAATTATCGGGATTGGACGTGGTCCACCCAATCACGCTCCTCCAGTGTGTGTCCATTGCGGGAGGAAAGGGCGTACTTAGGTGGCCTACTATAGTTTGTATCTTTATATTGCTCCTAGTCGAGGGATGGGTGGTCATGGTCAAAACAACAATCGTGGCAGCAGTCTGATGCACGCTCACAATACTCATGCTAGTGAAGTTCATGAGGACGGTCTTCCCTCATGGGTTCTTTTTGCTCAGGAGCTGGAGGTATTTCATTGCACGTTGCATTCTCAGTCTGATTCTGCGGCTACTGATTCTAATGTTGTCTTTGCACATTAGGTATCTCGAGTGCTCATGCTGCGTCTACATCTCGATCAGAGTGGTTCATAGAATCTGGGGCTACCAATCATATGATTGAATCCTCATCAGAGTTTTACCTCTTAGACTCCTCTCTTAAGTCACAATAAAGTTATTGTGGCTAATGATTCTCTTTCCTTCATTGTCGGTAAAGGAACAATTAGTTGTTCTCCTGCCCTTTCTCGCTCTCGTGTATTGCATGTACCATTTCCTCGCAAACTTTAGTCTATTAATCATTTAACTAATTCGTTAAATAGTTTGGTTATTTTCTTTCCTGGAGTTTGTGTATTTCAGGATCTGAGTATGAAGCGGAACATTGACAATGGTAGAAATGTTGGTGGATAGTACTTGTTGGACCAATTGTTGACCCCCAGTGCCCTTACTCTCCTTGGCATCTGATGTTGCATCAACGCCTTGGGCACCTCTCCTCTTTATATCTTACCAAACTTTTGCATGCTTTCAATTGTTTACTTAAGTTTTTCTCACGATGTTTGTGAACTAATGAAACATGTTCATCACAGTCCAGGTCATGTATCTATACTTGGTTCTTCCCCTTCAGTGTGATTCACTCTGATGTTTGGGGTCATTTCCCTGTGTTATTTTAGTTTGGCTACAAATAGTTTGTAATCTTTGTTGATTTTTTAGGTATTACATGGGTTTATTTGTTAAAAAAAAGTGAAGTGTTTAGTTGTTTTCACATCTTTCATAAATGGTTATGACAAAGTTCGACGGAGTTATTTGTGTTGTGTAGCGATAATGGTGGTAAGTACGATGACCGGGGATTGTTTTGTTGATAATGTCATTCTTCACTAAACAGCATGTCCACACCTCCACTCAAAATGAATTTGTGGAATGAAAAAATAAACACATGTTGGAGGTTGTTCGTCTGTTAGTTACCATGCATTGTCCCAAGTCCTACCAGAGTGATGTTGTTTTTACCGCAACCCATCTTATTAATTGTTTTCCCTCGCGCTCTCTACAATATACTACTCCACTTTCTTGTCTTTCCACTAAACACATTGTCCCCACTTCTCACAACTCTCCTCGTATCTTCAGGTGTGTCTGTTTTGTTCATGTTCATACTCCACATCGTGACAAATTGTACGTCCGCAGTCTTTGTTGGGTACTCTTCCACCACCCAGGGTTATGATGTAATACCCCTCTTACTCGTCGCTTCCTTTGTATTGTTTATGTTGCATTTTGTGAGGTAGACTCTTACTTTGGACCTTGTTTGGGAGAGACGAGCAATGTTGATGGCGACACCTTTCATTTCTCTCTAATATTCCAACATTGTATCAGAGGGATGTTTTATTCCCTCCTGATCCGCCCTTCCGCTCTCGTGCGCGTGCCTAGGGCGCCTGTGCAACGCAGTGTTTCGCTCTTGTATGCCCCAGATCATGCTTCTGTCGACCTCGTGGCTCATCAATCCCCGCGATGCTCCCTTCTATCTACTCTCCTCAACAACTTCTCTTGATCATGTCAGTCGATCCCTTACACAGACCCGACGATGATCTTATCGTTGCTTCCATTGATGATCTTCTGATGTTCCCACTCATGATACCCCCTCATCGATTCCGTCCCGCAGATCCCGTCGAGCACCGTGGGCGTCGTCGTCGTCTTCTGTTGGCTTTATCAATCACGTTTATTGCTTCCATTGACGATCACGAAGGCTGCTTTCGTCGCAGATTTCGCTAGCTATTGCTTTTGTCCGTCGTCGATCCTACATAAGCTGATCCAGTCGATGATGGTTTCCTCTACTGTTCCTGCTAACTTCGATCTCCTGTGTTGATATTGTTTTTGATTCCTGTTGCTCCAGATCCGCACTTCTTCCTGCTTCTACCAATAAAGACTTTTGTTGATCCATCCGATGTTGATGATGCTTGATGGTCACATTTCATCCAATCCTTTTCTTTCTGCAGTCTTTCCCTACTCAGTTGTTCCCCGGGGCAGTTCCACGCTACTAATATGGAGATTCCACGCCTCTATGGAGCTGATCTCATCTTTGACATTCCCTTTTGGTTTTCCTGTCAAAGATCTCCTACAAATCCAACTGCTGCCTCTTATTCTTGTGGACTCCGACAACATCCTACGGTACTTTTGTTGCTTCCAACTGCTAACCCCTTTTAGGGTGTTGATCTCTCGCCGATGCTGACACTGTGTTATTTTTTAGTTGTTTTTTTCTTTTCTTTATTATTGCTAGTGTTTGTTATGTGTGTCATTGTTATATTGTAATGCACATGTGTTTCACGTGAGGGAAAGCATTTAAGATGAAGGTAGCTCAAATGGTATTTCCCGACTCTAGCCTTATTCCCGCACGGTCCTCCCGCCTTATGTCTTGTGCAATCTGCGTCTCCCCATTTTTTGGTTGATTAGTATATGTATTGCAGTACGATCGTTGTTGATTGTCCTTATTTCAGCGAGTTGTGTCGTGCGGGATTGTGGGACCGTCGTTTGATGATTAGCCCCGCATCTTTCGCTCCCTTCCACATGTTGTGTGTGATGATGTTGGTTGACCTAATTCCAGCAAGTCCACATCGTGTGTGGGACCTGCGTCGTTTGTGAGGCATGCGTCGTATGTGGATGTATCCCCAATTTGGAATTTCCCCCAGTGGCTTGTTTAATGTTTTGTCCCACATCATCTACCTCAATTACCTTTATATGATGTTTTCAAGTTAGAAGTTTCCCCTCCAGCTTGAGGTGGGGTATTGAAGCTTGTTAAGAGTTATTAGTTCTATATTAGTATTTAGGTCCATATAGGAGTCCTTTAGAAGTGTTCAGTTCAGTCCCACGTTGTCGTTTTAAGTTTCTGACTCCATGTATTTCCTATATAATGTTCTTTTGTGAATGAATAAAATTTCATCTTTCATTTCTCTGTAATATTCCAACAAGTATAAATAAAAATTCAAGCAGTATGGGTCTATACAACAGAACAGAAGATACACTAATAACAGGGATAGATAAAATCAATTTGAAAGCCAAGGAAACTGGATAGAGTAAGATAGCTTGAGTAGAAGTTATGAACAAAAATAAAGCCAATTTAACTTGCAAGTAAAAGTGAATAGGAATGAACAGAGAGGAAGGATTCAAAAACCAGCTCAAGAAGTTTTGGGCTAAAGCTTATATCCACAGTCCCAAAAAAAGTATGCATGCTTCATAGCAATTAACAAGCAAAACACTCCCAGGCAAGCATGCCAAGAGTAAAAACTAAAACATAAAAAAGAGCAGTATAAACTAAATAACTAACTTGAGCATAAATTAAAAAGGGCATAACCTTCGGATCAAATCAGTAGCATGTTCCTTTTTTATGAGACTTGTTAACACCAACTCAAGATTATACCAAAATCAGGAAATAAGTGTTAAAAGAAAATAACCTGTGATTATCTTTACCACGGGGCGAAATATCATTCATCTCAAAGTGAGTAGCATAAATTTCTTGAGACGGAGCCCCAAAAACACTTCTACCTGGACTACCAGAAGGACTTCTTATTGATTCTGTTTCACTAAGAGTATGGACTGGTTCACTCTCAGTGATCCGCCCATCAGCAACTTTATCTGTGCTGTAGATATGGCTGGTCGATGCACCAGGTGAAACCCCATCTGTGGAAATTTGATCACTCCGAACTGATGGAATTTTGAATTTTGAAGGTGCAACATCATTTTCCACTTCTATAGAAATATCCTTTACAACTGAAAACCCTGAAAAGAAGAAAAGAGTGAAGGAGAAGCTATCTGTTATAACAAAATTCTTAAACAAGGAAAAATCACTGATCAATCAACCAAATAACACTATTCAAGTCGTATAGGGAATTTGTGAACCAAAAGACTAGATGATAGATGGGGAGGGCAGAATGTAATATCATAGAACTAACTATTGCTAATGCAAAGTGTCTATAATACTAATCATGCAAGATATCCGACAGAAAAGAGCAGTAGCTAGATTATCTTCTAACTCATTAGAAGTAACAGTTAATTGCAATGATACCAGTTCAAGATCACAAGTCACGATTGCACACAAGGGGAGTGATATAAAATTAAATACTTGAAGAATAAACAATGAACACTCAACAAAATCCAGAATAAAACACAATGAAGGAACATGGTATGCTACCGCTACTCCGGAAGAAACGAGTGAATACCTGCGATAATACTTGTGTTCCCTAGGGGGTGCCTCCGCATTCCCCCAAATACCCCCAGCCACTGAACCAGTCGGGGCCATCCGGTTGGCTTAGGAGGAGGGAGATACTGAACCAGTTGGTTTAGTCTCCCTGTTCTTTGACCCCTTCCGATGATAGACCGCCCCGAACCGGGTCCGGGTCATATCAAAACACCACTACAAATACAAGCATGTATGTACCACAGAATAAATAACAGTCTGCAATAGGGCTGACAAATGACAGTTGGCCTGAGTAATAGTGGGGTATGGGGAATGTGCCTCGGGAATGGTGGGGTGGGGGAATGGTAGGGGTTGGATCAAAATGGTGTAGTGCAGCTATTCGTGGTCGCCATAAGTGGTTGTGGGGATCTATGGGTGGTTTGAGAGCAAGGTTGTCAGGATCGCAATCCAGATCATAAGATCTTACGATACAGATTTTGTAAATCGATCCAGATTTTATAAAGCGATCCTTGACCCAATTCTACTATCGGATCTGATCCAACCTCAAAACAATCTCGTCTAGGATCTCGATCCTGACAACATTGTTTGAGAGCTGCGGCGGGAAGGATGGGTATGGCAGGGGGAGTTGATGGATGTAGCAGAGACATGGAAGGGATCTTCAGGCCAAGGAGGTCAGCTAGGCCGTAAGGAACTGACTGCATTGATGGAAGGAGTCGGCGACAGTTGTAGAAGTGGTGATTATACGATGATAGCCGCCACTCACCTTTATTGGTATGTGTAGCCCATGGGCATTCCTGTATTTTGTATTTCCTCACTCCCTTATATATAGGTGTGGTAGTGACTTCTTGTTCTTTTATCTTTGAGACATGTTTAGTGTTAGGCTCTCCTTGAGAAAGAGGCTCTTAGAGGGAACCAGCCCTCAGGAGTTCGGTCCAAGCTTAGGCTCAGCAATTTGTATCTCTTTTGTGTTTAAGCAAGCAATTTCCATTTTTTTTATAGTGAGTCTATCAAATGGCCCGACCTGCCACTCATTTAGAGTTTCCTGTGAAACCATAATTAGCACATCTCTCTTGTTCCAGCGACAACTAACACCGACAACAATTCCAGCCAACAATTCCAATGACAGTGTCTGTCTTCCGCCTCGTCCAGCGACATCTCACGACGACTCCAGCCAACGACGAATCCAGCGGCCGAGTGCATTTTCCACCTCTTCCAGCAGCAACTTCCGTCTTCCGCCTCTTCCAGCGGTATCTAATGGCGGAAACGATCCCAGATGCAGAGTGTGTCTTCCACCTCTTCCAGCGACAGGTTCCGCTCCGTCTTCCGCCTCTTGCAGCGACATATAATGCCGAAAATGTTTCTAGTGCCGCTATTTTTCTCGTGTATCCTCTTCTACGACTACTCCAATGTCTCCTCATCTTCTCTACTGATTCCCGCTTCAACCGACCTAAATGCTCCGACCCTCTTCCAGCGCATGATTCCAGTGCATCTTCGGTTCTAGGCGCCTCCAGCCGGCTCTTCTTCCTCTTCAACCGTGTTTGGCAGCCCTTCGGCGGCTCCTGATGCATCCCAGCAGACCTCTCACGGCTCCAGCAGCATTGCAACAGACTTCATGCGGCTTCTGCGGTCTTTCAGGGGTCACTCATCACCCTCGCCGCCTTTCGCCGTGTCGGGCAGCCTTCCGCCGTGTCGGGCAGCCTTCCGCCGTGTCGGGCAGCCTTCCGCCGTGTTGGTCAGCCTTCCGCCTTGTCGGTCAGCCTTCCACTATATCGGCCACCCTCCTACAGCTCTTGCAATGTTCTGGCGCTCCTCGCCTCGACACCAAGCTGTTATTTAATGTCCACAACTCGCTCAATGGCCCTCTACGCCGACGAGATGCCTCCTCCACCGCCTTCACTGACTTTCAGCGCATGGATCAAATCGAAAGCTTGGGAATCTCACTCTCCTCCTTCAAGGGCGTACGACCACGACAGTAAATCGCCCTCAGGCCACTCCGCCGACACCACCGCCGCTTCATCCTACCCGTATCACATGGGGTTTTTGTATCCCACTGCAGACATTTCCCCGCCCATCTTCTCCAGATTGAGATTCTGACATTCGACACTCTTGGGCGGCTCGCCTGTACCGAGCTGTTCTTTAACCTTCAGTCCACTCCCGCCAACCAGAAGATCCCCCTCGCCACTATCTATATGCAGGGTTCGGCGCTCCATTGGGTGTGTTGGATGCACCAGCAGGTTCCTGACCACACCTGGCCCACATTGAAGAAGGAACTCCTCCGCCACTACGATACCCGCCAGGCGGGTAATGCCTTCGAGCGCCTCAAATTTGTCCATAAGTTAAACTACATGCCCACATACATCGACGAATTCATCGCGGTCGCTACGCACGTACCATACCTATCCCCCGACAACTACTTGGGGTATTTTTTGGCGGGTTTGCACACCCACCTTCGCACCCACCTTTGGGTCCACAACTTGTTTACTCTTTCCCACGCAATGGAGCAAGCTCGATATCTTGACGAGGAACTCTATCCAGCCCCACCATCCTCCTTGATCCGGCCTTCCCACCATTTGTTGCCACTGTCGCCTCCACTTTTGTGCTTGGATCCTCTGCCCCCACCTGGGCCACAACTGCTAGGCCCACCTCCACGGCTGCCAGTTCTGCTTCCATGGACACCCCTAACAACCCCAGCGCTTGTCTCACCAACAACACCTCGAGCTTCGTCGCAAGGGCCTCTGCTTTCGCGGCAATCAGTCATACTCTCCCACCCACATCTGTCCTCTTAAAAATTTGTGTTGCTTAGATCTGAAAATGATGGTTCGAAGTTCGGTGATTTGGATCCGTTGACGCTCTCTAACGACCCCTACAGACCTCGACCTTGAGAATAAGATTGTTTTTTAGGCGGGCATGTTGATACGATGATGGCCTCCACACAACTTTATTGGCTTGTGTATCCCATGGGCATTATTGTACTTTGTATTTCTCATATACCGTATACATAGGAGCAAGGTTGTGGATATAGGATATCGGGGACACGTCGGTTTATGTTTTTCATGTCGGTTGTACTATGTCGGGGGATATATCGGGGATATTTCATATATCGGGTTTCAATATTTAATTATTTGTGTAATTATTTATAAATTTAATCATTTTTTCATTTATATATATTAACATATTAATAATTTGATATTTATTGAACTTTAAAATTTATTAAACTAATATAATCATTTTGTGTTATACAAGTAATAACGGTATAATGCATGAAATAAAACAAGATAAAGTAGAATGTCGGGAAGTTGCCCGTAACAATGGAAGATAAGAAATCTTTAGTCTATAATTCAAAAAACATGCATAATTGACGTCGATGAAGCACTTGGACAGGGAAGAAAGTCAAAGGGCAAAAACAACCTAAACAATGAAATAATTTTGTTCTACTTATCTATTGGACCATAGACACTAATTAAAATAAATTGAAAAAAAAACTCTATAAAATATCGGGATATATCGGTCGATATATCGGCGAATATATTGGTCAATAATAGACATGTCGGAGGATATATTTCAAAAGAATATTTTGCAAAATAATATCGGAAACGTGTCGTTTTGTCCATAAAACCTTTATGTCGGCTGACATGTCGGTCATGTCGGAGGATATCCGCAACATTGCATAGGAGTGGTAGTGTCTCTTTGTTCTTTTATCTTTTAGATCTGCTTAGTGTTAGGCTCTCCTTGAGAAAGAGGCTCGTAGAGGGAACCAGCCCTCAGGAGTTTGGGTTTGAGCTTGTCTCTGCAATTTGTATATCTTTTGTGTTTAAGCATGCAATTTCTGTTTCTGGTGGAGTGAGTCTATCAAGTGAACGGCTAGAGGTGGCACTGCAGGTGGCAGATGGAGCAGTTCCCGGCATCGACACCATGGACGGAGTACTCGCACAGATTCAACACCGCCGGTTGAAGCTTTGCATGGACGTGATTGACCTGCTGTGAGAATAAGAGTACTACTGTTATCCTTGATTTGCCTTGCCCTAGCATTCCATATATATAGATAAAGGAAATACTTCAGGATAAATCTCTCAACAGCTCAGATCATCTGATTTATTGATTTTACCTAACTCTCAAACAACAACTCCGAAAAATAATAAAACATATAAAAAATCAAGTTGAGTGCAATGGCGGCCTCTGATCATCCAACTGAACCATATAACTGTCCATAACTAAACTCGGCCCCGAGCTGCTCCAGATACATGTTGATGGGAATCCATCGGATCGTGCACATGATGGGGCGGGACCCACGTTCATTTATTCCCGCCGGAAGACGTGATCGGATCGCCGATCCGACCCCGCGATTGCGTCCGGCACGTCGCCGCGAATCAGATTTATATATTTATGTATTTTTTTTGTACACGTACTTATTTTATTTAAGGGCAAACCCACCGGCCAATCATAGCCGTTGGATGGGATGCCCTCATGCTTGTTTTCTTATAAATAGGACTAGTCGCTGCCTAGGGTTGGTATTGCTGAAGTTGGAGAGCTCTTTCCCGCTTCCGGTGGTCTTCCGCGGTGCCGACGCCGTGGACCCTTGGTGCCGACGCCTTGGGGTAAGTTTCCTCTTCCTCTCCCTCGCTTTTCCTCCCCCATCCAAGCCGCCAGCCCCCTGCCCTCCTCCGCCCAGTTCCGGCCGCCGGCAGATCCAAACGCCAGCCCCCTGCCCTCCTCCGCCCAGTTCCGGCCGCCGGCAGCCCCTCCCGCTGCCCCCGTCCAAACCGCCAGCCCCCCCTGCCCCCTCCGCCCAGTTCCGGCCACCAGCAGCCCCTCCCGCTGCCCCCATCCAAACCGCCAGCCCCCCCTTCCCTCCTCAACCCCCCACCAGTCCGCCAACGTTCCGACTCCAACTCCGTGGATCCATTCCCGATCCGGCCATCTATTACCGGATCCGTCCACCCGAACCCGGATCCGAACGTATTCATCCGGATCCGCCCGTTTTCGTCCCGATCCCTTCTCCCACCACCAAAACAGCCCCTTCCCGTCGTTCCACCTCCGGCTCCACCACCCGGCACCCGATATACGCCACCCGCACCCTCCACTTCCATTGCCCGAAATCAGCCCCTAGTCTTGAGTTTTTTTTTTTTGGTGATTGTGGTGTACTATTTCTGGATATTATTATTGGAAATCTCATATTTGTTTGGAGTTAGTTTGTGGCACTTTGTATCGGTTGATTATTAATCTGCAGGTGGACTCCTTCGCCGCATGCTTCGCTTCTGGCCCTCCGAGCGGAGGAAAGCCAACTAATAAATTTGCCTAATATTAAAATAAACTCTTGTTGTAGTTATTTGTTTGTGGCGTTGCTATCTTCATTGCTCTATTAATCCGTTGCATGAACCAGTTGTTGTGTTGCATTTAGAGTCTAAGTGGTGCCCTTCATAGCCTACCCTACATCACATGTCCTCTGAATGCAGCAGTTAATCGACATCGCAAACATAACAAAACAGATATTAGAGAAAAGATAAAGCTAAAACTATAATAAAATACCAGAAATTGATGTCAACATATATAATGATTTCCATATCAAATTGACAATTCATAGCAAGATTAAGACAAATGCCAAGAGTCAAAGGAAAATAGAGGTTTGCTGCATGAAATTAAAAAAAACTATTAAAGAGCACAAATTACACATGTGCAAGATTATTTGGTTTAGATCTAATGCACTCAGAATAAGAATCACAGTTAGCCTTACCGAACCTGATTGACACCAGGATTTATGAATGTTCCCATTTCATTTATTCTAGTACTACAAAAGGTGCCAAGTCTAATTATTCAAGACACGTTTGAGCAACTTATAGCTGTACTATATAACTCCATTGCCAGATATTATATCATTGCATTATTAGTATTACAGTGCTGAGAGAAGTTTAACGTGTCTATCAAAAGATCTAACCCCTATGAATTGTCTACTGCCATGCTAGGCATGGGGACATTGTGGCACAAACATAACAAATCACCATGTCAGCATAGTCAAACCATATGACTCCTAGCACAAAAAGGTATTCATCCCTATAGGTACATTAGTGTGTAGTTTTTCAAAAACATGCAATAGCGCATTGCATAAACAGTACTAAATTACCTTCATCATCAAATTGGTCCCAGTCTTCATCCCAATCAATTGCACCTTCTTGTATGCCAGGTTGCCAACCTTGAAAAAGTTGACAGAGGTGACTTTTTCTTAGAATTCAAAATTATAAAAATTACTAGAATTAAGATGATTAATTTTGAATTAGAAAAAAAACAAGAAATACAAGATGAATCACAACAGTGATAATGAAGCATTAAATGGTATACTACATGGAAAAAATAAAGGTTCATATATAAAAGAAAAGAATAAGCCTTCAATCCAGACAAATCTAAAGCCCACAATGAAACCAAGTATCTACATAATCAGCTCACACCAAGTAATGATCATAAATTAAATCATCCTAAGATTATTTTTTTATAACTTATGAATTTATGGCTTCTGCATTAATAATGCAACTTCTTAAAGGAATTAAATTATTAGATATACAACAAAAGACAATATACATCATAATTTTTATTATTTCAACTGCTTGGGTTCAGACCTCCAATTCCACATTTTACATTCGTTCTTGTTGAGATTTGCATGGTGTTAGCCCATTCTTAACAAATCATTTTAGAACTCTTCCATACGTTGTGTGCTCCTCTGATCTCCATCATTGATTGTATTTACCTCACTAATAATGTAGTTTGTACCCCTTTGGTGTACAAATCATCATTCGTTCTTGCTGAGATTTGCATGGTGTTAAACCTTTCTTAGCAAATCCTTTCAAAACTCCTATATATGTCGCCATTGTGTGCTCCTTTTCCTGTCTAATCCACATCAATGATTTTTGTAGAAAGCGAACGTAAGAGAGAAAATCACTCATTTTTGTATTGTTTTTTTTTTCAAAGTATAGGAATACATACACTTATATAGAGGTAGATAGAGGGAGAGATATTTACTTTTACAATGTGGGAATAAAAAAGCTATACATGGGTCAATACACACGGGCCTCCCAAATGAGCTAATTCTATTGTCTTTAACACTCCCCCGCAAGCTGGAGCGTACAAGTCATAAGCGTCAAGCTTGGATGGAAACTGATAGTACAAAGTCCGAGAGAGAGCCTTGGTGAAGATATCAGCAATTTGACTGCAAGCCGAGACATGTTTCAATACTATCTTCTTTGATTGAACCTTCTCTCGAATGAAGTGACAGTCAACTTCAACATGTTTTGTGCGATCATGAAACACCGGATTCTTGGCAATATGTATGACCGCTTGACTATCACAGAGCAGGGTAGCATGAGAGGAGAGTATGAGACCCATATCGTTGAGGAGGCCCTCTAGCCAGGTGACCTCAGATACGACCGTTGTCATAGCACGATATTCAGCCTTAGCAGATGAGCGAGCAATAACAGTCTGTTTCTTACTTCGCCGGGTAATAAGGTGTCCACCAAGGTAGGTGCAAAAACCAGTTGTGGAGTGTCTATCATCAAGTGACCCTGCGTAGTAAGCATCAGAGTAGGCAACAAGAGATAGAGAAGACGATGGCTTATAAACAAGTCCTTATACAGGAGCCTTCTTTAAATATCTGAGGATCTGCTCGACGGCTCGGAGATGAGAAATCCAAGGAGAATGCAGGAATAGAGATAGTGGAGAGAGAGAGAGCAAAAGTGCGAAGAGGTTGAGAAAGGCGATGTAGGGATACATAGTTTCCCATGGGATGAGCCGTAGAGGGTGGTGCTTGATCGTCAATGCGCAGCGGAAGCGTGGTGGGCTCATAACCCACAGGTCGAATGATCGAACCTCCCTCTGATACCATGTAGAAAGCGATACATAAGAGAGAGAAAATCACTCTTTTTTGTATTGTTTTTTTTTCAAAGTATAGGAATACATACACTTATATAGAGATAGATGAAGAGATATCTACTTTTACAATGTGGGACTAAAGAAGCTATACATGGGCCAATACATATGGGCCTCCCAAATGGGCTATTTCTATTTTGTCTTTAACAATTTTCACCTTATTAATAGTGTACTTTATACCCCTTTGTTGTACATCTATATTGCACGGGACGAAGACGAGATATGATATGATATGGAAACTAGATTCCTGATTTTCAAAAAAAGTAGGATACGGGATACATTTTCAAATTTAATTATTTAAATATAAATACAAATTAATATGAAAACATGTGTAACATTTATATTCTCCTTAATTTTTTTCAATCATTATATCTCATGTATCATATATTGAATGAAAGACAATTTATCTGCGGCATAAAACATGGCATATTATTGATAGGAATAATAAATGAAACTACATAATTAATTGATTTCCACAGCGCATCACCCAGCCAAATGCATGCCTTTCTCCATATCAACATCACATCTTACAAAAATTTTGAGCATTTACTCAAGGGTATCCAAGAGTGTTCGAGAGTATCTAAAACTTTGTATTTATTAAAATTAAAAAGAAGTTTCCTAACTCTGAAATGTTTAAGATACATCCATATGGTTGTTGCAAGTATCCGAGCTTCATAAGTGTACATGCCTAAACCACCTAACCTTGACCCGGTTGAAGATGTATTAGTCAGAGAAACATCACCTTGCCCATGATCTGCTCCTTCAGATCATTTAATTGAATGTCACGACCTTCTTTCCTTTGTTCAGTATATAATTACTAAGGCCAGCTTTGTTTCAATCAGTTCATCAATGGCCAACTGGATTTTTTTGCATGTTATGGATGAAAAAACGGGGCAACAAGCATGGATGTAGGGAGCTTACATTCAGCTATCTTATTTCAAAAAACGCACTCCA
Organism: Platanthera guangdongensis; assembly: GCA_039583875.1. Lineage (NCBI taxonomy): Eukaryota > Viridiplantae > Streptophyta > Magnoliopsida > Asparagales > Orchidaceae > Platanthera > Platanthera guangdongensis. The sequence goes on along the minus strand of CM077163.1, from coordinate 226,859,282 downwards.
ACCAAGCTTAATGATAGAATCATTCCTTAACCTATTCTTCCTAGTATTGTTATACATCCATCTTAAATTTATTATTTCAACCACACTCAACTAAGTAATCAACAACTTTTTAGAAAGCAAAACTCAAATCCAATATGGTGTCCAGAATGACAAGGCTACACATCTCGTGCAATCAGTTCATAAATGATAACAAGTATAATGGTGATGATCTTGAATATCTTTTGTAATATATTATGAACCAAACATTTTTATTTTTTTCATAGGTGATCTACGAGTACTTTCTATGAGGCCATTTGGTGTCCAGAATGACTAAGGCTACAATTGGTGCAATATTACGGTTGCGCGTGCCGACGGGGTAACAACTAATCATAGCTTGTTATATAAGAGTGCCCTACAGTAGTTCTAGTATAAATATGAGTACGGGGGGGGGGGGGGGCAGTCTTCAGGGTGTTGCTAATTTTGGAAGAAAAGATTTCTCGAAATCCGGCGATCCCCTCATGGTGATGACTCTGTGAGACCCTAAGTGATGACTCCTAAGTATTTTCCTATCATCCTTTGTATCCCTCTTCACCACCGCCCAATCCCCATCCTAAACCACCAACAAACACCTTTAATTTTTTCCATGGAAGCCCACGTTTCAACCCCTGCACTTACTGTTTTCTCCAAGAAGTTCACGTCACAGGCTTCTCACCCTCTTGTTTCCCTCCAAGAAGCTAACACCGCCATCCCCTATTCCTCCCAGGAGAAGCCCGCCTAGCTTCCACTGAAAATCCCATCTGTAACCTTCTTTAAATCCTGCACCCTCCCTCACATGAAGAATTCATTGCAACCCTAATAGCCCGCTATATTCCCCCCCCCCCCCCCCATCTACAAATCACCTCCTTAACTTTTTCCTCACAAACCCTCTCAGAACATCTACACCGTAGCCTCCACCAAAGGAGAAAACCCATAAGCCTTACTTCCAAGAATCCCTCGACTGTTTTTCCAACAAAACCCACGCCCCAATCCCACAACCCAAGCATTGGATGCCACCCTTCCTGCCCCTGTTGCTTACGTCCTTCCCAGACCCAACCAACAGCCCTAAATCCTACCCCCACCTCGCGCGTTCTTGATTCCTTCCATCGTACAACATCCCTTCCTTCTCCAGGTAGCCACAAACCACACATGAGTCGTTGGATCTTTATTGCACGACAACCTCCCTTTACTTCGTGTGTCTTTTTGTTGTTTAAAACTTTAATCCTCTTTATTATTGTATGGTGTTGTGAACCTATATTCTTGTGTATCTATAATATTGTGGAATTTTGTTTTAGATTTTATTGTGATTTGCAAGAGTCATTCACACGCTCTCTCTCTTTGACCTTTCACGGGAGGAAAGCCAAACATGTTTGTTTGAAGAAATAATTTGTCTTGCATAAGTTATTTGCATGTGATTTAATCTTTTATTATGGTGTTATTTTCTTTGTCGGGTTGTGCCAGCATGCTCATATAGTGTTCTCGAGCAATATCATTATCTTCCCCGCACTACACCTATGGTTGCATAATAGTCGCACACTTACGTAGCCTACCTTACTCTAGTCGGTATTTTTTTCATTGGTGTGCGTGCTTGCTTTCACGCCATTCTAGGATTGGTGATTCGGCTCATTGCATTCATTGCATGATTAATTGCATTGCAAGTAGGGATAGGTCATTGTCTGCTCGCCACTTGTAGGCTCGTTCTGCGTCAAATAGTATCAGAGTTTGGTTGCGAGCACTCTTTTGATACACAGTCATCGAGTCTATAGCTTCCCCTATGGCTAGTAACAGGAATCATTCAACACGACTTTATGGTTGTAAAGTTGAGGATCGTTTGAGTCATCATCATTACGTCTCGCCACTATTTGTGGAATCAGAGTCCGCATATGCTCGGCTCAGTAAAGTTTCTCAGAAGGGATCCTTGTACTATTATGATGATCATCCTCGCCCACCATCACACATTTATATGGATCACGTGTACCCTCTGACACGATTTGATTATGTTAGCGAGGACCCTTTGAATGCGTATCAAGAGCCCTACAGTGGTCACCCTCATAAGGATAACATTACGTGTAGAGACCATCCTAGCGCTCTAAACACAAAAATGTCGGAAGCTCAATTTTAGCGATTTGATCACATTAATGCTCAATTTGATCACCTGAAATCTGCTTTTAAAGTAACCAATAGGTTAACACCTTGGAATTTAGGTGAAGCCATCAATGCATCTAGTAGCGTTTCCACTGGCACGAGGGGCCTAACACCTGACTTTGATGAGACGTAGTGCACAATTGATTTTGAAGTTAAGTTTGATCATGATGAGAATGACATTAGTAAAGACTAGTGAGTATGGTCACAGGAGTGAGAGCGAGCCGACCAGTGAAACAATGATATTCATCCCCTACACCTCATTTAGACCTAGTCACGCCTTTCGCTAGAAACCCATTTCTCGACACTCTACCTTTTGACCCACTCTTGAGTATGGGCTCTTCCCACTCTTCCCCTTTCATTCTCCCGAGCCACATCATGATCAAGAGCCAAGAGTGTAGTGTTGATCTAGTAGTATCCGCATCGTCCATATTTGGGGACACTATCCCTTACGATGGTGCTCATTTGGAGGATCATGAGTTCATGAACCTATTGACGGGTTCTTTGACGAGCCCCTTGTTGAGCCACCAATTCCTTGTGAGGATGAGATTCAGATGAGCGACTCATTTACAAGTACTGAATTATTGGCATTTGTTCAATTCTCTCCCCTGATCTTGCTTTAGAGAGAGGATCCCAAGTGTAGCATCAAGTACATAGGGCTTTCCTTAAATACACTTGAACATACTTCCAATGTTTCGAGAATATACCATATGACCCCATGCACTCTTGACGAGTCTCGGGACATCGCCTGCTGACCCACCAAATGATTTTTTTCTTGTTACGGGCACTCCCCACACTCTAGAGTCGCATCCAATCAGTAGTATCTCTGGCATGCACTCATGTGATCGTCACACTCACGACAAATTTTTATACATGCTTCCTGGTGAGCCCGCTGACACATCGCGTATCCTGAGAGATATTTGACATTTTATGAGCTTGTATTTGAGTGCTGATATCTTATGCAGTCATTTGGATACCCGTCTCACACTAGATGTATTTTTCTACACTCTACTGGAAGTGCCTCCGGATAGGCCAACTCGTTTTAGACATAGTTCGTTATTGGATTTCACCTAGAGCACATGTCGTGTGTGTTGTGCTTTATTTACATTACTTTTATGAATCTGTTGAGTTGCTTATTTGTCATTTGCATGAGTCACATGAGTCTGTCCGATGGTTGATCAATAATGATAATGAATCTTATAAATCTCATGCAGATAACCACAGACATGAGCATATATTTCATGAAGGTGAGCATGTGGTGCTGAGAATTCACGCTAAGAGGCTCCCTCTGAGGCCTGCTAAGAATTTGAGCGTTAGGTGTATGAGTCTCTATATAATGAAGAGAAGGATCAGAGCAAATTCCCACGAGCTTGATATCTCTAAGAGTATGGATATCCATCCCGTATGTAACATTGAGGATCTGGTGCCATGCTACAAGCCTCTTGAGTATGTGGACCCGTGTTATGGACACCCCCCGGAGCCTATACGACCACATCCCCAATCCTGCATCTAGTCCACTCCTGAGCCCCACCCACCTTTGAATCAGTCGTCTATGACTTTACCGTCTGCACCTGCAATCACATCGGGACTACTAGCACATCATTTGATTTTTAAGAGCATTATTGACACCGTGGCTCACGAGTGCATAACCACGCCTGATGATCAAACACAAGAGTACCATTAGAGAGGATGCTCTGTTATCGACAATACATGGACGACCTTTGATGGTCCACATCAATTCTTTCCTGACCGACATACACTGAGAGGATTTTGATCTATATTCATCAGGAGATGAATTCTTTTAAGCCGGAGAGAATGATGAGGATCGACGACGCAGATCCGCGATGGATCACGAGTTTTAGACCTATTCAGGGCCGATTAGCGCCTGCCATTTTTGGTGTCTCCAGATCGTTGACCTGACTCTGTGGATGCATCTGAATTTTTATTTACTCTCATTTTCATATATTATATTATTGTTTTCAGGTATTCTTTAATGCAATCGGGCCCATTACATTGACGACCAATCATAACCATTGATGTAAGTATGCCATAGAATAGTTCTATTATAAATAAGAGTACGAGGGACAGTCGTCGGACTATGCTTATTTTGGAGGAGAACATTTCCCAGAATCCAACTATCCCCTCACGGCGACGTCTCCACAAAATCCTAAGTGACAACTCTTAGGTATTTTTCTATCACCTTTTGTATTCCCTTCTCCGCCACCGCCCATTCCTCTTCCTAAACCACCAATAGACACCTTTAATTTTTCCCTGGAAGTCCATGTTTCAGGCTTTCAACCCCTAGACTTATTGTTTTGTCCAGCAAGTTCACGCCATAGATTTTTCTCCCTCATGTTTCGCTCTAAGAAGCCCACGCCACCATCCCCTATTTCTCCCTAGAGAAGCCAACCTTGTCTCCACTGAAAATCCCATCTGTAACCACCTCTATATCCCGCACCCTCCCTCACAGGAAGACTATTATGCAACCCTTACAATTCACTACTTTTTTCCCCTGCCGTCTACAAATCTCCTGTTTCACCTTCATTACTTTTTACCCCTGCCGTCTACAAATCCCATGCTTCCCCACAAACACCCTCCCAGAACATCTATGCCCTAGCCTCTACCAAAAGAGAAAAGCTGCAAGACTTTCTTCCAGGAATTCCTCGACCTTTCTCCTCGCAAAACCCATATCCAATCCCACAATCTAGCCATTGGATGCCACCCTTCCTGCCACTGTTACCAGCTTCCAGCCCTAAATCCAGACTCCCCCCCCCCACACACACACACACCTCCCGTGCTCAGATTCCTTCCACGGTACAACACCCATACAACGCCCCTTCCTTCTCCAGGAAGCCACAAACCACCCGCGAGTCACTGGATCTCCATTGCACAATAACCTCCCCTTACTCCGTAAGTGTTTTTGCTATGTGGAACTTAAATTCTTTTTGTTATTGTATGGTGTTGTGAACCTATATTCTCGTGGATCTATAATATTGTGGAATTTTGTTATAGATAGTCTTGTGATTTGTTGGAGCTATTCGTTGCGTGCTCTCAATTTGGCCCTCCACGCGGAGGAAGCCAATGCCTGTTTGCTTAAAGAAATAATTTTGCATTGCCTAAATTATTTGCGTGTGATTAAATCTTTTATTATTGTGTTTTGTTTTCTCCGCTAGGTTGTGCACGTGTGTTCATATAGTGTTCTAGGACAATACCATTATCTTCCCCGTACTACACCGAGAATTGCATAATAGTCGCACACTCACGTAGCGTCGTAGCCTACCCTATTCTAATATGTATTTTATTCATTTGAATGTGTGCTTTCTTTCACGTCATTCTTGGTTTGGTGATTTGGTTCATTGCATTCGTTGCATGATTCTTTGCATTGCAAGTTGGTTTAGGACATCACGTGCCCGCCTCTTGTAGACTCAGCCTGCTTTCGGTGGTGGATGACATGATGCGCTGAGCCAATTAGACATGTTGACACAACTCTTTTTAATATATTTAAAATCTGATTGTATGTTTTTTGTCTTGTTCGTGTTTGAAGTATGTATACTAATACGTGTACACGTAGTGGTCAACCCTCATTAAAATTTCATCTTATGTATTTTTCCCTTCAAAGCTGGTGGACCTATAACATTCGGAGTTCGATGAGGGCGGGGGTATCTTTAGGGTTGTGAAACTCATATAAAGGCAACTCCTGTTAGACTTCTATGATGTTAGACTTCTATGATGTTAGACTTCTATGATGTTAGACTTCTATGATGTTAGACTTCTATGATGTTAGACTTCTAGGTGAAGAGGTGGATGAATGAACTAAATCACATTGGGATTGAAGGAAAAATTATTGTGTTTAAATTATAATTTGGGCACTCAAATATCAAAGGCTCATTTCAAGAGCTAGTGATAGAGTTTTGTTAGGAACTCATTAATTAGCATGATCAAGTGAGAGTAATTTTGAGATGAATGACCTCCTAAAAAGTACTCGTAGATCCCTTGTGAAAAAAAAAAATGTTTAGTTCGTAATATATTACAAAAGATATACAAGATCATCACCGTCATACTTATTTATCATTTATGAACTGATTGCATGATATGAACTCGAGAGGAATCTGACAAGGGGGATGACCGGCGAAGGTGAGGAGCAACCCTTATTTTCCATTCATCCAAGAATACAAAAAAGAGTACAACACACCTTTTTTATATGCGCGGGGTGCGGATAATGAAAACAATGCGAAAATAAAGCGCACACAATAGAAAATAACATAACAACATGCAAATAAAATAATCATGTCGTTGACGCATCTTCGCGGTCTCCGCCTCTCGGACCCATCATCGCCTTCCTTTGTCTGCGTCCTCGCTCCGACGTCTTGACTGCGTGTGCGCTATGTTATGAAAGGCGCGCCTCAGGTGCAAGGCTCCAGGCTCACTAGGCTCAGAGGTTTGCGCCTCTGTACGCCTTATTTACGCCTTTAGAATATAAACTGAGCCCCTGAGTGAGATTTTTGTTGTAAATATCTTTCTTCAAAAATTAAGAAAAAAATAATTTAAGAACTCAATTTTTTTTATTGATTTATTGTTCATGAAAGATAATTGTACGTTGTGACTTAGATATGATGCAAGTGACCACATTGATTCTATTTTTTAAGAGATACAAACGGTAGTAATGAATGATTAATTAGTACACTAAATGAAAAATTTAATCAAGAAGCTGAAGTGATGTTTGCTGTTGATTATTTAAAATGAATGTGGTTGCGCCTTGCCTTCGTCAGGCGTGCGCCTGCTCCTTGAGCCTTGCGCCTAGGCTCCAAGACCTCTTTGCGCCTTGGTGCGCCTTGCGTCTTTAATAACTAAGCGTGTGCGTGTCTTGTCGGCATGCACAACCGTAACAATGCCGCCGTCTGAAAAATATGTCTTGTCCCCAAGGCAGTAGTCGGAGGACTGACAGGATAAGTGATCCTGAGGCTGCCACGTAGCTTCGGACTTTAGACGATGAGACCCAACAACAAGGACCTCGTGCAAGCCAGAGCCTTTCGGAAAGTGGTAGCGACAATCAAGTAGCTTGGCTGGGTAGAACGGTGTCAACTGCCGTCTTTCTTCTGGACTAGAGAAGGCTGAGCTGATGGCAATCCTGTCGGAGGCTGGATGATGTCAACAAGCGCATTAGAAGATTCTTGGTGGTCCGTCGGAATGGAAAGAGGTATAATAGACGGGCCCGGGAGGCCCCACAGCCCCGCAGGGAGGTCGACGTTCATGGTCCACTGGATCGTGCAGAGGGAGATCAGAGAGCGCATAGAGCGGGGTCACCGTCGAGGCGACATGACTGACCCTCGTGTAGGAACTGCATGGACATAGTCTCCTAATTGACCCATACCTCGCCGAGCATGCAGAGCCATGCTACCCCCAGAATGGCATCGGAACGGCCGAAACAGAATGCGTAAAAGTCTGTGGTTACATAATAAGACCCCACAAAAAGAGAAACGACAATGCAATAACCCTGAGTTGGTCGGTGGCGCACATCGCTCATACAGACCGTAACATCAAGGGAGGGAACCAAGGGAAGACGGAGCTGCTGTGCCAGATGCTCAAAGATGAGGCTGTGACTTACGCCGCTGTCCACCATGATGATGATCGGGCGATCCTGCAGTGTGCCCGAGAGCTGCATGGTCTGTTGGCCAGGGATCCCACCAGTCCAACATGCGAATAAAATAATCGTGTCATCAGCGCATCTTCGGACTCTCCTCCTCTCGGACCCATCATTGTCTTCCTCCGTCTGAGGCCTCTCCCCGGCTTCTCGAGTCTCGACTGCGTGTGCGTAATGTAACAAACTTGATTACATTAAACAGTAACTGAAAAACAACAATATAATATATGAAAATGCAAGTAAACAAAAGTCCTGACGCATCCGCAAAGTCAGATCGTCGATCCGGAGACGCCAAATATGGCAGGTAACCAATCGGCACTGAATGGACCCAAAACTCATGCTCCACCATGGCTCTGTGTCGCTGATACCCATTACCACTCATTAAAAGGTCCAATGCCTTGGCCCACTTCAAATGTGTGTGAAACTAAAACTAGAATTGAAAATGCATGAACTAGAATGTTAAAACAAATAAATAAAAAGTAGACAAGAGTACAATAATAGGAATACAAGTAATACCAAGGGGAAGCTCAATAATTGCTTTGGATTTAATGTCTAAGCCACGACGTTTGCAACGTTCATGCAAAGCTTTCAGTAGCTCTTCAAGGTCAGATTGAATCCGATCAGCACGAACCTAGAAAAACAGAAGAAACTTAAGTTGGTTAGCCATGGACTTGGAGGGTATGAAAAATAGTAAACTTAAAAGAAGATTAACCTGAAGGAGTCCATCAGAACTTCCACCTCTCTCCATATTAATAATTGCATTTTGCAGGTCCAATTTCCTTCCCTGTAATTCAATATGGTAACTTCTAGATGTAACAAGAATGCATTTCAATAGGGGGAAATACTAATAGTGGCTAAAAATTGATTTCCCAGCAGACCTCAGCCAAGTTTTTTGAAGTACCTGAATGTCACGAAAAGTAGCCTCTTCTACAGTTAATTTTGAAGCTACTTCGGCAACTTGCTTGTATTTCTCTTCATATTTCTTTGCCAGTGACTCAACCTGCAAGTAAGCATACTTGTTTTTTTTCCTTTGCAACAACAAAACAATAAAGGTAATTCAAGAATCTTAATATGAACAATAAAGGTAATTCAAGAATCTTAAAATGTGTAACAAACATACTGATGATCATGTAAACACTCCAACAGTAGCAGGTTTGCATGAAAAAGTAAAAGATAACAGAAATGTAACCAAATGAGGTTGCTGAGGTCCTTGATAAATCAGCCACAAGGAGAAGTCATTTCAAGACATTTTGGACTTGTTGGGCCATGAAATAAAAAAAACGCTTTAGTTTTAGTTCTCCTCCTCATCAAGTTGGGTTAAGGGTTTTGATGCTCCCCTCAAATCCCAGTCTCCGGCAGCCCAAGGAAAAGGCACCATTTCAGGCAGCCAAGGAGAAGGCACCATTTCAGGCAGCCAAGGAGAAGGCACCATTTCAGGCAGCCAAGGAGAAGGCACCGTTTCAGGCAGCCAAGGAGAAGGCACCGTTTATTTTAGTCATCATCTTCTACGCCTTTGGTCGTAGCCGACAGAGTCAAAGAGCACTTCCATCTAGAGTTGAGACTATCACCTCCACCGATTCCTCAACCACGATTTTGAATCTCCCAAAGAGGTTTGTGGCATTTGGTATCAAAGATTTGTGATCCCACCTCCTCGCCGTTCGCAGACGCATGCACTCACTTGCTGAAATCTCCTCCCTTACAAATTCCAAGTGGTCTTGCACATTGACTCTTCTATAAATAGAGAAAGAGCCCGTCTCTGGGACGAGGAGGTAAGCCATCCCCGTCAAGAACGAAGACCCCATGCTCGCCTTCATCCAAAAATCGGCGCCACGACTTCCAGCTCGACTCTATCAAAGAGTTCCAGCTATTTTTGATCAGACCACAACGAGCTCAGATATTCTGTTTGTACTCGTTGTCCATTCCCAAAGATCTGACAAAGCTTGTGCGCTCCTCCAGGGCCACCTATGCGGACGTAAGAGCCTAATTTTGTATGTGAGTGGGCCCACACCTTTGTCGATCTTCCCACAATGATCTTCCTCGAGCTCGATCTTCCTATTGTCCCGGTCAAAATACCATGAGGAGCACGCCAACTGCTCGAGGACGGCACCTTCAGTTCAATCGAGTCGCACGCTCTCTTTCTGGACACTCATCGCTTCTCCCATCAAATCGATGTTTATTTCCCTCAAGTCCAGAGCTCTATTTGGCCCAATGCCACCTTTTTTATTTTCAAGGCCAGTTGCAAATTATATTAAAAAATTAATCTGATTAGTTGAAATGAGTTGTCTATGCAAAGGGGTGAGTCCTGGCGAGTATGAAGACAAACATGTGATGCTACATAATATACTGGAAATCTCGACGGAAACATGAACCACAGTATCGTAGCTCCATGCTTGGATAAGCAAACTGACAGAGTCACATTGAACGGATTCGACTCCCCGTGCGAACGGGCTGCTAGGCCCCAATGTCAACTGCCAGAGGACAATCGAAGATCCTAACTAACCAAAAAAAAGTCTAGCGGCATTAGACTATACCGATCACTGGACCAATCGGGGCCCGATCTGAATTGTCAAAGACACTCCACCAGCTCCTACACGCCCCATTGTCCTCTCAATAATCACTATACCATCAGCATTTTCCCTTGTTCCCTCCCAGCAGTTCGCAGAACAAGCACCTCGTCCACCAAGCCCGGCGATTACACTCGGAACCGTACAATTACTAGACTTCGCGGTTGATGCACCTTTGTCGCATCTTAAGTCATGCATTTCAATTTTTCAGCATTTATTTATTTATTATCGTGTATTCTTTTCTCTCACCCGCTTTTATTTGTAATTGTTCAACTCTTTGGGTTGACCGTCCGATGAGATCTTCAATAAAAAGGTCCGGTAATTATGGTAGTTAGGGCGTTAAAGACAAGCTTAAATTATTTAAGAACGCATAAAATTAATCAAAAGCAAAGCAAGTAAAAAAACATTTGAGGAGATAATCCTATTTAAAAATTAAACTGTCATCTGAAATGGAAGAGAATATTGTAAATTTGCTTTCATGTATAAAAATTGGAAAAAAAACTCGGATTTGGAAAATAATAAATGGGTGTATGTTGGGAAAGAATTGTTGCCATCACCTATTAAAATCTCACAACTAGGAAGAAACGGACAAGACCGGACATAGCAGGAATTAATTCTTAATTAATTCCTGCAATTGTCGATGAACTCTCATCCCCCGTGTAACCCGCCCTGCTGACGCAACCAGCCGCCTGGAAGAAATCCGACTGCATTCCACTGTCGCTCAATTCGCTCGACACTGATTACAACAGCAAGCCCCACTCCGTCAAGGCCCAATCTTCCCTCTGGAGACCCACTCTACCTCAGTTCGTCGGTAGAGCATACGCACCAGAGCGCTGAATTCTTGTTCCACGTCGCCCCCCTCCATCCGCACCCCAGTGAGTTGTCGACCTCTTCTACACTCGGAGATAACCCTCCCTAATCGGGCGATGTCGACTCCAACAACCCAATTGCAGCACCCACCAGTAGCGACTTCGGCCATCAGCGCCAGCTGGGATCGTCACTCTTCCCTGGCGCCGATTGTTCTTGCTGCGAAAGAGTCGTCGTCGACATCAGCACCCTGTTCTGGCTAGGGCTGATATCGAGTCGAGTTCGAGCGATTTTGGCTCAGCTCGAAATCGAAATTTTCGACTCGAACTCGGCTCGAAATCGACTCGAAATCGAAATAGATTTCGAGTCGAGTCATCTCGACTCGAAATGACTCGATTCCGGGTCGGCTCGAAATCGAATCGAGTTGGCTCGAAATCGAATCGGGTCGGCTCGAAATTGAGCAATTTTTCGTTGTATTTCTAGTTTGCTCAAAATTAAACTGGACAACCTATAAATTTAGCAAATGAAATACTTAAATCCTTCATTCTTTTTATTTAGGCTTAAATTTTTTTATTTTTTATCTTAAAATAAGAATATATTAGTAAATACATGATTTTTTAAATTAATTCGAGTTGATTTGAATCATATTTCGAGCGATTCAGGGCTCGCTCGAAATCGACTCGAAATCAGATTCGAGTCAAATTGAATCGACTCAAATTGAGTCAAATCAATTTTAACCGATTCCGATTCGGCTCAATTTTCAAACGATTTTCGAGCGACTTTCGAGTTTCGAATAATATGCTCAGCCCTAGTTCTGGCACCCTCTTTGTTACTCTTCCAGTCGACAAGAGGAAACATCGGCAAGAACGAGCACACTTGCTCGTCTGGTTGACCCGTCAACTACATCTGCCCCTCCATGAGTGAGGCTGATCTCTTGTGGTAACTTTAACTGTTCTCTTGCTCGCAACTATTTGGCTTTAAATTTATGCGTATCTTAAATGATTAAAGAGCTTGCCTTTGAACGTTCTCACTACTTTAATTTCCATTAATTTCATAAATTATTGCTTGTGGATTGTGTTTGTTGTTATGCGAAACTCACTTGGATTCAATTCATTAGATGCTAAGGAATCTCTCTCAAATAACGATTAACGGACTTTGGGAAACTCATCGCTACGACTGTTGACCGTGAACTTGATTTGGGGAATCTCGACCCTCTTTAAATTAAATCTAGATCATAACGAGCAACTATTTTCAAAACCCCAAATTTATTTCATAACAAATAAAATATTTTTGATTAAAATTACTAAATTTTTAAAACCCTAATTTGAGTCTACATCAATTTGGTATCAGAGAAATTTGATTCACTCCTATTGTGAATCGGTCGATTATGTATTTTTGATAAAATTTGTATCCATATATATAAAAAATGGTCTACTAATTTTATTTTAATCTTTATTTTTTAAAAAAAATAACTATGGTCTTTTAAATTAAAAACTTTAGTTTTTTAAAAAATTTAAAATCTTTATCATATTTTTTTAAAAAAAAATTATAATAATTTAAAATAATTGAGTTATTATTATCATTATTATTTTTTTTTTAAAAAAAAGAGTTTGTTGTTTTGCAAAAAAGGAGGATTTTAAAATCGATTAATATAATTTTTGAGAGATTAAAACAAATTCAGGGGAGAAAATGGTCGACTTTTTAGAATTTAACGAAGACTAAAGAATAATTTGAAAGATTTGAATGTTCAAATAAAAAATTTAACTGAAACGATAGCGTCCAAGGATTGGAAATAATATATTTATGAGACAATATATTATAATATATTGTAAGCAATATATTGTATTGTACAATTGACAATAGCAACTCATTGTAATATTATTTTGACAATAATATTGTAAATTTAAAACATGCCTTCCATTCTAAAACCCGATCGACAAATGCATCATATTTGTCCATTCCAATGAACTATGAGCCACGCCTGTCCATTCTAAAACCTAATCATGCCTTCCCCGCTCGTTCAAAACATGGAAAACCGTGGCAGCACATCATTCACCCGCTCGATCTCCCCGCTGCTCTAGGGCAACGAGGAAGAACTCTACGCCGTGGAATGTCGAAAGCCCTCCAGCACCTCAACTCCTGTCCGCTCCACACATCGTCGATGCCCGCTAGATCTCTCTATTTAGTGGCAGTAACTCCTCAACACCCATCGCAACTGGACTTCCTCGCCCCATCGCAGGTCCTTCTCTTCCTGACAACCTCTTTTACTTCTCTCACCATCGCATTTTAGGGCAACCAATCCATCTTCCCCTTCACTCTCCTCTTCAAACAAAATCGAGAATTATGAAATTTGGCTTTGGTGTCTGTTGTCGTGAATGAAGAAACAATTGGTAATGAAAACCAAAGTGATGAGGATGAGTTAAACTTTTGAAATGCTATATTATGGCTTTGTTTGAGAAACCGGTGTCGTTTTAAAAGTGGGAGGTTTAAAATGGAGATTCAAAACAGTTTTTTCAATACTGGATTTTCAAAACTGAGGTTCTGTTTGGAAAACCTTCGGTTCGATGACGGTTTAAAAATTATATCCTAAATTATCACTCCTTTTCTATTTAAATTATATCAAAAATTGTATTTTAATTATATTATTACTCCCCTCTTATTAAAAATTATATTTTACTTGTATTAAATTATATATTTTACTTGTATTACCCAGTCCTGCACAAAAAGATTGTCGGGCCGGGTCCGGGACCGGTCTTTTAAAAGACCGGTCTTTTGGCCAACCGGTCCCGGACCGGTCCCGCTCAAACCAATCCCGGTCCGGGACCGGTTCTCCTCCTCTGGAGGAGGACCGGCGGGGACCGCAGGACCAGTCCTAACCAATCCCGGACCAGTCCCGGACCGGTCTTTTTTACAAGTCTTTTGTCCGGTCTTTTACTAAAATGTCTAAAAATGATCGGTCTCTTACTAAAATTACTAAAATGACCGGTCTTTTACCAGTCTTTTGATCGGTCCCAGTCCGGGACCGGTCTTTTACCAGTCCCGGTCTGGGACCGGTCTTTGATGAAAAAAGGGGACTCCTTGGGACTCCTGGGACCGGTCCGGGACCGGACCGGTCCTCACCTGGACCGGTCCCTAGCCGGTCCTAACCGGACCGGTCCCAACCGGACCGGTTAGGACCGGTTTTTTTGTGCACCACTAGTATTACCCCGTACGCAAACCATTATTATATACTATTCATCTTCTTCACAATTACCAATGTGCAGGGAAAGCTCTGCCATTATCATTCTCGATCTGCAAGCTCCATGAACGGAGAAGATAGATGCTCGTCGTGGAAACCCTGTGGGAGGAGGAACGCTAGGAGGAGCTCGACGTGTAAGCCCTGAGGGAAATAAAAAAATCAAAATAAAATCAAAACGGCTGTTTCGGACGGCCGCTGGTGCTCGGAGGGCCAACGCCAAAACGGCCGAAAATCCCCCTTTCACGCCGGTAGTTTTAAAACGGAGATCGCGTCGGTTACCCAAACAGTTCAGCTCTGGTTCAGCCTGAACAAAATGAGGAGAAAACGGGTTGTCAAACGAAGCCTAAATTGTCTGTTTGTAACTTTGAATATTGGATTTTGAAACTTTTGAAATGCTATATTATATTATCTGTTTGAAACTTTTCAAAAAATTACAATATATCGTATTTGTATTTCTAGCATTTACAATACAATATATTGTATTGCTTGTAACTTTGAATATTGGATTTTGAAACTTTTGAAATGTTATATTATATTATCTGTTTGAAACTTTTGAAAAAATTACAAAATATTGTATTTGTATTTCTAGCATTTAAAATACAATATATTGTATTGCTAGCATTGCAATATCAATATAGTGTATAGTTAGCATTATAATATCAATATATTATATTGTTTATTCTCAAAATTACAATACAATATCAAATAGTATTATTTCAATCCCTGATAGAGTCTCTCCCCCATGTATTGCAAGAAAAGAACACTAATCCTAAAAGCTTTGAGCACACACATCCGAGAGATTTTTACAAACAACTAGGAGCTGATGAATGCTTAGATTGGTGTCATAACATATAATAGTTTATGAGCCAAAGTCAAGTACCCTTGAGTAGACAAATTGAGTATGTGACCCGTAAACTTAAGGGACCCGCCTTATAATGGTGGATGCAACTTCAACACATGAGAGATAAGTTGTGGTTGCTTCCAATCACTACTTGAGTTGAGTTCAAATCAGAGCTGCGCAAACACTGTCACTCTCGATTATCTCCAAATTTTATATCGTAGATTTCAAAATCTACAACAGAGAGGCTTGTCGGTCGATGAGTACACTAATGAATTTATAGTCCTTCAATCTAGACTAGATATTCAGGAGGGTGATGAGATGAATGTATCTCGTTACCTGCACGGGTTACACTACTCCATTAAGGTTCAACTAGAGTTGCACGGTTATCACAATTTAGAAGAAGTTACAAGCATGGCTCTTAGGGTGGAGTCTGAGTTTAGGTCTGCTGGTAGGCATCTTGTTAGTTTTGTCGTTACCCCAATTTTTAAGGACATAGATTTCTCCAGTGTTACAACCCACACAATCACACTATCCCAATTTAGCTCCACGGTAAAAATCCCAACAGTCGAGGAGTCTCTTCCTGAACCCCAACTCCAGAAAGAAGAGATTCTTACTGTAATACCCGAACAATTAACATGTTTATATTTTGTAAAATAAAAATATTATGTGAATACTCCCGATGAGGAAAGAACAATGCCAGTGTCGACTTGTTTTGATGTTCGGAATTTTTGTGTGTTTGGGAGGAATTGGATGAACTGGCTGTGTAAACTTGTTGTGTTAAACTTGTTGTGTTAAGTGCTGAACCGGTTGGACCGGTAGGTTGACCGGCTGCTTTGAGTTCAGCGGTGGCCTATTTTTCCCGTGCTTTAAAGTATCGGGTTCGATTCCTGTCTCTTCATTTTCGACGGAAGAAACCACGGAAGCCGCTACCGCCGCTTGCTCTATTGGGCTCGATTCTTCTCCGATTTTTGTGATTCTTCTTTCAATCGTGAGGTAATCTCCTTCCCTCAACTCCTCTTGTGTCGATTTTGCAGATGGTGTATGGATTTTTTGATGGGTGAAAACCCTAGGGTTGGGGTTTTGGTTTTCTTCACCTCCTTTTATAATTAAAAGTTCTGAAACCCTAGACCCATTGTTGGGAGAGATGAAACTAGGGTTCCAATTAGAGTTTGGTTTTGTCTTGATCTCCTTGTATTTGTATGTGTGTCGGTTGTGCTTGGACAGTGCTGTGTGTATGTGTGTATGTCGGCTGGACTGTGTGTGTGTGCCGGTTATGCTTGGACAGTGCTGTGTGTATGTGTGTATGCCGGCTAGACTATATAAATTTCCATGATGCTACAGTTTATGTTTGGGCTGCAGTGTTGGTTGTCCGGCCATGTTTGAAGGGAATTATACTGAATATGATACTGAATATAAGCTGCTGTTCATAACACTTGGTGTTGTCATGGTGACAACCCTTGCGGTTGTGGATCGGAGCAACAGGGATTTGAATGATACACGGTCAAATTGAGTCACCCACACTAGTCCTGTCCTACACAACTCCTAAATGTCGTAGTTGTAACCGTCGTAGAAGTCAGCTCGTAAATATTAAGACGCAATTCTAAGGTAAATGATATTTGATACTGCAGAGAATGGCGTCCGGCGATAGGCGCGATGTGACTCCTTCGAGAGACAAGGGCAAAGGAAAAGTTGGGGTGAGTCCTTACTACTTTTTGGTGAACTGTTAAACTAAGTACTTCTTGTTATTTATCACTGAATATATGAATCGCCGAAAACGCTAACTTGGTTTAGCGAGCGATAAATTTCTGAGGGGAAAACATTCACATAAATCTTATTTGTTAAGAAAATGAAATGAATCGAAAAGATAGAATGGAATTGAAAATTTAGATAGCGTCGACGCATCGAGAAGCTAAGGGTCGGCCTAGTAGGGGGGGATACTTCAGACTCCTACACCTCGTGAGAGGGGTAGAACTCTCACACCTCGTAGGAGGGGTCGAACTCCTACAGAAGATGAAGAGAATCCAATTTAGGCGGCGCGGAAGCCTGCTGCGCATGAGAGCGCCCTAAAGTGGATATTGATATGCAGGGTCGACGGACCCAGATGATTGAGATATTTGAATGACTCTTAGTCTTTCGAGGAACGCACTGCGAAATAATGGAAATTTGATAAGAAATATGATAAATGAAATATGAATTGATATCAGAATAGAATTGTTGATTTTCCCTGTTACTTGCTTAGAGACATGTTCATATATGTTTATTACTGCTGACTCTTTTGTCTACTTGCAGTGTAAAGATTCGGAAAAGGGTACGGAATTCACTTAGTTTCAAAACTAATTGGTTCCAAAATTTTCTTTCAGGAGCCGAGTACCAGCGTACTATACCCCGCTAGGCGGGCTCAGACAGATGCAGACCGAAGACCAACTGATGACGTGGCTCGTCCACGGGTTAGCTTGAGTTTTTCCATGTACATTGATAGCTAGTTAGAATGTAATAAATGTAGACAGTTTCGTACCTGACTTTGAGATAGTGGATATATTCTATAATGATATGTGATGTTTTATTTTCTCTGGTACACCCTGTTATTATACTGTTGCGTATAGTTATATGAAAAATCCTCTATGAAAGAATGACTTAAATTGTGGCGGAGTCGGGCCGTTACACTTACTCGTATTTATAACATAACAATTGAAGTAGCGGCTCCACTTGCCCCCATTAAATCATCAATTGTAGTCACTGAGTTTCTTCTGGAGTCCCTGCTCCAAGAAGTTGTTAGCGACGTGTAACTCACCCTAGATGACACAAACTCGAACTCTGAAAAAATCTCAAGTCGCCTAGTTTCCTATCGCTGCCTACTCTTGAGGCCGCAGGAAGTTTGTCTGACGATCACTTATCACTCACATTAGAGTCATCATATTATATTGATTTTATATTTAAGCAACGTCATTTTAAATCACTACATTATCCATGTATCTGATGAACTCTATTGTCAAATTCTCGATATTATTACCAAAATTATAATTGAAAAGATAGAGTGGATGCCCAAAAATTTTTACTCCAAACAAAGACACGCTTTAAAGGATTTCTTTGGAAATTTTTAAAAGATAAAATTGAAATACACTTTAAATTTGTAATATTAAGTTAGACGTGAGCGAATTTTTGAAATCACAACAATATATTAACTATTTTACGTCGTATTTTGGAACATACTAAGGGGACGAATGGACACCAAGCTCGAGTCTAGTAGTGCTTACCACTCTCTAACCGATAAACTAACTGAAATAGTTAATCCAAGTTTGGAGAACTTTCAAAGGTGTTTAATCAGGGAGAATCTAAAGCAATGAGACTTTATACCTCCACAGACAAATTTTAATTGTAATAATTCTAAAAGCCACTGTCTTTGTATATCTCCTTTCGAGATTTTTTATATGTTACCCCGCTCACCTGATCGCCATCATCTTTCATTGCATGAACGTATTTCCTTCAATACGCAAGCTCATATTAATTATTTAAGAAAACTGCATAAAATTACTGCTAATATTTTTCGAGCAACCTTTGAACATTACAAACTCACGGTCGGTCGTTAATGTCATGAGTTGTACTTTTCAAAAGAAGATCTGGTGATTGTTTACAGCATGAGGTTTGGTCTAGTTCATGATCAGAAGCGCATTGGGGCACCAGTTGAGCCACCTGTCAAGGCCCCAGATATTTCACCCGATCTAGCACCAGCAACGATGTCAGAACTTTCCATTGCTAATTTTTGCGAAGTCTCGTCGAGAGAATTGATGCATTCTTTCTCGCATTGATGCATTCTTTCTCGCATCTTGAGTCACGCATTTTAAATTTTCAGTATTATTTATTATTGTGTATTCCATTCTCGCACCTGCTTTTATTTGAAATTGTTCGACTCTTCGGGTTGATGGTCTGATGAGATCTTAAATAAAAAATCCGGAAATTCCAATTGTTAGGACGTTAAAGGCAGGCATAAATTATTTAAGGACGCATAAAATTAATCATAAGCAAATCAAGTAAAAAAATATTTGAGGAGATAATCCTATTTGAAAATTAAACTGTCATCTTAAATGGAAGAATATATTGTAAATTTGCTTTCATGCATAAAAATTGGAAAAAAAAACCCGGATTTGGAAACTAATAAATGAGTGTATGTTGGGAAAGAATTGTTGCCATCGCCTAACAAAATCTCACAGCCAGGAAGAAACGAACAAGACCGGACACAGCAGGAATTAATTTTAATTAATTCTTGCAATTGTCGGTAAACTCTCTGTTACGTGCTCGGAATTGCGAGTGTGTGCTCCGAAGAAGAGGAGGGAAGTCCTCAAGGGAGGAGGGATTTCAGCGAGCTATGGCGGCGGCGGCTGGAGGCGTGCGAATCGGCGGAGGCGGCACAGTAGAATCGCGGTTTTTGTGATTTCCTGCGGGAGAGGAAGTCGGCTAGGGCAACCCGGCGAGATAAGCACGGTAGAGAGAGAGAGAGAGAACTAGAGAGAGGGTTAGAGAAAACAAAATAAAAATACTTCTTGCTTACTTGTCTTGGCCACACACACACATATATAGTTCATAATAGTGCCCCCTCCTTGGGCTTAGACATGGAGGATCAATTACGCCTACAAAAATATAAAGACGACTAGATAAATAGTACGCGGCATGCGCGACCAAGGCGGGACCAAGGCGAAACCGTAACATCTTCACCCTACCCGACGACAAGCTTGGTCTGTAGTGACGGTGGACGTCGGATCTCCCGTGTCAGTGTCAGCATCCCGTTCAGAAGCCGAGTCGTCGACCTCCAACCAGAAGAGGCGCTTGCAGCGATGTCCACGAAAAAATGGCTCGTCGCAGTTGTAACAGAGACCCTTGGCACGGCGATCATTCATCTCCTGTGGCGACAGTCGTCGAATGGTAGGTGGGCGGTCGGCGTCGCGGTCTGGGGCGATGAGACTGGCTGTGGTCGATGACATAGGCCGCAGAGGACGCTTGGACCACTCGGCGTCCTGGTGATGTAGATGAGGGCAGTCCAAAAGCAGACGCTTCTCGCAAATGCGAGCCAAACTCATGGCTGTGGTCAGATCTGCGGGAGCCTGAAATTCGACGTCCATGCAGAGGCGTTCATGGAGTCCCGCCGTGAAGATGGACACCTGCTGTGTCGGAAGAACAGTGGTAGTGCAGGCCAGGAGGACTTGAAACTGTTCAAGGTACTCGTCGATCGGACCAGTCTGCCGGATGGAAATGAGATCCTCCAAGGGATTGCTGTGGAGGGGTGGCCAAAAGCGGAGGGTGTAGTTCACCTTGAAATCTTCTCAAGAAAGGAGTATTTTCTCCCGTTGCAGTTGAGAAAACCAAAGTTGTGTGGGGCCCATCAGGTGAACGACAGCAATGTTGAGCCACTCGTCCCAAGGGGTGCGTTGGTGGGTGAAGAACTGCTCGCAACGAGAGAGCCAAGCTAAGGGGTCTTCGTGGCCGTCGAATATTGGAAAATCCAGCCGCAAGTATCGTGGCACCCCGTTGTCGTCATGCCGCAGGGGACAAAACTCTGGCAGGGTTGGCGGAATCGGCGCTTCACTGGAGGAACCCGTGGCCGGTTGGGTCGGTTGGGCCGGTCAGTTAGCCGCTAGTTGGGTGGTGACGGCGGCAATGAGTGTGTTGTTGCTATCCATGAGGAGCTTGGCGAGAGACTCGAAAATCTGCGAGAGGGAGGGTTGATCGGTGATTGCGTGAGGCGGAGGTGGTGGGTTAGCGGCACCGGAGGGAATGGAGGTAAATGGTGTCGGTGGCGGAAGTAGTCCGATAGAGGTGGCGAGTAAGGGGCCCCCGTCGAAGGAGGAGCAGAGAAAGATGCGCGGGGAAGAGGGGCCGACGGTGAGCGGCCGGTGCGAAGCCGGGTGCCGAGGGTTTGACTGCGCGGAGGGGTCGTGCGGGCCGGAGGAGGTCGGGGAGGGGCCGGACGGGCCGCAGCTGGTCGGGAAGGGGTTGTGCGGGCCGGAGGAGGTCGAGGCGGCGCTGTGCGGGCCAGAGATGGTCGGGGCGGAGCTGTGCGGGTCGGGGTTGGCCAGGGGGGCGTTGTGCGGGCCGGAGTTGGTCGGGGCGGCGTTGTGCGGGCCGGAGTTGGTCGGGGCGAAGTTGTGCGGGCCGGAGTTGGTCGGGGCGGAGCTCCGTCGAGGCAGATCTGGTGTGTTGGCGGAGGGGAGGAGCGTTCCCTCTGATACCAAGTTGTTACGTGCTCGGGATTGCGAGCGTGTGCTCCGGGGAAGAGGAGAGAAGTCCTCAAGGGAGGAGGAGGGATTCCGGCGAGCTATGGCGGCGGCGGCTGGAGGCGTGCGAATCGGCGGAGGCGGCATAGTAGAATCGTGGTTTTCGCGATTTCCTGCGGGAGAGGAAGTTGGCTAGGGCAACCCGTCGGGATAAGCACAGTAGAGAGAGAGAGAGAACTAGAGAGAGGGTTAGAGAAAACAAAATGAAAATACTTCTTGCTTACTTGTCTTGACCACAGACACACATATATATAGTTCATAAAAGTGCCCCCTCCTTGGGCTTAGACATGGAGGATCGATTACGCGCACAAAAATATAAAATCGACTAGATAAATAGTTTGCGACATGCGCGACCAAGGCGGGACTGTAACACTCTCCTCCCCGATGTATCCCGCCCTGCCGACAAAACCCGCCTCCTGGACGAAATCCGACTGCTTTCCACCGCCGCTCAAATCGCTCGACGCCGACTACAACAGCAAGCCCTACTCCGTCAAGGCCCAATCTTCCCTCCGGCGACCCACTCTACCTCTGTTCCACGTTGGACACACTCGTTGCCATCGAACGCCGCTTCGACATTCAAGACAGCCTCCTCGCCTCGCTGTCTGCATCCTTGCAGGCACTGCTTCGGCGTCATGCCGACTGCCTGCTCCAACCCGCACCAGCAACCGGACCCCGCGCCGGCAGCTGGACCCCACGCCAGCAGCATATAGGGTCGCCAGATCCCGCCGCCTCCTTCAGCACTGCCTCACGGCCACTGCTTCTGTCGGGAAGTTTTCCCCCAGCAACGAACACAGCCCACGACTCCGCCTCTATCCTCCGTCGACGACCACGCTCAGCCGCTCCTCCGACCTCGTGCGGACTACCAATTCCAGCCCGCAAGGATTACAGCAGCCGCAGCTGACGCCGCCTCTCCCGCACCGCCTTCGTACGCTGCAGCAGAAGCCCGCAACCCTATTACTAGTGGCGTGAATCCCTCTGTCGTCGTCGTCTGCCAGATCCATCCAGCGTCATCTCCTGTAGCGGCAACGTGCGACCACGATCGCTCCTTTTTGTGATCGTCTTCTTCCTTCGTCGCATGCGTCGAGTCCGCTTCCGCCTCCTGCATCGACCTTCCTTCCCGCTCGGACTCTCTCCCCCTCCTTGAGCCGCACGCCCTCTGGATTTTTTCCTTTCCATTAGCACCAGCAATCCCATCACTCCCTGCCGCAAATATCATTTCCTTGGCCACGCAGTCCCCCCAACTCTACCCCTTGCTTTATTATTTTTACGCCACCAACACGCCACCCCCTTCCAAACGTTCCTCTTTTCCCCCACTACAAGACAAACCTCTCCATATCTTTTACATCCCTATTCTCTCTTATTTCTCTCCTTCACACACCCAGCCGACCGGGTTGTACCGCCGACCCTGTTGATAATTGTTAGCTGCCCCCTCTTTTCCCTTTAAAAATTGTCATTTTGCCGCTTTTATTAAAACACTCGCTACCCCTCGTTGACAAGTAGTACGCCGCCTCCGTTCTTAAAGACCCGGACAAAGATTTGCAACTCGGTCTTGAGGACAAGGACGATTTTCAAAGTTGGCGTATTGTTACCCTCGCACAATTGCCGAAGGAGCCACCCGTCGCCAGGACCACCAAAGCGCGCATATGGAAACCACCCTAATTAATTAGTGTAATTAATCGGTATTAATTAATAAATTAATATTAATTAGTCTTATTTTAGGATTAAGGTTATGTGAGCCCCCCCTCCCTATATATAAGGGGGTGGTATGGGAGTGTTATCAATATCCTTTGTTATTTAGGGTTTTGGGCTCTCATTCTTGAGAGAGGGATCTTTGGAGGATCAAGCCTCCTTGATCTTGGCCGTATTTCGCTCCGGATTGTAACTGTGTTCTTGTTTAATGCATCTTATCTCGCTCTTCATAACCATCAAAACCGCCCCATTATTCAGAAAAATTGCATTTCCCCCACACTTCCGGCAACAACCGACCATACCCTATTTTTCCTCTACAAATTTTTCAACCAAACATCGGTTCTCCCATGTTTTCCCAAACCAGACCCCACTTTCTGTTGTGCTCCAACTGACTATCAGGCAGCCTGTTGGTCTCGCCTCAATACCCCTCCCAGTTCAACCTGCTCCTTATACAGCCTTCCTCACCTCCCTGGTTCCCGTTCCAAAAATCATTCTAGCCCTCTCCATTCCAACCCAAGATTTTCCCTCCCTAAAGCCAGCAACCTCTTTTTGAGAGAGAGGCGACCCGCAGGGATCGCTCAAGTTCGGCCTTGATCATTCAACAGCCATGATTTCTGTTTCAGCTGTCATTCTTGATCTAATGTGTCTTTGTTTTCTAGGTCCCCCCCCATAAATCGCAAAAACCCATTGAAATCACACATTCTAGCATGTAGGCAGTCCCGTACAGCCCTACGACTCCTCTTCGGAAGTCCAGATTCGGTCCACCTCCGCTTCTCTGGCCACCGGTCACTCATTTTACATCCTTTGTGCCTATATCTTGAATTCGTGAAATAATTGTGAGTTCGTTTATGTTTGTATTATTTTAGTTGTTGAATCTCGTATAGAATTTTCAGTTTTTGTTGAATGTTTCCTTGTAAATTGTGTCAGATATTTTCTGATTTGCAGTGTTTTGTTCGCTCTTGCATTTGTTGATTTGCACTCTTACATTTACACACCATTATTTGTTCTTTTCATTGAATTTTTACTTGCTTCTGGTTGTTCGGTATTATTCATAAGCTTCTTTTATTGCAAGCTTAGTTTGACAGATACTTTTTTAGATCATTTAGGCATTCATGGAGTCGACTTATATTTCGCTAGAATAGTCCTACATCAATTTACCCGCATGTATGCATGCACAAAATAATGCGAAGGGATAGAAAAAACCCATCTCTAATAGCAAGTGGGTTAGTCAAACCCAAATGGTACCCAACCAAGAGAGCTAGTTCCTGCTTTCCCCACCACTGAGTAGCAAAAATGTATTGATAATCAAAAGTTGAATTCTGTTGCAAAGTACCATTGTCATACAAAGAGACACCAGAAGTTCTCGTCAGGTCACCACAACCCAGCCAAACCCCATTCAAGTTCAACACCTTCCTGAACAATGAGGGGAGCCTCGTGGCTCTGAAGATCATTATGACCATCCCTTGAGGAATCCCCAGACTATGGGTCATCCTCCTCCATTAGAAGATCATGATACCGTTTATGAAAGAAAATTGAGGGCTCCTCGCGGTAGAATACCCCAATGCCATCAGGTGAGGTGAATCATCATTGTCCTAAACCACCCTTGTGTAAGGATCATGTTGACTCACCAACGCAATTCAATTAAGGTACAAATGATTATTGCGAAGTCTATCAGGAGCCTTGTGGAGGAGGTCAAGTTGAGGATGGCAATACACATAAAATAGATGTCATCTTTTCACTGTCAACTAAATACAAAGGTATCTAATGATTGGTTAGTAGATATAGGCAACTATTTCGACTCGTACAAGATAATTAATGCGCGACGGGTAATATTTGCCAAAAGGTGAAAAAAAATAAAATTCGCCAAGATGAAACAACAGGGTCAGACGAAGATCAATTGAACAAGTCTAGAGCGGATGATAGAGTGTGAGGAACTTTGATACATTTATGGATAAGTATACATGAAGATAAAATTAAAAGAGAAGTGCATCCTTCTGAGTTCTGATGGCAGGAGTCCCCTCCTTACGCCATTGTATATACTATGGCAAGGGACCATTTTTGTTGCAGATAATATAACTCGACTAAATGAATTAATAGTGATGAATCACATCCAAGAAAAACTTGTTGCAAGTGCATCAAGATTTTGGGTTGGACTATGGAAGGAGATACTATGAAGTTGATTTCCCGCCATTTGGAATCCATTAAGAAGATATTTCACTTTTCCTCGAGTGTGAGCATTATCTAATATTAACAGGGCTGGAGCAGATTTGTTTTTAGTATGAAAAATCTATTATTAAGAAACCTTCCCAGTTCGGGGCCACCCACAGACTCGAAAGCCAAAGACCTAGTCATGGGAGAAGACAATTGAGGTTCATTTTCATGCATCCTATGTTGGTATAAGAGTTGTGAAAAGACATGTCCAATTACCTTCTCTGGAGAGGTATCGAACGACGCAAAATCATGTTATTTCACTAATGACCTAGATTTTTTTTCATTTGTTTGGGCTCTCAAGCAGGTTGGTTGAAGTGGATAGGCGTGTCAGGGATCTTATGTGACCGTAAAGTACCGTTAAAACTTAAAGGCAAGTTTTACCGTACTACAATTAGACCAGCGATGCTCTATGGTTCTGAGTGCTGGGTAGTGAATTGTGTACATGAGCAAAAAATGGGAGTTGCGGAGATGAGAATGCTTAGGTGGATGCGTGGACACACGAGGCCGGATAAAATTAGGATGAATGTATTAGGGATAATACGGAAGGGGCACAAATTGGAGAGAAGATGTGAGAAGCTCGACAAAGATGGTTTGGACATGTAAAAAGGACAGAGGCACTTGTTAGGCATTGTGATAGTTTAGTCACTAGGCATGTTAAACAGGGGAGGGGTAGACCAATAAAGACTTGGAATGAAATTCTAAAGAAAGACATGATGTACTTACAAATCAGTAAGATTATGACTAAAGAGGGGGTACAATGGCAACAAAGGATCCATATAGTCGACCCTGCTATGGTGGAATAAAGGCTTGGGTGTTGTTGTTGTTTGGGCTCTCAAATTCTGTCGGCACCATTTTATAAAGAGAGAATTCGTGTTAAATACTAACCATGAGGCATTAAGATACATGGAATCTCAAGGAAATTCAAATGGGATACTTGATAAGTGGTCATCAATTTCTTCTAGAACATGTTCCATTTGAGGCGAATGAATTCGTAAATCAAGTGATAGATGCTCCCTCAAGGATATTCGTTCGAGTGATCCATATTTTGGTTCCATTTGAGAGTCATGTAACAATAATCATACGGACTCTACTATCGAGATTATGATTCATGATGAAATTTTATTCAAGGAATCATGTGTATGAACCATCGCTCTCTTAAAGATCGTGAGATTCGTGATGAATGAGTAGGTGGATACTTCAAGGAGACTAATATGGAGCTCCGATTGAGGATATAAATTTTTGGTCTGTTATATAGAGACATGTATGCTGATTCCTTACGAGATGCATCAGTATTATCCTTCAAAGAATTCGCACAAAACATTGGGTCGAATTTGTTTGCATGATATATTTAGGGCATTTATTTCAGAATGCAACCATAGGTTCTCAAGTGAATTTTGGAGAACAATTGCGAGCCAAATAAGGAAAAACTCTTCACTTTAGTAGTACATACCATTCCTAAAGAGATAAGTAAACTAAAGTGGTGAATAGGAGCCTTGGTAATTTACTTGGATGTCTTGCAAGAGAAAATCTAAGTCGGTGGGATTTAATACCACCACAAGCTAAAATTGTCTATAATAACTACAAATGCTTCACTCGAAAGATTCCCTTTGAGATCTTATAAGGCGTGGCCTATACCCCCAGCTACGTGATAGGACCTCATTACCCTTCCATGGTAAGAATAGCAAATAGACTGGTGAGCAAATACAAAAGGTCCAGAGGAAAGTCATAGATAAACTTTTGTATCTAAAACATCAAGTATAAAACATTATTTATAAGAAAATAGAGGGCAACAATTTCAAAAGGGAGATATGGTAACAACATACTTTCATTTATATGCTTCTCCAAAGGTGCACTCTCAGCAATTAAATCCTCCTAAATTTTTAAATACTCGTATATGCTTCTCCCTATGTTGATGGGTACTTGCACGTTTCTTGTTCTTCATGAATTCCACGAATGAGGCAGCCACCCCCCCCCCCCCTTATAGGCCCTTAGCGTACCAATTTATTGTCTCCTCTGCCCACGGGACTAGTAGCTCTTCTAAAGCTCATTGGTACTCGTAACTTGCTACCACAGTTCCTGAACGATCGCCCGAGACTCACTGTCAAGATCTCGCCACGTTTTCGTGCCATTGGACCCAGCATATACACCCTGCACTCCTCGGCAACTTCCTCCTGAGTTTTCAAAATCGTAGAACCTCGCCACCCTTCCCTCTGCTGGTGGTACCCCGCAGGAACTCCTGGGACTCGCAATCCTTCTCAGGTGCTTTCTCCTAAGCTCGCAAGAACTCGCGATCCTTTCGAATTCTAGTGGAACCTCGCAGGAGCTCGCCAATTTCTTCCCGCGACCTGCAGATATCCTGTCTGGCAACTTCCTCCTGCAACCTACTGACCCGCCGCTCCTTTTTTCCATCAGAGCTCGATACAGCTCGTTCCATCAGAGCTTGCTACAGCTCTTTCTTAGCAATTGACTTCTGAGCTCGCAGGATTTCTTTTTTCTTCTCTTTAGCTCGCCGACCCCCTGAGCTCGTCGCAGCAATTTCTTGATTGTTTCCTCCAGAACTCGCGGGACCCCTATTTCCTTTACCTCTCTTCCGACAATATCTCATCATGTGGGAATGAATGCTACCACCTCCTAACACTTGCTCCATCCCCTCTCCCTAACATCTAAGACAAACTCTGCATTGCATTTATCTCCCTCACTGGGAAGAGAAACTTTGTTGAGTGGATACACTGTGTGTTGAGTTCTCTAGAACAAAGGACTCCTTCACTCACGATAACCTTGTTGAGCCTACTGAGTAATGGATCCGGGATGATGGACATGTACAGTCATGGATAATGATCATGACTGTTTCATCCTTTTTTCTCTTCTTCCTTTGTGGTGCAGGATTTACGGACGTGAAATACCATTGGTAAGGAACGACTGTCAAATGGGTTCTAAACTCTGGACCTTCCCGCCTCAGTTCTCTCCTCTGTTAGCTCTGTGAATTAGTATCAGCATCTTGGTCATGCTCTTTTTTCTATTCTGCAGAAAGCTCTTCCATATTTTTCCTTTTATGATTTTACATGTGAATCATGTATCTACGAAAAAACACCTCTCTCTACCTTCTTGCACCCCCTCACCCATTGTACTCGGAGTTCTGCTTCTTTTGATTTAGTGCGCTCAGATATCTGGAGCCCATATAAAACTACTAGTTTATCTGGATCTTGTTGTTTTCATACATTGATTGATGATTATTCTCACATGACATAGTTGTATTTGTTGCGCAATCGCTCTGAACTACATGTTTTTCACTCCTTTATCACTGAAACCATTGTTGTCAAAAACGCGTTTTTGCACGTAAGATCGTACGATCTTATGATTTTTACGGGGGATACGATCTTCGGGGAAGCCTAGATCGTGTGCACCATAGAAACGGTAGGATCGCCGTTTAGGATCGTAGTATCGTACGATCCTACGATCCTACGATCCTAAACGATCCTACTGTTCCATCGGAAAACATTATATTAAGTTAGACGCGTCGGCGCGTTGTTATTAACCTGAACCCGTTGCACGCCTGGAGAAGAAAATCGCCTCTTCCCCTAGGGTTCGGCCCGACACTCCCCTCCTGCGAGCTCTGCGAAGCAGCCGCTGCCCACTGCCGCCCCATTCCGCCTGCGCGCGACATTGAGACGCCGCTGCCGCCATATTCCGTCGTCGCCGCTGGTGTTTGCTCGCCCGAGAAAGGTTCTGTCGAGCTTTTCTGGTGCGAGAAAGGTCCTTCCTGCTGATCTGGTGCAGTGGTGCGAGTTCTTCTTCTCCTTCCTGCTATTCTGTCGAGCTTTTCTGGTGCGAGAAAGGTTCTTCCTGCTGATCTGGTGCAGTGGTGAGAGCTCTTCTTCTTCTCTGATCTGGTACGATTTTTTTTTCTTGCCTTATTTTGGTTCCATTCCTAATCTCTTACATGAAATCAGCCCTAGTGATGAATATTTTGTTGCTTTTTTTCTTGCCTGATTTTTTTTCTTGCCCTAGTGATTTTTTCTTGCCCTAGTGATATTTTCTTGCCTTTTTTCTTGCCTGATTTTTTTTCTTGCTTATGGTTTGATTTATTTTGTGAGTAGGTAGTTAAAAATGGCTTCAAGTGGTGCTTCAGGTAGTGCAATTGGGAGTAGCAATGCTCCTGCCACCGCTAGCAAAGGGTCTAAAATGGGCAAAAATGCTCCTGGAAGTAAGAGTGATATTGGATGGAAGTATGGCATCCCAGTTGAAGAAAATGCGAGAAACATAAAGTGCAAATTTTGTGAGAAAACAGTGACCGGGGGAATTTATAGATTGAAACATCATTTGACGGGTACTCAAAAATATGTTGGACCATGTAGAGCTGTTCCTGCGGAAGTGAAGAAAGAGATATGGGAGATTGTTGTTGGGTTGCAAGAGAAGTTAGTGAAGAAAACAATCCCCCATGTGGAAGAAGAAGAGGATGTTGGAGACTTGAAGAAGAAAAGGGAAGATAGAAGCTCAACTGGACTTTTTAAGAGAAGTGGAGCAAGTACAACTCAAAGTACCATCAATTCAATTTTCAAGAAGGGATTGCATGAAGAAGCATGCAATGATATAATGTCATTCATCTACAACAACGCTTTACCATTCAATGTGGTAAAAAGTGAAGAATTTCATAAGATGTGTGAATCTATATCAAGGCATGGCTTGGGTTTTAAGCCTCCATCATATCATGATATCACAGTGAAATATCTGAAACAACAATATCAACTGACTATGGAGAATATTTCAGAGCATAGAGCTCATTGGAAGAAAATGGGATGCACTATAATGACAGATGGATGGACTGATAAAAGAAGGAGAACATTGATCAATTTCTTAGTGAATAGTTCAATGGGAACTATTTTCTGAAGTCCATTGAAGCATCTCATATATCCAAAACAACAAAAAATGTTTTCAAGATGATTGATGATATTGTTGATGAGGTGGGTGAAGAGAATGTTGTCCAGGTGGTGACGGACAACGCTGCAAATTACAAAGCCGCTGGAGAAATGTTAATGTTAAAGAGGAAAAGATTTTATTGGACTTCATGCGCTGCTCATTGTATTGATTTGATGTTAGAGGATTTTGAGAAAAAGATACAAGTCCATCATGATACAATTCCTAAAGCAAAGAGAATCACGACATATATTTATTCCAGAACATTCATCATATCTTTATTGAAAACCTTCACTAAAGACAGGGAATTAGTGAGACCGACAATGACACGTTTCGTCACTTCATACTTAACTTTGGGCTGCCTTAATGAGAACAAACTTGTTTTGATAAAAATGCTCAATTCAAATGAATGGAAAGCTAGTCAAGCTGCATGTTCGAGTGAAGGAAATCTGATTGAGGAGGTGGTGATGGATAAAGATTTTTGGAAGAATATTGTCATTTGCTTGAAGGGTGTTTATCCCTTAATGAAGGTGCTTTGTTTGGTTGATTCTGATGAGAAGCCTTCTATGGGATATATATATGAGGAAATGGATCGAGCAAAAGAACACATTGCTCATGCCTTTAATGGTGTGCAAAAATTGTAAGTCAATTAGTTTCCTTTTTTAAGTATTATAGTCTTATAGATATGAGATTTTTTTTCCTTATATACTAATTTTATTATTTGTGATGATTAGTTATCAACTAGTTTGGGATGTGATTGATGCTCGATGGGACAAACAATTGCACAGACCATTACATGTTGCAGGCTATTATCTAAACCCTCAATTTCACTATAGTCCGTCATTTAAAGCTGATTATGAGGTGAAGCGATGACTATATAACTGCATGGAAAGAATGACCGGGGGAGATATTGATGAAATTTCAATGATTGATGGCCAATTGGAGGATTTTAAGAATCGTAAAAAAAAATTTGGCTCTACAGTAGCCAAAAATGGTATTAATATCAAAACTCCGGCGGCATGGTGAGATTCTTATGGAGAAGGACATCCGGAGCTACAAAATTTTGCAAAACGTGTATTGAGCTTGACATGTAGTTCTTCTGGATGTGAGCGAAATTGGAGTGCATTTGAAAGGGTATAGTTACGATTTATTAAATATTTTTAATCACCAATATTATTGTATACTAATTAAATTTTTTTTTTAGCTACACACAAAAAAAAGAAATCGTTTGAAGCAAAAGACAATGAATGATGCTGTCTTTGTGATGGCGAATTCTCGTTTGATAAATAGCAAGTTAAAGAAAACTCGGAAAAATAATTTTGATGATATTTCATCCGATAACAAGTGGATGGTTGCCGATGAAGATGATGAAAAAGATCTTGAGATAGAGCCTCCAGATGTTGAAGAGGTAGTTGCTCGCATAGAAGGAGGAGAACAAGATCTTGGGATAGATGAAGGCGACGAAGATGCTTCATTAGGTCATTTGGACTTTAGCTTAGATGACTTATTTTGAACGAGGTAATGTAGTAATGTACTATTATTATTTACTATCATACTATGCAATTGAACTTTTCTTTTATATATATTGTTTTTTGATTAATGATCTACTACATATATTTATATATAAATTAGATTTATTTAATTTTGTATACTAAGTAAGATCTTACCGTTTCGTGTCGATCCCACGTTTTACGATCTTACCACTGCCGACCAATCTTAGGTAAGATATCGATCTTGAAAACATTGACTGAAACCACTACTCAATTCTCGACCTCAATAAAAATGATCTGAACTGATAATATGCGTGAATATACAAGTCACAACTTCCAAGAAACTTGTGCTACGTTTGGTATTATCCACCAAACCTCATGCATATATACATAACAACAAAATAGTGTAGCCAAACGAAAGAACCGCTACCTCCTTGAGGTTGCTCGCTCCCTTATGTTTCAAATACAGGTCCCCAAGAGCTATTGGCAATTTCTAGTTTCCACCGCATGCTATCTAATTAATCGTATACTCTCTTCCATTATTAACTTTGCGATGTCATTCTCCATCCTCTTTCATTCGCAACCACCCTTCCCCTTGACTCCTCTTATCTTCGGCAATGTTTGCTTTGTCCACCTACTTGGTCCTACTATGGACAAATTGGCACCACGCGCTACCAAGTAAATGTTTGTTGGCTACACTCTCAAACAGAAAGGTTTTGTGTGTTACTCTCTCACTACTTGAAAACTCGTTACATTTGTGGATGTTACCTTCCTTCAAGACCAAACCTCTACTCCTTGATTTCTAATGATGTCTTCTGACTTGTTATCTCATGACCTAACATACCTATCCCCAACAACACCACTCCTCGGCTTCCAACACTACCTCTTATACTCCCACAATTTCCTCCACCTCCTCTTTGTTTCTACACTCTCCGTTGTACCTCATATGATGCCTTACGACAAATCCCCCTACTGATGACACTCCACGGCCAGCTGATCCGCATACGACATCTACAAATCTCTCCCACTATGTCTCCTTACACCACTTGTATCCCGAACTCCATAGGTTAGCAACTTCTCTCTTCTATTTCCACCCTCTCTTCTGTGTAGGATGCACTTCAGCATCCAAGGTGGGCAAATCAGACATGAGACCTTGTTCCCTTTCCTCCTGGTTAATCCTGTGTCGGATGTAAATGGGTCTTCACTAGGAACGATCGTTCTGATGGGACCGTTGAGCACCCCAAAGCTCTTCTTGTGGCTCACGGGTTCACACAACAATATGGACTCAATTATGAAGATGTACTGACGCAGGTCGAATCTATAGGTGACAGAAAACAGTGACCTAATCATACATGTCATGCAAATCCAACGATATAAATTCAAATTAGATACTAAAAAATTAAATCTCACGCAAATATTTCAAAGCAAGGCAAAATAATTCATTTAAGCAAACAAGCTTTGATTTTCTTCCGTGTGGAGGGCCAAAGCAAGAGCGCATGGCGAATCGTACATTCCTGCATTTAGAGATTTGCAAGGAGCAAATATCATAATAAACTATAATCTCAAACAAGCAACAAATAACTAAACCATATCAATAGTTTACAACCAAATACAACTACAAAAACACGACATAAATATTAGGGATGCTGTAAATAAAATAGATCTGAACGTTGGAGGGCTTAAAGAGGGATTTCAGTGGTGGGTGGACTGGATTGGGTAATGGGAAGGCTGGTTGGGGATTAGGAGGGCTGGATCGGAGAGGGAAGTGGCTAGATCTAGGCTGGAATGCCCAGATCTGGACAAATTTGGTGATGGTCAGCTGTTAGCAGGTGGATCCACGGGATGGGGGTGATGGCGGCCAAGGGGAAGAGGTGGGGTGGCTAGATCTGGTTGGAAAAGTCCAGATTTGGACTGTTTTGGGGTTGAAAACAGCTAGGCAGCTGTAGGGGGGATTGGGGGATGCTGGAGGTTGTGCGGCAAAACTGGACAGGGAGGGGGGGATCTTACACAGGTTCTGGGTGGTTTTACGGGCGGCAGCCTGATAAGGAAGGGGCGACCTAAGGTGGTGAGGGGCGGCCTGAGGTGGCAAGGGACGGCGTCCTGAGGTGGGGTGGCTGGAGGGAGTAACAATGGGGTGGCGGCTTGAGAAGGGGTGGATGGATGAGGGTCCTGTTGGTGGCCGGTGACTGGACAGCAGGAAAGGGCGGCTAGATGGGTTCCTGTAGGTGGTCGGTGGCTGGACAGGGCAGGGAGGGGGTGTCGAAGGAGGGAAAATCAAAAAAATACAAACTTACCCAAGGAGTCGTCACCAAAGGGGATCCACGAGTCAGCACCGGAGGAGATCACCAAAATGAAGGAAGAAACTCTCCACACATTCAGAAATCAAAAATGTTGTAGCCCTAAACAACCTATTTATAAGAAATTGAAATTATGACACTCGGAATCAACGGTTATGATTGGCTGTTAGTTTCGGGGCCAAAACTACATGAAATAATGTCCAAAAAATACAAAGTTATATATGAAATTGATTCACAACGCGGATCTGGGCGTCCGCGGAATCGGACCATCGATTCGGGCACGCCATATATGGTAAGTCGTCAAACCGCATAATACACTCTCCACGATCACTAAGTTGAATATTGTTCGGGTCTTGTTCTCCTTGGTCGTCCATCGTCATTGGTCGTTGCATCAACTCAACATCAAAAATTCCTTTTGTAATGGTGATCTCATTGAGACTGCATACATGCAGTCGCCTCCTGGCTATGAAACCACAAGGAAGTACCTTGTCTGTCACCTCAAGAAATCTCTATATGGCCTCAAACAGTCTCATCGAGCATGATTTGATAAATTCAGTCGAGTAGTTCGGGATTTTGGCTTCACTCGGAGCTCGGCAGACTTCTCCATGTTTCCTCGTTAACGACCGGCAGTTCGGTAACACTTCTGGTATATGTTGATGATATTCTCATCACGGGAGTTGATCTGAACAATATCCTTATGATCAAGAAGCACTTCGCCTCACATTTTCAAACTAAATACTTGGGCAACCTCCGACATTTCTTGGGCAATGAGGTAGCACGTCAGCACAATGGACTCGTCCTGTCTCAACAGAAGTACTGTTTAGAACATCTTCACGATGCAGGCTACTCTTGATACATACTTGCTGACACACCAATGGATGTCAACCATAAGCTCTGCGCTCATACACCCGGCTCAGATGTGCTTCTCCTTAATCTTGAGTATTATAGTCGTCTGGTTGGCAAACTTATTTATTTAACTGTCGCACGACCCGATATATCATTTGTTGTTGGAGAAGTCAGTCGGTTCAAGCATCTCTTCGGATGTCTCATCTCTAGGCTATCGAGCGAATTCTTCGAAATCTGAAGAATGCTCCAAGATAAGGGCTTGTGTATAAATCATATTTTTTATCCTGAGTTATCTACTTTGATGCAGGCTATGTCAATTCTCTTGATGATCGTCAGGTCTACCAGTGGTTACTGCACATGCTTTGTAGGGCACCTGGTCACCTAACGAAGCAAAAGCAAGCAGTGGTGGAACGCTCATCTGCAGAGATTGAGTATCATTCAACGACATTTATTGTTTATAAACTTCGTTTCCGATAGTTCTCTACTGCGATAGTCAAACAGTTATCCATATCGTTGAGAATCTTGTTTTTCATGAACGTACCAAACATGTCAAAGTTGATTGTCATTTTATCCGGGAAAAGGTTCAACTACGCAAACTTGATTTACGACATGTACTCGTTATCGAGCAAATGTTTGATGTTCTCACCAAGGACTTACCACTCCCACTATACCGGCAGTTCATATGCAAGCTTGCAATATACAATTTGTATTCTCCAAGCTTGTGGGGAGTGTAGAAGAATTGACTTAGCCCATGTTAAGGCCCACTGTTGGCATATTATGTTTAGTCACACACCTTGATTTGGAGTCAAGCTTTCACTCCTTCATCTATATGTGTACAGATCATTGTATTCAATACATAGAATGAGAAAATAGAGTCTTTTCCCTTTTGTATTCTAACTTCCTACCGCTATCATCAGATGGCCACTACGAAAGTAATAATAACTCTCCTATTGTACATTTATATCCTATCGTACACCTACCATGAATTCTATCCTAGCATATCCTTCTAGCTATATGTCCAATTAAGTGATCTCTTCTTCCTTAAGTATACTTTATACTGGTTCATCAATTACAATTGATTCTTTAAGCTAGACTTGAATCCAAAGTGGAGCATAACCACTAAAATATAGTTTCACAAAAATAATACGTCCGGTGCAGCATAGGATGTACACATTTCCATTTTAAAATAGTTTTTCAGCTCTCAATTGTTACTCTAGTTTAAGAATGTTATTGCATTAATTGAAGCAAGGCAAGTGGAACTTATTGCAACATACAGGAACCAAAATGGTTTTGATTTAACAGTGATCAATGTAGTGAAGAGAAGCCTTGGTGCACTGGTTAAGGTGTCGTTGTGTGACCTTGAGGCCACGGATTCAAGTTCTGGAAGCAGCCCCTTGTAAAAATGCAGGGTAAGGTTTGCCTACATTTCACCCTTGTGGTGGGACCCTTCCCCGGGCCATCGCTACGCGGAGATGATTCATGCACCGGGCTGCCCAGTGATCAATGTAGCATTTCCGAAAGTAAGACAAGGGATGCTAATATAGGTATACAGACGCTTTTGAAGATGAGAGTATCAACTTCTTCGAATTGAAAAGGTGGCCTTCTTAATATGTAGATTGATACTACACTTACTAAGCATTCCAGAGATAGGTATAAACAAGAAAAACATTCATAATGTTTATTTCACTCGATCTTCACCTATCTGTAAAGAGTTTGCAACACTACAGTGATGTGTGAACTCTCAAGAAACTTAATAAAACCTGTATTTATAGCATTAGCCAGAGTCATCCATGCAAAAGAGGAAGAATACGAATAAACAAGAATGCCAAAGCTGGAAAAGAAAAGAAAACCGAGGAAATAAGAAGCCCATGAAGAACGATAAGCTTCACCAATTCCAAATTAAAAAAATTAAGAAATAGCATTCAAACATATATAGGAATTTTACAAAGAAAGGGCATGTCCATGCTGCAACAAAAAGCATTCAGAAAAAGAACTCTCAGTATTCTGGAAAAATAATATCACCAATAAAAGTAACAAGGAAAAGCAAATCAAATGAATTCCACAAAAGGTGATTGAATATTTGCATGTAATGTACCTCATTTTTATCACCAGATGCTCTTTCAGTTATTTCATTGAGTCTGTTGTCACATCTACTTTTATAAAGAACCTACAGAAAGGTAATGAAGCCATAAGCCAAGAAAAGGGCTGGGCAAAGCCAAACACTTGAAAATCATGGTTGGCAGCGAAAAAAATTAAGCTACCTAATTTATTTTAGATGCCTAAGGCTCCGTTTGGGAGGACTTATTTTCACCGGTCAAGCGGTCACGGCCGCATGAACCGAACTTAATTAAGGTTCGGTTCATGCGGCCGTGACCGCTTGACCGGTGAAAATAAGTCCTCCCAAACGGAACCTAAGTGTGATTATCTATTTATTTATTAGAAACGAATGAGACTTCACTAGTTGAGTGTATATCATCGTACAGTTGATGTGCAGAAGCAAAATAATAATAATTGTATATGCACAGGTGCAGCTAGCAACACGTAGAATAGCTTAACCATCATGCAAAAATTATAGTTCAAACAGCAGAAAGGGCCTTGAAGCATCGTCTCATTAATGACTGACATTACTAGACGTACTTGAGTTATTCTTTGAAATGCAGATACTAAACAAAATCAAATAAGGAGGCTCACTAGTTCTTGCATCTTAGTACGATAGTACTCCATCTTCTCTTTGGAATCCAAGATATTGTTCTCGACTTCTTTAACCTGTTTTAAGATAAATTATTAGAAAACTTATTTGTTTAGGAATAATTCTCATAGACATGGAAAAATTGGATAAGCTATTATATAAGTATACTAGTAAACTACTTCCAATTATAAAATTTGCAAGTACATTAGCCTACTAGAAGAAACAGCTGTCAATTATTATTAAAAATAGTCAGCTAATTTCAACAGCTTAATATAAACGGTACAAAACCAGGCAGTTCTTAAACCTCAAATGATGAGAAGGTTGAGATTTCTTGAAAAGTGTCTTAAAGACTGTTACGGGTCTTTTTATGGCGTTATTTAGTATAAATTATTTCTTATTATGCTTTTATTCTGTCTTAAAGTTGCGCCCTTATATAGTGTTATTATTTATATCGCGTATTTATGGTGTGTTTTTTTTAGTCGCATGTTCAAGTCTGTCGTTGTTTCCTTTCGCGTTATTTCCTTTTTGTGTCGATTGTAAGTCCTATTTAAAGGACCAAGTGGGTCTTGAATCGGTATGGAAAAAAAGTCTATTTTCCCTAACCCTAAAAAAGATATTGGAAGCTC
This sequence comes from Platanthera guangdongensis, assembly GCA_039583875.1. Lineage (NCBI taxonomy): Eukaryota > Viridiplantae > Streptophyta > Magnoliopsida > Asparagales > Orchidaceae > Platanthera > Platanthera guangdongensis. Next base: position 226,821,006 of record CM077163.1, on the reverse strand, counting down.
TCTCTCTCTCTCTCTCTCTCTCTCTCTCTCTCTCTCAAGCATGCCCCTCTTAGATAGTTGCGGTCAAGCCTCCGTAGTATCTCCGCCACCGTCATCACCATCTCTGGTCTCTCCTCCAGCAACATTCTAAAACTCATAACAACTTGGTATTAAAGGCCATCCATCCTCCCTACCACATCTTCAATCGGTTTTCCTCCTCCAGCCGACGGTCCTTCCCCAATGCAACAAAATCTGTTTTCCTTATCGTCTTCTCTGTCTTCAGTCCAGCCACTGCATATCCCTCCTTTCCACTGCTAAATCGACCCCAAAAATCACAATACTTCGCCTTCTCCAGTGCGTCGTCATTGTCCAGCCGACGTGGTCCCTGTCATCATCTTCAATGGCCTGATGTCGTAACCAAAATGACGCAGTTCTTCGGCGGATCCTTCCAAGCAGCCCTCGCATTGACGCAACACTCCAGCACTTCGCTTCATCGACACATCTCTCGACTCGCTCGCCCAAAATGCAATTGCGACTCTTTGTCTAGGAAGGCACACCCCAGCCAGTCGCCTCCTTTCACGCAAGCACCAGTGAGATCTCCTCTGGTCTGGATACCACCACCTTCTGCAAGAGCTCGAGCCGATTGCTGTAGTTTTTTCCTCGAGCCGCTCGATCCCTCAGTCCTCGTCGAGTAGCGTGCACCCCTTCCGCCCCTGCACACCTTCGTGTTCTCCCCATTATTTAATTTCCTTTCAACCAGAGATTGTCTTGTTTGGAGGATAGCAAGTGCCTTCTGTTTCCTTCCTCTTCCTCGAGCCCATCAACACAGCAGCTAAGGTCTATTTAATTTATTAAAGGCTTAGCAATTAATTTATTGATTTAATTGCTTAAGCAATTAATTAATTAGCTATTTTAATCCATTAAATTAATTAATAGACGGAAGGCTAAGTACAACGAAGATAGTCGTCCTTTGTTCGATAGAGGAAATAATGGCCTCTTGGACACACGTCAACGGGACGTTGACGCTCATTGTCGGGACAACATGTCCATACTCCTCCACAAGCTTGATGATTTGATAGCCGCCTACCCGCCAAAGTTTCCTACTTCGTCGTCGTTGCTGCCTCTCGTGCAACCGCCTTCTTCGCCAGTCGACGACGTACCACCACTCACTGCAATGATTACCCCTGCGCTATCACCTCCTGTGGTGGTGTCACACCACCTTGGGCCGCCTTCGTAAGTCACTGCGACCGCCGTCTTACAATTTCCTTTGTCGGGCTCAGCTCCGCTGGTACCTCCAAACACCTCGCCACCAGATTTTTTACTTATGCCGATCGTCGCTCCTTCAATTGTCTTGTCGTTGCTGCTGAACACCGCTCCACCAGCCCAGCCGAAGACATTTCTTTCGCCGCCCATTTTCCGACAGCGTTGTCGCTACTCACTGACATTCCTGTCACCGCTACACGCTATCGGGCATTGTTCTGGCGGGGGATCAAGATGTCAGAAGACTCGGTAATCCACACAAAGTTCGAGCTTGAGGACAAGCTCGATTTGAAGGTCGGGTGAGATGTTATGGGTTCTTTTATAGCATTATTTAGTATTAATCATTCCTTATTATGTTTTTATTCTGTCTTAGAGTCGTGCCCTTATATGACGTCATTATTTATATCGCGTCTTTATGTCGTGTCCTTTTTCAGTTGCATCTCCAAGTCTGTCGTTATTTTCATTCATGTTCTTTCCCTTTTTGTGTCGATTGTGTCTTATTTAAAGGACTCAGTGGGTCTTGTATCGGTATGAAAGAAGAAAGACTATTTTTCCTAACCCTAAAAGAGATCTTGGAAGCTCTCTCTCTCTCTCTCTCTCTCTCTCTCTCTCAGGCACGCTCTGCTTAGGCAACTGCGGTCATGGCTCCATAGTATCTCCGCAACCGTCATCTCCACCTCCAGCCTCTCCTCCGGCAATATTATAAGACACATAACAAAGACCTGCTAGGACACGTGTATATACAGTCCATCGATATTTCTACTTAGATCAACTCAACAAAATAAAAACAGTTAATCCTTAATCATCTAAATCGCTTTATGTATTCAAATGCATCATCAATGCTTGTAAGCTTTTTTTTCTAAGCCGGGCTCCACGTCTACTCCAACTCAACTCCATACAAAACATTTAAGATGCGTGGCCTTATTATATGGTCAATTTAGATACTTAAAAATAGTACTTTTTCAATAACGAAATGAAAGAAACAAACAAAAAAGGTTGGAAAATCATACAAATGGAAGAAAAAATTGGAGAAGTGAAACGGTGCTAAAGCAGATATTTCAATGTAGTAAGAAAAAAATAACCATATGAGGGAAGCAGAAACTTTCTATACAAAGCTATCAAATACTGAAGTCAATATTTTCATCTCAGAAAGCAAAAAACGTCAAGTACCAGTACTAGGAATGTCTTGATGTAACATAGGAAGCATATGTCAAATCCTACTTCGCACTACGACATTGATAGAACATAGGAAGCATAAGTTTCCAATCTCCATCAATTATCCACAACTTGGAAGCATTTGTCTCCAATGAATCGAGACTTTCATACCCCCAGCGCAACCTAGATGAGAGTCGATCTAGCTCCTTGAACGTCACCCAAATATCATCAGTGAAAGAGATTTCTCTCTAGAGTATCAACTATCGAGTATTTGGTTATAGACCAATCTAATGTCACTACGATCTCATCTTCCAAAATCTCTGTGATATTCTCTGGAAGTCCATGTGCTATGAAATTGTTGAAAGGCACGTGAGGTGTTAGCGGTAATAAGGGGAGACAAGTGGGGAAGATGATGTGGTTGAGGCTAGTTTGGGTGTCAGGCTAAGATCTCAGTAACAAGTGCCTTATAATAGAGTCAAATCAACTACATTGAATACAAAATGAGTACTTGTATTCCAAAGAATAGTGGGCTCATAAGCATCTAACTTAACCTCTCTCATAAATGTATATGGATCTATTCTCCAATCACTCAAATTCATAGTGTTAAGTTTGGCGGTTTAGCCGAACTAGTCGCAGCGGCTTGTCAAGTCGGCAGAATGGCGGTTTGCCCCAACGGTTTGTTTAGTCAGCGGTCTGGCGGTTTGGCCCAGCGGTCTATGTAGTAGCATCTCCAGCGGGATGGTTTGAGGCCGCAGTAGTGCATCAGATATTAGCCGCAGCAGTCTGGAGGTTAGCCGGTGCGGCCTGATCGTTGGCTGCAGCGGTCTGGATAAAGCCGCAGCAGCGGTTAGATGATTTACCGCATCTGTGGTCTGATGGCTTACAGCGGATGTGGTTTGGTGGTTAGCCGCAACTGCGGTCTGGTGGCAACCCGCAGTTGCGGTCTGGCGGCCTGTTCCAGCGGTCTTCCCTAGCTGTGTGGCGGCTTTCCTTGGTTGCGTCTAGGTGTACAGATATTTGTTGTATAGTGTGTGATTTGACCATGTCAAACCGCATAAGCCGTCGGACTTGTTTTTTAGTCTCACATCGATTGTTGTATTCTCTCCCATCTCCTCCGTTTTCTATAAATAAGGGGGCATACATATATAATAATTATCTTTTTGGAGCAAAACAAATTTGTCTTTATTTACTTCTTGGTCGTTTTCTCGCTCTTTTCTCACATGTTATCAGAGCGAATCGATCTTTTGCACCAAACAGATTGCGGTTTGTTTGTCTAACCACGTCGGCTTCTTCTGTTTTGCTTCCCGCGCGGCTTCTTCCGGTTTGCTTCCCGAGCCGGCTTCTTCCGGTTCGCCTCTCTCCCTTCCCTACCTTTCTTGCTTGTCGCTCTCGTGCGATTTCTTTTCTGTTGCGAGTTCCGCATTTTGGTCGCGGCTTGTCGCTGGTCTGTTGTCACCCAGACCGTGCAGACTCCTTATCTTCTCTCTTTCTCTCTTTCTTCTTCTTCTTTGCGGCTTCTTTTCTTGTTCGCGCGGCTTTGGTTCTGTCAGCGCGGTTTCCCTCTCTGCCGGTCTCTTTCTCTTGGTCGTTGTCTTTCTGCGACTTGTTTGCCTTCTGTTCTATTTCGGCTTGTGTCTTTCTTGGTCGCGCGGTTTTCTTGTGTGCGCGCTCCCATTGCTTCTCCTCTTCTTTTTTCTTCTCGCGCGTGGTTTCCTTGTCGCCGCGGTCTTTCTACCCGTCGCGGGCTCCGCATCTTGGTCGCGGCTTCTTTTTCTAGTCGTTGGTGTGTTGTCACCTTGACCGTGGGGTCTTTTCTCTTGTCGTTGCGGTCTTCTCGCGTGGTTTTTCGCTACTTGGCAGCTGCGATTTCTCTTCTTGCGCTCCTCTTTTGCCGGCTTGTTTTTAACAGTGTGATTAGTCTTTACGCTTTCTTGTTTCTTCTTGAGGATGGCTTCCTTTCTCTCTTCTATCACTCGTGCTCTTGTGGCCTCCTCTGATAAGTAGCTTATTGACTCCGGTGCCACTTGTCACATGACCGGCAACTCTCGTTTGTTCTCCTCTTTACTTGAACAGAACAGGCTATCTCTTGTTGTTATTGCCGATGGGGCTTTTGCTCAAGTGCATGGTGTTGGCAGCTGCTTGAGGACACTCTTTATGTCTCCATCAAGTTTTTGCACATTTGTGGGAGGAAACCTTGTTAGCTGGAAAAGCAAGAAAAAGCCAGTGGTATCAAAGTCAAGTGTTGAAATCAACCTCAATGTGCTTTGCCCTCTCATGAAAAACAGGATTCTTCGAGATGTAAATAACGACTTTGTTATCACAGAACATATGAAGATGATGATCATAGACTTCTTCCAAGTCAAGCATAAACGCTCGTAACCATTGCAACTCACATGTAGTTGAAGTCATACTCCTATACTTTGCTAATATATGATAAACATGTAAACAAACATCTGGACGCATCCGCAGAGTCGGATCATCAATCCGGAGATGCTAAATATGGCAGATGGCCAATCGGCCCCAAATGGGCCCAAAATTCGTGCTCCATCACGGGTTCGCGCCGCTATTCCCCATCAAACTGATATATCCATTAATAGAAAGAACAATCTGATATATCCATTAATAGAAAGAACAATTTGAAGAATGTCAAATTAAAATTGCATATCCATGAGCCTAATATTGCATGTTTCCCTTCGTGAATGCTTGGGTTAAAGGATGATTTTAATACCAAAAATTGGAAGATTATATTGCTTTTTCGTAATCTACTTTTGTTTAATGTACTTTAATTTGTGTTCGCGTTCATGGAATCTATAAAAATGATTAAAAAAAATTAAAATAAAAAAATTGTCATTTATTTCTTTGTATAAATATGATGTATATGATAAAATAAATTTACATCGCATGTGAAATACTTTCGAGTTATATTGCTTTCTCTAGCACCTCAAAGTATGATGGTAGATTACTGAGTCCTTTTTAGAGAATATAATGGACAAAATTAGGAAATACATAACAATTTAGCGATAGATATCATCCTCAAACATATAGACAAACTGAGGAGTACACAATAACTTGGTAATATGCTTAAATATCTAAAAAGGGAAAAACAAACTGGAAAGACACATAACAATTTTCCCAAGTGAGTTTGCACAATTTAATTCCATAAACCGTTCCCTGGAAAGACACATTTTGAGATCCTTTATGGACAAGCTAATTCCCCATATTCTTGACCATATTTCATAACCTTTTTCATGATAGACATAGCATTGAAATCAATGAAAATAGTGATCACGCCCAAAGAAAGAAAATGAAATACTACAGAATTTTGTATATCAAATGTCAAGTACAACTCAGTGGCCAATGAGAGCAAGAGAGAGAGAGATTTGTTACTTTAGACTTGTATCACACATCCGAAGTTCACAAATATTACTTGTTACAGTGTGACTGACTATTAGTTTATCAAGGCGGATACGTTAATATGTTGCTGGGTCTTTCTTCTTGGGAGAAAAGAATTTGTCCGAGGGGAACTGTTGTAGATAAAGATAGTGATTAAACTTTTTTTATGCTTGCTAGTTCAAATATTTTGTACGTTTTATGCTAGAAATAAGCCTTCATAATTTCTGTATGGCTAGAATTTAAGTGAGTTTTTCGTTGTCCTTTTTGAGTTTGAAGTGTCATATAAGGGTTGGATTTTGGTTATTCCTTTGATTCGGTTGTTGGTTTAATTGGTTTCTATTGCAATTCATTGGCCAAATTTGAATTGTTATAAGTGGTGACGGCCACATAAATTAACTTAGTCATGAGGAGGTTGTTACTAAAAAGGTGATTTAAATAATGAAATTTAAATTAGCTATAATATTCTTTCGGACTGGACCTTGATGGGGAGCCATCGGATGCACTTGGAGGAGCTCGCCGCAAGGCGGGGCCCACATACATGTACTCGCGCAGGAAGACTTGATCGGATCGCCGATCGGACTACGCAGTTGCGTCCGGGACGTCGCCGCGAGTCAAAACGCTATATTACTTTATATTTTTTGAGTTTATTTTGATGTATTTCAAGGACTAACCCATCGGCCAATCATAGTCGTTGATGGGGATGCCCTAATTTATATTTTCTTATAAATATGATGCGCGGGGGCTCATTTGAAACCATTGCAGAATTTGGAGAAGTGTAATCCCGGATTCCAGCGATCCCTCCCCGGTGCCGACGTCGTGGAACCCTAGGTGACGACTCCTAGGCCGCCAATCTTCCCCCCAAGGTAACCCCGATCCCCCTCCATCATTTTCCAGTCATTCCCCCCCCCTTTTTCCACCGCCGGAGACCACCAAAACCTCCTCCAAAACTTGCCGGCCTGCTGTGAAAACAGCAGCCGCCGGCCCTTGTTCAAACCCCCACCCAGCCGTCTCTCTTACCCCCCTTCCCGCCGCATCCCCTACACCAGCCGACCAACCAGCCCTCCCCACCGCCACCCCTGTCTCCAGCACCTCAACCGGCGCCCCCCCCCCCCCCCCCCCCCCGCAACCCAGCCAAGTCGCCTCCTCCATCCACCCACGTCGGCCACCCTAGGGCCTTATAAACCCTAGCCGGCCACTCCCTTTCGTTCCTCCGTCGTGGATCCACCCCCCAACGCCCCGAAAACCCTAGATCTAATTGATCTAGCACTACCTTCCCCCGATCTACCATCCACCTACATATTCCCACTCACGTAGCCCGGATCCGCCCGAAAATTAGCGGATCTACCCACCGACACTCTGATCCATTCTCTAGTGGTCGGATCTCACCGTTTCCGGCCCACATCCCCCTCTTTCCCACCGTGGGCAGCCACCGTGACGTCACCGTGCCACCGTGCTCGCCTCCGATCGTCCGTTTTGCATTCGGTCTCTCAAATTCTCCACCACCTCGGATCAGTCAACTGCATCGTGAGTATCTCGTGCTATTGTGTTTTGTATTTGGCATTTGCACTTGGTTATTTATCTATATTTGTGATGTGATCATAGTTTGGTAGTTGATGTTCTTATACGCTCATATTTGTTTGTGGGATTAAACGCCGCCGCTTGCTTAGGCCCTCAGAGCGGAGAAGTCGTTGCAAAATTATTTAATTGCTTCTTTATTTCGATTAACTGTGTGGTGTTGCTAATTTTCATTGCTTAAATTACTTGTTGTTGCTATCCGACTGTTCATTGCATGTAGCATTGCATTCGCATATCCCCTCACACGTGCATGTAGGGTCCGAGCGCCCGAGCACCACTAGCTTGCCGCTACATCATTTGGTATCAGAGTCCAAGGTTAGGCCACTTGCATGCTCCGTAGTGGTAGGACTTTTAGAGTAAGCATGGTAGAACCACAGAACACTGAGGACCGAGCGACGAGTTCGAATTCGGACGCTGCTTTTGCTGAGTTCCAACGCCTTGTCCTCGGTCGCCTTGACAAAATAGGAGCCCAGTTCGACGATGTGCGTCATGATCATGCCGAGGTGAACCTTGGTTTAGGTCACTTAGAGGATGCCAGAGACACTACACAGCGTGACGATTCACTTGAGGACGACCCTGACGCTCCTCCACGTTATGACTAGCACCCAAGAGATGGTCAGCCTCTGACAGACCGCTACCGTCGTGATCCTCACCACCGAGCCCCAGCCCCGCCATCCAGGCGACATCTTGATCCGGTGCGTGAAAGACCCCTACCTTCGCGTGATGAGTATCGTGGGCCCCGTAGACCTCAGCCTGACCCTAGGGATCGAGTGCCCCCTCTCGGTCACCGAGACCACCGGCGTGATGAGTATTATTCTCCAGGTCAGAGAGAGCGTGGTCCCCCACCCGCTCGACACGATTACGCTCAGGATGAGTACCCCGAGGACTACCCTGATCCGCGGGGAGGTGGTCACTACCAGGACATCACTCGTCGTATCTGACTCGACGCCCTTTCGTTTGATGGTCGTCTAGATCCGAAGGCCTTCAGCGACTGGCTCTTGGACATGGACCACTAGTTCGAGTGGTACGATATGAGTGACGAGCGTTGTGTCCGTTTTGCGAAGATGAAGTTGATCGGGCAAGCTAAGGTATTTTGGATCAGTGTTGAGAGAGCTTTAGAGCGGGATGGTTACTACCCCATCGCCAGATGGGATGCGATGAAGGAGAGACTGAAGGAGAAGTACCTCCTCGCGTCATACCGAGATCAGCTATTTGAGCAGCTGCAGAATTTACGGCAGGGGACACTTACCGTCGCCGAGTACATGGCTCGCTTCGATGAGCTGGTCATCAGGAGTGATATTTCAGAGGAGTCTATTGCCAATGTCGCCCGCTTCAAGGCGGGCCTTCGTTCCGATATTCGGAGAGAGTTGATTCCCCACCGCCTGGAGACTGTTGATCAGATATTCCAGCTCTCACTCGAGTATGAGCAGTACCTTCGTTCGTCTAGTATGAGGCAGTTCACCTCTCGGACTGATTCCTCGACCTTTAGGAAACCCGCTCCGCCCCAGACCACCACGGCCGCACCCTCACGTATCCCCGCGGATGCGAAGGGTAAAGTCATAGCCACTGATGGCCATGGATCTGGGGGCATTGTATGTTTTAGATATTCTGGCAGGGGCCACGTGGCGGCGCAGTGCCCCACGCGGAACCTGTTACTTGAGGAAGAGGAGCAGGGTTTAGAGGGTGAATAGGAGGCCCCAGAAGAGGTTAGAGCCGCAGTCGAGGAAGATTGGGAGAGTGACGCCGAGCGATCGTGAGAGGTGGGAGTGATTCGGCGTCTCCTACACACCCCACGTGTGGACGAGGATTGGCAACGCACGACCATCTTTTACACGTACTTCCCTAGTGCAGGCGGTCCCTGCAAGCTAGCTATTGATGGTGGGAGTTGCGTGAATATCGTAGCCCAGAAGGCGCTTGACCGTATGCAGGTGAAGGCAGAGCCTCACCCCCATCTGTACCGTGTCGTCTGGGTTGACAAGACGGCGATTCAGGTCACCCAGCGTTGCTTAGTCCCGATCACTATTGCGTCCTTTCAGGACAAGGTCTGGTGCGATGTCATTCACATGGATGTCGCTCACGTGTTGTTTGGCCGCCCCTGGCTTTTTGATCGTGATTTCACGTGCTTCGGTCGCTCGAACACGTGTGTCTTTTATGATAAGGGGCGGAAGATCACGTTGACACCCACCCAGCCCCGAGATCGACCCAAGGGTGTGGTAGAGTCGTCTCCGAGCACGAGCGCCTCGCGACCACTGCATATTCTGAGGCGAGGTGAGTTTCTGCGAGATAGTGCTGAGTCCGACGTTATTTATGGAGTCGTCGCTACCCAGGTTACTGAGGACGTCCCGGTTGATTTCCCCCTCGCGGTGCGTCCCCTGTTAGCCGAGTTTGCGGACATTATGTCGGACGAGCTCCCCGATGAGCTGCCTCCCCCTCGGGACATTCAGCATGCCATTGATTTAGTCCCGGGAGCTTCCCTCCCGAACCTGCCCCACTACCGTATGCACCCGGATGAGCACGTTGAGCTCAAACGCCAGGTTGACGAGCTTCTTCGGAAGCAGTTCATTCGTGACAGCATGAGTCCTTGTGCGGTCCCCGCCCTTCTTACCCCTAAGAAGCACGGTAGTTGGCGTACGTGCATCGACAGTCGCGCCATCAATAAGATCACGGTCAAGTATCGCTTCCCTATCCCACGACTCGATGACTTACTGGATACTATGTCCGGTGCCCAGATCTTTTCCAAGATCGACCTCCGCAGTGGGTACCATCAGATACGAGTTCGTGAGGGGGACGAGTGGAAGACCGCATTTAAGACCAAGGACGGTCTGTATGAGTGCCTAGTCATGTCATTCGGGCTATCCAATGCCCCGAGCACATTTATGCGCGTTATGACGCAGGTGTTGCGGCCCTACATGGGCAAATTTTTGGTGGTGTACTTTGATGAGATATTAGTCTACAGCCAGACTCAGACCGCTCACCTCGATCATTTGAGACTTCTCTTTGGCACCCTCCGCCAAGAAAAATTGTATGTGAACCTGAAGAAGTGCGCCTTCCTCTCCGAGTCCGTCCACTTTCTGGGCTTTATTATTTCTTCCACTGGAGTCTCCGTGGACCCTGAGAAGGTCAAATCTATTCGAGATTAGCCACCTTTTATAGGAGGTTTCACGGGCTTGCCACCTTTTATAGGAGGTTTGTCTAGGGGTTCAGCACGATCATGGCCCCCTTCACGAGCTGTCTCAAGAAGGGAGAGTTTCAGTGGACCCCCGCAACCACTAGAGCCTTCGAGGAGATTAAGGAGAGATTGACGACAGCTCTCGTCCTACGGTTGCCAGATTTTAGTCGCGTTTTTGAGGTCGCCTGCAACGCGTCCGGTATCGGTATAGGTGGCGTATTGAGTCAAGAGGTACACTCAGTTTCTTACTTTAGTTAGAAGCTGAATGAAGCAAAGCAAAAGTACTCGAACTACGATCGAGAATTTTATGCTATTGTCCAGTCTCTGCGCTACTGGTGACATTATCTCCTTCCCCGGGAGTTCGTGTTGTATTCCGACCACCAGGCCCTCTGTTACCTCGATTCGCAACGCAAGCTGGGCCACCGGCATGCAAAGTGGGTTGAGTATCTGCAGGATTTTCATTACGTTCTCAAGCACCGCGCAGGTGTTGAGAACAAGCCGGCCGATGCGTTGAGCCGTCGCGTGTCCCTATTGCAGACGATGACAGCGAGTGTGCAGGGACTTGAGCGACTGATGCTCGATTACCCACCCGACCCTGTTGAGGGATATCAGATTTACGAGGGATATCTGTTCCGGGCTTCCCGCCTATGCGTTCCTCAGACGTCTTACCGAGATTACCTGATTTGGGAACAGCATGCGGGCGGAGCCGCGGGTCACTTCGGGCGAGATAAGTCCATAGCCATTGTTGAGGACCGTCTCTACTGGCCTAGCCTCAAGAAGGACGTAGCTCGGGTTGTGCGTCACTGTCGTATCTGTCAGACGGCCAAGGGAAATAAGCAGAACACCGGACTTTATACACCCCTACCCGTTCCACACCGCCCTTGGGAGGACATCAGCATGGATTTTGTTCTCGGACTTCCCCGCACCTTACGGAAACACGATTCCATCTTCGTGGTGGTTGATCGGTTTTCGAAGATGGCACACTTCATTGTTTGCCGCAAAACGGCAGATGCGACCCACGTTGCATCTATATTCATGAGGGATGTCTTTCGATTACATGGTCTACCCAAGTCGATCGTGTCTGACCGCGATGTGAGGTTCATGAGCTACTTTTGGAAAACCCTGTGGCACAAGACTGGTACTATACTTAGGTTTTCCTCGGCATATCACCCCCAGACGGACGGTCAGACTGAGGTAGTGAATAGTAGCTTAGGGAATCTGTTGTGTGTCTAGCTGGTGAGCACGTAGGTAGTTGGGACTTAGATTTGTCGATCGCCGAGTTTGCCTAAAATAGCTCAGTCAATAGGTCCACCGGGTTGAGTCCATTTCATGTAGTTTCAGGATACGACCCTAGGAAACCTATAGACCTTGTCCCGAGTCCTTTAGAGTCCCGCCCTAGTGAGTCTGTTGAGTCATTTGCGCAGCATTTGCATGATTTGCATGAGTCGGTCCGCCGACGAATAATAATAAGCAATGATAATTATAAAGCTCATGCAGATAAGCGAAGGCGAGAACAGATATTTAATGTAGGCGAGAAGGTAATTGTGCAAGTCCGCCCCGAGAGGCTCCCTTCGGGGCCTGCCAAGAAGTTAAGCGCGAGGCGAATAGGTCCATATTCCATTATCAGTCGTATTGGGACCAACGCCTACCGGCTTGACATCCCGGCCAGTATGGGAATTCACCCTGTGTTTAATGTTGAGGACCTGACTCCATACTATGAGCCCCGTGAGTATGTGGACCCGAGCGGGGGAGATGCCCAGCCACCCCCACCACCACTGTTGCTACCATACCACCCGTCCACTTCGCCACCACCTGTTGGCCATCCTAGTCCACCCATTGTTGCCACCCACCCACCTGGGACTTCGTCCACTTTGGTTCCCCGGCAGGCACCACCGATCGCACCGAGACCCACCTTCCGAGAGGCGAGAGATGAGAGCGTCACAGAGATCAGATCCCACCAGTTTGTTCCCACCTCGGACGGACCGCATTGCCGCTACCTTGTACATTGGCGGGGCCGACCTAACACAGACGATACTTGGATACTACCGGCAGAGCTAGATCGGCTCGCCGCCGGACTTCAACTTCAGTACGATCATCTCCATTCATCGGAGATGAAGGCCCTTCAGTCGGGGGGAGTTGATGGGGAGCCATCGGATGTACTTGGAGGAGCTCGCCGCAAGGCGGGGCCCATATACATGTACTCGCGCAGGAAGACTTGATCGGATCGCCGATCGGACTCCGCGGTTGCGTCCGGGACATCGCCGCGAGTCAAAACGTTATATTACTTTATATTTTTTGAGTTTATTTTGATGTATTTCAAGAACTAACCCACCGGCCAATCATAGCCGTTGATGGGGATGCCCTAATTTATGTTTTCTTATAAATAGGATGCTAGGGGGCTGATTTGAAACCATTGCAGAATTTGGAGAAGTGTAATCCCGGATTCCAGCGATCCCTCCCCGGTGCCGACGTCGTGGAACCCTAGGTGACGACTCTTAGGCCGTCAATCTTCCCCCCAAGGTAACCCCGATCCCCCTCCATCATTTTCCAGCCATTCCCCCCCCCCCCCCCCCGTCGCCGCCTCTCTTACCCCCCTTCCCGCCGCCTCCCCTGCACCAGCCGACCAACCAGCCCCTCCCCACCGCCACCCCTGTCTCCAGCACCTCAACCGGCGGCCCCCCTGCAGCAGCCCAGCCAAGCCGCCGCCTCCCTCCACCCACGTCCGGCCACCCTAGGGCCTTATCAACCCTAGCCGGCCACTCCCTTTCGTTCCTCCGTCGTGGATCCACCCCCCAACGCCCCGAAAACCTTAGATCTAATTGATCTAGCACTACATTCCCCCGATCTACCATCCACCTACATATTCCCACTCCCGTAGCCCGGATCCGCCCTAAAATTAGTGGATCTACCCACCGACACTACGATCCATTCTCTAGTGGCCGGATCTCGCCGTTTTCGGCCCACATCCCCCTCTTTCCCACCGTGGGCAGCCACCGTGACGTCATCGTGCCAGAGTGCTCGCCTCCGATCGCCCGTTTTGCATCCGGTCTCTCAAATTCTCCACCACCTCGGATCAGTCCACTGCATCGTGAGTATCTCGTGGTACTGTGTTTTATATTTGACATTTGCACTTGGTTATTTATCTATATTTGTGTTGTGATCATAGTTTGGTAGTTGATGTTCTTATACGCTAATATTTGTTTGTGGGATTAAACGTCGCCGCTTGCTCAGGCCCTCCGCGCGGAGGAAGCCGTTGCCAAATTGCCAAAATTATTTAATTGCTTCTTTATTTCGATTAACTGCGTGGTGTTGCTAATTTTCATTGCTTAAATTACTTGTCGTTGCTATCTGACTGTTCATTGCATGTAGCATTGCATTCGCATATCCCCTCACACGTGCACGTAGGGTCCTTGCGCCCGAGCACCACTAGCCTGCCCCTACATCAGACCTTCTGTTGAGTTCCCTACTTCCCAGTGGGGCAAAAAAAGTGAGCGTAACTTCTCTCATTAGTTGAAGTGGTAGCTTTCGCCTATAAAATTTTATAATTTCTCGATAAGTATCAAAGGAAACTATATTTATTATAAAGTGCCTATGATACTTGATTTATGGGATGTTGTGGTTATTGTTAGATCATGAGATTGTTTCTCATACTCCTTATTCTGCAGAACTTCTCCCTTCTGCAAGTACCGTTCTTGACCACCTTGCTATCTCTATGGTTCTCAGTTGTTGTTTTCAGGCTTCAACGAGTGTTGGTTCAATTGATTTGTGTGGTTTTTCAAGGCTATTTGGAATGTTCATCGTGTCGATTTGCATGATCAAGAATTTGATTTAGGAGCGTCCTGGTTTCTAGTGTACCTTCGTGTGGTACATTGTTAAATCTTCTACCAGCGTGATCCTTGTTTAATTGATGCGTTGTTTAATTGATTCCTCTTGATGGGGATCAGCTACACGATCATGATCGACAGAGATCGAGAAATCACACTGGGCGGGATCCGCATTTGCGTACTTGCATAGGATACATTGATCGGATCGGCGATCCGAGACCGCGAGAGCGTCCAGAGCATTGTTTTATTATTTGTGTATTTTATTTTATTTTATTCGAGAATTATTTAGCATTACTAGGACACCGGGCATAACGGCCAATCATAGTCATTCACGTTGGGTGTCCAACCATCCTTCTCGTTATAAATAGAGACCGAGGATTTCATTTTTTAGGGATTGCTTGTATTGTGAGAGAATCCAGGCCGTCAATCTTATCGTGGTGCGACACTGCGAGACCCCGGGGTGCGACATCGCAGTTACTTTCAATTTTCGCCATCTATTTCCCGTATTTATTAATTATTACTCAAGATCTCCACAACTCTGCTGATGCATACTAAAATCTGAAATTGATTTTTAAAAGTTAATTTTGTGTTCAACTTAAGAATTGGTGGCGAAATCAAGACGTCGCGAGCTCAGGCATGGGATAATTTAATCAAACAAATTTGTAAACCCGCACAAGTGGCTAACGTTTGTCCCCATGTAACAATACCACTCACTCATCCACAAGTTTCTCAATAAATGATAGCGACAACAATGATAGCAAATTGACAACAAACAGGAGTAAGATTAAGGCTCTATTTGTTTGGGCGTTTCGGTGCTCCGTTTTGGGCAAACGCCGCCGGAAGGCGGGTAAACAAATGAACCTCCGGCGGCGTTTGCTCCGTTTCCACCCGCCCGCCTTGAGAAACGCCCCAAAAAGCTCCGTTTGGAGAAGCCACCTCCCCCCTCCGTTTCGAACACTCCGTTTCCACCCGCCGGATCGACCCGCCACCGCCGAAACAAATGAAGCCTAAATTGGGCAAGCGAGCTCTGAAAATCATTAAACTATAACATGCATTCATGACAAATAGACTAAGTGTAATCGAGATGCATATAAGGTCGAGTCGTACCAACGTCGTGTGCAAACGTTGAATCGCAACTGTGAAGGGCTGGAATTATGGCAGAGGACAGCTGGCTTGGATCAGTCGTGGAAGGCTCTGTAGAGCGAGTCTTGAAACGGGAAGGTTGCCTCCAAAGGCAGGGAGGCAGGGGCGGTCTCTCGGCGGCCTGGTGGAGGAGGTGGTCGGGAAAAGGCTGGAAACTATTCCAGCAGCAAATTGCAGGGCCGGAATAGGGAACCCACGACAGGTGCAAGGATCCTGCGGCAGGAAATGTCGGGAGCTAGAGGAGGTGCGACACTGATCTCGCCGACTGGACTAGCGGCGGTCCCAGAAGTGGACGTTGGGGTCGTCCGAAGCTTCAGATGGCGCCGAAGGGGCAAGGAGCTCAGTCGACGGGTGGAGAGGGAGCGTCGGTGGCGGTGGAACCGTCTAGCAGCAACGTCAGGCGGGGAGAGGCCGAACGGACGAGGCTTACGCGGGCAATACCGGGAAGCAGAGATAATTTTCTCTGGTTCCCGATTCTTTTCGGGACCATGTTTCCTGAATCGACTAAGTATAAAAAGTAAGTGGGGGAGGGGTTGCATTTAATGAAATCAGATGGGAATGAATTGACCGGCTGAATATTAAAGAGAGAAGTTATGAAATTAAGTGCCGACTATTATGACTATTCAAATGGCTTGGATTAATATAACAAAAAGGAATATTGATTGTAAGGTAGGGCAGTGGTTTTCAATGGAAAGAAAAGGCAGTTGTAATATTAAATGGGGGAATGGGGGAGTTTTAAAGGCCGGTTGGGATGGGAATGAATGGGAAAGCCAAAGGTTTAATAATTAAATATCTTGCTTGCCCAAATTAATCATAGTCCTAATTTGATGGACCAATTTATTTAAGATCTTATTGGTCTGTCACACCAATAAGTCAAACACATGACGCGATACAAAACACGACAATATATGAAAAATAAAGGAAAACTTGTAAAACGACATGCGCTACAAATTATTTAAATAAAATGCGATAAAACAAAATAACGATGCACTTTAGGTTGCATCATCTGCCCTAGCCGGACGTTTCTTAGTTTTCTTGCCAAAGAAACAACATGATTGCTTTGCCTGATCGTCCCTTCTGCCTTCCGCTCGAGCCCGCTAGATCCACCGCCCGCTTCTCCTCGCCCCTGCAACGATCGATGACACGTTTCTTCCTCCATAGTCGCTCCTGTCGCAAGCCGCACCCGATCTCAGTCTGACTACCACTCCACGCCACTCGATCCTTTCTCGTATAACCATCACACATTCCCCACTCGATCCATTGACTCCACAGTTTTTCCCTTCCGTTCCAGCAAAGCTACAACAAATCCCCAACCCTACCTCAAATTTTCGCTCTTCCCTCAACAGTTAGTTGTCGTCCCTTCACAAAACCCACTTCGACACCTCCAGGAATCACCACAAGCCAGCTACTGCATTTTCCCCCATTTACGACGCCAACAACCACCCCTCTCTAACACCGGCAATAAGCCCTTGCCGCAAATCCCTTTCTCCCCTTATATGAAGCCCCACAACCCGTCCTTTTCCTGTTTTCCCCTTCTGTCGGTCCACCATTAGCCCACACCCGCATCCATGACAACAACTACTATCGTATCTTCTGCTGGGATCTACACGAGTTGTCACTGCAGGATTACATTGTTACATGAGTATTTGTATTATCTTTAGTATTCCTTTTAATTACTTGATGTTTATCACATATATGTTGGGGAATATTGGCTTGTTTGCATAGTTGCTTCCCGTTTTTGATTTTCCTATAAAACTTTCATTTGTGCAGTTATAGCTTAAAACCCCCCGTGCAAAGAAGAGTGTAATTTCCTTACTCAATTTGAAAGGTGTTGCAAGTTGTGTTAATTTGCTTAACTTTATAATTTTATTTGCTAAAATCTCATTCCAAAATTAGTTAAAACTACATGCATCATTTAGATTGGGCTTGTTTGCGTTCATTCCGCACATTCACTTAGGATCATACTAGCGTCGGCACAACCACTCACAGCCCGTCATGCATCACCTCTATTTAATCGTAGATAGGAATTGTGAACCAAAATCCTACTGAATAATTTTCTTTACATTTATTGATCCATTATGTAGTGTTTTTTTCTTTTTACGCATCAAGTATTTTATCTAGAGCTTAGTTTATTACTTTGCTACTTTTTCTCAGTATTTATGGCTCTTTAAGTGAATCCTCATCCACATCAGCTGAATCAAAATGTAATAAAAGCTAATAGGAATAAGTATTTGGCCCAATAAAGATGAAGTCTAAAATATTAGCATTTATGGCGATTTAAGTGCATCCTCATCCACATCGGCTGAATTAAAATGTAATAAAAACTAGTAGAAATTAATATTTGGCACATTAAAGATGGGGTCTAAAGTCCAGTAAAGAAAAAAGGTACTCTCATCTAAAATCATCATTCCCGGTTTATCATTCATAAGTACCTGAAATTGCAACGAGTTCTCATCAACCACATAGAAGTTGCTCAATGTTAACATTGATAGTGCTATTAGCTCCATTACACAAGTGGATGAATAAATACATATGTTGATATTACTACTAGCTCCTGTACACGAGTGGATAAATAAATACAGACGGTCAAAAAACAACTCAATTGGCGAAACACACTTGAAAATAGATTGCACTAGAATTGAGAACTAGAATACAGTTACGAGGTATGCTTGCTCCAAGGTTTTGAGGGTTGGTTCCCCTAAGAGTCCCTCTCCAAGGAGAACTTACAAGACTAGACACAAAATAATTCTCTAAGACTCCTCACCCATCGTTATACAGGAAAGGGCAACTAATGACTTTGAAATTACCAAAATGCGACTAATTACATAATACAATAATAAGAGACTCCCGGAACAGGCCTGGATCTTCACTTGCCAAGAGATGAGTCTTCCGAACATGTATGCATGTCCCCTAATGGTGTATATCCGTATCAATGTGTCTCTTGGACACCAATATTCTACATAGAAACTAAGTCTTTGCTTGGCGGTATGACATATCACTAATATATCGGGGAGCTCCCAAATAGTTCTTCTATATTATATAGTTTAATGCGAAATTTCGGCATTCCAGGCTCCATTAGAGATAAATGCTAAGAGCTAGAACGACACTCTCTGTTCAGCCTTTAGTGGAACAAAAATAGATGTTAGGAGCTAGAACGGCATTCCCTGTTCCACCTTTAGTGGAAGCCATCCCGCTAAATAGATTCTAATATGTAAATCCTTACTGTTCACATATATTGCACAAATTACTTTTTAATCTTTACTTGCAAATAATACCAATTAAAATGAGTAAAAAAGCATATGAAATCCATTTATCAACTTAAAATAATATGACAGTTTAAAGAATACTCTATCGATATTTTTTAAGTAACAGGTACAGATTCCATGGCCTCCTACTGGGAAAATTCATCATAAAAAACAGGAATTTTCAAAAATGAAAGGGATACCTTTTTTTGCCCATTTGTTGCCAGCTCAAAGGCTTGCTCTCTATTTTGTGGATTCACAGGATTCCCTTGAGATGGTGCCATTTGTCTTTCTTGTGATGAACCCTCTACTGGATAAGGAACTGTAGGTTGCATGGGAGGTCTTATTCCAGAAAAAGGCACCGACGGGCGCGGCCCAGGAAAACCTTGATGAGATAAGCCTATTTTAAAATTCATAGGACATGTCGTTAGAAATTAGGAATAGACAAAAGAGTAGCAACATAATTTATCAGTTAAAAGCAGCTCATTATTAAACAAAGGATCATAAACAAAAAATAATAAGAAAAGGAAACAGATTACCAGTGCTTAGATGCGAATTTGGATCACCATATGAAGCTATCGATCGACCAGTAGACTCTGGTGATGTCTCATCAAATCTAAGCACATCAGGAAGTAAAGCTGGAAGAGGACGCCCTTCTCGGTACCGCTCCATCAAATAGAGAG
The DNA here is from genome assembly GCA_039583875.1 of Platanthera guangdongensis. Lineage (NCBI taxonomy): Eukaryota > Viridiplantae > Streptophyta > Magnoliopsida > Asparagales > Orchidaceae > Platanthera > Platanthera guangdongensis. Next base: position 226,801,583 of record CM077163.1, on the reverse strand, counting down.
CAACACAAAATTCTCTTAACGAGAGCATGCTATCATTATCTTGGTCAGATAAGTCCCAAACCTGCTTCAGAATCTCTAGAAAAGAAACGAGATAGTTTGTTCAAAGAAAAATGACTTGGTAAGATTCTAATGCTAACTAACAACATCCCAAATCTGGACAATAAATGTGAAGAATTAGAGAGACAGGATTTTAAAAAGGCTTGAAACCAATATGAGCAACGTTGGCACGCAAAATATACTATAACATTTGTAAAAAAACAGAAATCTAAAAATTAAAAGAAATGAAAACAAAAAACTTCAAGATAGTGTCCAAAGTGTATACACATTAAATGTGTAGAAGAGTCAGTCTCTAATCAAAGAAAAAAAAATACAAAAAACAAGTAAAAACCATTTTAGGAAGGATGGTCCCAAGTTTAAGCACATAAACTATTGAAGATCACTCATGCTTTAATTAGATTGGAAGGGGCTTGTTGTAGATCATACATTAAACTATAATAAAGATAGATATTAAAACAAAGCATATATAACGAATGCCTACCTCTAGGGAGCCTCCAGCTGAGGAACAAATTGCGTGCCTGTTCACCAGTAATTTTTCCGTCCCTATCCTTGTCAACCTCCACGAACACCTTAGTGTACTTTTGAATATCAGACTGATTAAGCCTTGGCCATGAAACTTGTTGCTGAATGGTAGAATTTGATGGCAACTTAGCTCCAGATGGTATTGAAGCACTTTGAACTGGAGCTAATGAATATTTCTGTGATTGAGACCCTGGGGGCTGATTACCACCAAGGGGGCGTGTGAATGTGCTCTGCAAGGAATCAAGGGCGCCAACCTTGGAATTTTGAGAAACAGCACTAGCTGAAGTAATGCCTGATGAGTTAAGGATGCTACCAGAAGAGAAGGCAGGTGAACTATTATTTGTACCAACTCCAAAAGCAGAAGAAAAACCATTTCCAGATACAACTAAACCTTTTGATTCCTTTGAATTCAATACATTGGTGGATAATGACGGCAATGTTGCCGATGGTATAGGTGGAGCCAATCCAGTCGTTGTTACTGCCGCATTAGGCCCCATGCCATCGTTCTTTGTCGAAGATAATATGCCTTGGACAGAACCTTGTGGGATACCCCCAACTGTGCCCCCACTATTCAGGCCAAACCAATCAGTTGACAGGCTTGATGTGTTTGAAACTGGAGGTAGACCTGAAAAACTAGTTGCCCTAGGTGGTGCTTGACTGGCACCCTGGATTGGAAATGACACAGTAGCAGGTGTCCCTTGAGGCAGCCTTCCTGCATGGCTGTTTGGAGGAAACAACTGTTGATTCGCACCTAAACTAAGTGGCATTGCACTTGGGAGAGAATTTTGAAATCCACTAGGTGCTGCAGCACTCATATTCCTAGATGCTGGCAATGTCGGGCCTGACTGTGGTCTCAGGGTACTGAAGGGTTCATCAATGTTGCAGGACCAAGAGCAGGACTAATCTGTGGAGCAGGAATTTTAGTAGCAGCTGGACCAAATAATGCAGCCTTAACAATATCAGCAGTTAATTCATGGCCACTTTGAGCCACGGTAACTAGCTTCAACGCATTGTAAAATTCTGGACGACCAAGGAAACCACTATTGTTCTGATCAGAATGCTTCCATATCTACAGGGATAAGAAGGGAAAACCAGCAAATAAAATCTTAGAATTTCATCGGATGAAATACTGAAGAACTTCTCACAATGAGCATAATATGTAAAGATTTGTATCATAAAAGAACCCCAAATGTAGGTGCATTAGGACTAATGTGTGCCAAAACTTACAAAAATATATACAAAAAATACATGATAAAGATAGGGCTAGAACAAATAAGAATGAACTCAATTCCAAAAGATATTGCACAATATCTGCATATACTTATCCCTATGAGAGAGAGTATCCATCATGGATCTTATGGAAAATTAATGAAAGATGTAGACTTGCGGGTATGCTGATGTAATTTCTTCCGTGGAGAAGAACCCCGAGGAGAAAAGATAGATGCATACAAATTTAAACAAAAAAAAACTCACAAGTCAGTTTGCTGATCAGTTGTTAGCTTTTGGTAACCTGGAAAAACCTGGAAGTTTGCCTAATGGGATGAATAAGAGTTCATAGGACACGAACCTCACAAAAGCTTCATATAAAAAATAGACAATACAAATTGGAGCTGGAATTTTCTACATTTGTTATTCACATATCATGTGATTAGTAATGAAAAAAAGCATGAACGGTCTGCAACTTTTCAAGAATTCAAGCGCATGTTCCTTGGCAAGCTCATATAAACATTGAGATCAAGGCTTCTTCGGTAACATCCTAGAAAGAACTTAACCACAAATTCTTGGCAAGCGCCAAAAGAAGGCAAGAAGCTTAAACTACATATGAGTAAGCTTCCCGAGAAAAACATGAAACAGTCACTCTGAAAATAACACTTATCATCAAATAAGCAAAGGCAGCTAACCTGCGCTAACACTGGCTGCGGTAAGTTGGATCCCTTGAAGAATGCAACGGCCTCCGCGCCGCTAATCCTCCCGTCCTGATCTAAATCAGCTCTCTTAAAGTAGGCCTCGAAGGCGTCAAAGTTGGGGGGACGAGAGGCCGCCATCTATGCTCGAATTTCCAAGGTCAGTGATTGACAATGAACCCGAACTCCCTCCGAGACATCAATCCGGCGATGGAGTCCCCGGCGTACTAGGTAAAGCCGGAAGAAATCGGGGGAAGGGTTGTGAGATCTCCAACGGAGAGGGAACGGTAGGCGAAAAGGAACTCTGGGCGAACGATCGGGAGAGAAAAACTGGAGCCGGCGGGCGATCAATCGGGAAGGAGGAGTCCGGCGAATGATCGGGAAGGAGGAGCTGGGTTGCGCTCTGGTTCGCCGGATCGGCAAGAGGAAAGTACTGATAAATTTGTTGCTCGGCAAAAGAAAGACGGAACTTCGAAAATGGGACTTTGCTGGCAGCCTATGGTTTGTTGATCACATTTTTTTCCGGATTGACGGAAATGACCTTCGCCGGGAATAAGCGGATTTGGAGAAAATTTTAGGTTAGTTACTCCCACCTGGGTCTAGGTAGGAGAATAAATATTAAGATTTGGAAGTGGACCCGTCTCTTTTCTTACTCCAAAAAATTTCTTGCACCCCCCCGATCTCTCATCTCCTTCCCGGTGAAATCCTAAGGCCGCCACCTTCCCCTCCCACGGCAAACCCCGACCTCCTCCTCCCACGGCGATCCCCGACCTCCTCCCACGGCGATCCCCGACCTCCTCCCGCGGCGAACCCCGGCCTCCTCCTCCCGCGACCAAATCCCGACATCCTCCTCCTGCGATGAAACCATGGCCTCCTACTCCTCAGGCAGTGAAAACCCCGCCTCCTCCTCCAGCGGTGAAACACTGGCATCCTCCTCCAACAACGAAACCCTGACCTCTCAGTATTTTGGTGGAATACTGAGAGTTCTGATAATATTTGACCAAATATCATCAGAACTCTCGGTATTTCACCAAAATATTATTAGATTACTCAGTATTTCACCAAAATATTGTCAATATATTGTTCAATATCGTGCATAATATAATTCATAAATTAAATATTTTATATCAAAATAAATATAATAGTTGGGATAAGATGTTAATATAATTACATAATGTAACATTATACTGTTTTAATAGATTGCAATGTATTTGTTATTAACTTTTTTTTGTCACAATACTGTCATGATATACAGTATTTGATCAAATACTGTCAGAACTATCAGTATTTAACCAAAATACTGGGAGGCCGAGGTTTCGTCGTTAGTGGAGCAGGAGGTCGGGGTTTCGTCGCGGGAGGAACAGGGGGGTCTCACTGCGGGAATAAATACCATCAATAGAAGTGGAGCAGGGGGGGGTCTCGTTGCGGGAGTAGGAGGAAAGGTCGTCGCGGAAGGAGGGGTGTCACCGCGGGAGGAGGGGGAAGGTCGCCGATGGATGAGGAGGAGGGGCGTCACCGCAGGAGGAGGGGGGAATGACGCCGCTGGAGGAGGGGGTGTCGCCGCTGGGAGCCGCCGCTGGAGGAGGGAATTTTGGGCCTGAAAATCCGCCCACTTTTTGGGAAGGATTGGGGGGTGGGGTCAAAATCTTGCTATTTATTCTCCCACCTAGATCTAAGTGGGAGTAACTCACCTAAAATTTTCTCTCTGATTTGAGGAATTTGTTGTTATTCCGGGATTTACGGAAATGACCTTTGTTCGATGCTCCTCACTCGTATTTATCTGGATATTTTACTAACACAAAATATATCATGTAATTGTGTGTACCTTCAAATAATTCTACCTTTTCATTCAGTCATTTTCTCTCTTTTTAAAAAAAAAAAAAAAAAAAAATCTCTTCCTCCTCATGAAACCTACGGAATTGCAATCTGTGTTCAAGTAACGCTGCGATAAAACATCATATTCTTTCAATTTATATTGATATTTTTATTTAACATGACAAAAAAGTTTATGTAGATGATGAACGGAGGATGTACTGTCACGCTGAAATATGGAAGAACCCGTACATGACCTCTTTTAAGGTAAAAAGTGAGACAAATTAACTTCTCAGATGTAGGTTTGGGCTCCGTTTGGAGAGACTTATTTTCACCGGTGAAGCGGTTGTGATTTTATGAATCAGAACTTAATTATGATTTCATTCATGCAATCATTTGACCGGTGAAAATAAATCTCTCCAAACGGAGCCTTCATCTAGCAGCTCAGACAGCCATATTTAGTGGGAGAGAAAGAGAATAATACTAGTAACCAAAATATTATTATAGACATTAGTGTTGGGGTGAACCAGTAAACTTGTTGGGGTGAAAGTTTGAAACCGTGAATCCATGTAAAAGACATATTCACTCTAATAGAAACAACGAGATGAATACATGAGCGGAAACTTACTTGAATTCATGATGCTGGATTATTGAGGTCACAGATCTTCCAAGTCTACAAGGTCTTGATGAAAACGACAATTTCTCCTCTTTCTTCTTAGGCTCACTCCAATGATGGGATGTTAAAACTGAATGAAAGTGAATATAATATTGCCTTGCGAGCTGAGGACCATAACATATTCATAGCAAAACTCTAATCCGACCGTTTTACATTTAAGCTCAGCAAATAAACGTAAACAACGTCCGATACTCGCACATAATTTGATCCGTCCATACAATATGAAACATAGTTGACCCGTTCAATTTTTTCACCTAAGTTGGGTCGATGTTAACGTCAGTTCAATAGCGCACATATTATTATTTCTAACAATTAGAGCTTGGTATTTACGTAAGTATTATAAGAAATTTAAATACGAATACAACAAATATTTTGTTCTTTCAAATGCTTACATCCCTTGTGGGTCTTTAGCATACAAGGTGTCTAAATTATTCTACTTTAGATATGCTACTACGAATCGTTTAGTGTTTGATGATTGAGGCTCCGTTTGGCACAGTGATAGTAGTCGTAAACACATGGGTTAAACCGTCATTCGTTAAGAATCGCCTAACAAACATCAACCTCCGTTTGAACATAAAAGTGGATGAAATTCCTAAGGTAGACGTTAACAAATGACAATTTAACCCCATATACATGACCGCCACCACCGTGCCAAACGGAGCTTGAATAACGAGAAAATTGCGTCGAAAACTCCATCTTGGCACTTGCTATCGCACAAGTTTATTGGTCAATTATTTATGCCCGTCAACCTTTTTCCCTTTGCTGGTACCTTCCCCCTTGTTACATTTTATCTAGTCACTTCTTGCAGCATGACAGCCGATTTAATTCGTGTGCTTTAGAAAAAAAATGTGGTTGATCATAGGCACACTTGGCTTAGATGTCAGTAAGTATTTAAGTGCCCAATAATCATATTCATACAATATTATTGGCCATTAAAGTCACTTTACCCAAAACATGAAAGGAGCAGTTGAAATCTATGCATATTATTTATAGATACAAGTGGTCATGCACAAGAACCTCATTTGCACAGGGCGCAGCAGACAGAGTACTTCACCATCGCTTGACAGACGGTCGCTGCATAAACACGAGTTTCCTCGAGACAACTTAGGCTCCGTTTGGGGTGACTAATTTTCACCGGTCAAACAGTTACGACCGCATGAACCAGTCCTTAACCGCTTGACCGGTGAAAATAAGTCCCCCAAACGGAACCTTAACCTCAATCATAATCTTCCATAAACTGTGCTGTTTTGTGTGAATTGTCCATCTGAAACTCGACTGTATGTTCTTTCCATACATCACCATCCACCTCCAGGTATCTCTCATAGAAGCTCACCACGCCATCTGAGGCCGCAGATAAAGCGGCGATGCTTCGAGTTCCGTAACGACCCTTGGTGGTTCAAAAATGTCAAGAGTAAGATTACACACATTGGTTTGAGCAGTCATGGGTTTGAGTTAGGAGAGACGAGAGTAATGCTTCAGGAATTCACCTTTTCGCTTTCGGTGTCAACAAAGATGGAACTCAGGCTAAACTCCCACTCCGGTTCGCAGCCGGTCACCGGCAATCGATTGAAATCAGCTTTGACACTGTCGTTCATCAATTTTGCAACTACTTCTTTCACGGGGATTTCTTCACCGCCGTACCCCTCCAGCATTTCCTCCAAGTTTCTGTGTAGCCGAAGGGCCTGTAATAATATCAGAAAAGCATGAATGTGCAAATAACATGGACAACAAAATAGAAAATGATCGTTTTAATCCGTGTGGTAACTCTGTTACCAAGTGATTAGCAGAAGAAAAATATGTTTCTCATGAGACTAATTAATTTAGCATAGCATCGAATATGTGAAAAATATATTCATGAAAAAATATATATGTTTGTGATTAAGGGTCTGTTTGGCAATGTGGTGGTGGTCATAAACACAGTGGTTCTGAGCCGTTCTTCATGAACGTCTGATCACACCTAAGGAACTTCATCCATTTTTATGTTCAAAATTAGTTTTTTTGTTGTGGCGCTCATAATCCATGTCATGTGAAACACATATTTCATGATGACGGCATTTTTGCCCAGCAGCGGAGCAAAAAGTTGCATGAAACGGATGATGTTTCGTAACCACCGCATTCACGACCACCGCCGCCGTGCGAAACGAAACCTAAATCACTTTTATAGGCTTATTATTTTGAATTGTAAATGATTTTGAGTACTGGAACATCATGAAAAAAAACTTAATGACCCTTTCATCCACACTCGCTAACAGGTATAAAACAATATTTGCTGCCGGGTTAATGTGAAAAGCTTCATGTAGTGTGGCAGGAGAAACATCCAAATCAATGCTACAATTAGTTTTGTGAATATTTGGAGATATTAAATAGTTAAAAAATTAAAGTAAGAAAACAAAAAAAAATATGCCAGGCTCTTTAATAACTTACTAGGATTTAACTGGTTGATTGACATTACTTCAGAGATGATCAGATAAATGATTTGAGTTTTGATGCACGGATATAATGAATGAATGTCGCCGAGAGATTAAGGCTTCGTTTGGAAGGACTTATTTTCACCGGTCAAGCGGTTACGACCGTATGAATCGGACCTTAATTGTGGCCCGATTCATGCGGTCGTAACCTCTTGACCGGTGAAAATAAGTCCCCCCAAACAGAGCCTAAGGCTCCGTTTGGGAGGACTTATTTTCACCGGTCAAGCGGTCACGACCGCATGAACCGGACCTTAATTAAGGCCAGGTTCATGCGGTCGTGACCGCTTGACCGGTGAAAATAAATCCTCCCAAACGGAGCCTAAGAGATTAAATGATTTGATGTTCAAGCAATATTATTCGACGACTAATTACAACAACTTTTGAAATTAGTAGTAGAGTTCACATAAAGAGTAGGCGTTAGAAACACAAACAAGATCCAATTAAATTAAAGAAAATGTACCTCGACTAAATGTTCAAGAATAAAGCGTTCTAGTAGAAATTAAATTTAAGCAAATTTTTGCAAATCAAGATCCCAAATAATTTTCTTTATCAAATAATCAACACAAAAGTAATATGGACTTTAAAGCAGAACTTGCACAAGTAATTAGAGCCCAGAAAAGTGTACACTGCTGGTTTCAGGGGCAGGACAACAATCTTGCAGCTAGACTGTTCAGATTGTTGTAGAAGGGCTGTTTGGAAGCGGGGCATGGGTCTTTAGGTACAGGGTAGCCTCCAGGTGGTCTGGAATGGGTGGTGGTAGTGTCTAGCAGTTATTACCGCCGCCATTACGGTCTTTAGGTAGTGGGCTGCAGGGGTTATGTGTAGTTTTGGTAGTTATGTAGTAGTAATTGAGTGATGATAAGAAGTTTTTGTGGTTATGGAGTGGGAGTGTAGTTATGGATGGTGGAGAAGGTAATTAATTTGGTTTGACATCAAGTATTCACAGAATCGGCTCTATTATAGACTCAAAGCCCACTACGAACAATCAAAGCCGTCTAAAACATGAAACCACTAAATTTACATGAAATAAAAGTACAATTATAAAATAAATATATATAAAAATATGTTGTTGTCGCTCTAAATGTAATTATCTAAAAGATCAAATATCTGAAACCCTCTGAGGCTGGAATTGAATCTCTGGATGGTAAAAACTGAAACTATCATAATAATGGAAGGTCAAATAAATGTTGGAAACCAAATGGACAATAAAAGAAAACCCTAAGCAAAACAAAAATTAATTACCTCAGTCATTCTAGAACAAAAATGAATAATCTGGAGTCAACTTGGATGGCTGGATGGTTGAAGCCATTGGATAAGCAGAACGATGGCTGGTGGTGGTTTACCGATATGAAAGCTAAAGCACTGGATGTCGGCTGGATGGCTGGTAGGTCGTCGACCAAAAACTCGGGAGAGGAGTGGAGTTCGTAAAGGTCGGTGGTCGGAGGCTTGGAGCTTGGCAGAGACAACGGTAGGCGAGTCGGCGTCAAAAAAGACGTAATCACAGTAACGCAGAGAGTGCGAGACGATGGAGCGGAAAACAAAATAAGGGCTTCTTACTTAAGACAGGCGCGCGGTCGGACTCAGCAAGCCGAATCGGAATAGAATAGGGGGACTTGGGATCGTGATCCTACACGAGCACGCACTCATTTCGATCCAAGTAAGATTCAAATCAAATTTAAAATCGGGATCATAAGTTCGTGCGATCCTGCAATCCGGATCGCGATCCTGATAACACTGATCACCGCTGCTTTTCGGCATAATAAAATGTAGGAAATTAATTTGAACGAAACAAATTTGCATAAATTAAAAGGGTTATGTACCGGGGACCTCACCTAGATGTTTGTGTAATTAAAGTTTGCACACTTCCGAAATAACAAAAACCCCTTGGAGTAAACCTTTGGGGGGGGAGGGGGGGGATTTTTTACAAGGGATTGTGTTACAGAGCTACCCGACGACTGGCCGCTTTGAAAAGTTTACACGCGTCGAGCGCGTATATCGTAGGGGACAGTCATTACCGCAGGAGATAATTGTAGAAATAGAATAATTAATCAATTACGGGATATTATTTGTTTTTTTATTTGTTTGCGCCAATTATGGGCGTTATTTGTTGTTTTATTTGCTTGCGTCATTTTTAGTAATTTGTATTTCCTAAATTAAGTTATTTTTTTTTTGTATTCGCTCTTCATCACTATAAGAGGACGTGTAAGGCTTGTATTAGAACGATCTCGGATGAATGTTATGTTTTCTCTTCTCTATCCCTAATCCTCTCTCTCTCTCTACCTCCCCTCTCTATCTCTCGTCTCTTATCTCTCCGCTCTTGTCCCTCTCACTCGGCTCTGCAACAAAGTGGTCCGACCTGCCCTCTCCGCCCGCCTCCGGCCGCCGGAGAACCAGCCCCCTCTTGTCCCGTACTGCTGCAGCCGTTCGCCGCCGCATTCCGCGGACGCCTTCCCCGCGACACTGAGTGCTCGGCCACCGTTGTTGCCTCCTAGTAGGCTGTTGTTTCTCGTTCGCCCTCATGGCCCCCAACACTCGTTCAACTGTGGATCTTCAGCAGGAGGACACCGTCGTTGAGGCTGTCCGCCGCGTCGAAGACAAAGAAGCCCTCGTCACCTCCATGCACGCCTCCATCCTCGCCCTTCATGTCAAGTTTGATGCGCTCCAACCGCCCGCCGCCTCGTCCACCAGCGGATCCGCGGGCTCCGGCCCCGGCGGGTCCCTCCTCGGGGCACCACCGTTTCCGCCCATCGGGGAGACCCAGGCCCTACCGCCCCCTGGCCATCCGACCCTTTCCTTGGACCTCCCGAGCTTCGTCGACGTAGATCTGATGGGGTGGATAGCCAAAGCGGAACAATACTTCGACCTCGATCACACTCCCGACCACGACTAGGTCGCTACCTCCGTCGTGGGACTCGACGGTTCCGCCCTACATTGGGCCCGATGGCTCCGCCAGACCAACCCGTCCATCTCATGGTCGGCACTCAAGCAAGCGATGATAGGACGTTACGACACCCGCTACTCGGGCTCCGTTATCGAACGACTGGATGACTACATCAATGAGTTCGTGGCCCTCGTCACCCATGTTCCAGGCTTACCACCGGATCACTACCTCGGCTTCTTCATGCAGGGCCTCTTGCCCCACATTCGCTCCCGGCTTCGCACGCATCACCCCCAGACGGTGTCCGAAGCACTGAACATGGCCCGCCTCGTTGAGGTGGATTTGGCTCCTCGACACACACCACCTCCGGGCAAACACCCGCCGGGGGGCCGGCCTTGGCAGACCACCACCCCAGAGCCGCCAGCCCCTCGGGTTGCCCCAGCTGCTCGGCCAGCTCGGTCGGCCGCCCCTCAGCTGTTCTCCAACCATGAGTTCGATGAGCTCCGTCGCAAAGGGTTGTGTTTCCGCTGCCGGCAACCCTACTCCCCGACACACGTCTGCACGGTCAAGGAGTTCCGGGCCATCATCGGCGATGCCGAACCAGAGATCACCTTGGCCGATTTCGAGGACCTAGAGATCACAGAGGAGGACGCCACCGACGGCACAGGCGTCGCGGCTTTCCATCAGTTGGAGCTTTCCTTGTTTTTCCGTGGGTGGCATTTCTGGGCCGCAAACAATGAAATTGGTCGGCAAACTGGGCGACCGCCACATTATTGTCATGGTGGACAGCGGGGTGAGCCATAATTTCCTCTCCGCTCATCTGGCACACCAGCTCCGACTACCGATGGAACCCGCGCCAGACTTCATGGTCAGTTTGGGCGATGGCCGCCGGCGAGCGGTACAGGGCCGCTTCCCCTCCGTTCCCCTTTCAGTGGGCTCTCACTCGGTGACGGCGGATTTCTACATCTTCGGCCTCGGCGGAATCGACGCTATCTTAGGAGTGGCGTGGCTCTACACACTGGGAGACGCACGGGTCAACTGGAAAACTATGACGATGTGGTTTCTCCAGGACGGTCGGGAGTGCTGTCTGGTGGGGGATGCAGCCCTACTCCGTGCTCTCATCTCCTCCCGCACGATTCAGAGGACGACGGACGTCGAGTTTTCAGCATGGCTCTGGTCTATCACGGACGTGGTCCCACCGACCCCGGCACCACCTCCGGATATGCAGGACCTCCTGTCGGAGTTTGCGGACCTCTTCACGGCACCATCAGGCTTACCACCAGTCCGGCCAGACGACCATGCCATCCATCTCCAACCCGACGCGTCGGCGGTATCAGTCCGCCCTTATCGCTATGGGCACGTGCAGAAGGACGAGATCGAGAGGCTCGTCCACGACATGCTGATAGGGGGCCTCATCCGCCCCAGTGTGAGCCCCTTTTCTAGCCCGGTACTCTTGGTCAGAAAGAAGGACGGCAGCTGGCGCTTCTGTGTGGACTATCGGGAGCTCAACAAAGCAACCGTTCCAGATAAGTACCTGATACAGGTGATCCAGGAGCTTCTGGATGAGCTCCACGGCGCCACTGTTTTCACCAAGTTGGACCTCCGTGCCGGCTACCACCAGATTCGCGTTCGGTCGGCCGACGACGCCAAGACGGCCTTCCAGACCCATGACGGCCACTACGAGTTCCTGGTTATGCATTTCGGCCTGACCAACGCACCAGCAACCTTCCAGGCCACGATGAACGACATATTCCGGCCGGTACTTCGCCACCATGTACTTGTTTTTTTCGATGACATCTTGGTCTACAGTTCTTTGTGGCAGGAGCACCTACAGCACCTCCGACCAACATTGGCGACTCTCTAGCACCACCACCTCAAACTCCACCCAACGAAGTGAACTTTCGGGGTTCCGGAGGTGTGTTACTTGGAGCATACCATCTCCGCGGCAGGAGTTGCGATGGATAGCGACAAGATCGAGGCAGTCATCTGGTGGCCAATCCCGTCGTCTCTCCGTGATGTGCGAGAATTCATGGGCCTGACGGGGTACTATCGGCGGTTCATTCAGGGATAAGGCACGATAGCCCGGCCCCTCACCCAGCTTCTCAAGAAAGCGGCCGAAGGCCCCTTCGAATGGCCGGCAGCGGCCGCCGCCGCTTTCACCGCTCTCCAACAGGCCTTGGTTCGGGCCCCAGTGCTAGCTATGCCGGATTTTTCCCAACCCTTCCTCGTGGAGTGCGACGTGTCGGGCGTCGGCGTGGGGGTTGTTCTCATGCAAGCCGGCCGCCCGGTGGCCTATTTCAGCCGCGCATTATCGGACATCATTCGCAGCCGATCAGCATACGAGAACGAGCTCATGGGCCTCGTCCTCGCGGTACAACATTGGCGGCCCTACCAACTAGGCCGACGATTCGTGGTTCACAACGACCACCATAGTCTTCGCTACCTCCTCCAGCAGAAGATTGTCACGCCCGCTCAGCAGGTGTGGGTGGCCAAGCTACTGGGCTATGACTTCAGCAACGAGTTCCGGCCACGGAAGGCGAACCGCGCAGCCGGCGCTCTCTCACGCAACCCCATGCTTGCAGCCATCTCCCGGCCGGTGTGGGAGGACGCGGACACCCTTCAAAAGGAAGTGGAGGCAGACCATGCACTGAACAAGATTCGGACGACCCTCATCATAGATGACACCGCCCACCCACCGTTCTCCTTGGTAGATGGCCGCCTACTCTTCAAAGGCCGCCTCGTGCTCGCCCCCTCCTCCCCGAGCATTCCTCGATTACTGGCTGAGTTTCATGCATCCCCGACAGAAGGACATGTCGCAGCGTACCAGACGTATCGACGGCTTGCGGCCTCACTTTATTGGCCTCACATGTTCCGACAGGTCAAATCCTTCGTGGCCGTCTGCCTCATCTGCCAGAAGGCCAAGTATGAAACTGTTTTTTGGGGGGGTCTACTCCAGCCGCTGCCTATTCCCGACCGCATTTGGGACGACGTCGCCATGGACTTCATCACTCGGCTTCCCCGCTCTCAGGGATTCAACTGCATCTTAGTCATAGTAGATCGGCTCTCGAAGTATGCGCACTTCATTCCCCTCTGTCATCCTTACACAGCAACCACAGTCGCCGACAGCTTTATTCAGGGGGTCGTACGCCTTCACAGGTTTCCCCGATCGATCGTCAGCGACCGAGACCCGCTCTTCTTGAGCGCCTTCTGGACTACATTATTTCGCCTGCAGGGCACCCGTCTCCGCATGAGCACGACATACCATCCCGAGACCAACGGCCAGTCAGAGGTGCTCAATCGGTGCTTGGAGACATATCTCCGTTGCTTCGTGGGAGAGCAGCCGCGTAGCTGGGCCAAGTGGCTCGGGTGGGCCGAGTACTCATACAACACCGCCCACCACCAGGCGGCCGACATCACCCTGTTTGAGGCCGTTTACGGTCGTTCCCCTTCGTCCATCGTTCGCCACCTTCCAGGGGAGTGCCAAGTGGAGAGCCTGGCATCAGCTCTGCGCGATCGGGATACTATTTTGGATCACTTGAAGCAACATCTCTGACGGGCCCAGCAGAAGATGGTCACTTTCGCCAACATGAAACGGCGGGATCTCGCTTTTGAAGTAGGGACAAGATCTTCATCAAACTCCACCCATACCGCCAGCTTTCAGTGGCCCAACGACCATGCCCAAAATTGGTCGCCCGCTTCTTCAGGCCATTCGAGGTCCTTGCACGCATCGGAGCAGTAGCCTACCGCATTCGCCTTCCGGACGAGAGCCGCATCCACCCGGTCTTCCATGTTTCGCAGCTGTGGCGCGCGGTGGGCGAGCACGCCACCCCGGATCGCCTTTCGTCCGACCTCGACCTTTCCGGAGACGTGCCTTACTACCCTACCTCGATCCTCAATCGACGATGTCGCACCCCCGGGATCCTATGATCGACGAAGTTCTGGTGGCTTGGACTGGGCACCCTAACTCAGACGCAACGTGGCTCCCCAGGGATGATTTTCGTCGTCAGTTCCCCGACTACTGCCTTGAGGACAAGGCACGTTTTCCATACGGCGGCATTGTTACAGAGCTACACGACGACTAGCCTTTTTGGAAAGTTTACACGCGTCGAGCGCGTATATCAGAGGGGACCGCCATTACCGCAGGAGATAATTAATCAATTACGGGACGTTATTTGTTTCTTTATTTGTTTGTGTCAATTATGGGCGTCATTTTTAGTAATTTGTATTTCCTAAATTAAGTTATTTCCTTTTGTATTCGCTTCTCATCACTATAAGAGGACGTGTAAGCCTTGTATTTGAACGATCTCGGATGAATGTTATGTTTTCTCTTCCCTATCCCTAATCCCCTCTCTCTCATTCTACCTCTCCTCTCTATCTCTCGTCTCTTATCTCTCCGCTCCCCTCCCTCTCACTCGGCTCTGCAACAGATTGTAATTTTGAAAACTATAGAGGTGCAAAGGCTGTAATTTCACAAACTTTGAGGGGAGGTCTCGATAAATAACCCTAAATTAAAATATCTAACATAAACAGTATGAAAAATATGAATAAACAATGTCACTGTCTTTTATGGTCGCTTGTCTACATCATCATCGCTAAATGTATCACCCTCGTTATTATAGCAACCCAAAATTCGGTATTTAGAACTCTAGCAGCACACCTCACCACTTACCCAACCACCATCAACTACTCGATCCCGAGTGTTGCAGCGAGGAGGTCCCACCACATACCCGAATATTTATAGAAATCAAGGCTGAGCTCGGCACAAGGAAGACAAGAATTGGGGGTGGGGGAGCGTGCCTTCAAATTGTGCATTTGGTTCCCTTTTATAGACAATTTAGAGGGTGTATGGTAAGTATATGCCACCCCCGCCTTCTTGAGATACTGGGCACCTGGCACCTAGGTGACCTGCTCTCTGAGGGCATCTGGAGGAGGCGAGCTGATCGAGGTCACCTTAGGCCAGGTCGCTTATGCCATGTCCTTATTTGCGAGCTTGCTGGTGAGATGAGCTTCTACACGGTGAGGTGGGAGGCAAGCCCGAAAGAGGCTCGCTAGTAGATTCTGCAAATGGCTGAGCTAAGAGGCGAGTCAAGCTTCAGCCTGGCGAGCTCGTGGGGGAGCTGATTTTCAACCCCTGTGAGGTCGCGGGCGAGCTGACCAACGAAATGGGTGAGCTCTGGATAAGCTCCAGTTGTCTTTGGGGATAAATGTTTATGGGTCTATGGTCCATCGTTTGAGGCCCTGGGCCCTATGTGTAAGCTTGGTCCCACCTCGTCGAATACGGGTTGTACAGTTATGAGTCGATCACTTGAACTTTTTCATCTCTTTAAAGCAAAGCTCTATGCAAGACCAACCCTTAACAGCTGATGGGGATTAGTTCGAATTTGTACTTTCATTCTCATTTTAGTAAAATCATATTCTAGAGTTCTCTTTCTGCCCCATTGACCCTAGATATTTTTTAGTGACAACAAGTATTGAGAAAATAATCTCACATCAATCTCACATTGGGAAACACATGCAGTCGTGCACTTGATATAGATGCAAGAAAGCACGGGAGAGAGAAAATAAAAGAATTTTTATTAATTTCCTCACTTGTCATGTACATGAATACTTGTATTTGTACACTTATATAGGGAAAGAAAGAGAGTAGGATTCCCAATCCTAAGATGTGGGACTAAACAAGATACAAGAGGGCAAAGATATGCATCTTAATTTTGGGCTTTTACATTTCTTTTGACACTTCCCGCAAGCCGAAGCATACAAATCGTAAGCACCAAGTCTGGATAAAAACTGATGATGCAACGATCGCGGTAAGGCCTTGGTAACGATATCAGCAACTTGCATGGTAGAAGGAACATGTTTTAATTTCAACTTCTTTAATTGAACCTTCTCACGAATGAAGTGACAATCAACTTCGATGTGTTTGGTAAGCTCATGGAACACGAGATTCTTGACAATGTGTATAGCAGCTTGATTGTCACAAAATAGTATTGCTGGTGAGAAAAGTTTGACTCTTAAGGGTCTGTTTGTTTGGGCTTTCTACTTCCGCTGCGTTCCGAATGGAACATTTTTTTTATATACAGTTTGTATTGGCGGTTCATACGCAACGACGGGGAGAAAAAGGGATGGAATCAGAGCTTTCTCCACAACTTCCCCAGGCTCCTTTTCAACGCAGCGGTGTCGACGCGTCTCTCCCTTGCAGGTAACTACCCCGCTTCTCTCCTTCTCCGGCAACAGATCCGGTGCCGGGGAAGATCGCCGGCACCGGATCTGTTTTTTTTTTGCCCAAAAAAGTTGTGCCTTGCCTTCTTCTCCGGCGTCGGCAACACATTCGTTGCTCTTTCTGGAGTTATCCACCGGGCCACCACCGGACCACCATGCCGACATAGAGATGCTGGAGTGGAGGGCCATCCTCTTTTCCTGTGCTCTCTTGACCCACCCTCCCCACTGCGGCCATGGATGGGAGAGATCATCGGCATTTAGGTTTCATCTGACTTGAAAACACTCGGGATCTGCTCTTCCAGCTCGCCCTTCTACATGCCTATTTTCAATAGACGGTGGCCTTATTTTACTTATTTGGTTCATTAGTGACTTGTTGAAGGTTCATATTCGCTCGGTTGTGCAATTTGACTACTACCGAGAGATATAGAACACGGTTTGGCATTATTTCGCTTCATTGTGGCTAGTTGTTCAATTGGGAGGTTGATTTCTTTCTCGCACATTTGATCATACTGCAGAAATTATAGTCCCTCGTTACTTTTTAGTTGATGCAGTTCAATTAATTCTTTTAAGTGGATCTGCAAAATGCCCTAAAACTTCAAATTATCCTACAGATTCTAAATTCAGCAAGCATAAATTGACATCGTTTTAAAGTTAGAGTCAACATTGTTTACAGGCAACCACTTTCCCTATGCACTTAGATGATTTCCTGATGTCTTTACATAGTTTGATGATTATTTTTCAGTGCATCCCATGAATTGAAATTAAGTTGTTGATCAACTCACAGGAATCCAACAGCAATTCGATTTTCATAGTTCAGTCCATCAGACATGCCTAAACATTATGCTTCTACAATTCATGTTCATTTATAATTAGTTTAAGTTTTTTTTAATTGGTTGAAATGTTGAAATCTTATTGACATTCTATATACCATTTATAATAAGTTTTGTTTTCATAGATGGGTAAACCTAAGAAAGGTGGAGTGTCGGCTACATGGGATGCTAATGAGGTATTAATCTATTGCGAGCTATGTGTGAAAGAAGTTGAACTTGGTAATAGACCTACCGCACACTTCAGTAGAGATGGGTGGAATAATTTAGTAGCGAATTTTCGAGCACGCACTGGCAGACAATATGAGCGAGGGCAAATGAAAAAAAAATGGGATATGTTGAAAAAGGAATGAAAACTATGGAAAGATCTAAAAGGAAAAGAGACAGGTTTGGGATGGAACACATCACGAAGGACTATTGATGCGTCTGATGAATGGTGGGACGAGCGACTTAAGGTTGTAAGATTGTACATATTTTTTTCTCCAATTTTTCGTCGTATAAATTCTAACAAATTATGTATTTGTTAATTTTTAGATTGTGCCCGCTGCTAAGAAATTCCGCTATACTGGCATCTCCCCAGAGCTTGAGGAGAAATTGGATATGATGTTCAGTGCAGTGTCTGCGACCGGTGAACATTGTTGGGCATCAAGTTTAGGAAAGCGTCACACTTCTGCGGGAGACGATCAACTCAATGATGATGAGGAGGTGGAGCCTATCTCTACTCCGACGAATGCGAATGACTTCGGTTCATGTACCCGCCCCACAAACATTAACGAAGAAGAGTCAGTTGACACGGTGCGAAAACGTATAAACAAGGGCAAGGCGAAGGTCGGGGGAGAAAATCACACAATGCGGCTAAGCATTGGGTCCTTGGTAGAAGAAATAAAATCAGTTGGATTGCCTATTAGAGAAGCCATCAATCCTTCAAATCAATCATACACTATTGCGGAATTTGTAAAAAAAAAACTTAATAAACACGAAGATATTGTTGGAGACCACTTCCTATACGACTTCGCAACGGTGTTCATGTTGCAAAAATCAAATAGAGAAATGTTTCTTTGCCTTGATGAAGAGAAGAGAGTATGGTGATTGAAAAACCGTTATCGATGCATGACCCAGCAGATGGGTCCGTGAGCACGTGTGTTTCTAGTCCACAAGTATCTTTGCCTTTGTTTAAGTTCAGTAGAGATGGTTAATCGATGTTGTCTATGTTCTCTATTTTGTCAATGTTGCCTATGTTAACATGTTTTAAGATTGATGTCATATGACAGTTATGTGGCAGTTCAAGCTCTATTTTATTAATGTTGTCTATGCTATTTACATATGTTATTTTCTTTGCCCATCTTTTATATCAACATTCACATGTGTTCATTCTTCTTTAATATATAATGATGCATATGTTGTAATGGGTGCAGCATTGATTATGGATGATGAAAATCTTGATTTCATGATTGCTGAAAACACATAAAATATTATTGATGAATCTGAACAAATACCGAATTGGTCAATAATTCTTCATGGATATGCGTATTATCTTCTGCTTCTGAATATCAGTATATGTTTGACACATGAGTATAGTAGACTATGTCAAACTCCATGCATGACATCATCACATACAGGACACAAATGGTTTGTGGAGTTAATGAGTGGACACCCATCTAGATTCCACATAATGTTTAGAATGTTAAAACAAGTTTTCCTTGTTCTCTTAAATGTACTTGTCGAAGAATATGGGTTTCGGGGCTCTAGACGAACTCTTGTACACGAGGTGCTTGCAATTACACTGTATGTTATGGCACAAAATTGTACAGTCAGACATGCGTCAAAGCAATTTCAACATTAACAGAGACTCTTAGTAGATTCATTTTCAGAGGCATCGATGCGCTAATGGACTTGTCGATACAAATGATAGATGCAACCGACAGAGAATTCAAAAATATTATGCCACAGATTTTGCACGACTCTCATTACATGCCGTATTTCAAAGATTGTATTGGCGCAATTGATAGAACACACGCCCATGCTCGGATTTCTCCGGAAAATAAAGTTAAATATATTGATCGACATGGGGTGTCAACCCAAAATGTTATGGTTGCATGTGATTTCAACATGTGTTTCACATTCGTCATGGCCGAATAGGAGGGTTCAGCGCATGATAGTCGAATCTTTAAAAAGGCCACAAGAGAACCTTGCTGGAATTTCCCTCACCCTCCTGCAGGTAATTTAGAAAAACAATAAAATAATCTTGCAAGCTTATAATTTGGAATTAAATTATGTTTTAATGCTTGTGGGTAGGTACTATTTGGTTGACGCAGGTTATCCTTTGGAAAGGGGAATTTTAAAGCCTTACCCAGAAACGCGCTATCATCTAGAAGACTTCGCACGTGGCAATCGTCTTATACGAGGACGTCAAGAAAGGTTCAACCAAGCACACTCATCCTTACGCAATGTCATGGAGCGCACATTCGGAATCTGGAAAAAAAAGTGGGCAATCCTTCGGGATATGCCACAATACAGTTTCGAGAGGCAACGAGATATTGTTGTGGCTACAATGACGATTCATAATTTCATTCGTCATCACTCATCAAATGTGGATCCTGATTTCATGGCATGTGATGTTGATGAAAATTTAGTATATCCAAAGGCTAATGAAATTACAACAGACTGGCGTGCAACAATTGATTTGCGTCAGAGTAGGAGTATTAGTGTAGGGGCAGCAGAAATGTACGCATTACGAGATGCAATTGATGATCTACTACAAAATACTAATAGGTAAATAAAATTTCACTATTTCTCAAAATAATTAATTTTAAATTTTATATTCATTCATCACTATATCATATTTTGCAAGTGATGGGCATGATCGCATGTTGAAGACAGAGATCTGCGATAATGTTTCTTGGTTTCATTTATGGAGCTTGTGTATGATTGTTTTACAGTTGTTATTATTTGCTTATGATATTTATGCTCCTTTATTATTTCAGTAATTAAAAAATCGGGTTTACCATGAGTAGTATATTAGTCAGGAAAAAAATTGAATGTTGATTATAATAATACATATTAACAGAAACGTCATCGATGTTTTACCAAACTGCTTCTTCATTCTGAACAGCTCTGTCACGGTTGTTTTGCCAAATTGTTTCTCCATTCTAAACAGCTTCATTCTCACAACTCCATTCTCACAACTCTATGCTCACAGCTCTTTTTACCACCGTCACCGCTGAAACAAGCTGACCTTAAATCACCAAGGAGACTTTCTAGCTAAATGAGCTCAGATACAACAGTCATCATCGCACGATACTCGACTTCAACAGATAAGTGAGCAACAACAGATCGTTTCTTGCTACGTCAGGTAATAAGATTTCCTCCAAAGTGCAAAAACCAGTTGTGGCGCGTCGATCATCAAGAGAGTCAGCATAGTCAGCATCAGAATAGACAATCAGAGATAAAGAGAAGGATGGTTTGTATACAAGCACTTGTCCAGGAGCAGTCTTCGAGTATCTGAGAATGCGTCTGACGCCCTGCAGATGAGAGGTCCGTGGAGCATGCATAAGTCGACTGACAACTCCAACAACAAACGATATATCGGGTCTTGTAACAGTAAGATATATTTGTTTTCCAACAAGACGTCGATAATACTCTGAAGTCGTAAGTAGAGGATCGGAGTCAGAGGCATGAGCATAGAGCTTGTGGTTAACATCCATAAGAGTGTCAGCAGGTTTACATCCCGGATATTCAGCATCCTAAAGAAGGTCGAGACAGTACTTCCGTTGTGATAGGACAAGGTAATCAGGTCGTCTAGCTACCTCAAGTTCAAGAAAACACCAAAGATTTCTCAGATCTATAGTTTGAAAAACGGATTTTAAGTGTTGTTTAATTAGTTATTTAGTTGTATCTCTATGGAGTCATTCTCAGTAATCAGAATAGCATCAACACAAACTGGGCGAATGATTGTGTTGGTCGGTTGATGACGTGTAAAGAGAGAGAAGTCAGCCAATCTTTGAGTAAATCCAACTTCACGAACAACCTTACTAAACTTATCAAACCAAGCTCGATGAGACTGTTTGAGACCATAAATAGATTTTATGAGATGACAAACATGAGACTCCCTCGTGGTCAGTGGTCACAAACTCGGGAGGTTGGTGTATGTAGACAATTTATAGAAGGTCGCCGTTGAGAAAGATATTTTTTGATATCCAACTGATGTAAGGGTCATTGTCGATGAACAGGTAAGGAGATCAGGACCCGAACAATATTTAGTTTGGCGACTACTGAGAAATTTTCATCATAATCGAAGCCGAGCCCCAAGCCGAGCTTTTAGGCGCTCAACTGTCCTGTCTGGAGCATGTTGGATTGCAAAGACCCACTTACAACCAACACAAATCTGGCTTGGAAGAAGAGGGACAAGATCTCAAGTCTGGTTAGCCCAAAAGGCAGTAATTTCCTCATCCGTAGTCGCACGGCACCGCACCCCCTGGAGATGTTGAAGCTGGGTGCGCAAAACATCGAGGTCGTTATGAGTGGAGGAGTGAGGATCAGCTACAGTGGAAGCAGTGAGATGTGGAGGCAGACTATGCTTGCGATAGCAGGTGGCATCAAGATAACCATCCTGACCATAATGAGAACATTTAAGACAGGGTCTTCCGGTACGTCCCCATCCCTGAGAAGTGGTGCGACCTCCACGAGTTGAAGGAGCAGGAGGAGCAATGACGGGCTACTGGAGGAGAGTTAGAGATAGATTCCCAGGAACATCATGTGGCGGTGTAACCTTCAAAGGATAGAGTAAACATCCAACAAAGAGGGAGTTGTAGATGAAGAGAGAATTTGTGCCTGAACACTGTGAAGATGGGGTGGAACACGGGCCATCATCATGGCAATGCCCATTACTTCCTTTTGTGCCTGTTGTGCAACCAGATCTGTCGTGGGAGGCTAATGTGGTATCCATGCTTCAACAAGGGTCTTGGCTTATGTAACAAAGGAAGTCAAGTCACATGTTGCTCCGGGGTCAAGTGCTTGAAGACCGGTGATGATGTCGAACGACGAACAAGTGTTGGAGGCTTTCCTTGCCAGAATAGAGGGAGTGAAGTTCATCCCACATAACTTTAGCTGTTTCATGATACATGCTCATCTGATATAGTTCGGTGTCCATAGAATTGAGGATCCATGATTGGACATGACCGTCATCACGGATCCACTCCTCGGTGGGTGTGGTAGGAGTGGCCCTTGTCAGATGATGAAGAAAACCTTTGGTCTGCAGAACATGGAGAACAGAGTGCATCCATTCAACAAAGATCTGCTTCCCACTTAGAGAGATGGGGGTGAACCGAAGCTCATCACGAATTTCAAGAAGAGGAACAGCAGCTCGAGCAGGAAGAGAGGAAGTAGTTGTCAAATCCATAGAACAGTAGCAGCGGCAAGGGCGGGTAGACAAAAACCTTCTACAGCAAGGGAGTAACTCCTGGGGGTAAGATTACAGCTAGATTTACGGGAAGAAGCACGCTGCAAGCAGCAAGCGACAGGAGCAGAAGCAAGGAATGCGTCTAGCAGTGGCACGAGCTGCGGCAAGAGATGCGACTACGCAAGCGGCAAGCGGCAGAGGACAGGAGCAGACAACGCTAGCGAAGAGCCTGTCGCAGCGAGCAGGACACAGGAGACCGCAAGAGATCAGAGGAAATGTGGTCTATGCAACTAGAGGCAGAAGGTTGTCAAAGGGTAAAAACTACGACCGGGAAGCTTGACGACCTGGTTGATAGGAGTTGCGCAAGCCACGAAGAGGTCACGGATATGGAAAGCAGACTGCAGAAAACACAGTGAACACCCTTCAGGTGGGTCCTGATGGTCAGAAAGGAGGGAAGGATATAAACTGTGGAACGGACGGGGAAGGTCGGCAGGTAGAAGCACGGAGAGAGGACCTGCGGTCAAAAAAATTGAACCGCAGAGAAGAGTCGTGAATAAGAGACCACAATGTTGCGGTTAGAAGAATGCTGACAGCAGGAAAAAAATTCGGAAAATCGTGTTGGCTCTAATACCATGTAGAAAGCACTGGAGATAGAAAATAAAAGAATTTTTATTAATTTCCTCACTTGTCATGTACATGAATACATGTATTTGTACACTTATATAGGGAGAGAAAGAGAGTAGGATTCTCAATCCTATGATGTGGGACTAAACAAGATACAAGAGGGACAAGATATGGGCCTTAATTTTGAGCCTTTACATTTCCTTTGACAATAGATATTGCCCCTTACAACTACAACGAATTGATTTTAAGTTGCTTGCAAAGGCTCTTATATGGTGTCAAGTACTAAAGCAGGCTAGGCCCAATGGCCAAATGGCCAACTCCCATGTCACCAGATTTTTTTACAAAAATCCCACATGTTAGAGGCCAAAGACCTTACACGTGGGGGGTCTTGTTACGAATATAATCAAGAAACTCATGTAGTCTTGTGCACTTGACAGAGATCTTGAGCTCCTTCACCTACAACCAATTGATTTAAGGTAGGATGTATATGTTTTAATAGTAAGATTTAAAGACATTCATAATTTAAGTAATCAAACAACCATGGCATCAATCATTATATTAATAATCTAAAAAATACTAGTAGCTAGCTACCAACTTATTTATAACACGCATACAACTGTCATTTAAATAGCATAATATACTAAGAAAATAAAAATCTAAGAAAGCCCATAGCATTTCTATGATTATCCTGAGTTGCTCGGTAAAAAGAAACAACAAGAAACCAAGATATAAGATGTTGAAAGCAACATATAAAATAAAATAAGTATAGTGCTGTCAGGTTAATTTAATGATTAAGTGTTAACAACAAACAACAACACCCAAGCTTTTATCCCACTGTAGTGGGGTCGGCTATATGGATCCTTTGTCTCCATTGTGCCCTATCTTTTGTCATAATCTCACTAATGCCTATGTATATCATGTCTTTCCTTATTGATTAAGCGTTAATATAAATTAATATTTATTCTATTTCTATGTAATATATTAAATCATGTTTAATTACTATTATTATGATCAATAACTTTTCATTAGGAGGTAACTACTCATTTAAGTAGATGTCTTTAATATATCTATGGAGGGTATTCGGTCTCTAAGTCTATTCATTGTGATAGAAGCCGCGGATTGAGATCTCATTCGTGGCCATGAGAGGTGGATGTCAAGGAAGAGATTGGAGTTTCCCTTTTTTGATCTGTGGGAACCTATGCAGAAGCTCGGAGGAGAAGAGATCCGGCGAGGAGCGGCGGGGAGTCGGTTGCGACGTGCGGCATGCGGAAGAGGCGCGATTAGAAGTAGGTTACGTGAACTTAGGAGGACTGGGAGAGAGAGGAGATATTACAGATAGAAAGAAATTTAATATTTGATTGCGTAGCTTCATTTCACCTCCATTCCTTCTCTAAGTAGGAGGGACCAAATACAAAATGGGACGTAATATTGAAAAGGGAGCATAGAAATTAAAATTCAACATTGGAATAAAATTGCAGCATTGAAATAAAGATGGCACACATTCATACGGATCTACATAATCTAAAGAGAGTGATCGGGGGCTTGGAAGCACCGAATCTGCATTGGAGGGTACAATTTCTGCAGTACGGAAAGCAACAGCGACTGGAGGCTTGCAATCCCATTTCCGCCTTTCAGTTTTTTTATATAATTTTGCATTCTATCCGCGTGGATTCATCTAACGCTTATATCTACATCCATGAAATTACGAGGCAAAAAATAACTTGCCTATGAAAATCAAGAACAAATAGACTAAGTTACGCAGATTAACCTTAATGAAAGTTGACAATAGAGCTTAAATGACTTGCATACCTTAGGCCAAGGAGTGTCTAACTTTGAGTTAGAGAGCACATGCAGACCTGGAGAAACAATCTGAACAGAAGCTGGCTCGCCCGCTGGTCTATTAGAAACATAAACCATGACTTTTGAGCAGATATCAGCTAATACTAAGTTGAAGCCATTGTATTCGGATGCTTCTTCAGCTATCTCCCTTCCATATTCAAAAGGACTCGTGTTGCACTATTTCCAGAGAGGAACATGAAATAAGAAACATACAAGGAAAAATGCAGATTAGGACCCGTAAAGTATAATGGAAATGGGAAAAATATAACAATGTGAATGCAATGGAAGAGCTAATGTAACAAAAAATGATGAAATCAATGAAGTGTGATGGTGAATATAAAAAATAGCCGAATTCGTCTAAAAGTACGCACATAGAGCATCCAGATATAAGAGAAAACAATTATAATAGAAGCAAATATAAGGGTACAAAGACCTATATTCTCCATAAGAAAAGTAAGCATAAAGATCAAGGCCCTTAGACCTAATAAATAGTATCTCTAAGCATGAAATACATCAAGTTCCTCGCATGGCTAAAAGTAGAAGCACAAAATAAGTCTGTCGAGCTTTTTTTTTACACTGAGAACCAGAAGATGGAAATATGAATGGGTTGCAGATATGAAATGTCAACAATAAAATAAGCAGCATGATCAACTCTTGAAAAAAGCAATCAAGCACGCACTGAAACAATATTTTTCATAAGGATGGTGTTTCATTCAATGTTGTTTGAACTGCACAGACACTAAGAATGCAGTGTGGTACAGATGACATGCAGATTATGTCGTAAACAGTAGCTTATCTAATGTTTTCTTTTCAAAGAAAATTTATGTATTGATGCAAGACGAATCTATAGGCGGCAGACGCCAGACACGTGATGTCGTAACCCTAGATGCAATATAAGCAAGCACGCGATGAATGCAATGGACAAACGACAACCCAAAAATGAAGATGCAAATGAATATACACACGCAATCCGATGAACTAACGAAGGCCGATCTGAATGCGATGTGCGTGCAATGATTCAAGCATGTAAATATTTTTTCCGACACACAGTTAACTAAATAATGTTAATTTTAAATTTTCGCGTGTTTAACCACAACTAATCCCAAACATCCAAGATTAGTAACTAGACGACTATTGCGAAATAAATTGAGAGTGCATCATAATTCTAAGTACATGTTGAATAAGAAATAAACGTCTTTGAAAAAATAAATAATCAAATTAATTTAAATAAAATAATACTAGTCATACAAGATATTTGAATATGCGAAGAAATGAAAGCCAAAGGTAAAAGCACAACAAGTAATTGATGTCGGTGATGGTGGGGAAGATCTGGTGGCGATTGTGGTTGTCATGGGTTGTAGATGATGTTGTGTTGGGGCTTTAAGAGAGGGATGGTGGTTGTTTGGTGGATGGGATGGGATGAGAGTATTGTATGGAGGCCTTTTTAAGATCGTATTGGAGTGGAAGATGTATGTATGGCTCGGGGGTGGGCTGGAATGGGATGGGAGGGCTGTTGAAATAAGGGAAAAAGCATGTGTGGTGTTCGGGAAGTGACGGAGTAGATATATGGAGTGTTTTCGTGGAAATGGAGGAGGGTCGGTGGAGGCTGGAATTAGGCGACAGGGGGTGGTGGAGGCCGGCAGAAGTTCAAAGAGGCGGAAATGGAGCGGGATCCGTCGACTGGAGGAATCGGGGAGGATGGGAATAGTGGTAGTGGGCGCAAAAAAAGACGTATGTGGTTGTACATGGTACAGGCGAGGTCGCAGGAGGTTGGCGGTGGCGCAAGCGTACGACCCTCCTAGAGTCGGCACCAGTCAGGGATCGGGCTTCAACGTCCTAGATTGAGTGGTTTCTTTCAGAAATCGTGACTCTCGGCCCCTTTGCCCTAACTGGTTGCACACATCATAAAAAGGGGTGTTTAGAATAAGTCATTTGGCGGCCCTAAATACGCGATCAGATATTTTAACCTAAATCTCGAAATACACCTAAAAAGAACAACAACACTCAATCATTTATCCCACTATAGTGGGGTCGGCTATATGGATCTTTTGTCGTCATTGTGCCCTATCTTGTGTCATAATCTCACTAATGTCTAAGTGCATCATGTTTTTCCTTATAGTTTCATTCCAAGTCTTTATAGGTCTACCCCTCACTCGTTTAACAAGCCTAGTGACTAGACTCTCACAACGCCTAGCATGTGCCTATAATGGTCTCCTTTCCACGTGTCCAAACCAGCTTAGTCGAGCTTCTCGCATCTTCTCTGCAATTGGTGTAACTCATGTCATATCCCTGAAACATTCATTCCTAATTCTATCCAGTCTCGTGTGTCCACACATCCACCTAAGCATTCTCATCTCCGCAACTCCCATTTTTTGCTCATGTACACAATTCACTTCCCAACACTCATAACCATAGAGCATCGGTGGTCTAATCACAGTACGGTGGAACTTGCCCTTAAGTTTTAATGGTACATTACGATCACACAAGATCCCTGACACGCCTCTCCACTTCAACCAACCCGCTTGGATTCTATGGGTCACATCATTATCAATACCTCCGTCTTTTTGAACTATCGATCCAAGATATTTAAAACATTCACTACGGGAAATATCTTGATCACACAACTTAATAACGAAGTCATTTGTCCTTCTTGCACCGCTAAATTTAAGCTTCATATACTTTGTTTTTGTCCTGCTCAACCTAAAACCCTTCTTTTCTAAAATGTCTCGCTAAGATTCAAGTTTTGCATTTACACCCTCGATATCATCCGCAAATAATAAACACCAAGGTATTGTTTGTTGGATATGTTCGGTGAGCTCATCTAAGATAAGGGTAAAGAGATAAGGACTTAAAGCTGAACCTTCATGTAAGCCAACATTGATAGGAATTTATGTGTTAATCCTCCAGATGTTCTCACCCTTGTCACCAAATTTGTATAGATATCTTTGATTACGTCAATGCATGATACATTTATACCTTTCTTTTCTAAGACTCTCCATAAGATCTCTCATGTAACTCTATCATAAACCTTCTCAATGTCGATAAACAGCATATGCAAAAACTTGTTTTCTTTTTTGATAGTTGTCAATGAGTCTCCTCAAGAGATGTATAGCTTCCATGGTCGACCGCCCTGACATGAATCCAAATTGATTCTCTGAGATATCAGTCTCTGGTCTTATTCTTATTTCTATTACTCGTTCCCATAATTTTAGGGTATAACTTATCTATTTAATTCCTCTATAATTAACACAATTTTGTATATCTCCTTTGTTTTTATACAAAGGTACCAAGATACTTTATCTCTATTAGTCTGGCATTTTCTTTGATTTAAGTATCTTATTGAAAAAACAAGTCACAAAATTTCTTCATTCCCAACACATTTTCATACTTTGATGGATATATCATCTGGCTCAACCATCTTTCCATTTTTCATCTTCTTTACAGCATTATTTACCTTTAATAATTGAATTTTACGATAAAATGTTATGTTCTTATATAACTCAAAAAAACACATAAAAATACTAAATTTCGAGTCGGTCGCAATCACGGTCTTTGATCATCCATTTGATGATCCAAAAAGCGTCGACTCAATAATTCCTCGCATAATGCGAAAATGATCTCCATCATGTACTTTGCAAGTTTTGGGTTTAGAGGTGTCTGTGGTATATATTGCTTGTTTTGATTATGATTGTCTTTACTTTGCGAGTTTTGGGTTTATAGGTGTCTGTAGTATATATTGCTTGTTTTGATTATGATTGTCTTTACTTTTCAATATTAGTGCTTATTAGTGTTTATTTGGTTTACAATTGTCACAACATTCTTAACAGGAGAATGATTATGACACATAAGAGAGATAATCATTGTTAGAACCAAAAAACTAGGTTACACGCATAAGTCGAGGTCTCGGCACGCAAAGGGTCAAGATCTCGGCTCGCAGAGTTTGGACAGAAAGGATAACTGAAGGTTACTTGCTCCTGAATTAGCATACATAGGCATGAAGTGAGCAAGTGAGAGGTCGTGACTATTTTATTGTCAAACGAGGTGGTCGTGTTACATTGTGGAGGTCTCGCCGCATACCCAGGAGTGTATAGGAACTCTCCCTCCCAAACCAAGTGTTGCGCAAGTTCGGGGGAAGGCGGGTGAGGTCATCAAATCTTTAAATGGGCGATTCTTTGCGGGGTGTGAAGTGTCTCCCACCGATTACAAAGGGATTTTATTTACAGGAAAAGATAGGGGTACCCCCTCCCCCCGCCCCCGGTGAGGTCCCTAGGAGGTCACTAAGAGGTCGACGAGCTGAACACCTGAGGTCGTCGAGCAGAACACCTAAGTCCGCCGAGCTGAACACCTGAGGACGCCAAGATGAACACCTGAGGTCGCTGAGTTGAACACCTGAGGTCGCCGAGTTGAACACATGAGGCTGCCGAGCTGAACACCTGAGGTCATTGAGCTGAACAACTGAGGCCGCCGACCTGAACACCTGAGGTCGTCGAGCTGAACACTTAAGGTCGCCGATCCGGACAACTGAGGTCGTCGATCAGGACAACTGAGGTGTTTTCTATATGTATTTCTGATCTCGACGAATTACGGGTATAACAATCATGGTTTACATTCAAATTCTTAGATTAATGATAAATTATCAAGATATCACATCATACCTTTAGGCTCCGTTCGGCCCCCTGAAATTACAACTCTGGCAATTCCAAAACCAACAGGAATTGGAATTCTGGCAATTCCAAAACCAACAGGAATTGGAATTCTGGCAATTCCAAAACCAACAGGAATTGGAATTCTGTCAATTCCAAAACCAACGGGAATTGGAATTGGATGAATTATGTTCGGTTGTTGTGCAGAATTGAGCATCGGGCATTGAAATTGGATAATTTTGTTGTTCAGATGCAGCATGAAATTTAAATCTGAAATTGAAATTAACAGAATAGAAAAACTAATACAAAAATTATATGGAATCTCTAAGGACAAAATAAAATCCACATATAAAATAAAGTTCATGCACAAAAAGGAAAGTTTATACACATAACTATAGTCCTCACATATATTAAAGTCCACACACACAAAAATTCACGTATATATAAAAAGTCCACAAAAAAACAGTCCACGTAAAAACTACTAATTAATTTGCAGGCACAGCTAC
Source organism: Platanthera guangdongensis (assembly GCA_039583875.1). NCBI lineage: Eukaryota > Viridiplantae > Streptophyta > Magnoliopsida > Asparagales > Orchidaceae > Platanthera > Platanthera guangdongensis. The sequence goes on along the minus strand of CM077163.1, from coordinate 226,771,210 downwards.
TCCAATTTCAGATCGTCTGGCAAAATCATGAATATCCTAAACTTAGTGGTATCGCGAGAGGGAATATTCATGGCCTTAAGTAATTCATATTTCTCCGGTCACGTATCTACAGGAATAGTGCGTCTTCCTAGAAATGACTTGTCCATGCTAAAGGCAGTATTGGATATGGCGTCTACCAATGCATCAATCCCAACAAATTTCTTCTTCTTTTTGGCGCTTCTGTCCCCTGTAAATCCAGGACAATCTCTTGGAGTGTCACTTTCTTCCACAAAGAACTCCCTATCTATCTCGATAACATTCTCGATCACTGTCGCAGCATGACTACCAGCGGCCTTATCATTACCACATAATGTTCCCAAATCACGCTAATTAATAATAACTTTGCCTATGTAATGTGACGCAGGGCGAATCTATAGGCGGCGGGAAATCTGCGACCTAACCATACATGTTATGCAAATTCGACGGTTAGATCACAAATTATATAATAAATAATGACATCCCACACAATTAATTCACGTCAAGGCAAAATATTTTATTAAGGCAAAACAAGCTTAAGTTTTCCTCGACGTGGAGGGTCAAAGCAAGAGTGCATGCGGCGAATAAACTCTGCAAATCACAATAATAATATAATAAACAACTAGGATGCAAGATATTCAAAACAAGTACATGATTCAAAACAATATAAATATGTTGAAAATAATAATATAATACAACAATGACTCACCAAATAGTCGGCTGACCAGGCAATAAAGATTTCGGAGCCGGATGCGTTTGGACGGCGATCCAATGTGGAACCGGCGGCGGTGGCTGTCCTCGATGGTGGGAGATGAAAACGGGTCGGAAATGGATGGATCCGACCATGTGGGTAGAGATCCAGACGGGAGGCGGATAGATACGATGATTTGGTAACGAATCTGGGCTAGGGAATGATTGATAAATGTGGAGAAAGCTAGATCCGGGTTGGATTTTCCTAGATCCGGGCTACTATGGTACGGGAGGGGCTGCACGGGTGGATCCACGGGAGGGGGTGGACTGGCGGCTTGGGAGGGAGGTTGTAGAGGGAGGTGGGGTTCTAAATCTGGGGGAGGAAGTAGCGATTGTGGGTTAGGACCAAGGAGTGGTTGGCTGAGAGAGGGGCTGAAACTGGGAGGCCGACGGCTTCAGGAAAGGGGGAAACAGTGGACAGCGGAGGATTGGAAGGGGGGAAAACTATAGGAATACACAGTAGATTTCATTAATGAATAGTAGATATGAATAAAAGGTAGAATTTTCGGGCAGCCATCCGTGGCTGAATTTTGGGGATTGTAGGGGTTGTGAATGAGGGTTTTGGAGGGGGAGAAGGAGACTAGGGTTAGGGGTACCATGAGAGGGAGATACAAACCTAGGAGTCATCACCTAGGGTTCCACGGAGTCGGAACCGTGGCGGGATCGCGGGATTCCGGGAATTGTTTCACCAAAATCTGCAATGATCTAAACTAGCTCACTACAAGACTATTTATAATAAAACAAAGACTAGGGCATCCCACCTTCGACGGCTATGATTGACTGGAGGTGGGGTCACTCAAAATACACTAAAATAAACCAAAAATAATGAAGTAATATATCAAATCGATTCGCAACGCGAATCCGGACACATCTGCGGAGTCCGATCGTCGATCCAGGCACGCCATATATGGAAAGTCACCAATCAGCCCCGAACGAGCCCAAAACTCGTCCTCCACTACAATTCCTCGCCTTTGCTACTCATCATAATGTTTCATGGTCAGATGAGTGCAAATTTGCACAAAGTAACAAGTGACAAAACTAAAATATTGCTTAAAATACATGTAAGGACATGTAACAAAAGTAAAATGTTGGTTACCTTCACGTAGTCTGTCCACACCTCTTCACTATCTATGTTGACACATTCTTGTAGAATTGTCTCCTCTTCATTGTTTTTATTTTCAGCATTCTAATTTTTTTAATCAGATTTGGATGAGTGATTTACACATAGTAATGTCTATTTATTTTTGAAATCAGATCTGAATGTGGGGAATTAAGATAATATACTCCTAATCAAACGGGCTTAAGGAGTGACGAACAAAGCACGATGAACATCATACTTCAAAGAAAACAAAAATGATGAGTTTTAGTTTATAAATGCTTGTGAAGAAATGATACCGTGATAATCTATGAATAGGTGAGCGACTGGAAGTGCACTACTTTGTGGGCTCCTTGCTCTCCTTAAAGCGGGTAATCCGCAATGCATCGATGTTGAGTTAATCGACCAACTCGAAGAACATAAACCAGGAAATAAGTGTGGAAGATCGGAAGAAAATAGGCGAGGAGGAAGAAGGGCTGCAAATCTAAGAAGAAGAAGATGAACAGGAAAGACGAAGAAGAAGATAAATAACAAAAGGAAGAATATGAGGAAGGGAAAGGTGGGCAGGATGCGAACGAAGAAGTAAGCGATGAGATTATCTATAGCGGAAATGAAGAAGAAACAGCATCGCGACGAGGGATAGGGTTCCGCTCCGCACAAACCAGAGAAAATCGTGGTTTACCCCCAAATAATTGGACCATGCCATATTTCAATTTCGTGGCATTGGCCTCAATTCCAAATCCGCACTAATTCCAAGCCGTTGAACACCTGAATTGAATTTCGCCTCACGCAATCCCAACACTGAATTCCAATTCCGGTCGGCCGAACTGGACATTAGGGAAATCTAATAAATCACAAGGTGATCGACTAATGCAAGAACCCCTTGTAACTGAAGTAAATAAAATCTCAAATATAAAGTTCTTGAATGATAAAGTAATGGAATCTTACACATTGGAACGCAAGGTATATTATGCTTTTTTGGATGCATCATTTCAACTCGGGTACAAGGAAACAAGCACAAGGGGAATTTGATGAAAGAACAAAACAAAAGGGACACTCTCCGACATGTTTTGAAGGATGGAAAAGTTGTGGAGTTCATCTTCGAGGACAGGGCAGGCACACACTGAGCAAATAAGTTTTTTTTCTATTCCACAAAATAGGCAGATATACCTTATTCACCACCCTCTAACATTGTTGCATGATCCAACATCATGTATGGCCATTTTGCATAATAATCTATGAAAGTCATGTGGTGAGTTTGAATTGACTTTATAATCCTTTATGGGTATTGTTTAACTACACCATAATCGAGTTTAAGTAAAGGCACCATTGTGCCAAACGGAAAGACACTCCGCATAGCAACCTTGCAAGTACTAATTTTTTTAACTGCGAGATGAATCTAAACTTATTGGACTGGTAATAACTTCAATTTTACCTGTAAGAATCTACGGGGCAAATCTCCTCTGGTTTTTGCACTGGGCGAAGAGTTTGGTTCCCTAAAATTAGTCAGAAACGCCAATCTTCCATTTTTGTGCAACCTAACCAAGTTCCTCCAGCTACCTCATCTCTTCCCGCCAATATTTTCTGATCGCCATCTCCCCACCACTCCAATGGCTTCGTTGGCCTTCATACAAAAAAATCCGTCAAAAAATTAGTAATTTCAGGAAGACAATGAAAATTTCTAGGTTCAAATTCATCGAAAGCTATTTATTAGGGTTTGATAAAGATCGGCTTTCCTGTCATGGAATTCATCTCTGTTGGAGAAAAGAAGAATGGATACTTGGGATGAGTTTGCCAAATCCAAGCAGCTATGCACATGCTTCAATTCCCTCCACTACTTTGTTGTACTCTCTTCACAAAATAGTCTATTAGGAACCTTAAAATCAACATACACTGTAAAAAAAAAGTAGTTGTTATTCGCAAATAAACGTATTTGTAGATCAAATTTTTTATATTTATAAATTATTATTCATAGATCGTTTAAACTTTAACAATTAATGTCTTTTTTATGAGTGTTTGACAATGAAGGAATATCTTTGTGAACCTTTTGAACCAATACCCGAGACAAAAATGGTGAAATTCACGTCGAAATGGAGAAATTCACATCAAAATGGTGAACTTCATGTCAAATTGTTGAAATGTAGTCGTCGACATAGGCTCAAAATGTTGTCGGAGAAGTTCATTCGTTGTCGGGCCTTGCTTGGGAGAAAAAGACGTCAATTGTTAAAATTTAAAGTTGGTCTGCGAATAGTAATTTGTAAACATGAAAAATTTAATTTACGAATAGTCGTTTATGATTTGCGAATAACAGCTACCTTAAAAAAATTGAGTGATTTCTTATATAATCACAGGTCATTAGGAAAGAGTATAGTTCCGCACGCATGTTTTTACACAAAACGAAAAAAGTTTACATATGATCGCAATTATATATTTAACTTACATATAAGTATAATCATAACATATTGCGCAAATTAGTGCCAGATGCACAGTGTGTGTTGTCCTACAATTTTTTTGACAGTGTTCTGAGGGGTGAGAAACGAAGAGGGAGTAGAGCGTTTTGGTTTTTTATTAGATCGCCGAGCACGTAAATGCATATGAAAAATATTTTGTTCACAGATGATATCAGTACTTCGAGGGTAAGAGACACGATCTTTTATCCAATCATGTTCGGTTTGCAAGTCTCCGCCATGCGTGCTTAGACGTGGTTCCAAAATTCTATATATATACAATATATACTTGCCTTTCTCAAAGAAGTTGCAATGTCAGTGTACCATGACAAGTAGTTCATAGGATCGTCTCATGCAATGACCACAATTATAAGGTCAAATTTTTGTTTCTATGATGGGCATGCTTTTTGGTTAGATTGGGCATGTCAACGTAGGAAGCCAAAATTGTCGGTGCATCGACAAAGTGATTTTGGTCCCTTTGAAAAGTAGGAGAGAATTTAATGACCGACATGCAATGGTGCTCTAGGAGGATATGAGGAGGTCGTGTAAAAGAGAGTAGCAGCCGCATTTAGATCTGATCTTTCAACTTGGGAATTCATCGGTGGACTTCGTGGCCGCCAAATAACTCCTAAGAAGCTCTGACTCAAGCTATCGAGAAGGTATGGAGCTCAAATCTTCTATTTCCAACTGGAAAGTCAATCTTGATATATAGGCCCTTTTATGTTTCGAATCATGTCATGTTTGAACGATGACTGCAGGACAAATTAAAAGAAATCTATGAATGAAAAATAAAATCATTCCAATGAACCTAAAGTTACAAGGTCCTACATCAACACTCGAGCCTTTATCTCACTATAGTAGAACTGCCTGTACGAATCCTTTGTCGTCATTGCACCATATCTTTGGTCATAGTATACAATTAATGAAAGAAAGAAAACAAACATTATTCGTGATCAAGCACTACGCATGAACATCCACCTTGATAGGGGCACATATCATTGAATGGCACCACATCACTCCATCTGACCAGAAACGGAGGGGCGTAAAGTACAGCACGATGCAGTGCAGTCATCGTGTGTCTGCGAGTGCATCACATCTCGCGCGCGCACATCATAAAGACGTGCACGCATCTCCGCGCGAGATGTGATGCAGTCGCAGCCACACGATGGTTGCACTGCACTTTACGCCCATGTTTCCCCATCTGACCAGGGATGCAATAAAAACAATCTTAATTATAAAATTAATATTTTACGCTCACCGCCTGACACCAATAAAATAGTTGAGTATGAATTTCAGTCCAATTGAAAAATATGTATTTCTGGGACACTTTGTATAACAGTCGGTGTAAGGTTTTAGCTTGAGAGTAAGTTGAACACGTAAACAGCCAAAAAACATATGATATATGGTGTGGTTATCTCCTATTTATATGAATTTTGGGCTGCAAATAGTCAGAATTCTTAGGTCCCCCGCTAAGTGGGGATCATGGAAGGAACTGCCCTAAACCACTGCACGCGCGATCCGCGCACCCGATACATGCACCTGATCTGAAACGCCAATCGTCCGAGGTCGGCCGCCCGGCCAGCTGCGGCCGCAGGCACGTAGCGCGGCCGCAGGCACGCGGCCGCGAGGGGACGCGGCCGGCCGCCGCTGGGACCAACGCCCGCACGTATGACGTCGTGATGGCCCACGAACGGCCTCCCAGCTGTTCGCCTCTGCGCCTTGCGGCCGCTCCCAGGCGGCCGCGAAGGCATCCCGACCACCCGTCGTCGCACCCTGCGGTCGCACGCACACGACCGTGAGGAGTCGCGACTAGCGTCCCCGCCAGCCGTCGCTGCGCCCATTGGTTGCACGCACACAACCGCGAGGAGTCGCGTCCGGCCTCCCGGCCGCGCCCCACGGCTGCACGCACGCAGCCGCGCGGAGTCACGGATGGCCTCCCGGTCACCGTTGTCGCTCCCAGCGACCGCACGCACGAGGCTACGAGGATTCGCAGGTCGGCCTCCCGACCGGCCACCGCTGCGCCTCGCGGTCGCGTGCGTCGTGGCCGGCCGCTCTGCTGGCAGCCATCACGCCTCATGCTCACACACATGCGGGCGCGAGGAGTCATAGCCGACCGCACGACAGGCCTCCGCCGCGCCTCGCGGCAACTCGTCCATGGCTGCGAGGGCCCGTTGTCGGTCGCCGCCCCCTCCTCCCCGAACGGCCTCACCATCGAGGTCTAACTACCAGTCCACGCCACTCGATCCTAAGCTAACACTTATCATCGAGGTCTAACTAACACTTATCATCTAGGTCTGACTAACACTTATCATCAAATAAGCAAAGGCAGCTAACCTGCGCTAACACTGGCTGGGGTAAGTTGGATGCCTTGACGAACGCAACGGCCTCCGCGCCGCTAATTCTCCCGTCCTGATCTAAATCAGATCTCTTAAAGTAGGCCTCGAAGGCGTCAAAGTTGGGGGGAGGTGAGGCCGCCATCTACGCTCGAATTTCCTAGGTCGGTGATTGACAATGAACCCGAACTCCCTCCGAGACATCAATCCGGCGATGGAGTCCCCGGCGTAACAGGTAAAGCCGGAAGAAATCGGGGGAAGGGTTGTGAGATCTCCGACGGAGAGGGAACGGTGGCAAAAATGAACTCTGGGCGAACGATCGAGAGAGAAAAACTGGAGTCGGGCGGGGTAGGGTTGAACGAACGTGGAAGGAGGAGTCGAGCGGGCGATCGATCGGGAAGGAGGAGTCGGGCGAACGATGGGGAAGGAGGAGTTGGGCGCGGCAGAAAAGTAGAGAAGTACCTCACGGCTGTGGGAGATCCGGCAGCAATTGTTCGTATCGACAACCGCAGTCGAAGGGTTGCGCTCTGGTTCGCCGGATCGACAAGAGGAAAGTACTGATAAATCTGGAGTTGCTCGGCAAAAGAAAGACGGCACTTGCAAGATGGTGCCGGCGCCTATGGTTTGTTGATCACGTTTTTTTCCGGTTGACGGAAATGACCTTCGCCGGGAATAAGCTGATTTGAGGACTGCTGATCATATTAGCACTATATTTTTGACTATTCATACTAAAATCTTGAGTTTTTTTTTACTTTTATAATTCCTATTAGCAGGTACTGTTTCAAAAATATTTCTTATTTGCACCCGTCCCTCACGTGTTTTTCGCCTCCTCTTCAAACTGTGATTCCGCCGGCAACCATTCCTCCAATCTTTCCGCACGGCCTGAGGGCTCCAAATCCGGCAAATGTTCATTCATTTTCCGAGCGGCGTTCATTATTCTGGCGCTTTCTTCTCCATCATCTGGGGGTTATCTTTTTCACATCCGACGATCTTTCTTCCTCTTGGCGGCGATACTTCTCTATTCCTGATTTTCAAGCGTTCATTCCTCCTTCAGGCAGTGGTGCTCTGCTCCTCCCTTTTTTTTTTCCATTTTTTGAGTGTGAATAGTTTTCGTGTTTGCGTACAGCTAATTTTAAAAAACAATGTTAGCGGATAGCGAAAAGTGTTAATAGTCAAAACTGCGATGATAATGTCAGCGCCCTTTGATGGATTTGTTTTTATTCCGGAATTTTCAGAAATAACCTTTGCTCGGTGCAAATCTCGGCATAGGGTTAGGGATACCTTGGGGAGGGAGATACAAACTTAAGAGTCGTCACCTGGAGTTTCACAGAGCCGGCACCGCGGCGGGATCGCAGGATTCTAGAATTCTTTCACCAAAATCTGCAATGATCTAAACCAGTCAACTACAAGTCTATTTATAATAAAGCAAAGGCTAGAGCATCCGGACACATCTTCGGAGTCTGATCGTCGATTCGGGCAAGTCATATATGGAAAGTGACCAATCAGCCCTGAATGGGACCAAAATTCGTCCTCCATTGCAAGTCCACATCTCTGCTACTCATCGTAATGTTTCACGGTCAAATGAGCCTGCAAATTTGCACAAGTAATGAGTGACAAAACTAAAATATTGCTTAAAATACATGGAAGGACATGTAACAAAAGTAAAATGTTGGTTACCTTCACGTAATTTGTCCACACCTCTTTGTTATCTGAGTTGACACATTATTATAGAATTGACTGCTCTTCATTGTTTTTACTTTCAGCATTCTAATTTTTTTAATCAGATTTGAATGAGTGGATTACACATTACGATGTTGAATAAATCGATCAACTCCAAGAAAATAAACCGGGGAATAAGTGTGGAAGATCAAGAGAAAATAGGGGCAGAGGAAGAAGGGCGGCAGATCTAAGAAGATGATGATGTACGGGAAAAACGAAGAAGATAAATAACAAAAGGAAGAACATGAGGAAGGAAAGGTGGGCAAGATGCGAACGAAGAAGAAGTAAGCAATGAGATTACCTATAGTGGAGACGAAGAAGAAACAGCGCTGCGACGAGGGATAGGGTTCCGCTCCGCACAAACCAGAGAAAAACGTTGTTTACCCCAAAGAATTGGACCACACCTTATTTCAACTTCGTGGCATTGGCCTCAATTCCAAATCCGCACTAATTCCAAGTCGTTGAACACTTGAATTGAATTCCGCCTCACGTAATCCCAAAACTAAATTCCAATTCTGGTTAGTTGAACGAGGCATTAGGGAAATCTAATAAATCACAAAGTGATCGGCTAATGCAAGAGCCCCTTGTAACTGAAGTAAATAAAATCTCAAATACACAGTTCTTGAATGATATAGTAATTGAATCTTACACATTAGAACACAAGGTATATTATGCCTTTTTGGATGCATCATTTGAACTCGGGAACAAGGAAACAAGCACACAGGGATTTTGATGAAAGAACAAAACAAAAGGGACACTCTCCGACATGTTTTGAGGGATGAAAAAGTTGTGGAGTTCATCTCCGAGAGTAGGACAGGCACACACTGAGCAAATAAGTTTTTTTTGTATTCCACAAAATAAGCATATACCCTATTCACAGTGACGGAACTAGGATTTCTGTTGGACCCGGGCAGCATACAAAAAAAACTAATTATACAATTTTTTTAATGCAGCATTTTAAAAAAGTGCTAGTTAATTAAAATAAGAGTAAAATTACATACCTACTAACAAACTACTTTTTGGGTACACATATTTTGGTAGCGTGCGATGATTGCCTCGTTAGTTATGGTTATCACAATGTCCTTCTCAATATAAGTAATTAAGCAATCGTTCATCCATTCATCTTTCATTCAGTTCCGCAGACGTCTTTTTATTATCTTCATTGCCGAGAACATTCTTTCAACAGCTGCAGTTGCAACAGGTAAAAGACATGCTAACTTCAAAAGCCGATAAACAAGTTGAAAATGATCATGTTTTTTAGTCTCCGTCATTTTTTTTTTTGAACAAGTCCGCTAATTGTTTTTACATGAGAAAATGCATTAGTTGATCGCATATTCAGAATGTACACATTCAGCTGACCTTCAAGTAATTACAAATCAATTAGACTAAAATCATATGGATAGAATTATGTTAGACGAATCAAGTTTTGCTTATTAAAAGAAGCAAAATGATCATTCGGGTCAAGACATGAAACACAAATAAGCAGCTTAGTATTTATTTTACTGAAACGATCATTCAACTCATTCAATACCCAATCAATTACTGTATTAAATAGCTCAACCCGAAAATGATGAAAATTTGTGATATCTCTTGCTTTGCGTCATGATCTCCCAGGTTGAATAAATGTATTATCCATATTAGGAACATCAATCATATGTTTACCACAAAATTTAGTTACTTCAGTGATAAATAACTCTCATTCAAGCTCAATACTTCTCAAATTAAATAACAATTGCTTCGTTAATTTCATGAAATTCATTGCATTGATAATATCTTGTTCTTCTTTTGTAGTGTCTGTGCTAACACATTTGTCTTTCTCGAAATAATTTTCATTAAGTGTAGTAGAAATACGAATTCAAATGTTGATGTACTCTTTATAAGATTGTTAGCGGTTGCTCTTTGATTACCATCAACTTTATCTTCTGTAATGATTTCAATAACATCTACAATTAATGAGAACATGCGTATGAAATTCAACACAGTACCATAATGAGAACCCCACTGTGTGTCTCTGTCTCACTTGATTTCTAATGGTTAATTTAACCGCTAACCAGTTTCTAACTCTCCGTAGTCAAGTTATTGGGCAAATCTATCAACTTCTAATGCTCTGATATTATCACGACGCTTACAAGAGCCACCTACAATATTCAGTATACTATTAATAAAAGAGAACTTCCCTGCAACTTCAGAATGACGTACTGCAACGATAATTAATATTAATTGTGGTTGATGGGCAAAACAATGAATATAGTAAGCATAAATATTCTCTCTCATAATCAATATTTTAAGACCTTTAAACTCGTCTTTCATGTTGCTAGCCCCACCATAGCCCTGCCTATGCAATTTTGATATGTGAAGTTCATGCTTCATAAAAAGATTATCAATACCAGCTTTAAGTGATAATGCAACAGTGTCTAGTACATGAACAAACCCAATAAGATGTTTAATAATAAAACTCTTTTCAACAATGTATCGTAATACAACTGTCATTTGTTCTTTTGCTGAAATGTCCCGAGATTCATCCACTAAAATAGCAAAATATTCCTCTCAAATATTCGTAACAATTTTGTATGTTGTCTCACTAGCAATTGTCGCAACAATTTCTTTCTGAATTTTTGGTGATGTAAGCTGGCAGTTACTTAGAGCGTTTTCAAAAACGATAACCTTAACATCATTGTTGTGTGTAGCAAGAAAGTCTAACAGTGAAAAAAAATTCTATTGGTAGATTTCTTTTACTCATTATGGCCACAAAAAACAATCCTTAACTCAAAAGAAACGGATGCAATCATGGCTGCACATAAACGTGCACGAAATTCTATATTTTGCGTTGTCACGTGTCTAGCGAGTACAGTTTGAATAATTTGTTTTTGATTTATCAAATTTTCACACATCTTTTTAGAAATACTATGTGCACTATTATGTTTACTAACATGTTTTTCAAGTATTATTTTGTCTTTCCAATATCTGAATTCACGACTTACAACAGTTAGATCACAACTCGATCGAGGAAAGATGTAACGGTACAAGCAAAATCCAGGATCATTATGTTGACTATACTCCAACCAACTCTTGTATTCACTAAATCACTCATTGTTAAATCTTCGAGATTTTTGACCCATTAAAGTTTGCGGGAAATTAACTAAATGTGGCTGACAATGACCATTTTGTAAGTAATATCTTTGTATTGAATCTTAAACATTCACTTCATGACTTGTTATTGGTTGTCTCAAGCCCAAATCACTGAGTAAGTCCTCTAATTTAAACTCTAATCGAGGTCTCTTGGTCTCTTCTAATTCAACAGATTTTTCCTTCGGAGTTGTTTTTGAGAGAAATTTATCCATTAAATAGGAATACAGTAGTCTGCTCACAGCTACAATTGAAAGATACCAAAATAAATATGTCATCGATTATGTTAAAATCCGTGTTCTCCAAAAGAATTGCTAAAAAGTGAAATTCAATACCTGATTGGCTGATTCTTGAAAAATTCTAAATCCAATCTAGCGAAAAATGAAAATACCCGGGCAGATTAGGGGCTGGTGTTAAATACAAACTTGTGATTCATGAAAATATACAAGGAGATGAATGCATCAGATTGCAATCCGATTTAGAAGTCAGACCAAAAAACTTGTAAATCGTTCCTCTAATTCCAATTGTATGTAATTCATATTGTATATAATCCAATAATTACATTTTTTGTATGCAGGATGGGAGGATGCTCAAGAAATTTAGTAATTCGAGATGAGAGAGCTCAAGTTTGAAGATACTGTGTAACTCTGCTTGCCCTTCCTTGTACCGGTGAAGCACCGGAAATACACACACACACACATAAATTTCACTATTATAAGGGAAAAGTTGTCTTTGGTGAAACCTTCAAAAATATCAATTATGCCCTCATTTTTATATGTTAATGATCTGACATATATTATAATCTATTTCAAAAAATTAAAATATAATGTTCATTCAAGTAATTACACTATCAAAAATTAGAAGTAATGATGAAAATGCATTTAAATTCAAAAAGTTGTCATTACGCATGTCAGCGGTCTATTCAAGGAAGGTTGTCATTAGGCATATCAGTGGTATTTTTGAGATGTTAACATTAAATCAATCAACTTTATTAAAGTCAAATTGAAATTTTTAGGTCAAAACATATATTGTTTTACAAAATAAAATTTATAATATTTATGTATATTTTTTATGGTCATTTTGAGTGCATATATGTATATGTTGCGGGCGAAACCCATCATGATGGGATGAGCGAAATCCGTCGTCGTCGGTCGGGTTTCGCCCCCATCCATTTCCTGGATGAGGCCGAAGGCCGCCAGAGAGCATCGAGTCGGGGCGGACGAAGCCCGTTGTCGCTGACCGGGTACTATCGCGCCTGGTCGTAGGGGCGGAGCCCCGTATCGGGCACTCGTGTGTGTGTGTATATATATATAACTTAAATTCTAGTAAAGAAAACGAATTAATTAACAAACTATTAAGATCGGATTTGTTAATTTCAGTCACATAACTCGAGTAAGAAACATTTACATCGAAGAGTGTGATGATGAAAATAACAATTAAAGGAGATCATCTAGGGCAAATCAAACCAAATCTACACTATATAGATCTACAAAAACCAGAGAAAAATAAAGGGGGAAGTGGTCCAAGTGGAGGTAGCCTGGTAGGAGTCAAGAAGCACCGAAGCAGAAGCAAACCTTACACGTGATGTTGAAGAGGAGAAGAGCAACGTCGACGGTCGACTTCGCCATCGCAGAGGATGCCACCGCAGGTCCGCAAGAGAGGAGAAGGACGAGGTCTGCTCTCTACAACTTTGGTCGAAACGTCGCCTTGGAGGGGAAGGTCGAGGCAGCGAGCAGTGGAGGTCAGCGGACTAGGGCAAGCTGATGGGGGGAAGGAAAGGGGAATCATAAATAGTGATATTTTGGATCCAAACAGTGCTAAAAATTAAAATCCAAAAAGCCAAAGAATCACGTGAATGCGATGGCTGGTCAGACATATTCTCTGGTGTTAATTTTGGACCCAAATAGTAGCGCCTTATTTTTTAAAAAAAATATGTGAATAGACAGCGGTTTATGTAAAAATCGTTGTTTATGTAAAAACCGTTGTCTATAATCGAATAGACAGCGATTTTTATATAAACCATTGTCTATTCTACCTTGAATTCTAGAATAGACAACGATTTATATATAAACCGCTATCTATTTTATTAATATTTTTCGACATTATTTTATTGCATGCCCCAACTGAAAAATCATATCGGGTCAGTCCATGCAAAACAGTGCTTGAGTGTGCCTAAATTAGACCTAAATATATTTAGGTTGGACACTTGGACCCAAATCAATACCCTTAATTTTTTTCCACGAAATTTTGGACCCGAGCACGTGCTCGGGTGTGCCCGTGAACAGTTCTGCCCCTACTTATTCACCACCCTCTAACATTGTTGCATGATCCAACATCATGTATGAGCATTTTGCATAATAATCTATGAAAGTCATAGCGGTGAGTTCGAATTAACTTTATAATCCTTTTATGGGTATTATTTAACTACACCATAATCTAGTTTAACTAAAGCAAGGCACCGCCATTCCAAACGGAATGGCACTTCCCATAGCAACTAACAAGCACTAATTTTTTAACTTATTGGACTGGTAGTAACTTCAATTTTACCTGTAAGAATCTAAGGGGCAAATCTCCTTTGATTTTTGCACTGGGCAAAGAGTTAGGTTCCCTAAAATTAGTCAGAAACATCAATCTTCCATTTCTTGTGCAACCTAGCCAAGTTCCTCCTGCTACCTCATCTCTTCCCTCCAATATTTTCTGATCGCCATCTCCCCACCACTCAAATGGCTTCGTTGGCCTTCACACAAAAAAAATAAGACAAAAAATTAGTAATTTAAGGAAGACAATGAAAATTTCTGAACAAATTCATCGAAATCTATTTATTAGGGTTAGATAAAGATCAGCTTTCCTGTCATGGAATTCATCTCTTTTGGAGAAAAGAAGAATCAGATGAGTTTGCCAAATCCAAGCAGCTATGCACATGCTTCAATTCCCGCAACTAAATCGTCGCATTCACTTCACAAAACCGTCTACTAGGAACCTTAAAATCAACCTAAACTATAAAAAGTTGTTGTTGTCGTCCACTCGATGCTCTTGGTAGACCGGGTATACTGAACCGCCCTAGCTCGCTGATCGGTCGAGCGAACTAACAGTCAAAAATTCACTAGGTGGTGAGACGGACTTGATGACATGAAAAACCCGCAATCGGGGTGATGCAGTTAAAGTACCACTCGCACACAATTATCCAACACGCGCGTTAATTTTAGACAAAACTCAAAATCTGACAAGCGAGATCTAACGTCACCGTCTCCGAATTAGAACGAAATTTATTATAACGCATGCACACTCCGATCCTACGCAAGGGACTTGCGGAGGACGCAATTTTGGAGTGGAGATCTCGAGCCGGTGAATACCAACTCCAACAAGCGACTAGTCGCCGGCGTTGACCCCTCTCCGATCAAAGGGGTTGGAGACGAGCGTCGCACTTTCAACGTTCCGATTTATCCGCTATTTCCGACCACACACGACTCTATCACAACCACAAAAATTCACGAAAGTAAAGACGAATCACACGAGGTGGAGATGAGAAACGCGTTACCCCAATCCGGATGGAATCCGGAGCCAAAGAGGGCGGCGAGATCTGACCCACGCGGTGAGCAGCGGACGACGAAGTGGCCGGTCGGAAGCCTTGCCGAGCGTAGCCGATCGCTCCGGGTCGGACCTAGCCGATCGGCTAATGCTAACCGGCGCCGGCGATGGGGTCACGGGCGGCCGGAGGGCAGGAGGGCGGTCGCCTTGCGGTCGGAGAGGTGGCGAACGACGGGCTGCACTTCGCCGGAGGGAGGAACGGGAGGCGCGGCCGCCGGCGTCGCACCGGGCGGTTCCGATCGGAATCTCTCCGATGGGAAGAGAGCGGCTCCTGTCACGGGAGAAAGGGAGGCTGCTATTGCCCAAAATAAAACTCAATAAAAATTAGGTTTTTAGGATGTGGAGGAGAGTATATATACTCCACATGAGGAGCACTCCCAACCACACAAATCCACGATCTCATCCAAGCCATTCAAATGTTTTAGACTCAAAATAAATGCAGTAAATTAAATGAAATCGAATGTCCGTGACCGCCTAACATTTTGGTCGATCGGACTCAAGTGTTGTAGCGGAGCATGTCGCGGTAGGACTTCCTTGTGTTGGGGCGAAGATTGTGCACGGGCGTCGTGTCTTCCAACGGTGGCGGGCCGGCGCTATCAATCCTCCCCCGCTCGAAACCACTCGTCACCGGTGAGTGGTCTAAGCGGTAACGGTGCAGCATGTCCTCGTCAAGACGCTCCATCTCGGTGGCGGTCACCCAAGTGGCGTCACAATCGGGGCGGTCCTTCCAACGAACTAAGTAGCGGTGCACGTCTCCGTCAGGGGAAGCAATAACTTCAGCATCTAAAATCTGATCTGGAACAAATGCAATCTTCGGAAACCTGGAGAAAACATTAGGAGCAGGCAAAATAACAGCGGGCGGCCCACTAGACGGTGAGGACGGTAGCTCCCCGGGTGGCAGATGTGGGTAAATGGTGTCGCTCCCAAACCCAAGAGAATGGTCGTGTGGAGAAGAAGAAGAGAAGGGATGTAATTCCTGTGGTGTTTCATGGAATAGTGTAAGGTCGGAAACATTAAACACGGGGTGTATGCCCCAATCGGAAGGTAAGTGGAGTACGTACGCATTGTCACCCAACCTTTTTAAAATCTTAAAAGGGCCGGCACGCCGGTTGGATAGCTTCTTTATGGAACCCGTAGGTAACCGTTCAGGAATTAATTTCACAAGTACTAAATCTCCAACAACAAACGTGTGAGCCCGCTTGTGCACATTCGCATGAGATCGGTAAGCGTCATACGTAGTGGATAATCGGAGGCGGATCTCGTTGTGCAACGCATGTAAATGGTGAGCGAAGTCGTTGGCAAATTGGCTTGATTTATACGCCGGTGGTAGCGGAATCAAGTCAATAGGCACGCGTGCGTTGTAACCATGCACAATTTCATTCGGTGAAAGACCCGTGGAGCGATTTTTGGAGTTATTATAAGCCAGTTGGGCTTGGGGTAGGATGAGATCCCAAGTGCCCTTGTGATCACTAACTAAGCAACGGAGTAAATTGCCCAAGCTCCGGTTGACCACCTCGGTTTGCCCATCCGTTTGGGGATGGTATGCCGCGGAGAAAAGGAGTTTTGTGCCAACCAACATCCATAGTGTTTTCCAAAATAAGAGGTGAATTTAACATCTCTATCCGAGACAATAGTCTTGGGTAGCCCGCGGTGACTAACAACCTCCTTAAAATAGAGTTTGGCGATGTGAGAGGCATCGTTTGTGCGGTTGCAAGAGATAAAATACGTCATTTTAGAGAAGCGATCAACGACCACGAGTATGGAGTCGCATTTGCGTTGTGTGAGTGGAAGGCCTAAAATAAAGTCCATACTAACGTCGTCCCATGGCGTGGAGGGAATGGGGAGCGGCGTATATAAACCCGTGTTGTGTTTGGTGCCTTTAGCGAGTTGGCATGTCCGACAACTACGCACAACTTGGTTAACCATTTTTTTTAGACCGGGCCAAAAGAACTTGTTGTCTACTAACGTGATGGTTTTATCATGCGCGAGAATGTGCTTAGAGCGGAGGGAGGAGTCCGGAATGCACAACTTAGAGCCCTTAAATAAATAACCGTCACGAATATGGTATTCCGAAATAGTGTGAGGTGAGTTCTCTTGGAGGGCCAAAAAAATTTGCTTGAAATCCTTGCATTCCGCATACTCACGTTTCACACGTTCGAATCCGATGACCTTAACGTCCAAAGTGGAGATAAGTAAGTTAACGCGGCTTAGAGCATCAGCGACAAGGTTATGTTCGCCCTTGCAATGTTTGATTACGAACGTGTATTCCTGTAGGAAAGAGACCCATTTTGCTTGTCGCGGGCTAAGCTTGTGTTGAGAATTGATATAGCGTAAAGCTTCGTGATCCGATAGAAGGATGAATTCCTTGGGCAAGAGGTAGTGTCGCCAGTGGCGTAGACTTTGGATTAGAGCATAAAACTCGCGTTCATAATTGGAGTAGTTGAGTTTAGGGCCACTTAATTTTTCACTAAAAAATCCAATCGGGTGGCCCTCTTGGCTTAAAACACCACCTATACCCGCACCGGAGGCGTCACAAGAGACCTCAAAAATCTTATCAAAATTCGGTAACCGGAGAACCGGTGCCTCGGTCATGAATTTTTTTATTCGTGTGAAGGCGAAAGAGGCGGATTTAGACCATTTGAAGTCACCTTGTTTCATGCATTCCGTTATGGGAGCCATGATTGTACTAAAATCGCGAATAAAACGTCGGTAAAAGGTTGCCAAGCCATGAAAACTTCGAACATCACGAATTGATTTGGGTTCCGGCCAATCTAAGATCGCTTGAACCTTGGCGGGATCAACCTTAATGCCAGCCGCGCTCACGATATAGCCTAAGAAAGAGACGGAGGAGTCCATAAAGTGACACTTTTTAGATTAATAAAGAGCGTTTCCTTACGGAGAACTTCAAAGATTTGTCGCAAGTGGTGGATGTGATCATGTGGGGACATGCTATATATCAATAGATCGTCAAAGTAAATCACCAAAAATTTTCCCATAAAGGGTTGAAAGAGTTGTGTCATCATGCGCGAGAATGTGCTTGGGGCGTTGGAGAGCCCAAACGGCATGACGAGCCACTCGTACAAGCCATCTTTAGACTTAAACGCCATTTTCCACTCATCCCCCTCTCTAATCCGAATTTGATGGTACCCACTTCTTAGATCAATTTTAGAGAAAATAGTGGCACCACTTAGCATGTCCAACAAATCATCCAAACGGGGGATTGGAAATCGGTACTTAATTGTAATTTTGTTAATGGCTCTACTATCGACGCACATGCGCCACGATCCATCTTTCTTCGGGGCTAGAAGTGCCGGAACCGCACATGGACTTAAACTGTGTCGGATGAGACCCTTGGAGAGTAGATCCGAAATTTGGGTTTGGAGTTCCTCATGCGCACTAGGGTTTAGACGATAGTGGGGTAGGTTTGGAAGGGTAGAGCCCGGAATGAGGTCGATTGCATGTTGGATATCCCGAAGGGGAGGCAATACGGAGGGAAGTTCATCGGGGTGAATGTCCTTAAAATCCTCAAGCAGTGCGAAAACGTCGGTGGGCAAAGAGGTGGTGTGGGGGAGTGCGCCATGAGCCTGAAGCAAGACCAAGGCATAGAGCATACCACCGGAAAAACTATCGCGTTCGAATTTTTTTGGGTTGATCAAGCTTAAAGTATGTTTGACCGCGGGGAGGGAGGTGTCGGAAGTCTTGAGATCCTTAGGTGCGGTCGGTCGTAAGGTGATTGTTTGATCTTTGAATTTAAATTCATACGTATTCGCGCGACCGAAGTGGGTGACGTTGTAATCGTAAAGCCAAGGGCGGCCAAGGAGGATATGACACGCATTCATGGAAATAACATCGCACCATACTTGGTCAACATAGTCCTTGATAACTAGGGGACAAGACAACGTTTGGTGACTGGGATAGAAGTTTTATCGACCCAAGCAACTTGGTAAGGAGTGGGGTGTGGTTCGGTAGTTAGCTTCATGCGGAGAATAGCGGCTTCGGAAACCACATTCATGCAACTCCCGCTATCGATGATAAGTTTGCAAGATTTGTCACCGCTTTTAAAGTACAAGGAAAAAATGCTTGAGCGCTTCCAATCATGGGTAGTACGCGGGGTTGTCAAAATACAACGCATGACCGAGAGGTTGTGGGCGGGAAACTCCTCTTCCATGTCACTAGGAATGTCCGACTCGTCGACGTCACTATGTTCCTCATAGATGAGATCGTCGGTATCGGCCGAGGGTTCGATCAAGGTGACTAACTTGCGGCGAGTGGGGCATTCAACCGCGCAGTGGCCCAATTGATTGCACGCATAACAAGTGACGTGCTCCTTGCTAGTTTTGCCTATGGGGATGCGGTCGCCCGATGTGTCATGAGCTTTCCTAGCGGTGATGATGACGGATTTGGGGGTGTCTTGGGAGAGACCTTTCCCTTTTGAATTATTATAGTGCGTAGAAGTCGATTTGGAATGGAAAAAGCCTTTGGAGGAAGTCGTTCGCGGATTCGTGGTCATGGAGAGATGTTGTTCAATGTCAAGAGCGGCATTCATGGCGGAATCCAGATCATGGTGATCATAGCGCCGAATTTGACTTTGGATCTCCGACCGAAGACCCTTACGGAAACGTGATACCGTAAGCTCGGGCATCTCTTCAATTTGACAACGGATCATTAATTCATGTAATTCGGCCATATATTCAGTCACCGATTTAGTGCATTTGCGTAAAGAAGTGAATTCGTCGAACATGTTCGTGCGGTGGTAGGCGGGGACGAAATGATTAGTGAGGATATTGCGCATTTGGGGCCATGTGTGGGGGATCCCCCCAACCCGACGCTCTTCATTGAGCCAAAACACTTGTGCGCGGCCTTCTAATTTCATACGAGCGACGACGACCTTTTGGTGGTCATCCAAGTTGTGCCACTCAAAATAGCATTCGATTTTCATGAGCCAGTCGTTAAATTTGGTGGGGTCGCCGTGACCGTCAAACGTCGGGGCATCGATTTTGATTTTGCGGGTGAGGTCGTTGTGCCAAGCGTCGGTGTGGTCGTTGGTGCCAAAGTCATTGTAGTGACGTTGCGGGCGTGGTGGAGGAGTACGTGGGGCGTGATTAGGTTGGTGTGGCGGGGGCAACCCATTTTGGATTGTTTGTGTGAGGTTGGTAAAGGCCGTGGTGAGGTGAGCGATTTGCTCGGTGAGAGTACGTTGGACGGCCGCAAGTTGTGCCTGCGTAACCTCACGATTATCCGGATTGTCGCCCATATTATTGGACGCGGATGAAGTCGCGGGATAGTCGTTCCCTGAGCGTGTGTGCATAAAATAAGGGACGAGACGATGGAGGACCGGCAAAGATTAAGAAATATTTGCGACGCAGTTAAAGTACCACTCGCACACAATTATCCAACACGCGCGTTAATTTTAGACAAAACTCAAAATCTGACAAGCGAGATCTAACGTCACCGTCTCCGAATTAGAACGAAATTTATTATAACGCATGCACACTCCGATCCTACGCAAGGGACTTGCGGAGGACGCAATTTTGGAGTGGAGATCTCGAGCCGGTGAATACCAACTCCAACAAGCGACTAGTCGCCGGCGTTGACCCCTCTCCGATCAAAGGGGTTGGAGACGAGCGTCGCACTTTCAACGTTCCGATTTATCCGCTATTTCCGACCACACACGACTCTATCACAACCACAAAAATTCACGAAAGTAAAGACGAATCACACGAGGTGGAGATGAGAAACGCGTTACCCCAATCCGGATGGAATCCGGAGCCAAAGAGGGCGGCGAGATCTGACCCACGCGGTGAGCAGCGGACGACGAAGTGGCCGGTCGGAAGCCTTGCCGAGCGTAGCCGATCGCTCCGGGTCGGACCTAGCCGATCGGCTAATGCTAACCGGCGCCGGCGATGGGGTCACGGGCGGCCGGAGGGCAGGAGGGCGGTCGCCTTGCGGTCGGAGAGGTGGCGAACGACGGGCTGCACTTCGCCGGAGGGAGGAACGGGAGGCGCGGCCGCCGGCGTCGCACCGGGCGGTTCCGATCGGAATCTCTCCGATGGGAAGAGAGCGGCTCCTGTCACGGGAGAAAGGGAGGCTGCTATTGCCCAAAATAAAACTCAATAAAAATTAGGTTTTTAGGATGTGGAGGAGATCAGGAGAGTATATATACTCCACATGAGGAGCACTCCCAACCACACAAATCCACGATCTCATCCAAGCCATTCAAATGTTTTAGACTCAAAATAAATGCAGTAAATTAAATGAAATCGAATGTCCGTGACCGCCTAACATTTTGGTCGATCGGACTCAAGTGTTGTAGCGGAGCATGTCGCGGTAGGACTTCCTTGTGTTGGGGCGAAGATTGTGCACGGGCGTCGTGTCTTCCAACGGTGGCGGGCCGGCGCTATCACGGGGTGAAAAACCACGTGGTCGGTACTATGCTGACCTAACTTCCACTATATGAGAGTTTATTACATGAGTTTTTTTTTTTTGTGGGGGGGGGGGGCGAGGACGACAGACCACTCCTCGTTACATTTGAAAGATGAAAGATGGAAGAAGGGTGGATGTCGGGTACTGCAAGTCTCCGAATTCCTCGGCTTGCTTCATGCGGGAGCGAACGTTGACTTCTCTCCTGAGCGAGCTTGGCATGTCGGCGGGGATGGTTCGACTCCTTCCGTCTTCCCTTGCGGGAGGACGATAATTTAAGATGTTGTTCGGGAGTGAGTGTGCGTTCCGTGCTCGACTTGCTTCTTGTCCAACTTCGTCTTGTCTTCTCGACCTCGGCGGAGTCTTGCGGGAGCGTCCTCTAGCGGCGAACTTGTGGGTAGAAAGGAGACAAAGGAGGGAGGAGTGGAGTGGGAGTTAGAGAGTTTCCTGAATCGGAAAAGCCTCCTAAATGAAGTAGAAGACGGTCTATTTATAAATTTCTACGGGGGTGGTACAACAATTTTGCCTGATAAGTACCGAGCCGGCCAATATGAGCGCTCAAAATTGAGCACGCAAATCGCCATTTTCCAAAAATAACGATACTACCATTGGGCCAGAAAAGAGCCCGCCCACAAAGAATGGTGGCCCGACGAACACATCGAGAGTGGCAGCCGCCCGGGAAGGGGTGGGCTAGCATTCGCGGGGGCTGGCAGCGGCGAGGCCACTCGGGTGAGGCCGCCCGAGATTGGGAGGCCACGGTCGGCACTCACGGTGGCCGGTCGGCCCTCACGGTGTCCGGTCGCGGAGAGGCCACTCGGGATTGGCGGCCATGGCCGGCCCTTGCGGGGTCCGGCGGCGGCTAAGCAGCCCGGGTTCGGGCGACCTTGTATGGGCCTTGAGGGGGCCATTCGCAGAAAGGCCTCCCGCAATCGGGGGACCACAGTCGGCCCTCGCGGGGGTCCGCCGCGGCAAGGCCGCTCGGGATCGGGCGGCCACGGTCCGCCCTTGCGGGGGCTGGCTGCGGAGAGGCCGCCCGGGATAGGGTGGGGGAGGCCACAACCGACCCTTGCGGGGGCCAGCCGCTCGAGGGCCGGTCGCAGCAAGGCTTCCTAGGAATGGGCGGCCTCGATCGTCTCCGGGCGGTTGAGGAGAGGGAGAGAGATGGTGGCGGTCGCATTGCGCTCGTTTGCCGCACACACACGACCGTGGAGAGTCGTGTCCCCCCTCTCGGCCACATCCTGTGGTCGCACGCACATGACCACGTGGAGTCGCGGATGGCCTCCCGGCTGCCGCACGCACGCGGACGCACGGCTGCCCCTCGTGGCCACTTGCCCTCGACTATGAGGGCCCGTTGTTGACCATCACTCCTTCCACCTCGGACGACCTTGTTGTTGAGGTCTCGTCGCCGACCACCACCACCGTCGGAGCCTCCTTCGCCATCAGATTGCATGTTCTCCACCATCTGATCTACACATAACCAACATGTAACTGCCCATCATGGTGGGGGATGCACATAGCCAAAGATTATAATTTGTGTGCGTCTGCTAATTCTCCTAAAAATATGTACGGCATAAAATATGAAGTTTTGGTCTGTGAATATCACATAATGTGGTTATGACATGCAAATAACCGCATAACCACCATAACTTCCCCAAAATCTTATAAATTTGACCTAAGGCCCTCTTTCAGAATCATATTCTCCTCCTATGTCTTCATCTACTATGTATGCAATTGCTCCTCCTGGATTCTCCCTTGCCTTCAAATATATTCGAGCTCCTTGAAGATCCTTCGAAGGCCTTCATTCTCCATCAAGTGCTCCTCTGCATACCCTGTAGCGAGCATTCCACGTGCAACGCGCTCAGCGCTCACAACGCCCTCAACTCAACAATGAACCCTCCAGCCGACAACAAGTCTGCCACTCCAAACTCCTCTGAGCGCAGCAAGAGACAAGCCAGAGAGATCAAGGCGCACAGAGCGCACCGTTCAAGCCTCCAAGCAGCATTCAAATACTCAAGTGCGCTCAAAACATAGCGCTCCTCATCATAGCAAGCAAAAGACTTAGCTTTGTGAGCAATAGTCTGCCACCCTCCGAGCCTATTTCTCTCTCTTCTCGACAATTGTCTCTTTCGGCTTTTCTGTAAAGCATTGTACGACACCTGCAAATAGTTAAGTTTTTTCGACACAGTCTTGGCCACGCGGATTTTCACCTCTTTCTAAGGTTTTTACATTAAAAAAGTCTTTCGTCAGTCGTCTCATTTTCTTTGACTTTTTGCATGCTCGTCCTCTCCTGATCTAAGATGATGCAATCTAAACTAGTCTACGGGAGCGCGAGTTTGGCTGCAACAGTAACAATATGTTTACGTTGAAAACTCAAAAGAAAAAAACCACGAGATTAGGACCAATTCAAACAAATTAAACCAGTAGTGTCTAACTAGACTGTTTTGGAGTATATAGTTTGTTTTAGCGAGGGTGACCAACCACCACACATTTTACAATACTTATTTAAGTCTTCTATGCAGGAGAACGCGCTTTGAGGAACTAGAACATGAGAGCACTTCTTGGGGACTACGTGCACTGGCGCACTCCTTGAAACAACATTAATATGAGTGTTATGGCATGCTACATATATGAGAGTGATCTTAGGAACTATGTGTATGTAGGCGCTCTTACGCCTAATCACTGTCACCAACACCACCGAGAAGAGATCCAAGTTGGGACTTGATCTTGCCGTGAACACGTAGCTCGCCAATGTCACCAGCTGTGCACAACCACCACCTCCTGCGAGCATGTACCATTGAGCATCACGCACCTGCCACAACCCACGAATCTGACAGCATACTGCTACCCGCACTCTTTCGCTCTACGTTGTCGATGCAACCCGCAATCGGATGTCGACGCCCACCGTCTCCTTCGGCCGTGCACTACCGCTCTCCTCTTCAAGGTTTCACCTCTCTTTTGTTTGACTTTTGGTATGTTCTTCATAGCTTGCATTCCTCTCCTTTTATAGAGTCATTTCATAAGCTAAGGCGTCTTCCCAAGAAGCTTCCTCAAAAGTATCCATTCAAAGCACATGGAAGGCTTGGAGAAAAGTCCATATTGGCGGCCGGTAGGTGCATAGGGATGATGAAACAAGTGGGTTTGACTATTCAAAATCAACTCAACAGTTGTCGCCCATAAGGAGGAAAATGATCCATATTGGGTAGGTCCAGGCCGGGCCGGGCTAATTTCTCTGTGATTCACTACGGGGGTACTTTGAAGGATCAAATGTTATCGAAATCGCATGAATCGAGCTTGTTGGAATCATCTTGACGAACTTGCTAGTCACATTCGCAGTCATGTTAGTCTGATCCGACCACTTTGATTTTTTTGGTACACGTCATATCTAGTGTACCACACCTCGATAAAAATGAAAAAGCCATTGTAATGTCTTGAAGCCTGCCAAAAATTTATGATTTTTGTTTAATTTAAGATTTTGATCTCCAATTCTTGAGGTCATCTTCAATGTCATAATAGTTTTATGTTATCTCACGTCTCTTCTCCATATCATGTCAGTATGTCACACATGTGGACGATGTCATATCACATTTTTTTATTAGTGACGTTAAGATGTGACAATCATCGCATTTTACCTTCAGTCTCTTGCACTCTCCTTTGATTGATGGCATCCATCTTTATGACGTCATTGTTGAACGAGGAGCCGCGTTCGGCACAAACCCAACTAGCTTGATTGGAGGTAAAATGTTGAAGTGTGAAGAGAGCAGTCTGGATGTGCAGACTGCACAGACTACACAGATCGTGGGAGTCAGCGCAGACCACGGGAAATCGTATAGACCGCGGGAGTCCGCACAGACCACGAGAGACCGTGTAGGTTGCGGAGCTTGGTTCACAGTCTGTATGGTCTATTCCTTGGCCATTTGAAGTCTGTACAATCTGACTCAGCTCTTTGTATAATTGTGTGGTTTGATGTTGCTAACCGACCACACAGTCTAGTTTATGGCAGACCGCTAGTTGTGCGGTTAAAGGTTTATATCCGCCTTTTTTGTTGGCGGTTACCCTATCTTATCTAGCGGTGACCGCATTCTCCTACCTGCCTATAAATAGGGGCCCTGTCCCCGTTATTTGCATCTGGAAGTGTGGGAACAGTAGCTTGGGTTAAATTTGCAGTTAAGTTTTTCTAACTGCGCGACAAGGATAAGTAATCTGTGTAGTTGTGTTGTAGACTGTGCGGCAAGCACTGGACTACTAGACAACTAGTTCTGGCGATTTGTCAATGAAGTCTCAGTGTGGAAAGCGGGTAGCAGTCGACGATTAAGCTGCTAGGTCATAGACAGAGCAACTATATCAGTATCTTCTTCCTTGGCAATTCACAAGTAGTTCAACAATCAATTTGCATGTTCCTTGCGGGTTGACTGTTTTCTAGTTCAGTAGAGCAGTGTCTGATCGCGCAGCTTTTGCTGTTATGGAACTTTAACGGTCAGACGACTAGAAGTGCGGACAGACAGTTATCCAGCAGTTTCTAATAAGGTAGTCCGCGTGACTTGGCAGTTAGAGTTGCGGACAAACGGCTAGGCGGTTTCAGTGCTTAGTCTGCCAGCTTTGTACTTGTCTATTTTCTTTGATCTTCATCGGGTGCATTGCAAAATTATGTCTTGCAATGTATGTCTTGTCTTATAAAGAAGTTAATATAAAATAAGTGTTGTTCTCTCTCCTTCTATCAGTTTGTGATTTACTTTACTTGGTTAGATGAGAGTGATCCTGCGACCTCCGTTCTATAAAATTTTACTGTCACTAATGTGGAAGCATAACTAGTGCCATATCTCCATAGGTGGTATTTATGTGAGATAGATGGCGTACAATTTTGATTGTTGCTGTATTCGTACCACTCATTCTTAAAAAACATCATTATAAAAGATTGATGGACGTGTCAGAGACATCCTTGTTTATGGTTTAGGGTGTCAAGCGCTTGCTATCATTTGTGACAAGTTCTATATATTCTCAGCAAGAAGAAAAATGAGTGTCGATGACCACTTCCATAATAATATCAGTCGTGCTTTGAGGGATTTGTGCTCTTCGCCAGTGATGCACTCAGAGAGATATCATTCCTCTCCTGACACCAAATAGGCCTCGTTGTTTCCTCTATTTTTCTCTTTTTGTTAATGTATATTTGGGCACCTTTAAATATATCTGCTCTAGGTTCTGTCACGTTTACCTTCTTAAAACTAAAGATGAAGCGTTTGAAAAATTCCATCTTCTCAAAATCAGGGTAGAAAACCAACTAGACATGAAGATAAAATAATTTAAAAGTGATAGAAGAGGAGAATACATATCCAGTGAGTTCAAGTGTTTCATTCTATTCCAAGGAATCATAGCAGAAACCAGTGTTCCTTACTCACCTCAATCGAATGACATAGTCGAGCAAAATAATAGAATGTTAACAGAAATGTTAAATTTCATGCTCCTGACTTCTGGCCTACTGCTTATTGGGGAGACGTAATTTTAATTGCAAAATCACATTCTGAATAAAGTTCATCATGCTAAGTTAGAGGATACACCCTACGAGCTTTGATTTAAGAGACCTCCGACCATAACTAGACTTAAGACATGAGGTTGTATAACCTATGTTAGGGTTTTTGACCCTAGAAGGTCTAAGTTTGTGTAACAGTTCCCCTGTAATGACCATATAATATGAGTCCGGTCGGGGCCCCACAACATACGGACACCACAGCTTTAGCATTAAAAGATGGTATTAACTACCCAATTCAAAACTCAGAATAAAGCAACAGCAGAAACATACCAACAAAACTAGAAGTTATCAACTACCAATCAGGAGTATCAAAAAGGCCTAAAGGCCTCACATAAAATAAGCCTAAAACTGAATGACAACAAGGTCACACATCAACGTGCAAAAGCACTCTTAGGCTACCTCGGCATGCAAGCCGGAAATACCAATAACATGGAGCATCACAGTCAAGAAGAAAACAAGCTAGTAAGCATGATAATCACTTCATGAGGCTTAGGCCTTTTCGGCCGACGCACTTGCTCTCTCTTGCGATCCTTGCCCTGTAAAAATTTGAGGTAATGTGGGTCAGCAAAGGCTGACCTCTACTGTGTAACCAACACATCTCCTCCCGACCGCCCCTAACGGACCCCGGGGTACACCTCCAACCTGCAGTCAGCACTTCGTATGCTATATACATAAATATGTAAAGCTTTAAAAACAGGTTTGGATGTCTCAAAAAACAAACACGTTTTCTATGTTGAACATATAATCAAAGGGGTCTACTATGCAGTGTTAGAAAGTAGCGAAAAGAGAGAACAAGCGGATAAGCTTTTGAATAATTGAAACTTTATTATCCAAAAAAGATAACTATTACAAAGGTATGCCCTCCCTTATATAGAATGGAGGAGAGATGAGAGAATACAAATAAGAGATGTGGGACTAAAAATTTACAAGCTAAGCGGACTGTACAAAGTAAACCGCACAAGCCGCGCGGTTAGACAGAAGGACTAACCGCACGGCTACAATCACGAGAAGCAGAGAGGTCGCCTGTGAAGATCGCTAGACCGCCCGGTTTATAAGCCGGCGAGTCAAACCGCCAGACCGCGCGGTCTTCAACCCGCCAAGACAGACCGCCCGGTCACCAACTTCAACACTCCCCCTCAAGCTGGAGCATATATATCAATCATGCCCAGCTTGTCGCAAACATGCAGAAACGAGGTGGAAACTGGCTTGGTGAAGATGTCAGCCAGCTCTTTATCAGACGTGACAAACGGAGTGCAAATTTGTTCTTTTAAAATCTCTTCACGAATGAAATGGCAGTCAACCTCAATGTGCTTTGTTCTTTCATGTAATACCAGATTTTTGGAGATGTATATGGCGGCCTTGTTATCACAGAACATAGGTAGAGGATGGTTGTACACCTCTCCTAAATCTAGCATGAGAGCCCGCAACCATTTCAACTCACAAGTGGTTGACGCCATACTGCGATACTCAGCTTCTGCACTGGACATGGAGACAACAGACTGCTTCTTGCTCTTCCAGCTCACCAGATTGCCCCCAACAAAGGTGCAAAAACCTGAGGTTGACTTGCGATCCCCTTTGTCATCAGCATAACTTGCATCTGAGTAGGCTTCAATCCTCAGATGACCATTCTTCTGAAAAAGTAATCCTTTCCCAGGTGCTGCTTTGACATACTCCAAGATCCGCAAGGCGGACTGTAGATGACACTCCCTAGGCGCTTGCATGAATTGACTCACCTTGCCCACAGCATAGGAAATGTCGGGTCTGGTCACTGTGAGATATATGAGCTTACCAACCAGACGCCTGTACTGCGAACTATCTGAAAGAGGAGGCGAATCATCTGTCCAGGTTTTGTCCTCCCCAGTAGCCATGGGGCATTGGGCAGGTTTTGCTCCAGTTAATCCTGCCTCTTTTAAAAGATCAAGGGCATACTTACGCTGAGAGAGAACTAAGGAGTCGGGCTTCCGAGAGAGTTTGATCCCCAGAAAGTACTTTGGAGAGCCCATATCTTTAGTGATCAGATGTTGGCGAAGATGTCGCTTTGTCAGGGCTACCCCTTCCTGGTCATCGCCAGTGAGAAGAATATCATCGGCGTACACAGCAAGAACAACCAGCCCAGAAGGAGTTTTGCGAATAAAGAGAGAGTGATCAGCAGAGCTTCGCACAAAACCAACAGCCGCCACAATGCCGCTGAACTTGTCAAACCAAGCTCGAGGACTCTGCTTGAGGCCATAAATTGCCTTCTGCAGTCGGCATACTCGTGTCTCCCCCTGAGCAACATACCCAGGAGGTTGCTCCATGTAAACGGCCTCATGAAGATCACCATAAAGGAAGGCATTCTTGACGTCCAGCTGAGAAATCGGCCAATCCCGATTGACGGCCACAGAGAGAAGAACCCGGATAGTGCTGAGACGAGCCATAGGGGAGAAGGTGTCAAAGTAATCAACCCCATAGGTCTGAGTAAAGCCCTTAGCAACAAGGCGAGCCTTATACCGATCCACAGTGCCATCTGGGCTAAATTTGACCATAAAGACCCAGCGACAGCCAACAACATCAGTACCGAAGGGAGGAGGAACGAGAGTCCAGGTACCCCGCTCAGTGAGGGTCGCCATTTCCTCATCCATGGCCATCTTCCAGTGAGGAATAGCAAGGGCCTCCTGATAGGAGCGGGGTGTGGCAGTGGCAGAGATAGCCAGTGCAAATGTCCTGCGAGAAGGGGTAAGACGATCATAGGAAACAACAGCAGCAAGGGGGTGTAGGGTACACATCCGCACCCCTTTGCGAAGAGCTATAGGAAGATCCAGGTCAGCCGGGCCCGCGGCATCCGGAGCATCCGTGGTAGAGAAAGCTGGCCCGGGAGAAGAGAGCGACGGCAGCGGAGATGAGGGAGAGGGTGGTGGAGAAGAGAGAGAGAGAGGTGGAGGAAGAGGAGGGGGTGGAGACGGTGTAGTAGGAGGCGAGGGAACGAAGGGAACGGCAGGAGAATCAGAAGCTGGGAGAAGAGGAGAGGAGTCATCCGAGAAGTAGGAGGTATTCTCGAAGAAGGTGACGTCAGCAGAGACGAACTGCTTACGAAGGACGGGATCAAAGCAACAGTAGCCTTTCTGAGTGGTGGAGTACCCCAGAAAGACACATTTGGTGGAGCGAGGGGAGAGCTTATCACGGGTGGCAGAAGGGGTATGCACAAAGACAGTGCATCCAAAGATTTGGAGAGGAAGAGGAAACGGCTCCTTGCCCGGATACAAAATGGAGAACGGGGTTTGGCCGTGGAGAACCGTGGAGGGAATGCGATTGATGAGGTAGTAGGCAAGGAGAACAGCATAGCCCCAATGGGAGCGAGGAACATGCATCTGGGTCATCAAGGTGCGAGCAACATCGAGGAGGTGACAGTTTTTGCGTTCGGCCACACCATTTTGTTGTGAAGTATAGACACAACTAGTTTGATGAAGAATCCCATTTTGCATGCAGAATGTAGAGAAGTCACGACTGAGATATTCTTGGGCATTATCAGATCGAAAAACTTGGATAGAAACACCAAACTGAGTTTTGATCATGAGATAGAAGGATGTCCAGACAGAGAGTAATTCAGAGCGATCTTTTAATAGATACACCCACGTACAGCGAGAGAAATCATCAATGAATGTGACAAAATAGGAACTATCCCGACCAATGGTAAGTGTAGGAGAAGGACCCCAGATATCGGAGTGGATAAGATCAAACGGACGGGTAGAGCTACGAACGTGCTTTGGAGGGAAGGAGGAGCGGTGATGCTTGCCAAGCTGACAGGCCTCACAGTTGAGCGGAGGACTTTGAGGAGGAAGGTGGGGCAGAAGTTGACGAAGAAGACGGGGAGGAGCATGACCAAGGCGGAGATGCCATTGGAGAAGATCTGTGGAGGTGGAGGAGAAGGTGGAAAAAGCAGAAATGTTGTCCAGGAAGTATAAGCCGCCACTCTCAGTCCCAGTAGCAATCGTCCGTTGGGAGTCCGGATCCTGAAAAGAGCAAGAAGTAGAAGTAAATGTGACGGAACACTGTAATTGCTTGCAAAGAGAGGTAACAGATAATAAGTTGCACGGGAACTGGGGCACGTATAGAGTATCCGCCAAGTGAAGAGACGGAGTGACATGAACTATCCCTGTTCCATGGACTGGTGAGGAAGAGCCGTCAGCGAGAGTAACCGGGGGCAAGCGAGCATGTTTTTTTAGGAGAGAGAAACACGGGAGATGGCCGGTCATATGATTCGTAGCACCAGTGTCGATCAGCCATTTGCCCTGAGTAGCAACGTGTGCACGACCAGAAGACGTGACAACCGAGGCGAACGGCTTGGAGGAGGATATGAAAGCCATGAAGGGAGGAAGAAGAAACTGCAGCGGTCTCGGTGTCAGCACACCAGCGGCAAGAAGGGCCACGACCAAGGTGCAGAGCACAAGCCGCGCGACTGAATTAGGAGGTCGCGACGACTAACAAGTAGGAGCGGCTAAAGGAAGAAAGACAGAGAGGCCGCTCAAACAAGGGAGAATCCGCGCGAACAGAGAGAAAGGCGCGGGGAGAGAAAAAGAGAGCAACCCGCGTGAAACCGCAGCGGGTTAAAGGGAAGAAGCCGCGCGAACACGAGCGGCTAGGAAGCAGAACAAGGCACAGCGGGGAAGAGGTCGCGCGGACTGAAAAGGCCGAGCGAACAGAAGAGAGGAGAAGAGCAGGTGACCGCGACCAAGATGCAGGTGAGATAGGAACAACCCGCACGGTCAGGCAGATCACAGCATCAAACTGCGAGTATAGAGACAAGCGGAAAAGGGGAAAGCCGAAGCGGACAAGGAGAAGAAGTCCGCAGCGGGTAGAGACAAGGCCGCAACGACTAGGAAGTCGGAGAGGCAAGAAAGAACAAGGAGCGCGGCGACAAGGAAACAGGTCGTTGCGACGAATAGCAGTAGGAGAAGAGAACCAAGAAGAAGCAAGTCGCGCGAACAGGGCAGCGAACAGAAACAAGCCGCGCGAACAGGGCAGCGGACAGAAGAGAAGGGAAGCCGCGAAACAGGTCGCAGGAAGCGGAAAACAAGCCGCGAACAACAGAGAGCGCACAGAATCAGGAGGAAATGACCGTGCCCTCTGATACCATGTTAGAAAGTAGCGAAAAGAGAGAACAAGCGGATAAGCTTTTGAATAATTGAAACTTTATTATCCAAAAAATATAACTATTACAAAGGTATGCCCTCCCTTATATAGAATGGAGGAGAGATGAGAGAATACAAATAAGAGATGTGAGACTAAAAATTTACAAGCTAAGCGGACTGTACAAAGTAAACCGCACAAGCCGCGCGGTTAGACAGAAGGACTAACCGCACGGCTACAATCACGAGAAGCAGAGAGGTCGCCTGTGAAGATCGCTAGACCGCCCGGTTTACAAGCCGACGAGTCAAACCGCCAGACCGCGCGGTCTTCAACCCGCCAAGACAGACCGCCCGGTCACCAACTTCAACATGCAGCATGTATGCAAACTCGGGCTTCACCCAAGGCACCCTATCACGTATGCATCTAGCACATTGTCATAACAACTGGGTACTTCCAATTTCTCCATCAGCGTCAAGCTGCAAACAAAAACGGTACTGCAATTCCCCTAATGACATACAAGCCGCCACATGGAAAATCTTGCCAAGCCCCCACCCGCTCGTGGGTCTTAGACCCGGGCTTGCCTGCAAGCTCTGACTTCTCACGTCAGGATTCCATCTCACACACAAACCGATTTTAAGAACCCTTGCTGGACCACACCCGCTCGTGTGCTTCATTGTTCGGGCTTGTCCTATGCTTGGCGTTCTCGTCCGTCTCACAGAAGGGGACTAGTCTCGTCGGGACACTCTCCCCACATGACTTGCATGTCACGGGATAGCCAGCCGACCACGGAGACAAAGCCGCACCTTAGCACATCACAATCCATAGTCTTTCTCACCCTAATCCATCATTCGTACTGCAACGTTCCCACGCACCAAGAAAACCATCTACCGTCAACGCCGAGCTAACCTTGTCTGGTTCCGGCTACACGTACTCACTCAAAAAGGGGAAAAACACACATCACAAATGACATCTTGTCGCAACTGATTTCTACAAAAATCTTAAGGATCGCTATGCTACATCATCGAGTCTGACTAACGGTCGCGACTATGGATTCATCCACAATGCTTAATCCACTAATGAAGCGGATCTTTAATGCAATATCATGCTGAGGACGGATACAATCGACCTGATGGTTCTTCTTGAACCATGGCGACCCAAACCCCTCTCATTTGAGAGATTTGGTGCCCAAAAGCTTGAAAAGCAAGAAAGAAAAAAATGTTATGCACGCATCCGAGAAACCTAGAGGAGAAATGTCGTTACCTTATGACCCCTCTTCCTAGCCATGGAATCCTTGCTTTGAACGGATTGACACGAGCGCCTTCACGCCCTCTCCACGGATCTGGTCTTGAAATGGCAATCGGAGCTCTGAAGAGGTCAATGGTGGAAGGAAGCTCTCTCTCCTTCCTGCTCTCTTATCTTCCTCTCCAACCCTAACTCTCACTCTAAAAGATAAGATAACTGGGGGGAAAGGCACTCTCAGCCCTAATAAAGTCCAAAGGATAGAAGATGTTGGGCCCTTGGATCGAGTTTAAGGAAGCATCGGACAGTTACAACAAAAAATGGCAAAACTGCATCCGCCCGCACGATCAGTGGCACACGACCAGTGGTCGTGCGCACTGGATCCCATGATCGTGCGATCAACAATGGCAGAACTCCAGAGGAACTGGGATAAATGCGCACGAGCAGCGGCGCACGACCAGTGGTTGTGCACACGATGCCCAATGGTCGTGCGATTGCCCTAGACAGAACTTGGAAAAATGGAGAATAGCGCGCACGATCAGTAACGCATGACCAGTGGTCGTGCGCACTAGATCCAATGATCGTGCGACTCCATGTCTAAAAACTAGGGGTGTTACAGCTTGTACCCAGGACCAACACATGTATCTACCTAGGCTGTGCTGAGGATAATACTACAAATAGATTCTCAGATAAATCTAATAACATCATTATAAAATCTAGGGATGCAGTGTTCTTTGAAGATAAATTTCTTAAAGACAAGAACTTGTCACTCCCAAATATGCAAGCAACTATTACCGAGGAAGATCCTGAATTAGTATCAAACACCTCTTATTCAGTTCATGTGGATAATAGTGGCCTATAGTATAGAAGGACTTTGGTGAGAGAGAGAGAACTCCCAGAACCTTCAGCAGTGATTTTGTCACTTATTACATTAAGGCTGATCCATCTACCTATAAGGAAGCGATGAGATCAAGGGATTCACTACTCTGAAAAGAAGCGATTTATGAAGAGATGAACTCTCTACTTCAGAACAATACATGAACGTTGGTTGATAAGTCAAAAAGGACTAAAACTATAGGGTGAAAGTGAGTTCTGAAAAAAGAAATTAAATCTCGATGATAACGTAGCTAAGTATAAAGCACGTCTGTGACTAAAGATTTCACAAAAGTAAGCTAAGTAGATTATTTTGATGTTTACTCACTCACGTGTCACCTAACAACCATTAGGATCCTCCTTGTCATTGCATCTACTGAGAACTTTATTGTTCATCAAATAGATGTTAAGGATGTATTTTTGAACGGAGATCTGACCGAAGAGATCTACATGAGTCAACCTGAAGGTTTCATAGCAGAAGGTCACAAAAGTAAGGTCTATAAGTTAATCAAGTCATTATACGAAATAAAACAAGCATCAAAATTATGACATGTGAAATTTGACTATAGTTTAAAGGACATGAGATTCATGTCGAGTTTCTCTGATAAATGCATTTATATACATCATAGATCAAATAAAGTTTCTATAATATGCTTGTATGTAGATGATGTGCTAATTATAGAATCTGATTAATTTGAAGTGGATGACGTAAAATCATGTCTAATAAAAGAATATAACATTAAAGACTCAGATATAGCTAAAACTATACTAGACATGCATGTGAGCTTTAAGAAAAATGACATTTCTCTAAGTCAAAGCCACTATATAAAATCCATATTAGATACGTGGGGATACAGTGAAATTAAACCAGTAGAGACACCATACGATTACAATAACTATTTAAAGCCCAATGAAGGAGCTACGGTTTGGTAGTTAGATTACTCTACATTGATTGGTAGTCTCATGTATGATATGGTTTGTACCAGACCTGACATAGCCTTTATGATCGACATGTTAAGCGGATTCACTAGTAATCCTGGCCAAGACTATTAGAATGCCCTTGATAGGCTAATGAGATACTTAAAGCATACCCAAAAGTATGTTTTATGTTACAATAGTCATCCTCCAGTCCTGGATGGATATTCTGATGCATCATGGTGCTTAGAAATAAACGACAACAAGGAGTAGCAACTGTAGCCTCGAAGTCCAAGAGTCAATCATGTATTGCACTCTCATCTATAGAATCAGAACTCTACGCTTTAGCTTCAGTAGGAGAAGAAGCAGAGTGGATAAGAGATTTGATGATGGACATTTCACTAATGAGCCTGAAACTGAGTTCTGTTACAGTTTACTGCAACAATCAGTCTACTAAAATGATTGCTACGAACACCTTGTTCAATGACAAAAGAAGTCAACTAAGGATGAAACAAGCATGCTTGACCTCCCTCACAAGTCAAGCAATTATGACTCTAATTGATGTGAGGTCAAAGGATAATATTGCAAATATTTTGACAAAAAAGCTTAAATAGAGCTCTCACAATCAAAATATCGTGGGAGATGTGATTAAAATTCATAGAAATATGAAATTTTCCTCATATGTTTATGTTTTGATAGTAGGAACCTACAGTCGTAACATTAAAACATCTAATAACAAATTAAAAGTCCCAAATAATTTCTTGATAAAAAATCAGAGATGGTTGGATGATAGTTATTTCACATTTGATGACTTAACATCCTTTTCATTGTAAGTTGATTCGAGGGTTATTCAACCAGAAATAAAAAGTTGTCGAAACGATTAATCTAAACATTAATGATCGTAATACATTATTTCACACTTTATAATATTGCAGATGATTGTGTGTCAAGTCATTTGATGATGAGACATATAATGATTATTAATGAGTATGATAACAATATTTGATTTATTAAAATCAAAATCTGACTTGTCCTAGTTAAATTGGATAGAGATGCTGACAGTTTTATTGCATATGTTTATAAGTTCATAAAGTCTAACTCATGAAATTCCTTGCAGACACTGGCAGAGATAGAAAAGAGAAAGTAGATTTTGACCTGGATGATGATGATCTACTTCTGAGTAGAATTGTTACATTTTTAATCCAGTTGTCTTATGTTTTCAGATTTTTTATTTATGAGTTGCACTTTATGTTTAAATGCTCTGTTTTAATTATAAAAACTCATATTATGGTTTAATTGTGCAAACATATGTGAATAATGTGTAAAGTAAAAAACATTGATGCTCTCTAATTTTCAACACTCTAAAACATAAATGTTATATGTCACAAATATACGAGGAGATTGTTAATGTATATTTGGGCATATAACGGGTTCAGAGGCTCAACGGGCATGTTCGGATACACAAATATATGATACTCATATTAACCCTAATATCTTCTATATAATTCTAAGTTAGGGGCAACGGGGAGGCAGTTCCACTTTGACCACCATCCGGGATGCTTCGAGCCACCTAACACTATCATCTTAATATTCTCACTCATGACAAGAGTTCACACTCATTGCACCAAGCTGTAGAAGGTTCAACCTCACGAAAGTGTTCTAATATGGATGCCCCCCCACACATATCTCTCGTCAGGCCTGCAAGTATAATATATGTGAACTCGATAGAAGGATAGGTGGTTGAATTTTATCGGTGTAATAAAGAAAGTTTGAGTCAGAGGTACAAAAGGTTTTGGGGAGGGAGGGGACTTACATGGTTGAGAGATATTATGCTACTATGTGGTATGTCTGAAATCTATCAATCACTTAAGGTTTAATTGATGGCATTGCTGAGAACTATGATGCAGAACTATGATGCTCCATCGGATGAAAATAGCGCTCCCTGGCATAAATAGAGTGCCTTGGAGAAAAATGCGAGCCCGGCGAAAAATGCGTGTGTAACGCCCCAAGTTTCCTGAAGCAGGAAATGGTTTTTGTGAGATACCACCCGACGGTAGGGTTAACGTCGGCGGTAGCGGAGCTGTTTAAGCCGGAGTACCTCTCTGTGAGATACTGCATGATAGTAGAAATACCACGTGGCAACAGCGTCAGGCATCGAGGGTGCTGTATTGATACGACTCATCATTTACTACGTGGCGGAAGGTTGTTATCGCGCGGCGGTGGATTGTTATCGCGCGGCGGTAGGTTGTTATCGCGTGACGGTAGGTTATTATCGTGTGGTGGTAGCAGGACTCATTTATTTGGCAAAACTCTCGGTGAGCTACCGCCCAGCGGTAGGGTTAGCATTGGCGGCATCTGTGCTTTTGTTGTTTCTGCGTTGGTTACAAAACGAACCAGCTATCGCCCGGCGGTAGTAAGATATCGTGTGGCGGTAGCAGAGCAGTTATGACGCAGACACGTGAAAACGTGCGATTGGAGCTTTTGAACTGTGGCTTGCAGGACAAGCTAATGTCTGACCTATCGCGCGACGGTAACTTCCTACTGCGCAACGGTAAGCCTCGTAAACCGAAATCTGGAGTAAATGGTGTCCGTTCGTTGGGTTTTAATAGAGATCCGACGGCGGGGTGCCATCCCAGGCGGTATACGGACAGTTATGGTGTTTCTTCATCATTTGATCCCAAGGTTTTCTCTTTCTAAGGGTTAGAGAGAAGGGAGAGTGAAAGAAGAGGTAGAGGAAGGAGATCCCTCCACTGTTGGAGATCCGGTGGAGCTCTGATTCACAAGCCAAGTTTGGATCCATGGAGGCAAAGCCGTAGCGATCATTTCCATCCGTCTAGATTCTCTTCCATGGCGCCGAAGCGAACTTTAAGGATAACAATTCTCTTCCTTGAACAAGTGAAGTCCTCTTTTTTGCATATGAGGGTAGATGCTCCACAAACTCGTGGAAGCGATTTCCCCGACGGGTTGATCAATGTATCCATATTACCTTTGCATTTATAATCTAAAATCGAAGTACGGAATAAGTATGCTGTGTGAAGCCCATTCAGACGGGTTGGTCTGGATTAGTGATGATTGTTTGTATGCCGGAGAAGAATCCGTGGTAGTGTATAAATTTCAGAGTCACGAGGTGTATAGGTGGCTGCGTGAGAGCACTGGAGTAGATATCCAGGAAAACACCCATCCAGGGGAAGAAACGATAGTCCGTCCCCTGTCGCGCGACGGTAGCGCTACCGCCGGCAGTAGCTCCCAGTGAGCACTGTTTTGAGAGGCTTGTCTCATGGAGACCTGTGAGCCATTGTTGTGAGGTCTGTCTCATGGAGACCTGAGGGCCATTATTTGTGAGGCCTGTCTCTTGGAGACCTGAGGGCCAATGGGTGGAGCCGAGAGCCCGAGGAGCCCAGCTTAGGCGACCGTAAGTGCTAGCCTTGGACCATAATAGAGTTATGTGTTGTACGGATGGGAAAGGGGATGCTGACCCGTGTGGCCGCATCGTAGCTTGTTGCGCCCGATGATTTGAGCACCGGGAAATAGCTGAACTATACCCAACACTATGCCGATCGACTTGGAGTAAGTCGAAGTGTGTATCTGTGGGATCATCATGACTTTGTCGTAGTCATAGGGGCGTTGTCTTTGGCTTAGGCCCGAAAAGACTATAATGCTCAAATGATGCTGACCGCCGTTGAGGACGGAGGTACGACCCTTGAGGTCTGGTGCACCGAGAATGTGCCCTGAGAGCACGAGACGTTTGGACGACCGTGTCAATGTCTGTGGTGGTGAATGGTGCTTAAGTTGCAGCATATATATATATATATATATATATATATATATATATATATATATATATATATATATATATATATATATATATATATATATATATATATTGCAGGATTTCACGTGCTGTGGCGGGACGAATATTTTAAAAAAAAATTCCCAACAACCATACAAAACACGGGATCAGATATCCAATGTAAACGCCCTACTAGTTAAGCAAATGAAAAACCTAACTCATCACATCTAACCATTGCAAAAGGGTTAGAAATGTACCTCTAGGGAACAAAATCCCTAGGCGGAAGAGGAGGCACGTCGAAGAGATAAATTGCAATCCCACCGCAACGATGGGACCGATCGTCTTGCCTCTTGGTTCACCTCGAACCCGAACAGCGACCCAAGTCCGTTGATAGGAGAAGAGGGCACTCGCTTAGACCAACTCCGTCAAGAGCACCGAGGACTCCAAGTGGTCGAATCACAATAGTCGTCGGCGTGAGAATAGCGGAGTAGAAAATACCCAAAGAGGGCGGCTCAACGGAACAACGAACAAGGTAGATCTCTGTCGTAGCCGAGGCTCTCACCTTGAGAGCCCGATCTGGAAGTGCACGGGCTGTACCACGAGCCGTCGGCGAACTCCAAGTGCAGACCAACGACGACGAGGAAGGAGTGGCTTGAACAACGGATCACCGGTGAGGAGGTTGGTGGAGGAGCGGGTGAGCCTTGACGAAAGAAATGCAGTCAGAGGCGCGTCGTCGGGTGGATCCAGAAAACCCTAGCCCGATCCTCTGTTCTTCCGCATCCTGCCTCCTTGTTCTATTATATATATATATATATATATATATATATATATATATATATATATATATATATATATATATATATATATATATCGGATATTTCCAAAACAAGCCCGTTAAGGTTGGGGTTGTACAAACTCCAATCAATGTGCCTTTCTATTAAATAATTACGACAACTCGCCTTGTCGTAATTCTCTTTTAATAATTGCACAGAGAAAAACGGTCTAAGCACGAAGTGTCACCATATATTCTGACTGAGTCTAATACGGTGAATCTAGGTTGTTCCCGTTCATTTGGTGTGACCTCGCAGAGGGAACATGTCGTCACGACAATAATACACCAATTTATATTATCGACTATAAGAGGCTTTATCAAGGCATTGTAGTCGCCACAACAACACGTTAAAGGAGGTAACCGAACTAAATGGTCAGTGTCTAACTTTTGTCACATGATATCATAAATATTGTGCGAATTTGGGACCGTGTCATTCTCGCACTATATTTGTCTTTCTTGGTCTCATAAGCAAGAGTGTCTTTACAAACTCGCTTTGCCAAGGGGCCCGACTATATCATAACCCAAACTAGTTTGGGGACAAATGATATTTTGATATATACATCCCTTACGCGTAAGTGCGAACAACGAATCATAGTATTTATCACCATCAAAAGATAGTCTTCAACTACAATCACATTGCTCACACCGACGCGCTTAATCTACATATCTCATATCTCCAAATCACTAGACACGTTGTAAGCATTAATGACACTTAACACATTCCAATTTAATGTTACAACTTAAGATATGTCAAACTCAATATGTATGAAACCATACGCATACATACTCAAGTGATTAAACGATAACTATTATCAACATTTGTAGAACTACAATGTACTTTAATTCACATGACAATCCAAGGTGGTGGTCAATGTCCCTCTTTGACTACCAGGATCGTGAGCAAATAAAACTAAGATCATATGATGAAACTCAAGTGTTTTACAGCTCAAGACCAAGGGCATCTTCCTGAGCTATCATGATGCATCATCATATGAACTAGGGACAGAATGAGATAAACATTCATCAAAAACATGAACTTAATAACATTAAAGACAACTTTCAAAAGACAAATCCTTCAATCTCCCACTTGTTTTTAAAGTTTCTAATAAAAGAAATATAAAACATAGGAATCCTCCGTCATTAAACATCAAGCCATTCTCCATGGTCTTGCAACCCCATGGACTCGAAATGAATTTCTCCTTTGGCTTGAGACAGAGGCTTGGTGAAGGGATCAACTGTGTTGCTATTTGTGTCAATCCATAAAAGCGCAATCTTGCCTTCTTCAATGAAGTCGCGTGTGACAAAATACTTCTGATCCATGTATTTTGTCTTGTGATGTGATTTCGGCTCCTTGATTTGTGAAATGGAAGCACTATTATCACAAAACAATCTCAAGGGCCCTTCACCAGATGCCACGACTCCCAATTCCTCAAGGAATTTCTTTATCCAGACTACATCTTTGCTTGCCTCTGCGGCCGCCATGACTTCCGCTGCGGTGGTTGAATCAGTAGTAGTGGATTGTTTCCAACTACGCCAACTCACAGCTCCACCATTCAGAAGAAAAACAAACCCAGATTGAGATCTTCTATTGTCTGGATCTGTCATAAAGCTAGCATCCGTGTAACCTTCTACATGGAGCTCTTTATGTCCACCAAATACAAGAAACTTATTCTCGGTCCTTTTAAGGTACCTAAGAATATTCTTGACCGCCGTTCAATGATATGGACTAGGTGAAGCTTGATATCGACTGGTCATGCTGAGAGCATATGCGACATCCGGTCTCGTATAGATCATGACATACATGATGGAACCTATGGCGGAAGCATAGGGCACATTCATCATGTATTCGAAGTCTTTATGTGATGAGACACATTGAGGCTTGCCTAGCTAAGTAGACGTCTTCATTGGCACATTTCCTTTCTTAGAGTTTTCCATATGGAACCTTTCTAAGACTTTGTCAATGTAGATACTTTGACTTAGGCCAATAAGCCTACGTGATCTATCTCTATATATCTTTATCCCTAAGATATATTGGGCTTCACCCATGTCCTTCATTGAAAAGATTGTTTTCAATGAGTTTCCTACTTGTTCCATTAATGATAAGTTGTTGCCCATTAAGAGAATATCGTCAACATATAAGATCAAGAATATAACGTTTCTCCCACTAACCTTCTTGTATACACAAGGCTCTTCCTTGCTTTGAATGAACTCAAGGGTTTTAACTTCTTCATCAAAGCGTTTGTTCCAACTCCTTGATGTTTGCTTCAACCCATAAATGGCTCTTTGAAGCTTGCATACTTTGCCGCTATTTTGAGAATCTTCAAAACTTTGAGGTTGCTTCATGAATACATCCTCATCTAGCTTTCCATTCAGGAAGGTCGTGTTGACATCCAATTGCCAAATTTCATAATCATGAAATGCGGCAATCGCCAACATGATCCGAATTGTCTTAAACATCACAACGGGCGAGAAAGTTTCATCATAGTCAATCCCTTGGATTTGACTAAAATATTTCGCTACAAGTCTTGCCTTGTAGGTTGTCATGTTTCCATTCATGTCCATCTTCCTCTTAAAAATCCATTTACAGGGGATGGATTTCTTTCCATCAGGAAGGTCAACCAAGTTCCAACTTGGTTATCATACATGGATTGTATCTCGGATTTCATGGCTTCAAGCCATGCTACGGAATCCTTTCTTTCCATTGCTTCTTCATAGGTCAACGGGTCTTCTGTGTCTAGAATAAACACCTCATGATGACCCATGTAAATGTCAGGCTTTTTCCTTTCCCTGATCGACCTTCTAAGATCCTTTGGTTTGCCTAGCTCAGTATGAGTTTCTTGAATTTCCTCCACTATTTCTGGTGGAGTCAATTCATGCTCAACACGAGTAAGACTTGTTGGAGTTACCATTGTGATCTGGAAGTGATCAAACATATGATCTCACTGCCAACGCGATATGAGCCTGCAGGGTCGCACATAAGAGATGTGGAGAAGTTGGATAATTGACTGTGTTGGTAAAGGTTGCCAATCACCGACCTGAATGGGGTTGTGGGCAAAGTGTTGCCTTAAAGGATCGTCGGGTTGGGCAAATGTTGCCTTGGAGGGTTGGTAAGGATTGTCGTCCGAGGGTCGATAACATTCGTCGAGAATCGTCCTCTGATTCTCGCCGATCGGCGAGAATCGTCTCTCTAATTCTCACCGATCGACGAGAATCGTCGAGAATTAATATGCTGATTCTCGACGATCGACGACTTCGACATGTATCGTCGACCGCGGCTCGACGATCGACGAGATTCGACGTG
This sequence comes from Platanthera guangdongensis, assembly GCA_039583875.1. Lineage (NCBI taxonomy): Eukaryota > Viridiplantae > Streptophyta > Magnoliopsida > Asparagales > Orchidaceae > Platanthera > Platanthera guangdongensis. The sequence goes on along the minus strand of CM077163.1, from coordinate 226,728,136 downwards.
TATCATCAAGTGAGGCTCGACGATCGGCGAGAATCGTCGAGTATTGTACTCTGATTCTCGCCGATCCATGGTGATGCTCGCTGATCGATTCTCGCCGATTCTCACCGACTCTCGCCGATTGATACTCGCCGATTCTGAACCTTATTCTTGGGTGGTCTGCGGATAGCGATTTTCCTAGGTTTATTTATACCTTTGGTATAAATAGAACACTTAGGGTTTTTCGGGTTTACTTCTTCTGATCGAATCGAACCCGCGACGGAAGAGTTCCGTTCCGCGATCGTTCCGCCGATCCCGAATCCCGCCGCCGACGGAAGGGTTCCGCCGCCGCCGTGATCGCTCCGCTGACCTCCTCTTCTCCGGCGACTGTCGCTGGTGCTGCTCTTCCTGGCGCGGACCTAGCAGTCCGTGAAATAGCAAGGTGCGGTAATCGTCCTTCCCGATCTTCCGTGTGACGGAAAGCCCGGTGTTCTCCCGCTCGTGTGGACTTCTGCAGAAACGTGGACATTATTCCACGAAAAACTCGCCACTAGCAAGAAAACAAAGTTTGCAGCATCTCCGTTGAGTTGTGACTCAACGCCACCGAGGTAATTTTTGCCTAGTTTTTGCTAACTTCTTGATTCAACGTTCATGGCCCGATCCACATCTCTTTGGGTTTTTCTTGATGTTTTTCTTTTCCGCTGCGTGCACAAGTGTTGTGTCATCCTAATAGAGAAACCCAACAGTGGTATCAGAGCCAGGTTTCGGCCATGATCGTTGTATTGGAAGTTTTGTTATTCCAGTGCGTGTAAACCTAGGGATTTAGAAGTGTTCTAAATGTCTAGATTTAGTCTTGGTTCCCCGCCAAGAACCTCTGGAATTGCGTGGAATTTCTAATTGTTAGAAATTGTTGTCTCCTTAGCAGTAATCATCCCTCGAGTATGTTTTCGATTTTGAATCCAACATAGAGAGATGAGCTTGTCTACTGCTCTAAGTTGAGTTGTCTTTGCCTTTGTCCAATGCATGTAAATCTGAGGATTTGGAAGTTTCCGGATGTTCAGATTTAGCCCTTCCTTCTATCAAATGTTGATGGTGTCAGGATGTGCACATAAGGGATGCATGTGGTTTAGAATTGTTTTTCTTTGGATGTGCACATTGATCAAATGTTGATCATGGTTAATTGTTAACCTATAATTGAAAATCCCTTCATCTAATATTAAGTGTTCGGATGCCTTCCGATGGATGACACTCTTCCTGCCTCGATCGATGAAGTGTGGGCTTGCCAAAGCAAGGTGCATTAATCTATCTTGGTAAGGGTGCGAGCGGATAATTGTGATATCCCACTGTCGACATCGGGTCCAGCATAACTAGGTGACCTCAAAGGTTGAGTGCCTAGAGGCATAGGGTTGACATGCACCATATGATGGATGTGAATAAGGAGTTATTCACCAACCATACAAGAATTGCATGAGGATGCAATTGGCAAGCGTTGCCTACCTAAATAACCGCATCGTGAGAGCAACGCCAAAGCGGACTCATAGTGTTGGTGAAATACGAATCTTGTCCACTAAGAGAGTAGCTCGCATGAACTCTCTGAATTGTTAGTGAGGGCTATCATTTCGAATAAAATAGTGGGAGTATTTTAATTGAAGTCCAAATTAAAATAAATTGTATTTGAAATTTTGGTACTGATTTTATTCTGCATAAATTCTTGTAGAATTCCATGGCAAGTGTTTCACACTCCACGTTGTCTCTGAGAGCCATCCTTGAGAAGGACAAGCTCAGTGGGACAAATTACATGGACTGGTATAGGAACCTGAGAATTGTTCTCAGGCAAGAGCGAAAGCTCTATGTCTTGGAAGAAGAAGCCCCCGAGGTGCCGACCGGGAACTCTTCCCGTGCTGAGAAAGATACTTATAAGAAGTATACTGACGATGCTTTAGATGTCGAATGCCTTATGCTTGCCACTATGAACTCTGAGCTTCAGAAGCAACATGAGAACATGGGGTGCAAGGAGATTGACGAGCATCTCAAGAAAATGTTTCAAGGGCAGGCTCGTCAAGAGAGGTTCGACATCACAAAAGCGTTGTTTCAGTGCAAGATGGGAGTTCGAGACTCAGTAGGGACTCACGTACTCAAGATGATTGGGTATATAGAGAACCTTGAAAGGCTGGGTTTTCCTCTTGGTCAAGAGTTGGCCACGGATCTGATCCTGCAATCGTTGCCGGACAATTATGAGCAGTTCATCTTGAACTACAACATGAATGAAATAGACAAGACACTGCCCGAACTCCTAGGCATGTTGAGAACTGCCGAAATCAATATGAAGAAGGCCAAGCCTGCCAGCCCCATACTGATGGTGCATAAGGGCAAGGGCAAGGCTAAGGCCGAGGGCTCTAAGAAGACGAAGATGGGACCTAAGTCATACCTTGAGCCCAAGTCTTCAGCACTGATGAAAAAGAAAAGCACGATGAAGGAAGGGAAATGCCACCACTGTGACAAGGCTGGTCATTGGAGGAGGAACTGTCCTTCGTACATTGAGGGTCTGCAGAAATTGAGGGGAGGTATGATTTCCGCTTCAAATGTCTACGTTATAGAGATAAACCTTTCTGCTCCTTCATCTTGGGTATTAGATACCGGATGTGGTTCTCACATTTGTACGAATGTGCAGGAACTGGGAAGGAGAAGATTGCTGAGTAAAGGGGAGGTGGACCTCCGCGTCGGCAATGGAGCAAGAGTTGCTGATGTAGCCGTAGGGGTTTATCGTCTTTCTTTGCCCAATGGGCTTGTAATAGAACTTGATAATTGTTATTTTGTTCCGGCCATAACTAGAAACATTATATCTATTTCATGTTTGGACATGATTGGATTTTCTTTTATAATTAAGAACAATTGTTATTCTATATTTAAGAATGATGTTTGTTATGCTGTAGCCCAATTGTTTAATGGTTTTTATGTTTTGAACTTGGACCATCTGATCTGTAATGTAGAAAATAATAAAAGACTAAGAACAAATAACTCAAACCCTACGTATCTCTGGCATTGTCGTTTGGGCCATATCAACGAGAAGCGCATATCCAAGCTCCATAGAGATGGACTTTTGGACTCATTTGATTATGAATCATTTGAGCGATGCAAATCTTGTTTGTTAGGCAAGATGACTAAAGCTCCTTTCACTGGTTATACTGAGAGGGCCGAGGATCTCTTGGGTGTTGTACATAGTGATGTATGCGGACCCATGAGTTCCATGGCTAGAGGAGGGTATTTCTACTTTGTTACATTTACTGATGATTTCAGTAGATACGGATATGTGTATCTTATGAAGTGCAAATCCGAGACCTTTGAAAAGTTCAAAGAGTTCAAGAATGAAGTAGAAAACCAATTGGGTAAAAGGGTTAAAGCACTCCGATCTGATCGAGGTGGCGAATACCTGAGTCATGAGTTCCGTGATCATCTGAAAGAGTGTGGTATTGTATCACAGCTCACTACACCTAGAACACCACAACATAATGGCGTGTCTGAGAGGAGAAATCGTACTTTGTTAGACATGGTACGTTCGATGATGAGTCATGCAGACTTGCATGTTTCCTTTTGGGGTTTTGCTTTAGAGACTGCTGCAATGACATTGAATCGCGCTCCAACGAAAACGGTTCTGAAGACACCATATGAGATATGGACTGGGAAGCGTCCTAGTATGTCGTTCATTAAAATTTGGGGCTGTGAGGCATACGTGAGACGTCAAATGCCTGACAAGCTGGAACCCAAATCGGATAAATGTTATCTGGTGGGATATCCTAAGGAAACGAAAGGGTATTACTTTTACCTACCGTCTGAGGGCAAAGTGTTTGTCGCAAGGACTGATGTCTTCTTGGAGAAAGAGTTCTTATCAAGAAAGACTGAAAAAGTAGAGCTTGAAGAAGTTCAAGAACCACATGTAGTGAATGAACCGGAATTGGATTTTGAGACAGGACTACAAGATGTTGTAGCTAGAGAACCTGCTCAGGGAACACAAGTCCTACGTAGATCTGGTAGACCGAGGTTTGAGCCTGAGAGATATGGATTTCTCGTGTCTCAAATAGGTAATGTGTTGCTTATGGATCATGATGATGAACCAACAACCTACCAAAAGGCTATGAATGGACCGGACTCCGACAAATGGCTTGAGGCTATGAAATCCGAAATGGACTCCATGTATGCAAACCAAGTTTGGAACTTGGTGGAACCACCTGAAGGGGTACGACCCATAGGGTGCAAATGGGTCTTCAAGAAGAAGACCGACATGGATGGGAATGTACAGACATTCAAAGGGCGACTGGTGGCTAAGGGTTTCAAGCAAATTCATGGTATTGACTATGATGAGACCTTTTCCCCTGTTGCTATGGTGAAGTCCATTAGGATATTGCTTGCTATTGCTGCGTATTATGACTACGAGATCTGGCAGATGGATGTCAAAACGGCTTTCCTTAATGGAAACCTCCTTGAGGAAGTGTACATGACACAACACGAGGGTTTTGTATCCCCAGATGAAGCCACTAAAATATGTAAGCTGAATAAGTCCATTTATGGACTGAAACAGGCCTCTCGAAGTTGGAATCTTCATTTTGATGAGAAAATCAAAGAGTTTGGTTTCATCAAGAATGAAGATGAGTCTTGTGTTTACAAGCGAATCAGTGGGAGCATTGTTGTCTTCCTGATATTGCATGTAGATTGTTGATGCGCGGAAACGCCGCGGGGCACCAGCCAGCTAACACGGAGGGGGTGTTCGGTCTCACAAGCTAGGAGAGGAGGAGAGGGAGGAAGGAAGGAAGCCTCTGAGTGCTCGAGAGTGGAGCAAACGGCTTGTTAAAAAGGGTTGCGGGGATAGAGGAGAGAAGCTTGATCAACAGAGCGGGTTGATCAAGAGAGGAGAAGGAGGTTGATCAGGAACTGTCGAGCAGACGGCTAATGTGACGGTTGTGCTTGCAGGTCGGTTGCCGAGAAGAGCTGAGCTGAGAAGAAGCTTGCTGAACAGAGCAAGACTTGCTGAGCAGAGAGAAGAAGAAGGGGGCCGCTAGCAGCGGCAACAACACACTTCGCCCGCCGCGGCCTAAATGCCACTCCTGCGACGGGCTTTCCTTTTATTAATAGCGAGAGGTTACAAGCTTACAAGTACACCTTTACAACAAAATCACTTAAAGGGTACAAGAAGAAGCTGACGGCTAAAGGAGAAGAAAATGCCAGAAAGCAGAGAAGAGAAGCTGCTAGAGACTAAGTAAAAGAGTCTGCCAGCTGCTGGAGGACTGAGAAACTGAGTCTGCAGAGTCTGCAGGCAAGCTGCTGAAGAGCTGTGGAGGACTGCGCGGACAGGAAATCTGAGTCCGCAGAGCTTGCTGGAAGCCTGATGACGGACTGCGCGGACTGAAAAACTGAGTCCGCAGAGCTTGCTGGCAAGACTTGTATCCACCTTCTGGCCTCTCGAGCGATGCAGAGCGATGCAGAATGAGAGGCACCATGGGCTATTTATAGGCCCAGGGAGTTCTTCTAGAAGCGGGGCCCAGTGATGTCAGCATGACGACCTGCGCGGACTCCGCAGACTGAGATTTTGCGTCCGCCACACTGACTGATGAAGCAAGCGGAAGGAGGCCCCTGGAGAGAGCTGGAGGCCACCCCTGGCGGGCGACCTGGGCGGACTCCGGGAGGAGTCCGCCCGGCAGGCCGGAGGCCGCCCCCTAGTGGGCAGCCTGGGCGGACTCCAGGGGGAGTCCGCCCGGCTGGGTGCCGGGGCCGCCCCCTAGCGGGCGGCCTGGGCGGACTCCAGGGGGAGTCCGCCCGGCGGGCCTGGCCGCCCCCTTGCGGGCGGCCTGGGCGGACTCTGGGGGGAGTCCGCCCTGCTGACTGGCGGGGCCGCCCCCTAGCGGGCGGCCTGGGCGGACTCCAGGGGGAGTCCGCCCGACGGGCCTGGCCGCCCCCTTACGGGCGGCCTGGGCGGACTCCAGGGGGAGTCCGCCCGGCTGGCGGGCAGAGGCCGCCCCGGGTGGGCGGCCTCGGCGGACGGCGGCAGGAGGCCGCTGCCCCTCGGGCAGCAGGGAGGCCGTCCCTGGTGGGCGGCCTCGGCGGACGGCGGCTGGAGACCACCGCCCCTTGGGCGAAATAGGAGGCCGCTCCTGGCAATGCTGTTGGCGGACTCCTGCAAGGAAAAGTACTGCATGATTAGCGGACCCAACCGCATGTCCCGCGAGGGTGAGCCATGGGAATAGCCCGCCGTCCCGCAGGGCACGCGGTTGCTAGGAGACCTAGGCGGATAGGGACAACTGTCCGCCTACGCTGGGGCCCATCGCGATCGAAAGGGAGAATCTAAGGGTCGCGATTAGCCAGCTGGCCACCTTGGGAAGGATCGCCGATTTCTGGGTTAACATAATCCCCGCACTTTTTCAAGTTCCGAAAAGAACTTCGAAAAAGTTGGAGACCCACGAAAATCGTGATCCACCCCAACGAAAGAAGAGGAGCAAGGAGAGACAGAACTTGAAGACTCTCCTTACAAGCTTGGTGCTTCCTGTCTATTTTCCTGCAAAAGGAAAGTTAGGGTAAGCATGTAGGGGTGACACATCGAGTGTGTACCTGAATTTGCTTTTGCAAAACGAAGAAGGCGTGTCTTCTGTAAATTTTCTGCAAAACAAAAGTGAGGAAAACAGAAAGGCATAATAACTCGCAAGTACCTGAAAGGGACATGCAAGTCTTTACTGATCTCTGCAAAAAAAGTTAGGAACATGCATTGTGCATAAAAATAAGCTGCAAGTACCTGGATGAGGCTTGCAGGTGTCTGCTATTCACTGTATAAAGAAAAGAGTGAGCGGCAGATACAAAATAATGGTTTAGACTGCAAGTACCTGGGTGAGGCTTGCAGGTGTTTGCTAATCTCTGCAAGAAGAGTAGTTAGAAGCAAATAAGATATGAAGATAACTTGCAAGTACCTGTGAAGAGAAGGCTTGCAAGTGTTAACTGTTGACTGTTAACTGTCGACAAGATAAGGCCGATATGACCAATTAGCAAGAAGAATGCCTGATGAATACTATTATGAAGCCCAGATCAATAAACTGAGTGTTAACTGCTGACAGATATGACTGGATTGCAATAGCATGGCTGATAGCGCTTGAGCAAACAATGTATAGAAGATGAGAGCAATAGAGCTTATATAGGTAGAGTGCGAGTCATCATCCGATAGAGCTTTGAATAAGCAATTTATATAGGATGAGCATGAGCAAAGTGATTGCTGGAAATCCTTTTGGTAGGTCGGATTAACCTGTTCACCTGTGAAAGAAGGCAAGAGAGAAAAGGAGGTCTACACCCGGAATGATTAAAGTGGGTTGAATGCTGCCACAGGTGTTCCCCGTGGGCCTTATGCATCACTTGCCCGAAAAATCATCTCGAGTATAGTCCTACTCAAAGCGGGCTGGCCGCGCATCCTGAAGGAGGGAAAAAAGAAAAGGTCCATATTCGGAATGACTAAAGAAGGTTGAATGCTGCCACAGGTGTTCCCCGTGGGCCTTATGCATCACTTGCCTGAAAAATCATCCCGAGTATGGTCCTGCTCAAAGCGGGCTGGCCGCGCATCCTCAAGGAGGGCACAGAAGAGAAAAGCAAGGGAAGGTCCTGAGAAGGACCGCTAGAAGCAAGGAAGATCCTGAGAAGGATCGCTAAAAACAAGGAAGATCCTGAGAAGGATCGCTAGAAACTCTGCTTTCTTGTCCGGGGCACAAGCATCACTGATCAACGAGACAGGTTGCGCCAAGAGGCCTATATTGTCTGTGTATTGATCAGTGGAGTTGTGAGAACCCGAGAGGCACGGATCGAGGGTACCGGAGAGTACTCGGCCACCACAGTTGAAGGATGATCAAAGAGACAAGGCTACGCTTGATCACCATTGCTTGTCCAGCGAAGATCATCCTAACCGTAGTGTTTCCTATAAGACGCACAGCAGAGCTAACACATGGGGCTCCCCTAGCACACACTCTGTGTCAGATGCCGGCTAGGATCCTAAGCCTGAAGCCCATAATCGTAGAATGAACTGCTCCCACTACACACATGGGTATACTCCCGTCATATGTGGTCGAAGCGGTAGTGCGAGAACAAACTACGGAGGGAACGTTTCAGACTCGGCGAAATCTCATTGGCGTACTGATCCCAGAGAGAGAGAGAAAGAGGAAGGGGCAACAAAAAGGGAACTGTGTCAGTACGGGATCCCTGAATAAAAGCTTTGCAGAAAAGCAAGAAAAGAACACTGAGAAGTGTTGTAATGAAAATGTTTGAAAAGGAGAGAGAGTAAGGGTTGGGATAACCCCTGTAGGTTGCAAGGAGCTCTGGAGGACTGTGAAGTCCATCGCTTTGGAGGACTGTGAAGTCCTTGCTAGTTTAGAATAGCCTTCCCAGTATACCCTCGTCATTGGCCATTCGACTTCTTGGTTAACAACGAGGAGAGGAGGCTCTGCGATGTGGTTCACTCTCCTTGAGGAGCAAGGAACATCTGAAATTTCTTTGCCCTTTGAGGTTGATGGATCAGGGCGATCTTCTTTAGAAAGCAAGTCATGCATCTTGCCTTGCCGGAGCATCCTTTGCACAAGCTAGCGGAATGCTCGACAGTCTTCTGTTCGATGGCCTGACTCTTTGTGGAATTCACAATAAGGCTCTGAGTTTCTAGACCTCTGATCGGTCGGTCGATAGGGCTTCTTGTAGCTTGCCCTATCTTTCATGATCTGGACTACTACTTGCACGACATCGTCGAGATCAGACTCATGCAAGTCATCGTCTTGCTCTTGTTGAACAGTTGTTGTTTGAGAAGGAGCTAGTGGTAGCAATGGATCTTGAGCATCGCGGCTCGGGAAGGAGTATCGCTGGCGATGAAGCCTTCTCTCCTTCCTTGAGTAGGTTGGGAAACGATTGCAAGGAGACCTTGGAGGCTGCTTGCGAAACGGATCTTTCTCTGATACGAGCTTGGAGACGAAGCCTGGATTGCTCTTCTCGCCTCGGATGTACGAGTTGGCTAGAGCAATCAGCTCTTGGTATGTCCTTGGAGCACGGACATTGGCTTCAAATTTGAGAGGCCCTTCGCGAAGACCGTGGATAAGAGCCACTCGGTACATTTCTTGATCAACGATTTCGATGTCCAGAATCTCTCTCTGGAATCGATCAACAAATTGAGACCAAGTTTCATCACTGCGCTGTCTGATCTCAAAGAGGGCTTCAGGACCGCCCTTTCTCTTGGAGGAGGTAGAGAATCTGAGAAGAAACTCCCTTCGTAGATCGACGAAGGAAGAGATGGAGTGAGGACGGAGGTCATAGAACCAGTCCCTCACTTGCCCATCAAAGGTTGTCACAAGGAGCTTGCACTTGGTTGCATCTGACAGAGTCTTGAGAGCAACGACTGATTCAAAGGCTTGAAGATGCTTGACCGGATCAGTCTCTCCAGTATAGATTGGCAGTCGAGGCTCTCTGAAGTTTGCTGGAGTAGGTTCAAGGCGAACGCTCTCAATAAAGGGCGATGGCTCTTCCTGCTCTCCCACAACATAGGGATTAAAGGGAGCATAGGCTGCAGCTGCAAAAGAAGCAGGGGGTAGAAAGGAAAGGTTGCTGGGGGAGGAGCAGAGGCAGGAGCTGGGGGGCAAGGATGACTTCCTTGAAAGTTAAGAAATCTAGCAGGACTTCCCCGGGCTGCTTGCCGGAAGAAGTTTTGGCGAGCGGCAAACTCTTCATCTTGAGTTCGCAAAGGAGCAGCAGGACCTTGCGGGAAGGTTGGGGTGTAAGGCGGATAGAATGGCGGACAAGCTTCAGAATAAGCTTGCTTATGCTCCGATGTTGGTGTTAGATTGATTGGAGCAGCTGGAGCAGCTGGAGCAGTTGTTGGATGAGAGTCTAACCGCTGCGTGATTGCAGCAAGGACTTGGTTGATGGCTTGGAACTGTTGAGCATTCTCACGGCGCGACTGCTCAAAAGCTTCCCAGAGAGGATCTTCACTGGGACTTGGGGCAAAGTTCTCGGCTGATTGATCTGACATGGCTAACTGTCGCTGTTCGCCGTCTGACCGGATCTGAAGGTCGCGTGTTAACTGTTGATGCGCGGAAACGCCGCGGGGCACCAGCCAGCTAACACGGAGGGGGTGTTCGGTCTCACAAGCTAGGAGAGGAGGAGAGGGAGGAAGGAAGGAAGCCTCTGAGTGCTCGAGAGTGGAGCAAACGGCTTGTCAAAGAGGGTTGCGGGGATAGAGAAGAGAAGCTTGATCAACAGAGCGGGTTGATCAAGAGAGGAGAAGGAGGTTGATCAGGAGCTGTCGAGCAGACGGCTAATGTGACGGTTGTGCTTGCAGGTCGGTTGCCGAGAAGAGCTGAGCTGAGAAGAAGCTTGCTGAACAGAGCAAGACTTGCTGAGCAGAGAGAAGAAGAAGGGGGCCGCTAGCAGCGGCAACAACACACTTCGCCCGCCGCGGCCTAAATGCCACTCCTGCGACGGGCTTTCCTTTTATTAATAGCGAGAGGTTACAAGCTTACAAGTACACCTTTACAACAAAATCACTTAAAGGGTACAAGAAGAAGCTGGCGGCTAAAGGAGAAGAAAATGCCAGAAAGCAGAGAAGAGAAGCTGCCGAAGACTAAGTAAAAGAGTCTGCCAGCTGCTGGAGGACTGAGAAACTGAGTCTGCAGAGTCTGCAGGCAAGCTGCTGAAGAGCTGTGGAGGACTGCGCGGACAGGAAATCTGAGTCCGCAGAGCTTGCTGGAAGCCTGATGACGGACTGCGCGGACTGGAAAACTGAGTCCGCAGAGCTTGCTGGCAAGACTTGTATCCACCTTCTGGCCTCTCGAGCGATGCAGAGCGATGCAGAATGAGAGGCACCATGGGCTATTTATAGGCCCAGGGGAGTTCTTCTAGAAGCGGGGCCCAGTGATGTCAGCATGACGACCTGCGCGGACTCCGCGGACTGAGATTTTGCGTCCGCCACACTGACTGATGAAGCAAGCGGAAGGAGGCCCCTGGAGAGAGCTGGAGGCCACCCCTGGCGGGCGACCTTGGCGGACTCCGGGAGGAGTCCGCCCGGCAGGCCGGAGGCCGCCCCCTAGCGGGCGGCCTGGGCGGACTCCAGGGGGAGTCCGCCCGGCTGGGTGCCGGGGCCGCCCCTAGCGGGCGGCCTGGGCGGACTCCAGGGGGAGTCCGCCCGGCGGGCCTGGCCGCCCCCTTGCGGGCGGCCTGGGCGGACTCCGGGGGGAGTCCGCCCGGCTGACTGCCAGGGCCGCCCCCTAGCGGGCGGCCTGGGCGGACTCCAGGGGGAGTCCGCCCGGCGGGCCTGGCCGCCCCCTTGCGGGCGGCCTGGACGGACTCCAGGGGGAGTCCGCCCGGCTGGCGGGCAGAGGCCGCCCCGGGTGGGCGGCCTCGGCGGACGGCGGCAGGAGGTCGCCGCCCTTCGGGCAGCAGGGAGGCCGCCCCTGGTGGGCGGCCTCGGCGGACGGCGACTGGAGACCACCGCCCCTTGGGCGAAATAGGAGGCCGCTCCTGGCAATGCTGTTGGCGGACTCCTGCAAGGAAAAGTACTGCATGATTAGCGGACCCAACCGCATGTCCCGCGAGGGTGAGCCATGGGAATAGCCCGCCGTCCCGCAGGGCACGCGGTTGCTAGGAGACCTAGGCGGATAGGGACAACTGTCCGCCTACGCTGGGGCCCATCGCGATCGAAAGGGAGAATCTAAGGGTCGCGATTAGCCAGCTGGCCACCTTGGGAAGGATCGCCGATTTCTGGCTTAACATAGATGACATACTGTTGATTGGGAATGACATTCCTACCCTGAAAGTTGTTAAGAACAACCTAGGGAACTGCTTTTCAATGAAGGATTTGGGTGAAACAACTTATATACTCGGTATTAAGATCTATAGAGATAGATCGAAGAAGTTGCTGGGTTTGACCCAGAGTACGTACATCAAAAAGGTGTTGAAATGGTTCAACATGCTTGAGTCCAAGAAAGGATTTTTGCCAATGTCTCATGGTGTGAATCTCTCTAAGGACCAGTGTCCAAAGTCTTGTGAAGATAAGGACCGCATGAAGTTGATTACATATGCTTCGGCAATTGGATCAATCATGTACGCGATGTTATGTACTCGACCCAATGTCTCCTTTGCTTTGAGCATGACTAGCAGGTATCAGTCAGACCCCGGTGAGTGTCACTGGATTGCAGTCAAGAATGTCCTGAAGTACTTGAGAAGGACTAAGGATGTGTTCTTGGTGTATGGTGGAGAGGAAGAGCTCGTTGTAAGTGGTTACACAGATGCTAGCTTCCAAACTGATAGAGACGACTCCAAGTCTCAGTCAGGTTTTGTGTTTTGCCTGAATGGAGGAGCTGTGAGCTGGAAGAGTTCCAAGCAAGAGACAGTTACTGATTCTACAACAGAGGCCGAGTATATCGCAGCAGCTAATGCGGCGAAGGAGGCTGTATGGATTAGGAAATTCATCGGCGAGCTTGATGTAGTTCCTAGCATTGTTGGTCCCGTAGTTCTCTACTGTGATAACAATGGTGCAATTGCACAATCTAAGGAACCTAGATCCCATCAGCGCTCCAAGCACATACTTCGGCGGTTTCATCTTATTCGTGAGATTGCCGAACGAGGAGATGTAAACATTTGCAGAGTGCCGACTGAGGAGAATATTGCAGATCCACTGACAAAGCCTCTCGCACAGAGTAAGCATGATGGTCATACTAGATCGATGGGTATACGATACCTAAATGATCAACTCTAGCGAGAATCTTGTGGGTTGCATGTAATCTTGTATTTTGTTGGCTGTTTGTTCATATGATGAACTGTGTACCTAATTTTTCTTTTATAATTAATGTCAAGTTCTTTTATTGTGTCTTTTTCTATATGATAGTTAAATGTTAACATAATAGATACCCTTAGAATGTTCGCTTCCATGGGACATCAAGTACGTGACTTGAATGTGAGAGCCTATGATTTATTTGAAGCTTCGTTCTTAAAGGTCCCTGGTCGAGTATCATTATAGAAGCTAAGGGTGATGATGGTACATGAAGACTAGCACGTATGTTGACTGATGACCGATTCTCACAGGTCATGATATTGTGATATCAAGTCATCACATGGGTACTTGTTAGTGAACAAGTTGTACTGGACAGACCCAACCTGAGACTACTCTGTGGATTGTCATCCAATCGTGTCACGAGTAGATCTCAATTGACAATGATGTTGTGGTCCTTTGACCTGAAGTCACAGCATTCATCAAGTGAGGAAGAGCGTGCTTTGATGTCATCTAAAGTCTTCCTTGAGAAAGGTTGATGATAAGGGTGGTTGTTGGGCATGTTACGAATCATTTGGGTGTTTGTGTGTGAGCAAATATGAGATTTGTCCTCCTGTATGACAGGAGTTGCATCCATGGGCCCCTTGATGGAACTGGACTGAGAAATGCATGGCCATGCTTGGTTGAGTCAATATGTGATATTGGACTCACCATTCTCTGGAAGTCCGTCCTGGATCAAGAAACTTGGATTGAGCTATTACGAGGGTGACACGGTCCATGCCTCTAGTTCTTTCCGGATGTAAGGGACAAAGGGACAAAGACAACGCTGATACATTGGTCATAAAAGATTATGAGTTATGAACTCTTATTGCTTGGGGAGCAATGATGCATTACTAGATGCCGCTCATTGTTTGTGAGGTTTTTGCTTTGATACTTTCGAGATCAAGTGGGAGTCTGTTGGAGTTACCATTGTGATCTGGAAGTGATCAAACATATGATCTCACTGCCAACGCGATATGAGCCTGCAGGGTCGCACATAAGAGATGTGGAGAAGTTGGATAATTGACTGTGTTGGTAAAGGTTGCCAATCACCGACCTGAATGGGGTTGTGGGCAAAGTGTTGCCTTAAAGGATCGTCGGGTTGGGCAAATGTTGCCTTGGAGGGTTGGTAAGGATTGTCGTCCGAGGGTCGATAACATTCGTCGAGAATCGTCCTCTGATTCTCGCCGATCGGCGAGAATCGTCTCTCTAATTCTCACCGATCGACGAGAATCGTCGAGAATCAATATGCTGATTCTCGACGATCGACGACTTCGACATGTATCGTCGACCGCGGCTCGACGGTCGACGAGATTCGACGTGTATCATCAAGTGAGGCTCGACGATCGGCGAGAATCGTCGAGTATTGTACTCTGATTCTCGCCGATCCATGGTGATGCTCGCTGATCGATTCTCGCCGATTCTCGCCGACTCTCGCCGATTGATACTCGCCGATTCTGAACCTTATTCTTGGGTGGTCTGCGGATAGCGATTTTCCTAGGTTTATTTATACCTTTGGTATAAATAGAACACTTAGGGTTTTTCGGGTTTACTTCTTCTGATCGAATCGAACCCGCGACGGAAGAGTTCCGTTCCGCGATCGTTCCGCCGATCCCGAATCCCGCCGCCGACGAAAGGGTTCCGTCGCCGCCGTGATCGCTCCGCTGACCTCCTCTTCTCCGGCGACTGTCGCTGGTGCTGCTCTTCCTGGCGCGGACCTAGCAGTCCGTGGAATAGCAAGGTGCAGTCATCGTCCTTCCCGATCTTCCGTGTGACGGAAAGCCCGGTGTTCTCCCGCTCGTGTGGACTTCTGCAGAAACGTGGACATTATTCCACGAAAAACTCGCCACTAGCAAGAAGACAAAGTTTGGAGCATCTCCGTTGAGTTGTGACTCAACGCCACCGAGGTAATTTTTGCCTAGTTTTTGCTAACTTCTTGATTCAACGTTCATGGCCCGATCCACATCTCTTTGGGTTTTTCTTGATGTTTTTCTTTTTCGCTGCGTGCACAAGTGTTGTGCCATCCTAATAGAGAAACCCAACAAGACTAACCGGAGGTGGTAAAGCAGGAGTTTCCTCCGTAATCATTTGCAGAGGTGGAATACTCATGCTCCCACTGACTAAAGGAACTTCTTGTGACTCTTGGTGATCATATTGAACGTCAATGCTCATCTCACGATCACTTTCTTGTAGGTTTTCTTGAGTTTCCTCAAGTGTCACCCTACGGTCACAGCTTTTGATTCTTTCAAAAACTCTTTCTCTAAGAATGTAGCACCCTTCTTGACAAAAATAGTATTTGTTGATTTGTGTCAAAAGTTATACCCTTTTGTTTCTATTGGGTATCCAATGAAGAAACACTTATCTGCTTTGGGGTCTAGTTTGGAAGATTGCATACGTTTGACATATGCCTCACAACCCCAAATCTTAAAGAAAGATGTGATTGGTGGTTTCCCAACCCATATTTCATGTGGAGTTTTCTCTACGGCTTTAGTTGGAACGAAGTTTAAAGTGTAAGCTGCCGTTAAAAGTGCATGACCCCAAAAATATAAAGGTTGATCGGTTTGACACATCATGGTTCTAACCATGTCAAGCAGAGTCCGGTTTCTCCTTTCGGAGACACCATTCCATTGCGGTGTCCTAGGAGGAGTAAGCTGTGGTACAATACCACACTCCTTTAGGTAAGTATTGAATTCATTGCTTAAGTACTCACCTCCACAATCTGTTCTCAAAACGTTGATTCTCTTATCTAGTTGATTTTCCACTTCATTTTTATACTCCCTGAACTTGGCAAGGGATTCACTCTTATGCTTCATAAGATAAACATAGTCATATCGACTATAATCATCCGTAAAAGTGATGAAGTACCTAAAACCATCTTTAGCACACACATTCATTGGACCACATACATCAGAGTGTATCAATTCCAATAAGTTGTTTGCTCTTGCACCTTTCT
Organism: Platanthera guangdongensis; assembly: GCA_039583875.1. Lineage (NCBI taxonomy): Eukaryota > Viridiplantae > Streptophyta > Magnoliopsida > Asparagales > Orchidaceae > Platanthera > Platanthera guangdongensis. Next base: position 226,712,405 of record CM077163.1, on the reverse strand, counting down.
TTATAAAAGGTGTTTTGGTCATTTTGCCCCTTAGGCATGATTCGCATATATCAATTGCATCAGGATCAAAAGAACCTAAAAGATTAGCCTGATGTAATTTCCTTATACGATTTTCATTAATGTGACCAAGACGATGGTGCCATAAGAGAGTCTCACTTATGTGAGATATTTTGAGTCATTTGTTATTGATATTTAATACTTGTTTATCATCAACAATGTTAAGCAAATACAATCCATTGGAAATGAAAGCACTTGCATAAAATAAACCATCCTTCTCAATTCTCATTTGGGAGTTCCCAATGATAAAACTAAAACCTTATGCATCCAAACATGATACAGAAATAATGTTTCTTAAAATAAAAGGGACGTGATAAACATTAAATAAAGTTAGACATAAACCACTAGGTAGGGGGAGTTCCAAAGTGCCCACCGCAACTGCAGAAATACTAACACTGTTTCCAACCTTCAGTACCACCTCTCCTTTGGAGAGAGATCTCTTATCCTTTAGTGACTGCACATTTGAGATTAAGTGAGCACATGATCCAGTATCAATTACCCAATCAAAGATAGTAGTGGTTAAATTCAGACTCAACTCAATAACAAAAATACCTTTAGGACGCTTCCTTTCGATTTTGCCTTCATCCAAGTCTCTCTTGTACTTGGGGCAGTTCATTTTGAAGTGTCCCTTCTCATGGCAATGGAAGCATTCAGTGAGAGAGTTAGGAGAATTCTTCACTTTGCCTCCCTTGGAGGCACTATCTTGAGTACCTCCCTTTTTGCCCTTGAGATGAAAATTTTCTTTCGAGGTCTGGCCTTTAGACTTATTCTTGTTTTTGAATATCTTCTTGCTATCAGACGCCACAGCTAAGACAACATTTCCCTTTATCTTGCCCATGTCAACCTCAGCTGTTTTGAGGGCGTTATGGAGTTCATTTATGGTCATTTGTTTCTCACGCATATGATAATGCATGATGAAATCCTTAAACGAATAAGACAATGACCCCAAAATGATGTCTTCCGCAATATCTTCAGGAATTGGAGACTTCAGTTTCTCCAACTTTTCCAAATAGCCTTGCACCTTAAGGATGTGCACTGAGATAGACTCACCCTCCATCATCTTGCACCTTGTGAGCGCGATGGTGGTCTTATAACGCTCTTTACGAGCACTATCGGTGAACATCTTCTCCAATTGTACTACAATTTCCTTTGCAGGAGTATCGAGAAATTTTCTTTGCAGCTGATCGCCAATGCTGGCCAGGATCAGAGTCTGCACGACACGTTGACTGTCATTCCATCTTTTCTGTTCCTCCTTCTCAGCATCAGTTGACTTGCCAATCTCTTTCTCTACTGGGCATTCACCCTCTGGTATAGGTAAGAGATTCTCCAAGCGCAACACTATGTTAAGCTTGAGGACCCAGTCAGAGTAGTTTGACCCGTCGTTAGCAAGCGGGCTTTTATCAATCATCGAACGCAGAAAATTTGGCAGTGTAGACATAGCTCTATTTTAAAAAAAAATGAGAGTAAGATAGAGTTCATATTCAGAATAATTTCCTTAAACAAAAAAATAATGGATTAGAGAGATCCATATAATGCTTTGAAATAGTGAATCAAAATTCTTTTAACCTAGTAGACTCATCCACAAGATTATCAGGTAGGTACCAATCACCAATCAAAACCTTTTAAGAAAATCTTAAACACTTATGATTCTTGATAGTAATATTGCAAACAACTATTTTAAGAGCATAACACTTTCCCAAAGGACCAAGCCTAGATCTTGGTGATTTGATTAAGAAAACTCATCCTGTAAGGAAACTCATGCGAGTGACATTCCAACAAAATCAGCACGAAGTGGCTCACACAACCTACTCACTTGTGGCCTAATATCGACTCACATAAGTGCCACTATGTCTAGTGATTGAAATTACACTAATGTTCATTCAATATCACTAGCTTAGATGGCCACGATGAGGAGGAAAGACATTCTTAAAATTTTCTTTTCACATTCCCAAAAGAAGGGAGGGAATTCCAAAATACCTAACTCACGACATTCTAAAAAATATTACATCCATTCCATACCAATTACATTCCAGAGTTGCAATAAAATAAGGAAAAACTAAAGCAAGCAAAGAACCTGCTAGTCGAGATCCTAACAATGAATGGACTATGCACACAACCCAACGTGTTTCACGTAGATCATTTTAAATCCAAAAAAAATGATCTTCTCATAATCCATACTAGGGCTGATTATGTTAACTTGAAACAGGGTTGTGACATAGCCAATCCAAACCATTAGGTAAAAAAGCTAGCAAAAGAGGGCCACATTTACATTGGATATGAACCTGCTCTGATACCACTGTAGGATTTCACGTGCTGTGGCGGAGCGAATATTTAAAAAAAAAATCCCAACAACCATACAAAACACGGGATCATATATCCAATGTAAACGCCCTACTAGTTAAGCAAATAAAAAACCTAACTCATCACGTCTAACCATTGCAAAAGGATTAGAAATGTACCTCTAGGGAACAAAATCTCTAGGCGGAAGAGGAGGCACGTCGAAGAGAAAAATTGCAATCCCACCGCAACGATGAGACTGATCGTCTTGCCTCTTGGTTCACCTCGAACCCGAACAACGACCCAAGTCCGTTGATAGGAGAAGAGGGCACTCGCTTAGACCAACTCCGTCAAGAGCACTGAGGACTCCAAGTGGTCGAATCACACTAGTCGTCGACGTGAGAAGAGCGGAGTAGAAAATACCCAAAGAGGACGGCTCAACGGAACAACGAACAAGGTAGATCTCTGCCGTAGCCGAGGCTCTCACCTTGAGCCCGATCTGGAAGTGCACGGGCTGTACCACGAGCCATCGGCGAACTCCAAGTGCAGACCAATGACGGCGAGGAAGGAGTGGCGTGAACACCGGATCACCGACGAGGAGGTTGGTGGAGGAGCGGGCGAGCCTTGACGAAAGAAACGCAGTCAGAGGCGCGCCGTCGGGTGGATCCAGAAAACCCTTGCCCGATCCTCTGTTCTTCCGCCTCCTGCCTCCTTGTTCTATCCCGTGAAAAACCCAATCTTATATATATATATATATATATATATATATATATATATATATATATATATATATATATATATATATATATATATATAAATGAATTATATATATACGTATTATATATATATATATATCAGATATTTCCAAAACAAGCCCGTTAATGTTGGGGTTGTACAAACTCCAATCACTGTGCCCTTCTATTAAATAATTACGACAACTCGCCTTGTCGTAATCCTCTTTTAATAATTGCATAGAGAAAAACGGTCTAAGCACGACGTGTCACCATATATTCTGACTGAGTCTAATACGGTGAATCTAGGCTGTTCTCGTTCGTTTGGTGTGACCTCGCAGAGGGAACATGTCGTCACGACAATAATACACCAATTTGTATTATCGACTATAAGAGGCTTTATCAAGGCATTGTAGTCGCCACAACAACACGTTAGAGTAGGTAACCGAACTAAATGACCAATGTCTAACTTTCGTCACATGATATCATAAATATTGTGCGAATTTGGGACCGTGTCATTCTCGCACTATATTTGTCTTTCTTGGTCTCATAAGCAAGAGTGTCTTTATAACTACATTAGTTATAATGCATGCTATACAAACTCGCTTTGCCAAGGGACCCGACTATATCATAACCCAAACTAGTTTGGGGACAAATGATATTTTTAGCGGGTGAAGCCCATGGTTGTTAGTCGACCCTCGAAGGCCAAAACAAAGTTGTCTTTACTATTTACTGTTTAATGTGTGGTCGGTTTGCGTGCCGAAGTATGTAAGACAGTATTATTAGAGGAAACCTTGTAAGGCCTTAAGACCATAACTATTTATGCATATTGTTCTTATCATTCCTTTTTGGTATATGGTCTGTTTGGCGCAGCTCTGGCGGCTGGAAAATCTCTATTCCAGCCGCCAGAGCTGTTTTATATGTGTTTGGGACAGCTCCCTGTGAAGAGCTTTTCAAAAATCCGGAGCTGTTTTGCAGCTTTTCAGAAATCTCCTTCCCCCCAGCTTCTGCTCCTGCAAAATAGTTTTCTCTCTCACAGGTTTTGGAAATCTAATGGTTTATTCAGTTGAAACATGCTTAGAGGCCGGACGGCCTTCCTCCGGCGATTCCGAGCCCCGGACGGCCTTCCTCCGGCGATTCCGAGCCCCCGACGTCCTTCCTCCGGCGATTCCGAGCGCACTTCTGCACAGAACACCCAAACACTCTGCAGCTTTTCAAAACTGCTCCCCAAAGATCTATTTTAAAACAGCTCTATCCGGACAGCAGCTTTTCAATCCGCCAGAGCTGCCCCAAACAGAGCCATAGTGGACATTCAAATAGCTGAGTTCTAAGCAATTAATTTACTTTCGCTAGAATGCACTCTGAGTTAGGATGCGCATTTATGAATCATGGTTTCAATAATAACTCCACTAACTGTCTGTAGAATATAGCGTGGTGCCCCGACTCGACCTTATGTTATATCCTATGTGACAGATGAGAGTGTTACAACGCGCCCGGGCAAAAAATGTGCGCCCGTGCTAAAGATGTGTGCTCAGGTGAAAAATGTGCGCTCGGGCGAAAAGTGCTCATCCGAGAGAAAAATGCACACCCCAGCTAAAAATGTGTGCCCAAGCAGAAAAATGCACGCCCGGGCGGAAAATGCCGACATTGGCGAAAATTGCGCGCCTGGGCAGAAAATTGCTCGCACGGGCGAAAAAAGCACGTCCGGGCGAAAAATTGCGCGCCCGGGCGAAAAATGCGCGCCCGATCGAAAGATGCGTGCTCACCTGAAAAATAGGCACTCGACCGAAATATTCTCGCCCACGTGAAAAAATGCGCGCTAGGGCGGAAAATGCGCGCCCGACCGAAAAATGCGAGCCAGAGCGAAAAATGCACGACCGGGCGAAAAATGAGCGCATGGGCAGAAAATTGCTCGCACGGGCGAAAAAAACACGTCCAGGCGAAAAATTGCGCGTCCGGGCGAAAAATTGCGCGCCCGGGCGAAAAATGAGCGCCCGGTCGAAAGATGCGTGCTCGCCTGAAAAATAGGCACTCGACTGAAATATTCTCGCCCACGTGAAAAAATGCGCGCCCGGGCGGAAAATGCGCGCCCGACCGAAAAATGCGAGCCCGAGAGAAAAATGCACGACCGGGCGAAAAATGCTCGCACGGTCGAAAAATGCGCGCCTGAGAGAAAAATGCGTGACCGGGCAAAAAATGCACTTCTCGGCGAAAAATGCACCCTCGAGCGAAAAATGCACGTCAGGGCAGAAAAATGCGCGTCCGACCGTTAAATGCGCGCACGGGCGAAATATTCACGTCCGAGCAGAGAAATGTGCTCCCGAGCGAAAAATGCATGTCTCATCAAAATATTCGTTCGCGGGCAAAAAATGCGCCCCTAGGCGAACAACATAGTTAACGTCAAGATCTTTTTAAGAGAGTCGAGGGTGCACTTGTAGGGGTTGGAATTGCGAATGAAGATCTCATGAGATCGGAATTGAGGGAGGCATGCTTCCTTTATAATCTGTTTGAAATGAATTATAATTTCGAAGTATTTTTATGACCGCCTAACACTGGAATTGAAAATGTCAATTGAATTTCAATTCTAATGCTTCAATTCCAACCTAACAAGCGAATCCTAAATGTTATCGACAAAGTTGTTACAAATTTTAGCATGTAAGGATGAGTGGTAAAAATAAATTGTCATTGTCAAGATAACAAGTTGGTTTTTAATTTCGTTTTGAAATGTTAGTTTCATTTAAGCTCTCCTTGAGGGGAAATATTATGTTCCGTGTCTTTGACAAGGTTCGGGATCAATGAAATCAAAGAAAAGTGCGAGACATAGACTTTTTTTAGGGGGACTTATTTTCACCGACCAAGCAGTTACGACCGCATGAAACAGACCCTAAACCCTAATTAAGGTGCAGTTCATGCAGTCGTAACCGTTTTACCGGTTAAAATAATTCCTCCCAAACGGAGCCCTAATAGGCATGGATTTATTGTCCACCGCAGGACCTACTGATGGGTTCCACCTTCATTTATAGGAGAGAGGCCCCCCATGATCTCCTCCAATAGTGGATCATGGGTGGCCCACCCCCCCCCCCCATGAACTCTCATGAGGAGGAAATCATGGGGGGTGGGGCCCACACCCTCACCCCATGGAGGAAAACTGTCAGTCGGGCGGCCTAACCGCCGCCGGCATCCAGCCTCCCGCCGGCCTCGCAGCGGCAGGCCGCAGCCGGCCTGGACGGGCGCGCCGCGGCAGGCCACGGCGGCCTCGCCGCAACAAGCGGCGGCCAGGCCCCGACAGGACGCCGCCGCCGGCCAACGGGCCAGCTGCCCTCGCCACCAGCCGCTTGGCCGGCCTCCTCCGTCGCCATGGACAACCTCCCCACCGTCTGATCAAGGGGAGGCTCTCCTCGCCGTCTGATCAAGAGGGTAACCACCCACTAACCTACTACTTTAGTGGTGGGGCCGTCATGATCCTCCCCTGGAGGCTATAAAAAGGACCTCATGGGCTCTTCATTCTTCACTTCTTTCTCTTCCCGGAGTTGTCTTCTTCTTTTTCAGGTGAGAGCTCTCCTGCCTCCTCCCCCGAGTCGGCCTCGAGTCGCCGTGAACCACCAGCAGCCGCCCACGGCCACCAGCGCTCCACCATTGCGCAGCCAGCAGGAAAACGCCCAAGTCTCCGCAAAAGCCAAAGGAGGAAGGCAACAACAGCCAGCAAGTGAACGCAACCGGAAGCGCCAGGGCACCAGGATCGGCCCACGCATTCCAACATCCAAGCTACTCCCGCGGCGCAGCCTGTTGCCTGCCAGGAGTCGTCGTCTCTCTCTCCCCAAGTTGTAACGGTAGCGGCCTGTCGCCCCGATTCTCCAACACATTGTAATTAGTATAAGCTAGTGGAATTTGACCGGCGCATGCCCAATCACGTGGTTTTTTACCCATTTGAGGGGTTTTCCACGTCATCACACCTTGTGTTAACTTCGCATTTTCATTGACTGTGTGCGCGCTCGACCGCTCCGTGAGCTAAGGCGGTCCAAGAAACAACCGGCCCGATCGGGGCATCGAGTTAGTCCGCAACAGTTTGGCGTCGTCCGTGGGAACGCGAGTCCCAACATCCTTCAAAGTGCAAGATCACAAGCATCGCCCCCTGCCAAGTTCAGCCTTAATGGCAAAGAGAAGCACCCGTACCGCTGAAGGCTCCTCCCTTGGCGAAAACCCCGAGCACACACGTTCACACTCTCTGGTGGACGTGCCACTGACCGCTGAGGCCACGTTAGCTCCCGTTACTACCTTGGAAGGACGCGTCCGCCAGATGGAAGAGCGCAAACTAAAATGCTCACCCTGCTGCGAAACCTTGGAGCACCTCAAGCTCCCTCGCAGCAACCAGCGCCAACAAATTTTTCGCCACGGCCGAATCAGCACCGAACCCAGGAAGTTCCTTCAATACAAGAGGGACCTGAGGAATACTCCGAGGCCGCCAGTTCCGCTCCCCCGGCCCAGAGAGAGGCCGGAGCAGACCACTATCGACGCAACCAAGTCAATAACGCCCACCTTCCACCACTTGAAAGACTTACTCGAGAGAATATCCGAGAGGTCATCGCTGAGGAATACCGCCAGACAGGAGGAAGAAATGTTCACGTTCGCCGACCGCTTTGCCAAGGCTCCCATTTTGCACTACAAATTCTCGACCATCCAATCCCACATGGGTTCAAGCCCCCGAACATCGAAACGTTCGATGGAACCGACGATCCATTAGAACACATCAAGCACTTCACCACCATCATGAGGATTTACAACGCTCCAGAGCAGTTGCTCTGCCAAGTGTTCCCAACAACACTCAAAGGCCAGACCCGTACATAGTTCCATTCCCTGAGAGCTGACACCATTGCCAACTTCGCAGAGCTGACCAGGCAGTTTGCCGACCAGTTTATCACAAATCGGAGAATTGTTCGCGATCCCTCACACCTTTCAGGTATTCAACAAAATGAAGGAGAATCCATCAAGAACTTCTTTCGCCGCTTCACCTCCAAGGCACGTCAAATTCCGGGCGTCGACCCCGAACTTCTCAGAGGTGTCTTCTTTGGCTGACTCCGCCCCAGCGGCTTCTACTCAGCACTAATGAGAGAGACCGTCCCTAGTTATCCTGACCTCGTGCATCGGGTGGAGGCTCAGATCGCCACCGACGAAGCTATTGATGCCCACCGCCAACAGTTTGAAGGAAAACCAAAAAGGAAGAAAGAAGAGGAACCAACTCTTACAAGACAAGAAGAATGACGTCGGAGTGAGGGTCGCCACGATAGCCTTGAGAAACGCCCCAAAAAGCTCCGTTTGATGCAACCACCTCCTCGCTCCGGTTTGAACTCGCCGTTTCCACCCGCCAGATGCTCCCGCCACCGCCGAACCAAATGAAGCCTAATTAGAGCTCCAACGTAGGTCTTTCTCTAATTAAAAGTTGCCTTTTACAATATTTAATAATTCAGGAACCATTTTATCAAAATCTTATATTTCCAAAATGCATCATGCCAATTAGAGCTCCAATTAGGGCTCGGACACAAAATCGCCCCAATAAATGCTAGGCTCTCCGTCAGTTAGCAGGCTTCAGAACGGAGAATGCCAAATGGAGCCAATGCGTTGGTTCAGTCGGAGAGGGAGTGAACGCTGAAATTGACCTTCAGCTTTCCGCGATGAACACCATCCGGGTGCTCCGCCGTCCCACCTTCGTCGGCGGCCATGTGCCAACCAGGTCCTAAAAGGTCCAAATGCGGGACCAACTGCTTTCAGTGCCGCGTTCTTTGGTTTTCCAAATTTGCAGGCAACCTGATGGGGACGGGAATTAGTACGTGCACGTCGGCGCCAATCCGGCCACCCATGGGCCCCCCTCCCTCTCACACCGCCATGGGCGCAACCTTGTGTCCACTGAGAATTGGGGGACCACAGTTACCGGCGGATTATTCGAGACCTTGAATTCCCTTTTGAGCAATCAGTCGCCCGAGATTTCACATTTCTCGCGCCTGTCAAGCTCAATTTGGCCATCAATCCCTCTCCCCCTTTGTTTATTCGTTAATAATTCTCCGGCTCCGCTGTTTTATCGGAGAATTTCACCGACGTCTGCTGGTTTTCCGTGCGTTTTTTGACTTCAGTTTCATTTCAATGAAATATTCAGTGCCCTAGTGATTTGCAGCTCGTGCTTGCATATTTTTTCTTTTTGGAATTTTTTTACTGTTATGATTCGATTATGATATTGATCGTGACGCGCAGGTTATCCGTGCTTAAGGACTATCGCCAGCGCTTCGCATTGTCGTGCAGCTGGCGTATTTTTTGTTCTTGGATTCAGATTTATGGAGGAATTCAACTGGTTTTTTGGAATTATGAGTTGTTAGGGTTTAGTTTTCTTCGAAGAAGATTCATTTTAGTTCCAAAGTGTCGATGGGCTGTTTGTTCTCTTACCTTCAACCGCGCCGGAGAGAGACGAGCAGTAGAATTGACGACAGCAGATGTAGTCATAACGCTGAATCTTCGGGTATTACGAGACCTACCGATTTGTCTAATTCGGCAGTCTTCATGCTCTCGCCAAGCCATTAATTTGTTTATTTTTAAAATTCTTAGAACACAGGAAGAAGCATTCCTGGGATGCTTGTGTTACTTGCTGCGCGGTTTCCTTCACCTTCAAAGAACTTGCAACTGCAACTCAAAATTTCAAAGTGTCCAATTTGATCGGGGAAGGAGGCTTTGGAAAAGTCTACAGGGGCAAGCTGGAATCAGGCCAGGAAAGTTATAGTAATGACGTTTTGATTACTTTTCTTCTGTTGATTTCAAAAAAAAGAACTTTTGTTCCTCTTTTTTGACATAATCCGTCTCAAATTGCATCGATCAGATCGTAGCAGTGAAGCAGCTCAACCTCGAAGGGCTGCAAGGGGCCAAAGAGTTCTTGACGGAAGTTCTCATCTTGAGCACTCTAAAGCATTCGAACCTTGTTAACTTGGTTGGGTACTGCACCGAGGGAGATCAGAGGCTCTTAGTGTATGAGTTTATGCCCAAGGGAAGCTTGGTGGATCATCTCTTTCGTAAGTTTTCATTTGTTTATCGATCTGTGGGGTATAATACTGTGTTAAGGTTTTGGAATCAGCACATTTCTTGTTGATTTGTCCTCACCTGTTCTTCTTTTCCATTTTTGTTTTAAATTAAGATTGCTTCGGAAGCAAGTTCTACATGGGCTGTATGTTGACGGCAAATGTAATTGTTGTCATGTTTAAGTTATATTATCCACTGATTTGTGATAAGGCGCCACTTTTCCAAGACAAAGGAAAATAATAATTAATGGGGACGAGTAATTTTATAAGCAAAAATGGGGTGCAGATAGCCCACTACCCCATGATCCCATCATCCTAAATGAAGATCATGGGGGAATCGCTGCACGTGCGATCGGCGAACGTGATCGCACGCGATCCGCTCGCGGAATCCCGCCCGGGGCCGACCGTGGGGGCCGGCCTTTCCCTCACCACTGACCGGCCGACGAGGCTGGCCAGCGGGGTCCATCCCTCCCGTGACCTCCGCGGGAGGTGCCGAGCGTGGCCGACCGTGCCCCGCCCGCCTTCGGGTGCGGTTGGCCAACCGCTCCCCTCTCAGGCCGACTCCGGCCGGCCGCGCCGACGCCTGGAGCCGGCGCCGCGCTCGGTGGCCGGCTCCGGGGCCGTGCCCGGTGGCCGGCCCGGGATTGCCCCCGGCGGCCGGCGCCGAGCCCGCGTCCGGCGGTGGCCATCAGGGCCGGCCCCGGTGCGCCCCTCGAGTGGGGTTGGCCAGCCCTCTCCGGCCGGCCGGCTGCACCCCCGGCCGGCGCCGCGCCTGCAGCCCGCCATCCTCGCCGGGGCCGGCCACCTCCTTAAAGGAGGGCCGACAACTTCTCTTGCCCTCCTTGGGCGCTTTTCTCGTCGTTCGATCGTTTTGCTACAATTACGAACGTCCGATGCGCGGGTAACCACCTGTGTAACCACCTCCAATAGTGGGGGGACGTGTTTTTAGTGGGGGGTCTGCATTTAGTAAAATTAAATATGCAATTAATATTCCCTCAAAACTATACTCATAATTATGATATTGGTGATTATGGTATGAGAATAGCCGCGTAACCATCGTAACCACCTCTTGGAGGCTATAAAAAGACCATCAGCCCTCCTCATTTCTCTGCTTTCTCTCATTTGCTTGCTTCCTTCTCAGGTCAGAGGTCTGCCAGATTCCTCCCACGAGCCACCTTCGAGCTACCTTCGTGCTACCTCCTCTCCACCAGTGATTCGCCTAAATCCACAATTGTGCGACAAGAAGGAAAATCCTAATACAACAAGCACTCGTTCGTGCGCATCATCACAATAACTATCCGCGCTCGGATCAGCTTGTTGCCCGCCATGAGCTCAAGAATCTCTCTCACGCCCAAAGTATAACAAGGACCAGCCTGTCGCCCTCGATTCTCCAAACAAGTTGTAACCGCAAACAAATAATGGATTTCGATCGGTACAGACCCGGTTGCGTGATTTTTTATCCAGTTAAGAGGTTTTTCCATATAAAAACATCGTGTGTACATTTTCTCTCTCATTGACTGTATGCGCGCTTGACCGCTCCGTGAGTTAAGATGATCCAAGTTACTCTGGTCCGACAGGGGCGTTGAGTTTGGCCGCAATAATAATAATGTTAGCAACGATGCAATACAACTGTTAATGCATATTTGGATATATAACGAGCTCGGAGGCTTTGCAAGTTTGGTTCAGATATTGAGATATCCGATATCCGTATTGAACCTAGGGTTTGCCTATAAAACTTAAGATAGGGGCAATGGGATGGGGGGGGGGTAGTTTCACTTTAACCACCACCCGGGATGCTTCGAGCGACCTAACATTCTCGAAGCTGCCCGAGCCGCTCGAAGTATTTTCGCTCCCGTTTTTTCTCCCCCCTGCGCTCCCGATTTTTAGAATTTTTTCCTCAGCGTCGCTGGTTTGATCGGGACAAGGAGAAGAAATTTTCTAACTGCCGCTGTTTTCGATCGGGACAGGGAGAAGATTTTTTCGCCGCTGCTGTTATCGGGACAAGGAAAAGAAGGTGCGCCGCTGGAGGTTCTTTTTCTCTCGTGATCGCGTTCCTGCTCCAATGGAGAAGGAGGTCCCACCGCTGGAGATTTGGCGATCTCCGATTCACGATTTTTTCGCGAGTTGTTTGCAATCTCATGTTCTCCTCCCGTCGTGATCGCGCCTCACACCGTTGTTCATGAATCCCGCCAAATCGATCGTAGGGAAGAGAAAGTCCACTACATGGAAGAAGTCTTGGTTTTCTTTTAGATCGAGAGTTAGAGGAGCAGGCCCGCCGTTGTGCGCATCCATTGTCGCGGACCTAAGGGAGTGTTCTCCCTGTTGCCGATCGTGAAGGACAAGCCGGTTGCTGTTTCTAGCGTGGAGCCACCGCCGGAGTCAACTGGAAGGAGGAAGGGAGTTCCCGACTCTGATTCTTTCTCCTGCTGATATCACGATTTGCGAGTTTCCTGTGTTTCGCCGTAGATCTAGCTCCCTTGCGCCATTGGAGAGGAAGAACTTGGAGCGAGGATTTTGTTCTTGGTGAAGAGTCATGCTCATTCTCCAGGATCTGTGAGATTTTTCCAGTACAAATTTTTCGATCTCCAGTTTTATTGATCTCTAGATCTGTTGTTGAATGAGAAAGAAAAAATTTCTCTGAAGATTGAACCTCAACACCACTTGGAGGAAATCTCAGTAAGTGAATGCCGACGGGGAGAAAGACAACAACTTATTTGGGTTTGCTTCATAGTTCTTGGACTTTCTCTATTTTTGGAGGAACTTCCAGCAAGATTTAGTGCATCTTCTAAAGATTTGTCGTAGCAACTCTTGTCATTCCGAGCTTTACTGTGTTTAGCCTGGTCGTCTCCTCACTCCAAAATGTTAAAGGGAAATAATTTTTCCTCCCCTATTCTAATGATAAAATTAGAAAAATTCACGGCGACAGAGTTCAACGACTGGAAGTTGAACACCCAGTTCGGGATGAAGCACCTGAACGTGTTCTACATCATTCAGTCTGATCGTGCTGATGTTATCTGGACTGATGATGAAGCTCATTGGATCGCTGATGAGCACTTATGCTGAGACTACTTGCTGAACTGCCCATCCTCCTGCCTGGCAAAGACCTACATTAAGATGAAGACTACCAAGGAGATTTGAGAGACACTAGAGGAGCACTTCAAGCAGGAGGAAGACTTGTCCAAAGCTCACTTGGTGGACAAGTTCCATTCCTTCACGTTCGACGAGAAGAAAGAGATTCTATCTCAGGTATCTGAATTTGAGCATGTATTAGATTCTTTGCATAGTAAAAATATTTCCCGGCCAGATGGTTTTCTTGCTGACATTATTATTTATAAATTGTCATCCACACGATACAATTTTAAAATTGAGATGTACTGCAAAAAAATGCAAATTAGTTTAAATGATCTCAAGCGTTTTATACGCATTGAGGATGAAAATAAGACTAGACACGCGTTAGAAGATGTTAGCAAACAAAAAGCTGTTAGTAACATGATCTCTAGCTCTAAACGTATGCTTAACCATAAGAAAACCAAACACTCACAAAGTAATTCCCAGGTTGCAGACCCAAATAAAAAGGTAAAAAAGTTTAAGAATAAATGTTTTAACTACAACAAGTGAGAGCACAATGCATCTGATTGCAGACTTCTTAAGAAGGAAAGGACCAAAGGACCACAAGAAGACAACCAAACAAATATAGTTAGTCTTGTTGAGCCATCCAATTTTTTTGTTATTGTTGGAAATGCGAAGACCAGCACTGATTGGTACCTGGATTCAGGGGCAACTTGTCATATTTGCAACATTGCTAATCTGTTGACATGACTCATTGATGCCAAAGACGCTAATCTGTCACTATTGCAAATGGTGAAACAGCTGACGTGTTGAAGGTGAGAATGCAACATTACCGCTCTATTTAGGTAAAACTTTAACTTTGAAAAATGTTAAATTTATTCTTTCACTAGTTGTTAATTTAGTGTCTATTAGTTTACTTTGTGATGTTGGTATGTCTTTCAATTTCTGTAGCGGTAGAGTAACACTGTCAGTTAACTCACACTATTTTGGTTGTGCATACATCCAAAGTAAGATGTGTAGATGTGTCGACTAGGTGTAACAAACGAAATAGTTCAAACAAACTTAGTTAACCCTAAGACTCTACATGAGAGATTAAGACACGTGAACTATACAAAAATGTTCCAGCTAGAACTCACTAGATCAGCTTAGACACTACAAACTAACCTGAAAAATGTGAAGTGTGTGCTCAGACTAAAATAACTAGAAAACCTTTTAGTGCGGTTACTAGTAGCACAACACCCCTAGAACTTATACATTCCGATATCTGTGATTTTAAAAGTTTTGTCACTAAAGGGGACATGAAGTATATAATTACTTTTATAGATGACCATTGTAAGTTCTGTCACATTTATCTTCTTAAAATTAAAGATGAAGTGTTTAAAAAATTCTGTTTTTTCAAAAACAGGATTAAAAACCAAATTGACAGAAAAATCAAGAGATTTAGAAGTGATTGATGAGGAGAATATATGTCCAGTGAGTTCAAGTGTTTTCTTGTCTCTCAAGAAATCATAGCAAAAATCATTGCTCCTTTCTCACCACAATCAAATGACATAGCTAAGAGGAAAAATAGAACGTTAATAAAAATATTGAATTTTATGCTCTTGACTGCTGACATATCTTCTGTCTATTGGGGAGAAACAATTTTAACTACAAATCACATACTAAATAATGTTCCTTATATTAAGTTATAGGTTACACACTACGAGCTTTGATTTAAAATACCTCAAACATATCTAGACGTAAGACGTGATGCTGTATTGCTTATGTTAGTGTTCCTGACCCTAGAAGGTCTAATATTAGACCTAAGACCAATATATATGTTTGTTTATCTAGGTTGTGTTGAAAATAGTTTTGCGGATAGATTCTTAAATATTTCTAATAATATCATTATATAATCTAGAGATGCTATGTTCTTTGAAGATAATTTCTTTAAAAAATATGTCACTCTCAGGTATGCAAGTAGCTATTATTAAGAAAGATCATGAATTAGTACCGATCAGCTCCTAGTCAGTTCTTGTAGATAATCTTGGCGTAGAGTGTAGGAGGACTTTTGTGAGAGAACTTTCGGTAGTGATTTTGTTACTTACCACCCTGAGGTCGATCTATCCACCTATAAAAAAACGATGAGATTAAGTGATTCACTTCTCTGAAAAGAACAAATTGATGAAAAGATGAACTCTCTACTTTAGAACAACACCTGAACGTTTGTTGATATGCCAAAAGAAGCTAAAACTTTAGGTGTAAGTGAGTTTTAGAAAAAAAAAACTAAATCTTGATGATAACGTAACTAATATAAAGCACGCCTAATGGCTAAAAGTTTTACACAAATTAGTGAAGTAGATTATTTTGATGTATACTCACCAATGTGCCACCTAACAACCATTAAGATTCTTCTTGCTATTGTATATATTGAGAACTTTATTATTCATTAAATGGATGTTAAGATTGCGTTATTGAATAGAGATCTGACGAAATAGATATACATGAGTCATCCTGAAGGTTTCATTATAGAAGGTCATGAAAACAAGATCTGTAAGTTAATTAAATCACTATACGAATTAAAACAAGCACCAGATTATGATATGAGAAATTTGACTATAGTGTAAAAGCCATGAGATTTATATTGAGTCTCTCTAATAAATGTCTTTACAGACGTCATAGATCAAATAAAGTCGCTATAATACGTTTGTGTGCAGATAATATGTTAATTATAGAATCTGATAAATCCGAAGTGTATGACGTTAAGTCAGGTCTAATAAAAAAGTTTAACATTAAATACATAGATGTAACTGAAATTATACTAGATATGCAAGTGAGGTTTGAGAAAGATGACATTTCCCTAAGTCAAAGCCACTACATAAAATTCATATTGGATACGTGAGGAGACAGTGAGTAGAGCAGTAGAGACACCATATGATTACAATAACCGTTTAAAGCCCAATGAAAGAGCTACAATTAGGCCGTTAGATTATTTTAAACTGATTGTAGTCTCATATATGATATGGTCTGCACCAGACCGGACATAGTCTTTGTGATAGGCATGTTAAACAAATTTATTAGTAATCCCGGCTAAGACTATTGAAATGCCCTCGATAGACTGATGAAATACTTAAATCACACCCAAAAGTATGTTTTATGTTACAATGATCATCCTCCTGTTCTTGAAGGATATTCTGATGTATCATGATTGTACAACCTGTATTCGTCGATGATGTGTCCTACCACAGCCAAGTCAGCAGAAGTCAAGGTCAACAAGTCAAGAGCAGAAGTCAAAGTCAGCGTGTAAGACCGCGAAAGACCTGAGCGAGTATGGCGAGCTCCCCTCGCATACTCGCCAAGTAGGCGACTAGGCGAGATACTCGCCCAGCCTGTGCGAGTTCCACTGGAAGTCGCCTAGTCGTCAGGGGTTGTGGTATAAATATGACCCCCCTCCTTGGATTTCCCTATAAATAGGATCCCAGGGGTACGAGGTGAGACACGCAAAATCCATGGCAGGATACTCGCGAGCTCTTCTTTCAAGATACTAGTCGAGCCTTTGGATTTCTTTTCCTTAGAGGCCAGGTCGCGACCTTGCGACTTAGTCATCTGCTAGCCTCCCTCGTACCTAGTTCGAGCACTTTTGGTTGAGAAGGGGCTGCTCCTTTCGAGCTTCCGGGTACGTGGGGGGACCTTCCTGCCGCAACATCTGGGGTTCTGTTTGCCTTCGTTTTTCATCCTAGTCGTCTGACCTTACCTCTGAGCCGGTAACCTTAGGCGACTTTCGTCTGAATTCTGAGGTTGAGAATTTTCCTGGCTTCAACACTTGGTGCGGTGAGCGTGGATCGCAGCCAAGGAGGAAAGTTTGGTGGTTTAGTAAGATGTCCAATGGTGGCGAGCATGGTGAGTTGGCCGGTAACTCGGCGGGAGTTGGTGATCTCGTGCGAGAAGGCGAGTTCGTGACGGTAGCTGCGTTCGAGGAGTTTGCGAAGAGGATCAAGAAGACCATCCTCGCCGGGTTTTCTCATCGCCCCGGTGTCACGACGACATCCCCTCGTCGCATGACACCACTGGATGAGGAAGCACCACCGAGACGAGCTGGGAAGGAGCCCGCTTGGGCAAGAGAAGAGCGGACAATGCAGTCGCGACATCAACCGGCGGGCAACCAAGGGGTCCGTTTTCGGGATCCAATGTCGCCGGCAAGATACCGTGATACTCGCCAGTGGAGCGAGTATGATGTTTCCAGCGAGGATGAAACTCGCCACCGCCAGGGAGGGAGGAACCCCTTTTGTGACGAGATCCTCGCCGCCCCCATTCCCGAAGGTTTCAGAGAGCCCGTTCTCTCCTACTACTCTGGCAGGGATGACCCAGTCAGGTATCTTCAGTGGTTTGAAGACGTCTTCTCCATCCGCAACATGTCCGACGCGTTCAAGTGTCGGTTCTTCTACATCACCCTCAAAGGCAATGCAAGAGATTGGTTTCACCAACTGCCAGCAGTTTCTGTCTACTGTTTCTCCGATCTGCGTCGGGGCCTCATGGCGAGGTTCGCGACATCCAAGAAGAGGAAGAAGGAGGCAACAACTCTTTTCAAGATTACCCAAGAACAGCATGAGAGCCTAGGCCATTACATCGATCGTTTCCATGAGGAGATCTTGGAGGTGGAAGAGGTGGACAACTTCACTTTGATGGTGGCCCTGAAGTTCAGGTTGAAGCAAGGCCTGTTCAGCATGGAGATGGGGTCCAATCCCCCGAGGTCTTTTGAGGAGATGATAGAGAGGGCAAATACCTTCGTTCGAGGAGATGAGAAGAACAAAGATTTCTTGGCAAGGCTGGACGGAGATGATCCGATGGAAAGGGGGAGAGTAGGACCTTCAGGGGCGAAGGTTAGGAGGTCGCCAGATAGGCAGGTCGAGAGGAGGAAGGAGGAGCCGAGGAGCAAAGAGGAGAGGAGGACGAGAGAAGAGCCCAGGAGGGTAGAAGAGAGGAGGCAGGAGAAGCCTCAAAGGCAAGAGGAGAGGAGGCCGGCAGAGGGCCAGACAAGAAGAGGGGAAGATAGGCGATTCCAATATCCCGAGAATCGCCCCCAGTGGAGACCACCGATGAGACAACATTTCCAAGAGGAAAGGATGAATGACAACCGGCAGGAGGGAGGCCGAGGAGGAGAAAGAAGCGAGACAATGACCATCGCCCGTCAAGACAACAAGCGTCGCCGGAGTGAGCAACGGGCGATGCGTCAGGAGGCGGCGATTCCCCTATGCTGCAACATCCATCGAGTAGAGGGGCATGAGACGTTGGCTTGCCCGGAGTTCAGGGAAGCCTGGAGGAGATTTGAGGCGGGAGTAGCGGAGAGGGAGCAGTAGAGGCAGGAGGCCCCGGTGGGGCAAGTGACATTCCAGGCTCCGGCGAGGAGGAATGAAGATCGTGTCGACCTGAGAGGTCGTGGAGAGGTGATACATGGCCCATGAGGTGGGCATGTAGGGGTAATCAACGGAGGAGCCGGGCTTGGAGCTTCCCGCAAGGGGAGTCTCCATCAGATCTATAAGAAGAACGTCGCCTCGACGTCGCAGAATCCGCCGTCATTAGAAGAGATCACCTTCTCAGAGGAGGACATGCTGGGGGATGAGAACCCCTTCCACGACGCCCTAGTTATTCAAGCTGTCATCAAAAACTTCACCGTCGACCGAATCCTCGCGGATAACGGGAGCTCGGTGAATATCATATTCAAGAGAACCTTCGTCGGGCTTCAAGTGGAATCGTCTCGGGTCCAGGCTGCAAATGGACCCCTCTTTGGCTTCTCGGGCGAGAAGAAAGGGGTGGAAGGGGCAGTGGAACTTCTGGTTACTCTCGGCGGGACTTCGATCCGATGCCGCTTTGTCATCGTTAATGCGCCGAGCGGATACATCGCCATCTTCGGGCGGCCCCTTATTAACTATTTCAAGGCCGTTCCGTCGTCATACTATCAGTGCTTGAAGTACTGCCGGGGGGATGTCCAGATCAGGATCATGAGAGATCCCAAGGCCTCCAGGGAGTGCTACTTGAATGCCGTCAGTACCATCAGCTGGATGAGTGACGCGGTGAGGTTAGAGGAGCTGCTGGAAAAGGAGAAGAGACTGTGTGCTGCTGAGGAGGTGGAGGAGGTGGAAGTGATCTCTCGGGGAGGATAGTCTGGTCTGCTGAAGGTTGGAGGATCCCTGCCGCTGGAGGGGACGATAGAGATGACCGCTTGCCTGCAGGACAACGTCGACGTTTTTGCTTGGAGCACCGCCGAGATGCCAGGGGTTGACGTTGATGTTACCTGCCATCACCTCAACCTGGATCCCGCGGTGGCCCCCGTTCGTCAGAAGCAGAGGAAGAGCGCTGCCATGCTGGCTGGACCGATCAGGGAGGAAGTGGAGAAGCTGCTGAATGCGGGTTTTGTTTCGGAGATCCAGTATCCAGGTTGGGTCTCCAATATTGTAATGGTGAAGAAGCCCGGAGGGGGCTGACGTCTATGTATTGATTTTTCTATGCTGAATAAAGCTTGCCCGAAAGATTGCTACCCCTTGCCTCAAATCGACGCGCTGGTTGATTCCGCCATCGGATTTCCTGTGATGAGTTTGCTTGATGCTTTTTCAGGATATCACCAGATCCGGATGCATCCCCCCGACTTCCGCGACGTCTCCTTCATAACCAGTGATGACTGCTATAACTATAAAATGATGTCCTTCAAGCTCAAGAACGCATGAGCGACTTTCCAGAGAATGATGAATCAAATTTTCAAGGAGCAAAAGGGGCAGAACTTGGAAGTCTATGTGGACGATCTCCTTATCAAGAGCAAAAGCGTTGCGGAGCACATAACGGATCTGGTGGAGACCTTCGCTACCCCGAGGAAGTATAAGATGCGACTCAACCCGGCCAAGTGCGTTTTCGGTGCAGGAAGAGGAAAGTTCTTAGGTCATCTCCTCACTCCCAGGGAGGTGGAACCTAATCCGGACAAAGTGAAGACCATTCTGGAGATGACATCCCCGAGAGATCACAAAGAGGTTCAAAGGTTGACGGGAAGGCTAATAGGCCTTAGTCGTTTTTTATCCAAGGCGGGAGAGAAGTGCTCTTCATTCTTCAAGACTCTTCGGGGAAATCAGAAGTTCGAGTGGACCGCGGAGTGTGAGGAGGCCTTCGGAAAGCTCAAGCAACAGCTAACCCAAGCTCCTCTCCTTCAAGGCCCGCGGGGAAATGAAGACCTCTTGCTATACTTGGTAGTAGGAGCAGAGGAGGTTAGCTCGGTGTTGGTCCGAAAGGAATGCAAGAGACAGCTCCCCGTCTACTATGTGAGTAGAGTGCTGCGGCAGGCGGAAACGAGATTTCCTATTCTGGAGAAGTTGGTGTTTGCTCTGATGGTTTCGGCTCGGAGGCTCCGTCCTTATTTTCAGGCTCATTCCATCAGGGTCGTCTCCGATCACCCTCTGCGTAGTATCCTTGATGGGGTGGAACACTCAGGCAGGTTGGCAAAATGGGCGGCAGAGCTTGTTTGACATTTCTTATTCTCCAAGGGTAGCTATCAAGATTCAAGGCGCAGACAGTGACAGATTTCCTGGCCGACTGCTCAGCCGAGGTGGAAGGAGATAAAGACTCTTCTAGCACAGTCTCTTGGAGGATGTTTGTGGACGGGGCTTCGGGCAGGTATTCCGTGGGAGCCGGAGTCGTGCTAGTGAGCCCCCAGGGAACCAGGATTGAGCAGGCAGTCGAGATTCTCTTCCCCGTTACAAATAATCAGGCGGAGTACGAAGCTATGGTGGCTGGCTTGCGTCTCGCCAAGAAGTTAGCCATTCGGATATCAGTGCCTTCATCGACTCGATGGTAGTCGCGTCCCAGATCAGAGGCGAGTTTGAAGTAAACGACTCGGTCCTGCAGAAATATTTAGTTAAGGCGAAAGGCCTGATCGGGGGATTTCAATCCTTCTTCGTCGAACATGTACCCCGAGAAGAGAATTCGGAGGCCGACTATCTCGCCAAGTACGGCCCCAGGGCTGGGGGGACTGTAACTGAACTATTCCGACCGTCCATCGAAGAGGGGGAGATGATGAAGATCGAACATAGGGCATCCTGGAGGGATCCGTTTCTTTCTTTCTTGGCAGCAGGTCAGGTTCCTGCCAGCGAGGGGGATCAGAGGAAGTTTTGCTACAAGGTTGCATATTACTTACTACAAGAAGGAGAGCTCTATCGTAAGACTATCTCGGGCCCTCTGGCCCGGTGTCTGTCAAAGGTTGAGGTCCCTCGTGTTCTGGAGGAGATTCATTCGGGAGAGTGTGACAGTCACTCGGGGACTCGTACTCTGGAACAGAGAATTCTAAGACATGGATACTTCTGGCCCACCATTCGAAAAGATGCAGAAGCCTTCTCCAAGAAATGTCCGCAATGTCAGCTCTTCGCGCCTCTTCAACTACAACCAACTCAACACCTTCGATCGATCACTGCTCCATGACCCTTCTCTATCTGGGGAATGAACTTGATCGGCCCCTTCCCTCTGGCAAGCGGACAGAGGAAGTTCGTCCTTGTCATGATCGATTACTTCTCCAAATGGATCGAGGCGAAAGCTCTGGCCAAGACCACTTCTCAGATTGTAAAGAATTTCATCCGGGGATAGATTGCATGCAAGTTCGGGATTCCTCTTGCCATCGTCACCGACAACGGCCCACAGTTCGCCAACTTGGAGTTAGAGGACTTCTGCAAGCAGCTCGGGACAGATTTTCGATTCGCCTCTGTGCATCATCCTCGCAGCAACGGACAAGTGGAGGCCGCAACAAGTTGATCATCAACCTCCTAAAGAAGAAAGTCACCAACGTGAAGGGTAACTGGGCGGAGCAACTCCCCTCAGTCCTTTGGGCTCTGAGAACAACTCCGAACTCGGCTACGGGGGAAACTCACTTCAAGTTGTCCCACGGGTCTGAGGCACTCATCCCAGTGGAGTTTGAGGTTCAGAGCCTGAGAGTCATAGCAGCTGGAGACGGCAACGAAGAATGACGTTTGGAGAATGAAGACGCTCAAAGGCTCTCGCTAGATTTTGTTGAAGAGCTTCGCGACTTATCCGCTATCCGGCAGGAGGAGATCAAGCGGCGCATGACAAAGCACTTCGACAAAAACGTCCGCCTAAAACATTTCCTCGCAGAGGATCTGGTCATGAAAAAGGTGGACGCCGCAGGAAGGGGAGCAACGGTTGGTAAGCTATATTCTAATTGGGAAGGTCCCTTCATCGTCCAAGAAGCCTTGGCTCCGGAGGCTATTACCTTCAGGATCAAGTCGGAGAGCAGCTGAGAGGTACTTGGTGCGGGGATGACCTGAAGAGGTTCTATCCATAGCATTAACACTGTATTTTCCTTCTAAATTCTGTTTTCACATATATATATAGACAGTGGCAGCTATATGGTTTCTCTTTATGCTTTTTCATCTCAAGATTCTGAGGCCTTAGGGTTCAGCTCCGTGCTCGATCCGAGAAACCGGCTGTCGACCCGTTTCTCCTAAATAGCCCAGTGCGGATGATGGGACGATGCCTCCGGAAGCGCTCTTGTAAGACCGAGTCTCTGCACTGACGGCCGAGATCAACTCCCCCCTTGTATGCCGGCCTAGGTACCCCCGAATGCATCTCTCCTCCGACTGGAGGAACTATCAGCAACAGGTTTGGACTCCAATCTCTCGAATTCGAGGAAGGATCGACCTTGCCAAGCTCTCATTTGGGCAACAACCCTTCGATTATTTTCAAAGGCCAAAGGGCAGGAGCAGGCCTATGGGAGGAGGTTAGTCACGAGTGCGTCCTGAGGGACCCTCGGGAGAACATTATCCCTTGTTCATACACTTGCACTTGTAGCCAAGTGGCAGAGCTGAAAATGATCTCTACGGTTGGGTTGGGAAACATGTCTTTGATCTGTTTCTCCTAGATAGCCCAGAGCGGACGATGGGACGATGCCTCGAGATGTAAGCGTACTTGTAAGACCGAGCCCCTGCATTGACGGCCGAGATCAGCTCCCCCCTTGCATGTCGGCCTAGCAACCCCCGATTACATCTCTCCTCCGACTGGAGGAACTATCAGGAACAGGGCTGGACGCCAACCTCCCAACTCGACGACGGCGGGATCATCGTTCTCTTTATAATTTCTTCATCCTCAAAGATATTGATGCATTTGATTCAATTGACAATCTCTTAAGCAGCAGGGAAAACTACAATAACGTTTAAAGTCCTCGAGTGGCAGTGTCATCGTAAGTCCAAGTTCCTGCACGAGCTCCTCTCCTGCATATTGGCCAACGACCTCCTCGAGTGAGACAAAGTTCCTCGTTGGAGTGATGTCGTAGTCCGTGAACTCTGTACGAGCTTCTCTCCTGCAGACCGACTACTTGCCTCCCCGAGTCGACTTACACCACTCTAGTTGAGCAAGACTCCTGAGACCTGTCGACTCCAACAACGTTTAAAGTCCTCGAGTGGCAGTGTCATCGTAAGTCCAAGTCCCAGCACGAGCTCCTCTCCTGCATATTGGCCAACGACCTCCTCGAGTGAGACAAAGTTCCTCGTTGGAGTGATGCCGTAGTCCGTGAACTCTGTACGAGCTTCTCTCCTGCAGACCGACTACATGCCTCCCCGAGTCGACTTACATCACTCTAGTTGAGCAAGGCTCCTGAGAGCCGTCGACTCCAACAACGTTTAAAGTCCTCGAGTGGCAGTGTCATTGTAAGTCCAAGTCCCTGCACGAGTTCCTCTCCTGCATATTGCCCGACGACCTACTCGAGTGAGACAAAGTTCCTCGTTAGAGTGATGTCGTAGTCCGTGATCTCTGTACGAGCTTCTCTCCTGCAGACCGATTACTTGCCTCCCCGAGTCGACTTACACCACTCTAGTTGAGCAAGACTCCTGAGAGCTGTCGACTCCAACAACGTTTAAAGTCCTCGAGTGACAGTGTCATCGTAAGTCCAAGTCCCTGCACGAGCTCTTCTCCTGCATATTGGCCAACGACCTCCTCGAGTGAGACAAAGTTTCTCATTGGAGTGATGTCGTAGTCCGTGAACACTGTACGAGCTTCTCTCCTGCAGACCGACTACTTGCCTCCCTGAGGATTCCTACCCCCAGT
Source organism: Platanthera guangdongensis (assembly GCA_039583875.1). NCBI lineage: Eukaryota > Viridiplantae > Streptophyta > Magnoliopsida > Asparagales > Orchidaceae > Platanthera > Platanthera guangdongensis. The sequence goes on along the minus strand of CM077163.1, from coordinate 226,688,149 downwards.
TGAGCTTGGATCCTGCTGGGTGTCGACTGATTCCCACCCCCAGTTGAGCTTGGCTCCTGCTGGGTGTCGACTGATTCCCACCCCCAGTTGAGTTGGACTCCTGTTGGGTGTCGACTACCTCCCATCACCTGTCGACCTCGGCTCCTGATGGGTGTCGGCTTTGGTTTCCAAGCCAGTCAGGTTCAACTTCGGCGAGGTAAACAAGTAGGCAGGCGCGAGTATATCTTGGCGAGTATGCGGGTATGCCTTGGCCAGCGTGCGAGTATGCTCTAGCGAGTAAACGCACAGACACAAGCGAGTATCAGGATGCGAATTGCTGGAGTGACTATGGTCGTACGAGTATCACTGTGCGACTATGACCGATGCCAACGCACGAGTAAAAGCGTCACAAACACTCATCCTCCCCGAGCCTATGAGCCTAGCGAGCATCATCAACCAACAAACATGCGAGCAAAAATAACAAAGTGCGGTAACTTAAACTTGTATAAATATGTATGCCAAAATTTACAAGTTACAAAAATCTGTTAATGTGTTACATGCGAGCATGACAAATATCGGCGAGCAACTAGGACTCATTGTCGCCAGTATCAGGCCGATATTCGTCGTCTCCAATATCGGCGTCCTTATCTTCCTCGCCGCCCTCCTCGCTCTCCTCCCTATCAGTGCTTTCTCCGCTGTCGCTGCTACTGCCGCTGCCGCTGCAGCTGCCGCTGGAGCCCGATGTCGAAGAAGGGAGGCGGTCGGGCGAGGTCGATTCCTCGGCAAGCAGTTCGGGAATGAGCTCGTCGACGGTGAGCTGCTTCTCCCCCTCGATAAGCTTGCCGTTGATCCTCAACCGACAACCGGGCGAGCATAATGTTCCCCGCCGCTCACGCTATCTCGCGGCGGACCGACGACCTCTCCTTCCAGAGAACGCGAGATCTTTTAATCGCCCAATGCGGGTCGTCCTCCGGTCGCGGCGCATCGGGGCAGGGAACGGAAGAGCTCGCGCGGCCCTCGAAGGCTGTCAGGCGAGTCTCCATCTCGGCGGCGCAGACTTGGGCTGCCTCCAGCTCCGCCTGAGAGTTGGCGAGTTTCTCCTCGCACTCGGAAAGCTTATTCGCGGCCTCGATCTCGGCAGCCTGCGATGAAGAACAGACGGTCAGCAAAAGAAATCCAAGTCCAAAACCAGCAATGTCGCGTGCGGGAAGCGACTTATCTCATAGTCTCTCCAGCGGACCGACTGCATGCCGAGATCTATAGCCTTCTCGGTAACAACCTTCAGGGCCGAAGTCGTCTCCAGCAACTTTCTTGCCGAGTAGTGCCCTAGCTCGACAGCCCGCGCGAGCAAGCATGCGGTCTGCTGGGCGAGTTCCTCCGGGCTGAGCTCCAGCATGGACTCAGCATCAGCCCGCCCGTATAAAGCATGGAGGACAGCAAAGGCCTCCCCCTTGTCCTCCCAATCCGCCGACCAGGAGGGGAGGTTGATGCTTAGCGTCACCAAGTGCTCGTCCTCGGACCAGGCCACCAGCGGGCGACCATATGCATCCACCACACCTCGCCCAAGATTGAAATTTGGGTGGAAGTGGGGGGCTCGAGCATCAGGCAGGGACTCCCGATCTCTAGGCTGAGGCGACGACAGTTTGGCCCTCTTACTCGCAGGGCCCAGTGACTTGATCTTCGTCTTCCCTTTGACGAGTTTCTTCTTCTCGGCAACGTCGGGCGGAGGGTTGGACTCCTGGAAGGGGGTGGCGATTTCCTTCGCCGGAGGAAGCGGCTTCTCTGGAAGCTTGCACGCCACTGCAAACGTCGAGCAAACATATCAGTATCGAGCTTTAAGAAAGTGAAGCGGGCATGCAAGCAGAAGTGATTCTCGCTCAAATCTTACCCTCGTTGGGGTGGATCTCTAGGAGCGTGTTGACGTTAAGCCGCCAGAAGACGACGTCGAACCGGCGACCTCGGAAGGACTCGAACAGCTGCTCGCGGACACCTTCCAAGATTGGCAGGAGGAAGACGACATCGGCGAGTTGGTGCGGCCTTCCCAGAATGCCCGCGAAGTCGCCATGGACGACGACCAGCTGCTCGCTCCACCGGTGGACTTTATTCGCCGTCCCCACCAAGGTGCAGACATGGCTGCTGAAGTAGACAACCCCCTCGGCGGTCGCGGAAAAGACGAATATCTTGCGAAAAACTGAGAGATCGAAGGCGATTCTCTCTTCCCGCAGGTAGCAAAGGAACCCCATAATGATCGCCACACCATTGGGGTTGATTTGCGCGGGGACGATCCCAAAATGTCGCAGGATCTCGCGATATTCCGGCCAGAATGGAAGTCAGGCCGGCGTCGAAGTGGCGGAGCGATAAGATCATCGCACTCTCAATGTGGGTGTTAAGTCGCTCGCCGCGAGAAGAGAGCCTAGCCGAGTAGCCGTCTGGCAAAAGCCGCTCCCTGAATGTCTCCAAGTCTCACTCTGTGGTTATGGATTTCTTGAAGGCCGCGTCGGCGAAGTTAGCGGCGTGTGCCTGTCGGCGAGCACATTCGTCATCTCCCACCATTTCTGCGAGCTAAGCGAGTTGGGAAATAAGGCGAGGAGAGAAGAGAGACAGAAACGCGCGAGCAGAAAAAGATACTCGCGAGCCAGAGTTGGAAAATCGTAGCAGCGTAATTATGTCCTACCCACCCACTCTATTTATAGGCGAAGGCAGGGGGGGGTATATATCCGTTCCGGCGAGTATCAACCTAAGTCGCAGTTTCGGGGAGCAAGCGGATCCCGACGTTAGCCCTATGTCGCACAGCGCAGCAGAGAATGTCGCGACGTTATCAGAACCTGCATGCTAAACTCGACACAACGCAGAACAACAACAAGCAAGACATCAAAAGAGAAAAATGAAGGACGAGATGCAAACTCGCTTATTACAATACAATAATCGTTTATTATAGATAGTCGCCTATGGCGAGTTCAAATAAAGAAAAGAAAAATCCTAAGTTCTAGGTGACCGTTCTGGAGGATGAGGATGTCGCCCGACCCAGCCCATTTCTCGCGCTCGCCGGTAATGCTCCGTCGCCACCGCCATCGCGTCATCCCCAAGGTGCAGCTGCTCCTCCATCCTCGTCAGTCGCCCCACGGAGCCCATACTCGCCCGGATGCCGTCCAACTCGTCAAGAACGAGCTGGAGGCGATGGTTGTTTATCGCCAGCTGGCGATCATTCTCCTTCACCATGTGGAAACGGGCTTTGTAGCTCTCCAGGGTGGTCCAGAGCTCCTCTATCTTCGCCACCCGCACCTCCAGAGATGAAATCCGGCGATGTGGCTCGCAAATCGCCAGCTGATCGAACTTGCTCTCCAACTCCAGATAGGCGCGAGCAGCGACGTGACGATACTCGCTGCCCGACAACCTGATAGCGTCGATAAAGGCCGCCCCTGGAGTCGCCGGGCGATCTGTCAAAACAAAGAAGTCGCCAGATTAGAAATAAAACTACTAAGTCATCAAACGAAGCACCAGTGTCGGCGTTTACCACGACGAGGAGACCTTGATCGGCGAGGAGAAGGGCCGCGACCTGGAGCATCTCGCCGGCTAGAAGATGGGCCACCAGCATGCTCGGCCGCTTTACCCTGCCCGCGGCCTCCATGACCAGGGTCCTAGACTCTCGGCGGGAAGTAGCTCGACCGCTGCTTATCCTGCTTCCGGGCCAAAGGCTGCAACGCACTCGCCGGCTGATGCGGAGTCTTCAGCGGAGGAGGTGGGGGAGGTCGCGGCGTCGCAGCTTATTGTTGAGCGGTCAGTGGAGGCAGCAGCAAGGAAGCACTCACTGCCTGGAGAGAGGCAACGTCCAGAGGCGGCGGCGACAATAGGGAGCTCGCTGCTGCCGGCGCAGAATCTCGCACAAGAGCGGGTGGGACCTTGCTCGCCGGAAGGTCCTTGCTCGCCGGAGCGACCTTCTTCGCCGGTAGTTCCTTCGCCGGTAGTTCCTTGCTCGCCGGGGGATTCTCCTTCGCCGCGGGAACCGAGACTTCAGACAATTTCTTGACGCCAAGATTAATCCGGACCGTGTGCGCGGTCCTGAGGGGTTTCTCGGCTGCGAGGGCGAGCAACAGTGCAGAGTTCAGAGGGGCGACATTCAGAGCCGCGTCGGCGACATCCGGTGGAGAGTCTGTGAGCAAAGAAACGTGTCAACGAGAAGTAAATGACGACCTGGCAGGGAGACGAGTTCGATCTGCTGTGGCGCCGGTGTATTGGCGACTTCCAGAATTTCTAGTGAGCTGAGGAGGCTCGAGTCAGGGGGAACCACGTTGGGGATATCGTTTAGCCCAAGGTCGCTGAGAAGTTTCAAGGTGCTAGTAAAACGCGTGGGATTGCTTGTCGAAACCGCGACTTGCGCAAGTGGTGGGGGCGGGTCGACCGTGTTGGAAGCGGGTATCTTGTTGGACTTCTTGGTCTTCTTCTTTTTATGGGGGGGGGGGGTAAGTCGGCGACGACGTCTTCTTCCCGCGACCTCTTGGACTTGGCGATGCCGAGAAAGCCGGTCAGAGCGGCGAGGCTGTCTTGAAGGTGTTTCTCGTTGGCGTCCGACATAATGTGCGAGCTCTGAAGATCCGCCTCAAAAACCAGGCCCCCCAATTTATAGAGATCGGCAGACAGTCATCAAGTGCGGGCAACCCTGATATTCGGCATAGCAGCTCGCCGAATAAGTGTTGGATGATTCTTTCCGAGCTCCTACGTCGCTCGAAAAGAGCGGGGATTGTGTACAACCCGTATTCGTCGAGGATGGGTCCTACCACAGCCAGGTCAGCAGAAGTCAAGGTCAACAAGTCAAGAGCAGAAGTCAAAGTCCGCGCGGAAGACCGCGGAAGGCCGCGGAAGGCCTGAGCGAGTATGGCGAGCTCCCCTCGCATACTCGCTAAGTAGGCGACTAGGCGAGATACTCGCCCAGCCCGTGCAAGTTCCAATGGAAGTCGCCTAGTCGTCAGGTGTTGGGGTATAAATATGCCCCCCTTCCTTGGATTTCCCTATAAATAGGACCCCATGGGTACGAGGTGAGACACGCAAAATCCACGGCAGGATACTCACGAGCTCTCCTTTCAAGATACTAGCCGAGCCTTTGGATTCGTTTTCCTTAGAGGGCAGGTCGCGACCTTGCGGCTTAGTCATCAGCTAGTCTCCCTCGTACCTAGTTCGACCACTTTTGGTTGAGAAGAGGCTGCTCCTTTCGAGCATCCGGGTACATGATGGGACCTTTCTGCCGCAACATCTGGGGTTCTGTTTGCCTTCGTTCTTCATCCTAGTCATCCTAGTCTTCTGACCTTACCTCTGAGCCGGTAACCTTTGGCGGCATTGGTCCGAATTCTGAGGTTGAGAATTTTCCTGGCCTCAACAATGATTCTCAAAATAAACGACAACAAAAGCACTAGGGAGTTTATTTTCATACTAGGAGAAGCAACTGTAGTCTGAAAGTACAAGAGGCAATCATGCATTGCTCTCTCGTCTATGAAATCCAAACTCAACGCTCTAGCTTCAGTAGAAGAAGAAGCTGAGTGGATAAGAGATTTGATTATGCATATTCCACTGGCAAACCTGAAACTAAGTTTTGTTGCAGTTTACTGCGATAATAAGACTACAAAAATGATTATTACGAACATTTTATTCAATGACAAAAGAAAAACAATTAATGATGAAACAAGCCCGGTTGACCTCCTTCACAAGTCAATGGATCGTGATCCTGATTGATGTAAGGTCATAGGATAATGTTGCAGATGATTTGACAAAAGATTTAAATAGAGTTTTCACAATCAAAACATCGGGGAAGATGAGATTGAAATTCGTAGAAATATGAAATTTTTCTTCTATGTTTATGTTTTGATGATAAGAACCTATAACTGCAAACGTTCAAGCATCTAATAACAGATTAAAAACCACAAATAATTTTTTGATGAAAACCCAAGATGGTTATATGCTAGTTATTCCACTTCTGATGACTTAACATCTTTCTCATTATAAGTTGATTTAAGAGTTATTCAACTGAGAAAAAAAGTCGTAAAAATTAATCTTATATTAATGATCATAACACATTATTTCACACGTAATAATATTGCAAATGATGTTGTGTCAAATCATTTTACACTTTGTTGATGCGTGAAAACGACACCGGGGGCACAACTAATACAGCGGGGGTGTTTGGTCTCATAGACTAGGAGAGGAGGAAGGAGAAGGTTGCGGGGGGTAGAAGAGAAGGAAGCTTCTGAGTGCTCGAGAGTGGAGCAAACAACTTGTTCAAGGAGGGCTGCGGGGGTAGAGGAGAGGCTGCTGAGAGCAGATGCGAGCCTTGATCAACAGAGAGGGTTGATCAAGAGAGGAAGAGGAGGTTGAACAGGAGCTGTCGAGCAGACAGTTTCTACGACGGTTGCACTTACAGGTTGGTTGCCGAGAAGAACTGAGCTGAGCTGAGGGCAAGACTTGCTGAGCAGAGAGGAAAGCCTGCTGAGCAGAGAGCAAGACTTGCTGAGCAGAGAGCAAGACTTGCTGAGCAAAGAGCAAGGCTTGCTGAGCAGAGAGCAAGGCTTGCTGAGCAGAGAGCAAGACTTGCTGAGCAGAGGAGCAAGGCTTGCTGAGCAGAGAGGAGAAGAGGCGGCCGCTAGCAGCGGCAATAGCACACTTCGCCCGCCGCGGCTCAAATGCCACTCCTGCGACAGGCTTTCCTTTGATTAATAGCGAGAGGTTACACGCTTACAAGTACACTTTCACAACAAAGCATTAAAGGGGTACAAAGGGAAGCTGGCGGCTAAGGGAGGAGAAATTGCCAGAGAGCAGAGAAAAGAAGCTGTCAGAGACTAAAAGAGGCTGCTAGCTGCTGGAGGACTGGAAAACTGAGTCTGCAGAGTCTGCTGGCAAGCTGCAGGAGGACTGCGCGGACAGGAAAACAGAGTCCGCATAGCTTGCTGGAAGGCTGATGGAGGACTGCGCGGACAGGAAAACGGAGTCTGCAGAGCTTGCTGGAAGGCTGATGGAGGACTGCGCGGACAGGAAAACGGAGTCCGCAGGGTCTGCTGGCAAGACTTGTCTCCACCTCCGGTCCTCCCGAATGAGAGGAATCAGGAGCTATTTATAGGCCCGGGGAAGATCTTCAAAAAGCGGGGCCCAGTGACGTCAGCATGACGACCTGCGCGGACTCCGCGGACTGGAAATTGGAGTCCGCCAGGTTGGCGAAGCAAGCTGTAGGAAGCTGAGAGAGAACGGAGGCCGCCCCCTTGCGGGCGGCCTGGGCGGACTACGGGGGGAGTCCGCCCGGCAGGGCCGGGGCCGCCCCCTAGCGGGCGGCCTGGGCGGACTCCGGGAGGAGTCCGCCCGGCAGGCCGGGCCGCCCCCTAGCGGGCGGCCTGGGCGGACTCCGGGTGGAGTCCGCACGGCAGGCCGGGCCGCCCCCGAGCGGGCGGCCTGGGCGGACTCCGGGTGGAGTCCGCCCGGCAGGCCGGGCCGCCCCCGAGCGGGCGGCCTGGGCGGACTCCGGGTGGAGTCCGCCCGGCAGGCCGGGCCGCCCCCGAGCGGGCGGCCTGGGCGGACTCCGGGTGGAGTCCGCCCGGTCGGCGGGCAGAGGCCGCCCCTGGTGGGCGGCCTCGGCGGACGGCGGCAGGAGGCCGCCGCCCCTCGAGCGGCAGGGAGGCCGGAGCCCCTTGGGCGGACTGGGAGGCCGCCCCTTGTGGTGCTGTTGGCGGACTTCTGCAAGGAAAAACATTGCACGGTTAGCGGGCCTAACCGCATGGCCTGCGAGGGTGAGCTATGGGAACAGCCCGTCGTCCCGCAGGGCACGCGGTTGCAAGGGGACCTAGACAGACAGGGAAAACTGTCTGCTTACGCTGGGGCTTGTCGCGATCAAAAGGGAGAATCTAAGGAGCGCGACTAGCCAGCTGGCTACCTTGGGAAGGATCGCTGATTTCTGGGTTAACATAATCCCCGCATTTTTTTAAGTTCCGAAGGGAACTTCGAAACTTCAAAAAAAGTTGGAGACCCACGAAAATCGTGTTCCACCCCAAAGGAAAGAGAAGGGGGGGGGCAAGGAGAGATAGAACCTGAAGACTCTCCTTACAAGCTTGGTGCTTCCTGTCTATTTTCCTGCAAGAGGAAAGTTAGGGTAAGCATGTATGTGTGGTACATCGAGTGTGTACCTGAGTTTGCTTTTGCAAAACGAAGAAGGTGTGTCTTCCGTTAAGTTCTGCAAAACAAAAGTGCGGAAAACAGAAAGGCATAATAACTCGCAAGTATCTGATAGAGGCATGCAAACACCCGTTATCCTCTGCAAAAAGGGAAGGATGAAGAGTATTCGAGAAAGAAAGAAAAAATGAGTTGCAAGTACCTGGAAGGAACTTGCAAATCTTTGCTGGTTTCTGCAAAATAAGGGTTAAAAGTTCGCACAGTACATGAAAGTAACTTGCAAGTACCTGACTGGAGCTTGCAAATGTCGGTTGATCTCTGCAAAATGAGAGTTAAGAATAAACATGATATATGTGCGCAACTTGCAAGTACCTGTGAAGAAACTTGCAAGGCTCCGCTGGTCTCTGCAAGAAGAGAGTTAGGAGCAGGTATTGTATACAAAAATAAGCTGCAAGTACCTGAATATGACTTGCAGGCGTCTGCTAACCACTGCAATGAGAAGAGTGAGCAGCAGAGAATAGAATGATGAATTAAACTGCAAGTACCGGGATATGACTTGCAGACGTCTGTTGTTCTCTACAAAGAGAAGAATTAGAAGCAGACAATATACATATGAAAGGAGCTTGCAAGTACCTGTGGAGAAGGCTTGCAAGGGTTTGCTAATCTCTGCAAGGCGAAGAGTTATAAACAAACAAGACATGAAAAATAACTTGCAGGTACCTGTGAAGAGAAGGCTTGCAAGTGTTGATCACCGCACCAAAACTGTTGGTATACCAGAACTGTTGATCACCGTACCAAAACTGTTGAGATAACCCATGAAGGTTGATGAGATAAGGTTGATATGACCAAGTAGCAAGGAAAATGTCTGATGAACACTTTATCATGAAGCCCAGATCAATAGATCGAGCGTTAGCTGTTGATATGGCTGGATGGATATAATCAGATTAGCAGAGAAGCAACTTGGCGAATCCTGCCAATCTTAACTAGATTGCAATAGCATGGCTTGATGATCAAGAAGAGAGTAAGATTCCTTGATTGATGTTTGATGCCACTAGCATTAGGTGAGAACAGCGAATAGCTCTGTGAATCTTCTCCTGATTGAGCTTGAGCAAGCATCGAATAGAAGATGAGAGCAATAGAGCTTATGTAAGTAGAGAGCATGCGAGTTATCATCTGATAGAGCTTTGAGCAAGTAATTCGTATAAGATGAGCATGAGTAAAGTGAATGCTGGAAATCCTTTTGGTAGGTTGGATTAACCCGTTCACCTGTGAAAGAAGGCAATTGACAAAAAAGGAGAACTAGCTACTCCCTTGACAGAGCACTAAAGGGAGACATGCGCAAAAAATCCTAAGAAGGAAGCGACAGATGCACTGCTCTCTTGCCTCGGGTACAATCATCACTGATCAACGAGACTAGTTGCGCCAAGTGGCCTATTGCTTGTCTGTGGATTGATCAGTGGAGTTGTGGGAACCCGAGAAGGCACAGATCGAGAGTACCATAGAGTGTTCGGACACCACAGCTGTGAGATGATCAAAGAGACAAGGCTACGCTTGATCGCCATTGCTTGTCAAGCAAAGATCACCGTAACTGTAATGTATCCTTGCGAAGCACGGCAGAGCTAACACATGGTGCTCCCCTAGCACACACTCTGTGTCAGATGCCGGCTAGGATCTGAAATATGAAGCCCATTATCGTGATTGAACTGCTCCCACTACACACATGGGTATACTCCCGCCATATGTGGTCGTAGCGGTGGTGCAAGAACAAACTACGGAGGGAACGTTTCAGATTCGGCGATATCTCATTGGCGTAGTGATCCCTTTGGCAAAGAGAAAAGATAGAGAAGGAGCATCACAAGCAAGGAATTGTGTCAGTATGAGATCCCTGATAAAGGCTTTGTTGAAAAGCAGGAAAGAACACTGAGAAGTGTTTTGTTAAAATGAAAATGTCTGAAAAGCATGAAGAGAAAAGTAAAGGTAACCGATAGCGGATGTGAGGAGCTTTGAGGACTCATGAAGGTGGTGGGTCACCCTTCTGGAGCAGATGTTGAATTTTACCCTCCTTCAGCATTTCTTGCACTAATCGCCGAAAAGCTCTGCAATCCTCTGTTGCATGACCCTTTTCTTTGTGATACCCACAGTATTGGTCAGAGTTTCTGCTTTTCCGATCAGCAGGCTGAGGGCCCATACTGCTAGTTTTGCCCTTGATAGTGTGGGTTGCCTCACCCAATGCGTTATCAACTTTAGATCCTTTGCTTTGGAAGAGACGTTGACGACTTCGGAAACATCTTCCCTTCTTTGCCTGCGATTGAAGATACTTTGGGGGAGAGTTTGGAGGTTTTTCGGTAGGGAGCAAAACCTCTGGACCTCTCTTCCTCCCAATGGGAAGCTCAGGTGATTTCACTGGGTGACTGGAGGCGTACACGGTTGCTTGAGGGCTGAGTTTGCAGACACTTTCTTTTTTCCCGGTAGCTGGAAACTGACAGCGACTGTGGTCTGGCTAGATGGACAACTTGTCAGATAAGCATAAGGGCCAACTGGCAGAGGAGTTCGCATATTAAAATGTGAATTCCCCATTTCCGGATTGACTGTAGCAACTTGTGCTGCTACAGGTTGAGAGTCTAGCTGCTGAACTATTATGGCTAAGGTGTCATTGATCGCTGCTATCTGCTGGGAAGTTTCCCGACGTAACAGCAAGATGGCCCCCCAAAGAGCGTCTTCGCTGGTAGGAGGAATGTTCTGAGAGGGTTGGCGGTTTGACATGGTCAACTGTCGCTGCTCACTGTCTGTTCGGATCTGAAGGATCGCGCGTTAACTGTTGGTCCACGCTCACCACACCAAAACTGTTGATGCGCGAAAACGGCACCGGGGCACAGCTAATACGGAGGGGGTGTTTGGTCTCACAGGCTAGGAGAGGAGGAAGGAGAAGGTTGCGAGGGGTAGAGGAGAAGGAAGCTTCTGAGTGCTCGAGAGTGGAGCAAACAGCTTGTTCAAGAAGGGCTGCGGGGGTAGAGGAGAGACTGCTGAGAGCAGAGGCGAGCCTTGATCAACAGAGAGGGTTGATCAAGAGAGGAAGAGGAGGTTGAACAGGAGCTATCGAGCAGACAGTTTCTACGACGGTTGCACTTGCAGGTTGGTTGCCTTGAAGAATTGAGCTGAGCTGAGGGCAAGGCTTGCTGAGCAGAGAGCAAGGCCTGCTGAGCAGAGAGCAAGACTTGCTGAGCAGAGAGCAATGCTTGCTGAGCAGAGAGCAAGGCTTGCTGAGCAGAGAGCAAGGCTTGCTGAGCAGAGAGCAAGGCTTGCTGAGCAGAGAGCAAGGCTTGCTGAGCAGAGGAGCAAGACTTGCTGAGCAGAGAGGAGAAGAGGGGGCCGCTAGCAGCGGCAACAGCACACTTCGCCCGCCGCGGCTCAAATGCCACTCCTGCGACGGGCTTTCCTTTGATTAATAGCGAGAGGTTACACGCTTACAAGTACACTTTCACAACAAAGCATTAAAGGGGTACAAAAGGAAGCTGATGGCTAAGGGAGGAGAAATTGCCAGAGAGCAGAGAAAAGAAGCTGCCAGAGACTAAGGCTCCGTTTGGTTGGGCTGTTGCTGATGGAAAGCTGCTGATGAACTGTTGCTGATAGAAAAAGTGCTGATTCTGGAAAACAGAGTTTTGTTAAAAAGTTGTTTGGATACAAAACGGAGTTTTGAGTGAAATTTTTTTTCCTAATAAAAAAACCTGTTTTCCTGAATGCAAAATGTTTTGTAATGCAAATGTTAAGCAATTTTGTTCATCCTGAATTTTCCTGTAATTTTCAGATCTGAAACAAACTGTAATCCGTGAGCTAGGAAGTAGTAATTTGAAGTGCTTCATGATTTAAAATTCGTTCCAAATCTGCTGCAGCTAATTCTCGTGAATCTGTGGTTGTTTTAAATCCGTACCTCTGTTTCACTTCCACATCTCATGAATGTTCAATGCATACAAGCTAAATAGAAAATTTATTTCAAAAAAATTACTCCAGATCGGAGGAAGGAGGATCTAATAGAGATTAGTGAAAACTGTGTATAACAGCTAGCAGATTGTTTACAGATCCCGATCAAGGATGAGAGAAATACCAAATCAAATCAAAACAGAGCAAATCCGTATCAAGACCCTAAAGCCAGATCCCGATCAAGGATGAGATAAATTTGCACCCTTACCATCCATCCGCAATAGCCCAGACCCTAAAGCCAAATCCACAAGGAGGAGGGGGGAAGCAGCAAGCCAGTGAGGATCCGCGACGTAGATCGCTGCTATCTTTGCCATGGGCGCAGCGGCGGCAGAGGACGATCGTGCGATTATCTTCACATACGGCACGCTGAAGCGGGGATTCTCCAACCATGGGCTAATCCAGGAGATGATTCTCGCCGGAGACGCCGCCTTCCTCGGCGTCTCCCTCACCGCAGATCGCTTTCCCCTCGTATGCGGTCCCTACTGCGTTCCCTTTCTCATCAACCTCCCCGGCGCCGGGGAACGCGTCCTTGGCGAGCTCTACGCCATCTCCCGCCGCGTGTTGGCGCGCGTGGACGAGCTCGAGAACGCCACGGTTGCGGCTGAACGCGACATTTTACAGCGGATCGTGATCAATAGGAAACCGCGGAAATTTAGAACCGGCGGTTCTTGAAACAGCAACGCCAAACATAACTTATGCATAAAATTGAGGTGCGGTTCAAACGCACCGGAGGCAAAAAGCCCAACCAAACGCTACCTAAAAGAGGCTGCTAGCTGCTGGAGGACTGGAAAACTGAGTCTGCAGAGTCTGCTGGCAAGCTGCAGGAGGACTGCGCGGACAGGAAAACGGAGTCTGCAGAGCTTGCTGGAAGGCTGATGGAGGACTGCGCGGACAGGAAAACGGAGTCTGCAGAGCTTGTTGGAAGGCTGATGGAGGACTGCGCGGACAGGAAAACGGAGTCCGCAGGGTCTGCTGGCAAGACTTGTCTCCACCTCCGGTCCTCCCGAATGAGAGGAATCAGGAGCTATTTATAGGCCCGGGGAAGATCTTCAAAAAGCGGGGCCCAGTGACGTCAGCATGACGACCTGCGCGGACTCCGCGGACTGGAAATTGGAGTCCGCCAGGTTGGCGAAGCAAGCTGTAGGAAGCTGAGAGAGAACGGAGGCCGCCCCCTTGCGGGCGGCCTGGGCGGACTCCGGGGGGAGTCCGCCCGGCAGGGCCGGGGCCGCCCCCTAGCGGGCGGCCTGGGCGGACTCCGGGCGGACTCCGGGTGGAGTCCGCCCGGCAGGCAGGGCCACCCCCGAGTGGGCGGCCTGGGCGGACTCCGGGTGAAGTCCGCCCGGCAGGCCGGGCCGCCCCCGAGCGGGCGGCCTGGGAGGACTCCGGGTGGAGTCCGCCCGACAGGCCGGGCCGCCCCCGAGCGGGCGGCCTGGGCGGACTCCGGGTGGAGTCCGCCCGGCAGGCCGGGCCGCCCCCGAGCGGGCGGCCTGGGCGGACTCCGGGTGGAGTCCGCCCGGTCGGCGGGCAGAGGCCGTCCCGGGTGGGCGGCCTGGCAGGCGGAGGCCGCCCCTGGTGGGCGGCCTCGGCGGACGGCTGCAGGAGGCCGCCGCCCCTCGAGCGGCAGGGAGGCCGGAGCCCCTTGGGCGGACTGGGAGGCCGCCCCTTGTGGTGCTGTTGGCGGACTTCTGCAAGGAAAAGCATTGCACGGTTAGCGGGCCTAACCGCATGGCCTGCGAGGGTGAGCTATGGGAACAACCTGTCGTCCCGCAGGGCACGCAGTTGCAAGGGAACCTAGACAGACAGGGAAAACTGTCTGCTTACGCTGGGGCTTGTCGCGATCAAAAGGGAGAATCTAAGGAGCGCGACTAGCCAGCTGGCTACATTGGGAAGGATCGCTGATTTCTGGGTTAACACACTTGATGATGAGGTATATAATGATCATTAATGAGTAAGATAATAATGTTTGATTTATTAAAATCATTATTTGACTGATTCTAGTTAGACTAGATAGAGATGCTGACAGTGTCACTTTACTACTGCTACAAGTTGTAAGCTCATTTAGATAGAGCTAGTTCATTTTAAATGTCACTGAATATGTTTATGAATTCATAAAGTCTAAACTCATGAAATTTCTTGTACGCACCGGTGAAGATGGAGAAGAGAAAGTGGATTTTGACTTGGATGTTGATGATCTATTCTCTTAGTAGAATTGTTACTTGTCGATCTATTTTTATTTTTATGTTTTTAGATTTTTATTCCTGAGGTGCACTTTTATGTTTGGATGTTTGTTTTTGTTTATGCAAAACTTCTTTTATGCTTTATTGTGCTATCTTCTCTGGATAATGTGTAAAGTCTGAAAATTGTTACTTTCTACTTTTCTGCACTCTGAAACGTAAACGTTATATATCACAAATATATGAGAAGATTTTTAATCTATATTTGGATATATAATGGGCTCGGAGGCTTAACGGATTTGATTCAGATACTGGAATATCCGATACCCGTATTGAACCTACGGTTTGCCTATAAAACCCAAGCTAGGGGCAACGAGAAAGTAGTTCCACTTTGATCACCACACAGAATATTCGGAGCGACCTAACAAAAACTACATGAGATGCTTCTTTCTTGTGCTTATAGATCCTTCCTACTACCTTAGTAGATACATATGGATTATTTTAGTGTTTTCTATATTCCTCTACCTTTGTGCATCTACCATGTATTTTTTTATAAAAAAACTGCACAATACAATGCTGCATTCCACCACATGATTGTAATGATTGTGTGATCCTATAGAAAGCATTCAACTATTATAATAGGAGTTAAATTAGGCAGGTTGTTACTTTCAATGAAATTCTCTAGTGTTTCACTGTTTCTAAGAGTATAATATGAACATGTATGTGGATGAACTTGACTGATCTGGATTCTATAATAAATTATTTATTGTAAGGAGATGTGATGGTTGGGTGAGGAAGTATACAATTTATTAACAAAAATAAATGTTGTTTTAATGAGTTGTAAAAATTTGAATGCAATTGAGGTTTATATTTATAATACTAGTAGTGTGCACGGGGCTACACCTATTCCCAACTGTTCTTGGTTGTAAAGAGTCTCCGGCTCTCCGCCCAATGGTGGTTGCTCTCGTGCGCACCCAAAGTGAGAGTGCACGGGCTTAAAGAATGGTTTATTTAAGATGCAGTAGAGTTATAAGTATAGATAAGTGATTATGATCTTGGATTGAGGACTGCAATTACTTTGATCATCTTCTTTGAGGATCATGAAAGTAGAGAAAAATACTTTTTTTTAATTAGTACAGACAAGAAAGCTGTAAGTCTTGCTAAGAGTGAAAGAAACATTGAGGTATTTAGATTATCTAAGTCAGGAGACGTGATCTAGAGATTTTGTTTAAGTTAGATGCGTTACGTGCAAAGATAATAGGATATAATTAAAAACTGAAGATTCCAAAGAAAGACTCAAATACTATTTTGAGAAGTTATTAAATTAAAATTTTAAGTAGAAAGTTCTTTGGAAGTTACAAAAGACGTGCATTGACATCGACTACTGCCTGAGCGAGGTTGATGAGGCCACATGAAGCGCTTACCCGAGACGGGGGACACAAATGGCCAAGACGACATTGTCATGAGCTGGGATCCAACACGACATCATCTTTATTTTATATTTGAATTTTATTTTGACGTTAATTGCTAGTTCACCCAGGCGGGGACTATTTAAGCAAGTGTTGTATGAACTTTAAGAGACCATGTATCATATTTGAAGTGAGACTAGGGTTAGCCAATGGAGCTCTCTTGGATTTATCTCCTACATCTTTTCCTCTTTGGCCTCTTCTTCTTTGGAACCTTTTGGAGTTACTCAACAGATCTGCTCATCTAGGATTCCTCTGACAAGGAAATACATGCACATGATTCTTTGAGCGCAATATCTCAGTGACAACTCTCATCATGTGGCTTCTATGTGATGACATCATTCATGTTGAAGTTTTCCCTGTCATTCTTCATGTCAACATGATGCACGACAAAAAACACACATGCCCGCCACCCTGGAGTCACACCAGGGTGCCCACCTTGGAGTCCACCAAGACGGTTTTCATCAGGGTTGCAACCCGTACCCCCAACTTGTCTCTGATCCAACCACAAGGCGTATAGGTTGTTGAGGCCGGGGATCGAACACCCGTTCTTGATAAAAAGTCTTCAGACAAATTTTCAGCACCAACTGAGTTGCAGATTAGTTGGTGGTGAGAGTATGCCTGAAGACTCTTTATCAAGGAGGTCAGGTGTTTGATCCCCGACCTGAACAACCTGTCGGCCCGATGGTGGGGCCGGTGATAAGTTGGGGTGTAAAAGCTGCAACCCTGATGAAAGCCGCCTTGGTTGACTTCATATTGGGCCCCCTTGTGGGACTCAAAGGTGGCAGACAAGTGTGACGCCTGCCCTGCATCATAAATGTGCACTTTTTGAACGGTCTTCCCAGTACACAGATCGAAAGGACGATCGTCAGCACCCCCAACACCCAGGTCGAAACGGTTCAGTCTCAACTTGTTTGCAGACTATACACCCCAACCCCTTTCCATGCCTATTAGCGGGTTGTTGGAAACCGCAACCTCCCTTGGATGAGGGAAACTCAAGTTTACGGGCTACACGGGGACTTCCTAGGAGGTCTCCCATCCCGAGACTACTCTCACCCGAGCCCGCTTAACAATGAAGTTTGTCCACTCCTCATCACTAATTGAGTTGCGACTCAGTTGATGATAAGAGTTATGATGCAGGACAAGCGTCACACATGCTTGCCACCCTGGAGTCCCACCATGGGGCCCACCTTGGAGTCCACCAAGGGGGCTTTCATCCGGGCTGCAACTCGTGCACCCCAACCTGTCTCACAGCCGATGCGACCGCACGGCCGGTGCTGTCGGTGCGACCGCGCAATCGGTGCGGCCGTGCGGTCTGGGTGCTGGTTGCTGGAGTGGACACGCGGCTTGGTTGTTGGAGGCCGGGTGGCCGTCAGGTCGTGTAGTTGGCGACCTCCCGGCCGGGCGGCGGATGCTGCCCGCCCGGGCGTTAATGTCGGCCGCCTGGCCGGGTGTCGGTTGCTCGGCCAAGGTGGACGGCGAAGGTGGTTGTCGTCGTTTGTGCTTGCGTGTGCCTTTCTGTCATGGCATTAGTGGGTGGTTTTGGTTGTGGGAGGTTTCCTCTCTGTACAACCCCGTATTCGCTGAGTGGGACCCCCCAACGAAGCCAAAGACCCTCAAGTTCGAGCTAGTAAAAGTAGGCGAGTGGGGCAGGCGGGCAGACCCGCACTCGCCCAGGGAGAACAAAAGGCTTTTGCCAAAACAGGCGGAAGGGCTTTCGCCTAGGGCCTTCGCCTAGGGCCTTCATGGACCACTCGCCCAGTATGTGAATCCCACACTCGTTCTTTGAGGAGCTGAAGGGGCGAATGCCCGGCTCACCCCAGCATTCGTCTCTCCAGGCGAGTGGTGCCTTCATGGACCACTCGCCCAGTGGGGTCCAAAGGTAAAGTTACCTAAATGCCCTTGAAGGTCTGCAAATAGCCTTTCAGAACAGCGGAGTTACGTTGTTGGCAGACCTGATTGGGCTGCATATAACAAAATGAGACAACAGAGTTACGTTGTTGACAAATCAAGTCTTGGAAATCTATAAATAGACCCCGTGAGCACCTTTGGGGAGATCCAATCCATTTTTTGGCTTCTTTCTCCTCGGTTTTGGTTTGGCTGTGTAAGCCCTCCAAGGTGCCCAACTCAGCTTTTGGTTCCGGAGAGGAAGTGCTCTAGAAATCTTCCGGGTTTGTGGTGGGACCTCCACGCTGCAGCCCAGGGTCAGTCTACTAATTCCTAGCGACTGGTCAGGAGCCCAAGTTTGGGAGAAGTAAGTACAAGCTATACCCTTAGGTCCTAACTCTCGTTGAGGCCAAATTTTGGCTTCAACACTCTCGTCTACTAAGAGAGTGGGATCTTCCCCTAAAGGGAGTGAGGGTTACTTGATGGGGGGCCATCTGGCGCGACACGACGCAGGGCGGGCCCCACGTTCGTGTATTCTCGCAGGAGGGCGTAACCGAATCGCCGATCCGCCACCGTGGCTACGTCCGGCTCGTCGTTCTAATGAATTTTCATATATAATATGTTGTATTTCAGATATTATTTAGTGTTGTTTGTGCGCCGCGATCGACGGCCAATCATAGCCGTCCATCGTGGTTGCCCTAATTCTATTTCATTATAAATAAGAACCTAGGTGATGTAGGGTAGGCTATCTATTATGCAACCTAGGTTGACTCTAGTGAGTGGACACGTGGATGCTATGATGAGATGCACAAAACCCGTTAGGCAATTATTTCAAACAATGATTCACAACCACACATAATTAAATTAGGCAACAATGATTCTTTTAGGGCAATTAAGCAAGGCTTTCCTCCAAGCTGGAGGGCCAAATTAAGCGCGCTGCGAATAGTTCCTTCCTGCAATCAACACTTTCACGGGCAAAATTCCACAACAAAATATTTTATGCAAGCACAAACTATCTCAAACAATAATCAAAACTGAGAACTAGAAATCCATACAACAAACAACTCACAAACATAAGGGATGTCCGAGGCGGGAGAGATCCGGCGGTTTCGGGACTAGATCCGGGTTGGTGAATCGAAACGGTGGTTGTCCACGGTGGAAGATGGGTGCGGAGGGTTGGAAACGGGTAGATCCGGTAATATTATGACGGATCCGGGTTACGGAGGGGAAATATGTAAGTGGAGGGTAGATCGGTGAAGGGTAGCGCTAGATCAAAGTAGATCTAGGGTTTTCGGGGCGGTTGGAAGTGGATCCACGAAGGGGAGAAGAAATGAGGGGGCGGGTGAACAGTAACGGCGGGATGAACAGTACCAGCGGATGAACAGTGCGCATGAACAGTTCCGGCGGTGAACAGTACGGGTGAACAGTAATTCCTGGGTTTCTGGACAGCGGTAGGGTTGGGATTTGGGGGCTATAGGGTTGCGGATGAGGGTTTCGGAGGGGGAAAAAGAAGGTTATGGATGGGTAGTACCTTGGGGATGAAGTTCCACCGCTAGGAGTCAACACCTAGGGCTCCACGGCGTCGGCACCGTGGCGTGATCGCGGAGGTCCGGGAATCTCTTCTCCAAAACCAGCAATGAGTCTCTCCAAGCCTCTAACACTCCTATTTATAATATTCTAACATTAGGGCAACCCGGATTCGACGGCTATGATTGGCCGACGAGTCCTCGTGCCAAACATAAGCAAATGAAAGTAAAAATAACAAAGTTATATATCAAAAAGATTCGCGGCACGCATCCGGACGCATCCGCGGGGTCGGATCGTCCCTCCGCTCAAGTCTTCCGGCGAGAATATACGAAAGTGGGCCCCGCCTTGTTACGGGCCGATGGTCCCCCATCAACTCCCCCCGACTGAAAAGAATTCATCTCCGATGAATGGAGAGAATCATACTGTCGTCGAAGCCCAGGGGCGAGTCGGTCCAACTCTGTAGGTAGAATCCATGTGTCATCAGAGGCCGAGCGGCCTCGCCAACGAACCAAGTAGCGGCATGACAGTCCCGTGGTGGAAGGGACGTACTCATGGGTGATGATATCTGTAATACTCTCAGTAGACTGCGCTCGTGAAATGGATCCCGGTACGATCAGCGGTGCATGCGGTGTCACCATAGATGATGGACTCCCAAGGGTGCGGGTAGGAGGAGACAAGGTCAGAGGTGGAGGCGAGTGGGCCGAAGCTGTCGCTGGTGGCGGGGTGGAAGGGTGGTGATCATTCCGACTCGGGTCCGAATATTCACGAGGTTCATAATACGGAGTCAAGTCCTCAATATTGAATACCGGATGGATGCCCATACTTGCGGGGATATTAAGTTCGTAGGCATTTGTCCCGATCCGCCTAATGATCGAGTAGGGACCGATTCGCTTAGCGCTTAATTTTTTGGCAGGCCCTGGTGGGAGCCTTTCCGCCCGGATTCGGACCATTACTTGCTCACCTTCGTGGAAAACCTGTTCTCGCCTGCTTAAATCTGCATGGGTTTTATAGCTGTCATTACTTGAAATAATTTGCCGACGGACTGACTCATGTAACTCATGCAAGTGACGTGCAAAAGACTCGGCGGACTCGCTAGGACGGGCCTCTAATGGGTAAGGAAGGAGGTCAATGGGCTTCTTGGGCTCATACCCTAATACTACGTGAAATGGGCTCAACCCGGTTGACCTATTGACCGAACTATTGTAGGCGAACTCCGCGACAGGAAGGACAGAGTCCCAACTAGCCACATGTTCGCCAACGAGACACCTAAGCAAGTTCCCTAGACTACGGTTCACCACCTCAGTCTGTCCGTCCGTCTGGGGGTGATAGGCAGATGAAAACTTCAAGGTAGTACCCGTTTTGTACCAGAGGGTCTTCCAAAAGTAGCTCACGAATCTAACATCTCTGTCGGAGACTATGGATTTTGGTAGGCCATGTAGTCTAAAGACATCCCGAATAAAAATGGAAGCAACACGTGATGCGTCGGCGGTCCTAGAGCAAGCGATGAAGTGCGCCATCTTGGAGAAACGGTCAACTACGACAAAAATGGAGTCGTGCTTTCGAACCGTGCGTGGCAGTCCGAGTACGAAGTCCATACTAATATCCTCCCAGGGTCTAAGTGGGACCGGCAAGGGCGTATATAGTCCCGTGTTTTGTTTAGTTCCCTTCGCCGTCTGACACATGCGGCAATGTCGAACAACTCTAGCCACGTCCCTCTTTAGACCTGGCCAATAAAATCTATCCTCTACGATAGCTATGGACTTATCCCTGCCAAAATGCCCGGCGGCTCCGCCCGCATGAAGCTCCCAAATCAGATAGTCCCGGTATGAAGTGCTTGGGATGCACATGTGGGAACCCCGGTAAAGGTAACCTTCCCAAATCTGGAAGCCATCGACAGGTTTGGGTGGGTCTCGGGATAAGGCTGCGTATATCTCGCCGAAGTCAGGACATCCAGGATAGTCAAGAATGATCTGCTCAAGTCCGTCCACATGGGCTCTCAGGGTCTGCAAGAGGGTGACCCGCCGACTCAACGCATCAGCGGGCTTGTTCTCAACACCGGCGCGATGTTTGAGAACATAGTGGAAATCCTGAAGGTACTCAACCCACTTCGCATGCTTATGTCCCAACTTCTTCTGTGAGTCTAAGTATCGGAGCGCCTGGTGGTCAGAGTAGAGAACGAACTCCCGGGGAAGGAGGTAGTGTCTCCAGTATCGCAAGGACTGAACGATCGCATAGAACTCTCTATCGTAATTGGAATACTTCTGCTTGGCCTCATTTAACTTTTCGCTGAAGTAGGAGACCGGGTGTCCCTCCTGGCTCAACACACCGCCGATCCCAATTCCAGAAGCATCACACGCAACCTCAAAAGCCTTACCAAAGTCAGGGAGTCGTAAGACGGGTGCTGTGGTCAATTTCTCCTTAATCTCTTCAAACGCTCGAGTGGCTGCAGGGGTCCACTGAAATTCGCCTTTCTTCAAACAGCTAGTGAACGGGGCCATAATTGAGCTAAAGCCACGAACAAATCGCCTATAGAAGGTAGCTAGCCCATGAAAGCTGCGAGCCTCGTGAAGGGTCGTGGGCAGTGGCCACTCACGGATGGACTTAACCTTCTCAGGGTCGACTGACACTCCTGTGGATGACACGATAAACCCCAAGAACTGTACCGACTCGGCGTAGAACGAGCACTTCTTTAGATTCACAAAAAGCTTCTCCTGACGGAGGGTCTCAAAAAGTAGCCTCAAGTGCGCTAGGTGGTCACCATGGGTCTGACTGTAGATCAGAATATCATCAAAATATACAACGAGGAATTTGCCCATGTAAGGCCGTAAGATCTGTGTCATAAACCTCATGAACGTGCTCGGGGCGTTGGACAGCCCAAACGGCATGACCAACCACTCATACAGGCCATCCTTAGTCTTAAAGGCCGTCTTCCACTCATCGCCCTCCCGTACTCGGATCTGGTGGTACCCACTCCGCAGATCGATCTTGGAAAAGAGTTGGGCACCAGACATAGTATCTAATAGGTCATCCAGACGAGGGATAGGGAACCGATACTTCACCGTAATCTTATTGATGGCACGACTATCGATGCACATGCGCCAGCTACCATCCTTCTTAGGAGTAAGAAGGGCGGGAACGGCACAGGGACTCAGGCTCTCCCGAATGAACTGCTTCCGAAGAAGCTCGTCAACCTGCCGCTTGAGCTCGGTGTGCTCATCCGGATTCATACGATAGTGCGGTAGATTTGGGAGAGAAGCTCCCGGGACTAGGTCGATAGCGTGCTGGATATCTCGCAAAGGTGGGAGTTCATCAGGTAACTCCTCCGGCAAGATGTCGGTGAACTCGTCAAGTAGGGTCTGGATCTCAGGGAGAAGATGCGGGGTCACTATCGGACTCTCAGAAGCCATAGTAGCGGCAACAATGTAAAATATCCCGGCATCCCTGCTCTCCCGCAAGAACTCACTACACCGCAGGAGATGTAGCGGTCGCGACGATATGGTGCTCGGGGGGGGCTCAATCGGGCCCTTAGATTTCTCCTTGGGTCGGGTTGGGGACAACGTGATCTTCTTGCCTTTATCGAAGAATGTGTAAGTATTCGACCGACCGTAGCTCGTGACATCACGGTCGTATAACCAAGGTCGACCCAATAACACGTGGGCAACGTCCATAGGAATGACGTCACACCACACGTTATCCTCAAATGTAGCAAGCCGAATAGGAATGAGGCACCGCTGCGTCACCTGGATGGCGGTCTTGTCGACCCAAATGACTCGATACGGGTGGGGGTGGGGCTCCGCCTTCACTTGCATACGCTCTAAACCTTTCTGGGCCACAATATTGACACAACTCCCACTATCAATGGCTAGTTTGCAGGGTCCGCCTGCACTAGGAAAATACGTGTAGAAGATAGTGGTACGGCGCCAATCCTCGTCCGTACGGGGGGTATGTAGGAGACGCCGAACTACTCCCATCTCTAGGGATCTCTCAGCCTCACTCTCCCATCCCTCCTCGATCGTAGCTTCGACCTCCTCGGTAACATCCTCGGACCCTTCTAGGCCTAGCTCTTCCTCTCCCTCGACTAGCAGATTTCGTGTGGGGCAATGTGCCGCCACATGTCCTCTGCCGGCGCACCTAAAGCACTGGATACCCCCGGGCCTCTGACCCTCCGTGGCGATGGCCTTGCCCTTCATGTCAGTGGTGATCCGTGGGGGTGGGGTGGTCGTGGTGGTCTGGAAAGGTGTGGGCCTCTTGAATGTCGAGGAATCAGTGCGCGAGGGGAACTGCCTCGTACTTGACGTACGGAGATACTGCTCGTACTCTAAGGCGAGCTGGAATATCTGATCAACCGTCTCGAGGCGATGGGGGATTAACTCTCTCCGGAGCTCTGAGCGAAGGCCAGCCTTAAATCGCGATGCAGTGGCAATGGGCTCTTCTGAAATATCACTCCTAACGACCAACTCATCGAATCGAGCCATGTACTCCGCTACCGAGAGCGTTCCCTGACGTAGGTTCTGCAGCTGATCCAGCAACTGATCACGGTATGAGGCGGGGAGATATTTATCTTTCAGTCTCTCCTTCATCTCATCCCATCGGGAGATGGGATAATAGCCTTCCCTCTCGACAGCTCTCTCCACGCTAATCCAAAATACTTTGGCTTGCCCAACCAACTTCATCTTCGCGAAACGGACACAACGCTCATCTCTCATGTCGTACCAGTCAAAATAGTGATCCATGTCTAGGATCCAATCACTAAAGGCCTTCGGATCCAAGCGGCCGTCGAACGATGGGGCGTCGAGGCGAATCCGACGGGTGATGTCGAAGGCATGGCCACCTCTCCGGGGGTCGGGGTAGTCCCCTGGATAATCATCGTGGTCGTAGTCAAACCTTCGTCGATCTGGCGGGTAATACTCCTCCCGGTGCTGGTCGCGGCGACCAGGTAGAGGCACCCGGTCCCTAAGGTCCGGTTGCGGCTGACGGGGCACACGATAATCCTCACGTGGCGGCGCGTGCCTATCACGTGCTGGCTCAGGGTTTCGCCTTGCCGGTGGGGCTGGGGCCCGGTAGGGAATGTCACGGTGACGGCGGTCCACTGGTGGTTGGCCCACTCTTGGGTGTTGGTCGGGACGTGGTGAAACATCAAGGTCGTCCTCCAAAGGATCGTCACGATGTGTAGGCGTGTCCCTAGTGTTCTCTAAGTGGTCCAGTCGTATGTTTACCTCGGCAAGGTCCTGTCGCACGTCGTTAAACTGGGCGCCTAATGCGTCAAAACGATCTAAGATAAGGCGCTGGAACTCAGCAAACGCGGTGCCCGAATTTGAGCTTCCCGCACGGTCGTCGGTTACTTGTGGTTCAGCCATGCTAGTCCTAAATGTCCTACCACTACGGAGCATGCAAGTGGCCTAACCTGGCTTTGATACCAATTGATGTAGGGTAGGCTATCTATTATGCAACCTAGGTTGACTCTAGTGAGTGGACACGTGGATGCTATGATGAGATGCACAAAACCCGTTAGG
Source organism: Platanthera guangdongensis (assembly GCA_039583875.1). NCBI lineage: Eukaryota > Viridiplantae > Streptophyta > Magnoliopsida > Asparagales > Orchidaceae > Platanthera > Platanthera guangdongensis. The sequence continues at coordinate 226,663,483 of CM077163.1, read as the reverse complement.
CAATTATTTCAAACAATGATTCACAACCACACATAATTAAATTAGGCAACAATGATTCTTTTAGGGCAATTAAGCAAGGCTTTCCTCCAAGCGGAGGGCCAAATTAAGCGCGCTGCGAATAGTTCCTTCCTGCAATCAACACTTTCACGGGCAAAATTCCACAACAAAATATTTTATGCAAGCACAAACTATCTCAAACAATAATCAAAACTGAGAACTAGAAATCCATACAACAAACAACTCACAAACATAAGGATGTCCGAGGCGGGAGAGATCCGGCGGTTTCGGGACTAGATCCGGGTTGGTGAATCGAAACGGTGGTTGTCCACGGTGGAAGATGGGTGCGGAGGGTTGGAAATGGGTAGATCCGGTAATATTATGACGGATCCGGGTTACGGAGGGGAAATATGTAAGTGGAGGGTAGATCGGTGAAGGGTAGCGCTAGATCAAAGTAGATCTAGGGTTTTCGGGGCGGTTGGAAGTGGATCCACGAAGGGGAGAAGAAATGAGGGGGCGGGTGAACAGTAACGGCGGGATGAACAGTACCAGCGGATGAACAGTGCGCATGAACAGTTCCGGCGGTGAACAGTACGAGTGAACAGTAATTCCTGGGTTTCTGGACAGCGGTAGGGTTGGGATTTGGGGGCTATAGGGGTTGCGGATGAGGGTTTCGGAGGGGGAAAAAGAAGGTTATGGATGGGTAGTACCTTGGGGATGAAGTTCCACCGCTAGGAGTCAACACCTAGGGCTCCACGGCGTCGGCACCGTGGCGTGATCGCGGAGGTCCGGGAATCTCTTCTCCAAAACCAGCAATCAGTCTCTCCAAGCCTCTAACACTCCTATTTATAATATTCTAACATTAGGGCAACCCGGATTCGACGGCTATGATTGGCCGACGAGTCCTCGTGCCAAACATAAGCAAATGAAAGTAAAAATAACAAAGTTATATATCAAAAAGATTCGCGGCACGCATCCGGACGCATCCGCGGGGTCGGATCGTCCCTCCGCTCAAGTCTTCCGGCGAGAATATACGAAAGTGGGCCCCGCCTTGTTACGGGCCGATGGTCCCCCATCACTAGGGCTGCAGTTTTTGGTCATTGCTGAAATTTGGAGAAGAGTTCCTCCTCATTTCCGGTGTTATTTCCGTGGTGCCGACGCCCAAAACCCCCTCGGTGACGACTCCTTGGGTAAGTAATCCTTTCCCCCCCTGTTCTCCCTCTCCCCTACCGTCAGCCAGCCCTCCACCCCGCTCAAACTGTAGCCGCCGCCAGCCCCGCCTAGTCTAGCCCCCATCCAGCCGCACGCCGCCGCCCCCGCTTCCTCTACAACCGTCAGCCCAGCCCCGCCTAGTCCCGCCCCCACACAGCCGCACGCCGCCGCCCCGCTTCCCCTACAGCCGCACGTCAACGGCCCCGGCGTAGCCCGCCTTCCCCCCTGCCCCGCCGTGGGTACCGGACCAGTCCCGATCTGAACTTATAGTCCAGATCCCGCCCGGCCCCCTTCAGATCTAGCCTCCCCTCACCTATACCCACAACCACCACCCCTTCCGCTTCCGTGAAATCACTTTCCCTTACCCGATCTAGTCTCTCACCATCCGGAAGCCCCCTTACCACCTCCTCAATTTCAGATTTATTACGACCATTGCAACCCTAGTTTATTTCAGATTTTATAGTACTTTGTTATTTGTGGTGCTAGTTGTTGTTTGGTTGTAAAACATTGATCGCTTCGTGGAACTTTTCGCTCTTAAAGGAATTATATCTTGTTGTTGTTTTCCTGTGAATGTCTTAACCTGCAGGACGACTTAATTTGCCGCGTGCTTATTCTGGCCCTCGGTGCGGAGGAAAGCCACCGCCAAAACGCCTAAAAAAATTGTTTATTCCTCTTATAAATGAATGCGCTGATTTGTTATGATGTTGCGTTGCTTCTATTAATTAACACGCCTGATTTAAAATTTGTCATGACATATAGTTGTTAGGTTTGAGCGAATCCACCCCCACATCACTAGCTTGCATTCTAGGAGTCCACTGCACAACCCACCCTACATCATTTTGGTATCAGAGCAGGTTGGGCCATTTTGCATGCTCCGTAGTGGTAGGGCATTTAGAAGCATGGTAGATCCGCCAGTCACCAATGACCGGGCAGCGGGCTCGAATTCGGGCACCGCTACCACTGACTTTCAACAACTTATCCTAGAACGTTTTGATGCATTGGTTACCCAGTTCGATAACGTGCGTCACGATATCGCCGCGGTAAATCGCCGCCTCGACCAGTTAGAGAACGCCAGGGATACTCCCTCACAGCATGACGATGAGATCGCGGACGACCCTGACGATTTCCCCCGTCGCGGCCAGCGGTTCAGAGATGATCCGCCGCCTGTAGACCGCTATCGTCGTGATGCTCCCATGCGAGTCCCAACCCCACCGGCAAGGCGACACCTAGAGCCAGCGCGTGTCCGACCCCCTCCCCAGCGGGATGAATACCGCATGCCACGTCAGCCTGACTTTAGGAACCGTGTACCTCCACACGACCGCCATGACCAGCGTCGAGATGAGTATTATCCGCCGGGTCGACGGGAGTACGGGCCCCCGCCCGCTCGGCACAATTACGACCGTGACGACTATCCTGATGATTATCCTGATCCGCGGAGAGATGACCGCGCCTTTGACATCACTCGTCGGATTCGCCTTGACGCCCCGACATTCGATGACCGCCTGGATCCAAAGGCCTTTAGTGATTGGCTCCTTGACATGGATCACTACTTTGATTGGTATGATATGAGTGATGAGCGTTGTGTCCGGTTTGCTAAAATGAAGCTAGTTGGGCAGGCCAAAGTGTTCTGGATTAGTGTAGAGAGAGCTGTTGAGAGAGACGTCTACTACCCCATCACCCGTTGGGAGGACATGAAGGAGAGACTCAATGATAAGTATCTCCCTGCCTCTTACTGTGACCAGCTACTAGATCAGCTGCAGAGCTTACGTCAGGGGACGCTTACGGTAGCCGAGTATATGGCTCGATTCGACGAGCTGGTTGTTAGGAGCGATATTTCAGAGGAGTCCATTGCCACTGTCTCTCGATTCAAGGCCGGCCTCCGTTCGGAGCTCCGGAGAGAGCTGATCCCCCATCGCATGAAGACTGTAGACCAGATATTCCAGCTCGCCCTAGAGTACGAGCAGTACCTTCGTACATCTGGTACAAAACAGTTCCCCTCCCGGATGGAGTCGTCGACGTTTAGGAAGCCTGCTCCAGCCAAGACCGCTACAGCCGCCCCACCCCCACGAGTCACTCCTGACATGAAGGGGAAGGCTGTCGCTACTGAGAGCCAGAGGCCTGGGGGTATCCAGTGTTTTAGGTGCTCTGGCAGAGGACACGTGGCGGCACACTGCCCCACGCGGAATCTGTTGATCGAAGATGAGGAGCAAGGACTAGAGGGAGATGAAGAGGCTACTGAGGAGATCACTGCCACCGTTGATGAGGGTTGGGAGAGCGACGCGGAGCGTTCATTAGAGGTGGGAGTGGTCCGACGCCTCCTGCATACCCCACGTGCCGATGAGGATTGACGCCGCACCACCATTTTCTACACGTACTTCCCGAGTGCAGGCGGACCCTGCAAATTGGCCATTGATAGTGGGAGTTGCGTGAATATCGTGGCCCAGAAGGGTCTAAACCGTATGCAGGTGAAGGCGGAGCCTCACCCACACCCCTATCGTGTCATTTGGGTAGACAAGACATCGATACAGGTTACCCAGCGCTGTCTCGTACCGATTAACATCGCTTCCTTCGAGGACCGGGTCTGGTGCGACGTCATCCCCATGGATGTCGCCCACGTTCTATTGGGCCGCCCTTGGCTCTTTAATCGCGGCGTCACATGCTTCGGTCGTTCGAACACGTGTGTCTTTTATGACAAAGGGCGGAAGATCACTTTATCTCCCACCCAGCCCAGAGAGAGGCCTAAGGGCCTGATTGAGCCTTCCACCAGCACGATTGCCTCGAGACCCATGCACATCCTGAGACGTGGTGAGTTTATGAGAGACAACACTGATGCCGGTATCATGTTTGTAGTGACAGCCACTATGGTATCTGATTGCCCTACACCTGAGATCCACCCTGCTGTTCGACCCTTATTAGGTGAGTTTGCGGATATTATGCAAGAGGAGCTCCCTGACGAGTTACCCCCTCCGCGGGACATCCACCACGCTATAGATTTAGTCCCGGGGGCCTCGCTCCCAAATCTACCACACTATCGCATGAATCCTTTGGAGCACGCTGAGCTCAAGGGGCAAGTTGACGAGCTTCTCCGGAAGCAGTTTATCTGCGAGTCTGAGTCCATGTGCCGTCCCCGCCCTTTTTACCCCGAAGAAGGACGACAGTTGGCGTATGTGTATTGATAGTAGAGCTATCAACAAGATCACAGTGAAGTATCGTTTCCCGATCCCTCGTCTGGATGACCTATTAGATACGATGTTCGGAGCCCAGATCTTCTCGAAGATCGATCTCCGAAGCGGGTACCCAGATCAGAGTTCGAGAGGGAGACGAGTGGAAAACGGCCTTTAAGACGAAAGACGGCTTGTACGAGTGGCTGGTCATGCCATTTGGGCTCTCGAATGCCCATAGCACGTTCATGCGAGTCATGACCCAGATCCTGCGGCCCTATATGGGCAAATTCCTAGTCGTTTACTTTGACGACATTCTGATTTATAGCCATACCGAGCTGGCTCACCTCGAGCACTTGAGACTCCTATTCGACATTCTCCGAAAGGAGAAATTGTTTATCAATATGAAGAAGTGCTCCTTCTTATCCGAGTCAGTCCACTTTCTGGAATTCATTATCTCCTCCTCAGGCGTGTCTGTTGACCCTGAGAAGGTCCAGTCCATACGTGAGTGACCCACACCATCGACCATTCATGAGGCCCGTAGCTTCCATGGACTTGCGACCTTTTATAGGAGATTCGTTAGGGGGTTTAGTTCGATCATGGCCCCGTTTACTAGTTGTTTGCGTAAGGGAGAGTTTCAGGGGACCGCCGCAACCACTCGTGCATTTGAGGAAATTAAGGACAAACTAACGTCCGCTCCCGTTCTCCGACTCCCCGATTTTAGCAGAGCTTTCGAGGTCGCTTATGACGCGTCGGGTGTGGGTATTGGAGGAGTGTTGAGTCAAGAGGGGCATCCAATTTCTTACTTTAGTGAGAAACTGAACGAAGCCAAGCAAAAATGCTCGAACTACGATCGAGAATTTTATGCTATCGTCCAGTCATTACGTTATTGGAGACACTACCTCCTCCCCAGGGAGCTTGTACTGTATTCTGACCACCAGGCTTTACGCTACCTCGATTCCCAGAGGAAGCTGAGTCACCGCCACGCGAAGTGGGTAGAGTACCTGCACGATTTCCACTATGTTCTCAAACATCGTGCGGGTGTTGAGAACAAACCCGCCGACGCACTCAGTCGTCGAGTCTCTCTACTACACACATTGCGGGCCCAGGTGGATGGTTTCGAGAGGATGATTATGGACTACCCCACTTGTCCTGATTTTACTGAGTTGCGCTATCGAGGGACCCTCCTGATCCTATTGAGGGGTTTCAGATCATTGATAGGTATTTGTTCCAGGGCTCCCGTTTTTGCGTGCCCAACACCTCGTATCGTGATTATTTAGTATGAGAATTACACGCCGGGGGTGCTGCCGGTCATTTTGGGCGGGATAGGTCGATTGCTATGGTAGATGATCGTTTCTATTGGCCGAGTCTGAAGAAAGATGTGGCTCGTATCGTCCGACATTGTCGTGTATGCCAAACGACCAAGGGCACAAAGCAGAACACGGGCTTATACACCCCTTTACCCGTTCCCCATCGTCCTTGGGAGGACATTAACATGGACTTTGTGCTTGAGCTTCCGCGCACCCAGCGGAAGCACGATTCTATCTTTGTTGTGGTCGACAGGTTCTCAAAGATGGCGCATTTTATCGCGTGTAGTAAGACCGCCGATGCCCCCCGCATCGCGGCCTTATTTATGAGTGAGGTCTTTAGATTACACGGTCTCCCAAAGTCTATCGTGTCCGATCGAGATGTGCGGTTCGTTAGCTACTTTTGGAAGACGTTATGGCGTAAAACCGAGACTACTCTTAAATTCTCATCCGCATACCACCCTCAGACGGATGGTCAGACTGAGGTGGTGAATAAAAGTTTAGGTAATCTGCTGCGGTGTCTTGTTGGTGAGCATGCGTTTAGTTGGGATTTAGTGCTCCCAATAGCTGAGTTTGCATACAACAGTTCCATCAATAGGTCGACTGGTCTGAGCCCGTTTCAGGTCGTATCCGGTTATGACTCTAGGAAGTCCATTGATCTTATACCCGTCCCGAGTGAGTCACGCCCTAGTGAGTCGGCTGAATCCTTCACACGTCACTTGCATGAGTTGCATAAGTCCATCAGACGTAAAATTAATTTAAGCAATGAGCATTATAAAGAACAGGCAGACAAGCATAAACGGGAAAAACATTTTCTGGTTGGCGAACAGGTGATGGTACGAGTCCGTGCGGAGCGGCTCCCTCAGGGGCCGGCTAAGAAACTAAGTGCCAGGCGAATTGGGCCCTACTCAGTTTTGAGACGAATCGGGTTGAATGCCTACGAGCTGGACATTCCTGCGAGCATGGGTATCCACCCTGTGTTCAATGTCGAGGACCTGACACCCTACTTTGCGCCACACGAGTACCCCGATCCCTACCTTGACGGCCCATCCGAGCCTACACCACCGCCGCTTTCTCCCGCCACCCAGCCTCCACTTGATTCCCACTTCCCCAGGAGCACGACACCATTGGCTTCACCTGAAGCACCACCACCATCACCGGATCACTTTCCCCGTGTGCCGAGGGCCGAGCAGATTACAAAGATTATTGCGCATGAGTTCGTCCCCTCTACAAATGGGCTCGTGTGCCGCTACTTGGTTCGTTGGCTTGGGCGACCCTTCACTGACGACACCTGGATTGCTGCTGCAGAGTTGGATCAACTCGCCCCGGGACTTCGACTTCAGTACGAGCGTCTCCATTCATCGGAGATGAAGGCTTTTCCGCCCGGGGGAGTTGATGGGGGGCCATCTGGCGCGACACGGCGCAGGGCGGGCCCCACGTTCGTGTATTCTCGCAGGAGAGCGTGACCGGATCGCCGATCCGCCACCGTGGCTACGCCCGACTCGTCGTTCTGATGAATTTTCATATATAATATATTGTATTTCGGATATTATTTAGTGTTGTTTGGGCACCGCGATCGACGACCAATCATAGCCGTCCATCGTGGTTGCCCTAATTCTATTTCATTATAAATAAGAACCTAGGGCTGCAGTTTTTGGTCATTGCTGAAATTTGGAGAAGAGTTCCTCCTCATTTCCGGTGATCTTTCCGTGGTGCCAACGCCTGGAACCCCCTCGGTGACGATTCCTTGGGTAAGTATCCTTCCCCACTGTTCTCCCTCTCCCCCATACCGTCAGCCAGCCCTCCACCCCGCTCAAATTCCAGCCGCCGCCAGCCCCGCCTAGTCCAACCCCCATCCAGCCGCACGCCGCCGACCCCGCTTCCTCTACAACCGTCAGCCCAGCCCCGCCTAGTCCCGCCCCCACACAACCGCACGCCGCCGCCCCGCTTCCCCTACAACCGCACGTCAACGGCCCCGACGCAGCCCGCCTTCCCCCCTGCCCCGCCGTGGGTACCGGACCAGTCCCGATCTGGACTTATAGTCCAAATCCCGCTCGACCCCCTTCAGATCTAGCCTCCCCTCACCTATACCCACAGCCACCACCCCTTCCCCTTCCGTGGAACCACTTTTCCTTACCCGATCTAGTCTCTCACCATCCAGAAACCCCCTTACCACCTCCTCAATTTCAGATTTATTACGACCATTGCAGCCCTAGTTTATTTCAGATTTTATAGTACTTTGTTATTTTTGGTGCTAGTTGTTGTTTGGTTGTAAAGCATTGATCGCTTCGTGGAACTCTTCGCTCTTAAAGGAATTATATCTTGTTGTTGTTTGCCTGTGAATGTCTTAACCTGCAGGACGACTTAATTTGCCGCGTGCTTATTCTGGCCCTCGGTGCGGAGGAAAGCCACCGCCAAAATGCCTAAAGAAATTGTTTATTCCTCTTATAAATGAATGCGCTGATTTGTTATGATGTTGCGTTGCTTCTATTAATTAACACGCCTGATTTAAAATTTGTCATGACATATAGTTGTTAGGTTTGAGCGAATCCCCCCCCACGTCACTAGCTTGCATTCTAGGAGTCCACTGCACAGCCCACCCTACATCAGTTACCCACTCCATGATGAGTGGTGCAGTTGGCGTCTATACACGTACGTGCGTTTCGACGTTTGTTTGGAGGACCAAACGGTCTTGGAATTGTGCGAGATTGAGCCCATTTGAATTGTGTCGGCGAGTCTGTCGAGATCGCGACAAAAAATCTTCGGTTCGACCGAACCTATTTTGGGGAACCCCGTCAGCTACCATGTTAGTATCCCAGCATTAACCAATGATTGGAGATGGAGAGGCCCGGGATCTATGTGGAGTGGACAATGCACCGATTATTTCCTGATGTGGAGACTATTCTCGACATTTCTGTTATATACAATCTTATGGTTTTTTCCCACTCTTCTTTTTTATCTCATATCAGATAAAGTTTATTTGGATTTTGTTCCATGAATCATGCATTTATTCGTTGATTGCTATTTCCCTTGTCATCTTACAATGTTTAACTATTAGAACATGCAAATTTCTTCTCATTGATGATGCTTTTGGCTGCCTAAATAATTTTTTGGTGCAGGCAGAGCCCCTGATATTCCTCATATTGAGTGGAATACTCGAGTGAAGATAGCCCTTGGTGCTGCACATGGACTGGCCTATCTCCATGACGTTGCAAATCCACCTGTTATATACCGTGATATGAAAGCAGCTAATGTCTTGTTGGATAATGATTTCAATCCCAAACTCTCTGATTTTGGACTGGCCAAAATTGGGCCTGTAGGTGACAATACTCATGTTTCAACTAGAGTGATGGGTACTTATGGCTATTGTGCCCCAGATTATGCCATGAGTGGCAAGTTAACGATAAAATCTGACACATATAGCTTTGGAGTGCTTCTTTTGGAGTTGATAACTGGACGGAAGGCCTTCGACACTTCTATAGCCGGAGGAGAGCAGAATCTGGTGACATGGGTAGGTCATTCTAATCCTCCCATTTTTTATATTTTAATTACTTTTTGATATGTTAATTTGAATAGTGTTGATGATAGTTCCGGATTAAATTAACATAGTCTTGCGAAATTTGTATTTATCCCGTCTCTCCACCTCCAACCATTTAGTTTTAGATTGGATGCTTGTAGTCTAACATGGTATCTTAGCACGCTAGGTCTAACAACTTATTTCATGTCACTCCGTTAAAAAGTATTTAAAGTAATATAGGTGTTAGAGGCTAGCGACCATACACATGATCGTGTTGAGAACCATGCCACTAACATAGTCTTGTGCACTTAATATAAATCCCAGGCCTCTCCACCTTCAGTCTTTCACCCAATTGGTTTTAGGTTGGATGCTTGGATTCTAATAAAAACTGAAATGTTAATTTTGGTCTTGATTGTAATGTTTACATTTTTTTGGCTAATCAAAATGTGCTTTAACACATGGAGTCAACACATTAAAGAAATGTATTCAATTTTTTTTCTTACAAAGTTGGGAAAATAGTCTTTTGTAGTTCTACTGTTAAGATGCTATGATATATCATTGTATATTCTTAGAGATAAATTATGAATAGAAAAATTTCAATTTTAATTATACTTTTCTAATTTGTTTTTGTGATATTTCATTACTATTTTCCAAAAAACCAATTACATCTCACATCTGCGAACTATAGCTTGACTGATAACCAACAGAAATTAAATTATACATACTTAGAATGATTGGAATCTTTTAAGGTTACAAGTTTGTAGCCATAATGAAGTTGTTTTGCAAGCCCTCGTAGAGTGTGGCTGTCAGATTCTTATGATCTGATAAGAAACTGGTATATTTCATAGCATGTTTTATTGGCATGAATCTTGTACTTAAATGCTTAAAATTCATAACCTTCACCTTGCCACTTGACAAAAAATCTAGATTAGTTTTACATAAATGATTCTGAGACGACAATACCAAGTGATTTCATGGTGCTGAAGGAGTTGCATGTCTTTGAGAACGTTGTTGGACAGTCAATTGTGGAAAATTTACCTTGACGGGTCAGGTTAAATGACGCAAGATAGACTGTGAAAGTGGAGAGACACTAATGCACGTCCATGTGAGTGATGTGGGGCTGACTCAAACAAACCTAACCAATATGTTGCATGTAAGGTTTGAATCAGTCGGGAATTAAATTAAGCAGCAAAATTATACTAATCTTGGCAACTTAGCACAATGTTCACCGCAATTTTCAGATGAATAAACAAGGCAAAATTTCCTTCGCATGAAGGGCTTTTGACTACACTTGTGTAAATGAGAACAATAAGAAATTGGAAAATGCAACAATAGCCCCACACATCACGATTTTCAAACACTACGCAATATTAATTCACATATTCAATAATAAAAATGAAAACACGATACTAGATACTCACGAGTAAGGAGATCCGGCAGTGGGAGATGTTTGTGGGAGGTTGTTGCGAGTCGGAGATGGTTTTGATGGCAAGGGACATGGAATGGTGAGGGACTGGAGGCGGGAAATATTGGTTGGAGGCACGAACTTGCCGTAGAGAATGGGACTAGGGTCTACGGGTGGAAGTAGAGGTAGGGCTTATTGGGTGGAGCACCTACTGGAACCGTCGAAGTGACACCATAATGTAGGCAGGAGGCAGGATCACATGTGCTGGAAGGAAGGAGCAGTGGACTTGCAGTGGTTGTGGGGGACGTTGATGTAACAAAACAGGAGATTGGAAAGGTCGTGGGGCGTGCGTCAGCAGAGGAGGAACGACATGTGGTTTGCAACGGGGATCAGGGAGAACTTGCGGTTAATGGTAAGACGTGTGTTGGGGAGAAGAACTTGCGGCTAGCGGCGAAGGCTTGAGTGGGAGTTACATGACAAGTGTTTAGGTGGAAACTTAGAACCGGGACGTCACACCCCGGGATCGCACCATAATATGATTGTCGGCTTTGAATTTCTATACAAGTATAACAATGCCCTACAATGGCATTCATCACCCCTTTTTATAATAAAATGGGGTTTGGGCACCCGACGCGTACGACTATGATTGACCGTTACTCCCGGCATTCGAATAACACTAAATAAAATCCAATAAAATAAAATAAAATACATAGAAATTGTAGTTCTATTGTTAAGGGCAGTGTTCGATGCTATGATATATCATTGTATATTCGCTCCATCGGCATGAATATGACCTATATAGAGATAAATTATGAATAGAAAAATCTCAATTTTAATTATACTTTTCTAATTTGTTTTTGTGATATTTCATTACTATTTTCCAAAAAACCAATTACATTGCACATCTGCAAACTATAGCTTCACTGATAACCAACAGAAATTAATTTATGCATCCTTAGAATAATCGGTATCTTTTAAGGTTACATGTTTGTAGACATGAAGTTGTTTTGCAATCCCTCATAGAGTGTGGCTGTCAGATTCCTATGATCCGATAAGAAGCGGGTATGTTTCATTGCATGTTTTATTGGCATGAATCTTGTACTTAAATGCTTAAAATTCATAACCTTCACCTCACCACTTGACAAGAAATCTAGATAGGTTTTACATAAATGATTCTAAGATGACAGTACCAAGTGATTTCATGGTGTTCAAGGAGTTACATGTCTTTGAGAAAGTTGTTGGACAGTTAGTTGTGGAAAATTTAACTGGATGGGTCAGGTTACATGACGCAGGATAGACTGTGAAAGTGGAGTGACACTAATGCATGCCCATGTGAGTGATGTGGGGCTCACTCAAACAAGCTTAACTAATATGATGCTTGTAAGGTTTGAATCAGTCAGGAATTAAATTAAGCAACAAACTTATACTAATCTTGGCAACGTAGTTCACCGCAATTTTCAGATGAATAAACAAGGCAAAATTTCCTATGCATGAGGGGCTTTTGACTACACTCGTGCAAATGAGAACAATAAGAAATAGGAAAATGCAACAATAACACTATACATCACGATTTTCAAACACTACACAATATTAATTCACATATTCAATAATAAAATTGAAAACACCATACTAGATACTCACGAGTAAGGAGATTCGGCAGCGGGAGATGTTTGTGGGAGGTTATTGCGAGTCCGAGGTGGTTTTGACGATAATAGACAGGGAGTGGTGAGGGACTGGAGGCAGGAAATATTGGCTGGAGGCATGGACTTGCTGCAGGAAATAGAGAACGGGACCAGGGTCTATGGGTGGAAGTAGAGGCAGGGCTTACGGGGTGGAGCACCTTCTGGGAACTGTCAAAGTGGCGCCATAATGCTGTCAAGAGGTAGGATCACATGTGCTGGAAGGAAGGAGTAGTGGACTTGCGGTGGTTGTGGGGGACGTTGGTGCAGCAAAATGAGAGATCAGAAGGTCGTGGGGTGCGCGTCTGCGAAGGAGGAACGACATGTGGTTTGCATCGGGGATCAGGGAGAACTTGCGATTTATGGTAAGGTGTGCGTGAGGGAGAACTTACGGTTAGTGACGAAGGCTTGAGTGGGAGTTACAAGACGAGGGTTTAGGCGGAAACTCAGAACCGGGACTTTGCATCCCGGGGTCCCACCATAATATAAATGTTGGCTCTGAATTTCTTCACAAGTATAGCAATGCCCTACAATGGCATCCATCCTCCCTATTTATAATAAAATGGGGCTTGGGCACCCGACCTGAACGACTATGATTGACTGTTACGTCTGACATTCGAATAACTTTAAATAAAACCCCAACAAAAACATAGAAATTGTAAAATGACGCTCCCGACACGCTCGTGGTCTTGGATCGCGGATCCGATCAACATCTCCTGCGCGAGTACACAAATGCGGGCCCTTTCGAGTGGTAGCCTGATCTCAGTTGATCCTGTGGCTGATCCCCATTAAGTCCCCCCCCCACCCCCCGACTGAAAAACATTCATCTCTAATGAATGGAGATATTATCGTACTGGCGTCGAAGATTGGGTGCAAGTCTATCAAACTCTGACGATGATATTCAAGTGTCGTCAAAGGCAGGGTGTCCACTCCAATGCACCAAGTAACATAAGATCGATCACCTGGGATGGCGGTGCACTCGTGTGCCACAATGTCCACAATACTCAACTCTCACCTCTCATGCTGGTGGATCCAAAAGAATCTGTGAAATCATAAAAGGTGCGGGCAAGTTCGTGGTGCACTCGTGCTCTCCTTAGGTGATTGAGACCATGGGGGCTACTACTAACTCAACACCTGAGTCATTGATGGGCGGGTTATTCCTTGAATGTCAGGGAAAATAAATTTGTTGTAGTATTACTAGAAACATGATGACCTTAAGATGAAATTGCCTTGTATTAATTGAGTTATATGAGCTGATTTTGAGTTTGACCTTGGTTGAGTTATAGAGGTGAATATGAGTTTATGACCACTACAGAATCATAACTAATCCCTTGACGTACGTCTCCTATATGCACAAAACCTTATAGAAAGGTTTACAAGATCCCCCACCGCATCCTCATCCTGAACACCAACATTTAGATCTCACTGTACATGGGAATTTGGCTAGCTTTAAGTTGACAAACAAAATTCAAGAGTATTCACTTGGTCTTCATGAAATTCCTTCCAGTGAAGAGATGTTGCCTTAATTATCCCTCACTTCCTTCAAGGGGGTTTGGAAGCTGCTTGAAAGATACATCCATGATCCTTAGATTGAGTAAGGGTCTGTTTGAGACAATGTTTTTGCTCCAGCTCATTCGAAAAACCATGTAAAAATTTATGAAAGAAGCCGCAAGAGGTCGCAGGAACACTCAAATAAAACCAAAGTTAAGTAGAAATCAATAACGATAGCAGCACAAGAGTCTCCAATTGGAATTAATAACTTCTTTACAAAGCAACCAAAGGAAACAAAAAAAACTGCAACATGAAGTTAACCGCGCAAACAACAAACTATAACCGCACAAGTCGCCAGCCCGCAAGCTGAGTCCGCCGAAACCGCCGAAGTCGCCTAACCGCAACAGGCCGCACAGAGTGCTTGTTATTGAAATGCTGAGGAACTTGAACAGAACCCGTTGATAGACCGGGCGAACTGTTCTGCTTACCCGTAATTCAGAGGAAGAGACTTCAAGCCACCTGATGCTAGCCACACAGTTTGCACTGGGTCAACTTCACTTAGTCGCGGCGGTTAGAAAACCGTAACCGCAAATTTTAAGCGCGAGCAAGTTCTCATTATTCACAGTTATTTATGACGAGCCGAGGACTCCTACTTATAGGCGTGAGGAGGAATGTCGTCACCACCTATAGCGATATGATAACAACTCGTCAGTCCTGCAGCTAGCATCACGCATCCGCACAAGTGCGGTACAAGTATCAGTCCGCCGCTTAAAGAAAGCTATTCATAAAGAGGTGCAGATACCACTCTTTGTCCGCAAGAACGACCAGTCCACAAAGGCGGAAAGGACCAGTCCGCCAGGCTGAGAAAACCAACACTAATCCAACAAGGACGGCGAACACAACACTAGCGGGCTGCCGGACATCGACACCAGATCGCACTGTCTTGCGGACACAACTCCCAGTCCGCGCAAAACTCCGGCCTGCGACTTAGAACAATGACCAAGCCGTCAACTTGCCAAGCTCGACAAGGTCCAGAAGCAGTCTGCACAAATGACGAACTCGACAAACTCGACGAACTGGGCAACATCCTTGAACTTGTTACAGAACCAACTTGCTGAACTCAGTGAGCTCTAGAACCAGTTCGCACAACAGGTGATCTCAGCGAGTTAGACAACAACTCTGGACTTAGTCACATAGGACCAAGTCCACAACACCAGCGGACTCTGGCTATCAACCTGCCCGAGAAGGCTTCAACGAAAAGTGCGGTTAGCCGCCATAGTCCGCACTAACCTCCAACCTTCTTGCAAGCCAGAGAATCTGAAGCTTAAGCGGACTGTGCGGTCTCACCAACCAGACCGCCACAGCCGCGGTTAGAGAAGTCTAACAGTTTGGTTTCAATCCAAGGTGCTTGCTGAGCCAGACCGCAAGTGAGTTCGGCAACCCGCCAGAGGCTATTCGTCAAAAGCTATCCGCCAGGTCGCGCGGACTCTGCGGTCTGTGCAGTTTGCCTAATTAGACCGTCCACACTCCACTTCACTCCCACTTCAACAAATTTAACAAGCCACTGCCCTTTTGCGTTTGGCACGACAATGATTGTCATTGTTGTTTCAAAAAAAAAAAAACTAAACGCCAGTGCGGTCCCAGGGGCGAGATCGAGAGTTCATGAACCACAATTCGAGACCACTGCGTTCACTGCCACCACAACCGCGCCAAGCGCACCTAATAGATCTTTTCCTTTATTTAAGCGAGTTTATAAGTGTAAGACCCGACCTGATGAGGACCGGAAATATTTGTTGATGAGCCGGAAAGATGGTGGAAGAAGATTTGAAGTCAGAGTTATTTCACTGTAGGCATTGATGGATGAATTTCTAGGAAGTCTTTACACCGTTGAAATATTAAAAGTGGACTTGAAGTACTTCAATCTCATGTGTATTTTTCCATCATTGGTTTTCCGATTTCCACAAGCTTTTCCAAGAACATCTAGAATTACTCTTGGCCCCCCTTCAGCTGAGCCGCCAGGGTGTCAGAAACGTGAGCTTTAGTAATTAAATGATCTTCTAAATAAATGACAATTGTTCCATGGAAGAAGGTGAAATCACTTGGATTTGATTTGAAGTTGACTTCTGATAAGTTTTTCATGCTCTGGTTTTGCAATATATTAAGGTGTTGCATTGATGACTGCTCATGGAGTTAAAATTATCGGTACTCGAAAATTACAGTCGATCTTAGGTTCCGTTTGGCATGGCGGTGGTGATCATGAATACGGTGGTTACGAACCATCGTTTGTGAACACTCGACCTCGCCTAAGGAACTCCATCCATTTTTTTATGTTTAAAATTAAAATTTTTATCTTGGTGGCGGTCATAACCATTGTTATGTCAAACACAAATTCATAATGCTGACGTTTTTATCCAAACTCACTGGAGCAAAAACACCGCTCTAAACGAATGACGGTTCGTAACCACCATGTTCACGACCACCGACACCGTGTCAAACGGACCCTTCAGCTCTAAACCACGCTCGAAATCAATTCTCGGTATGACTTGGCTCTCTAAAATATAATTCCATCAACTCAAGATGACTTGAAATAATGAATGAAAGCATCAAAATTATTTGGTGTATAATGCTATGTACATAATACATAACATTATGCATAAATTAGTTTACAACATTATGAAAAAATGAATTTGAGTGTATTTGTTTTCTTTAGAGCTGAGTATGACCTTGGACGCTGTATTGAGGGAATTCAGAATACAGTGCACCATGAATATAAACCAGACTTCAAGTTAGAGATTCTAAGTTATGATAATATTAATCATAACTAGAATTCTTTAATCTACCGAGAAATTCTTAGGAACTCACAAATTTACGCAGTTCGACAACCTTGCCTATATCTACGGCCGCATTAGGGTTTCTCCGCTATTTCTTTTGTTTTGCTTTGGTTTTTCTTTGATTTCTCTCCTTTTTCCCCTAAAGTCGTGTTTTTGTTCTTATGCATGAATTCTATCTTTGTCCCGTGCCCCAGGCAAAGCCTTTCCTAATGGATCGAAGGCAGTTCAGGAAACTAGCGGATCCATCTCTACAAGGCTGCTACCCCGCAAAAGCTTTTCACCAGCTTGTCGTGATCGCGTCCATGTGCCTCCAGGAGCAGCCCCATTTCCGCCCCATTGTCGCCGATGTGGTGGTCGCCCTCAGTCATGTGGCGTCCCAACCGTACCTTCTGGAAGGTGGTTCTAGAATCTTCTGCTCCCCATCCTCCTCGCCTCTCCGGGATGCCAGGATTCCTCCTGCTAAGTTTTAATGCTGAGTAGAGTTATGCAGACAATGCTGCTCCACCATGTGCAGGATTATCAGGTACTTTGAACTGGAGAACAACTGAACATGCAGCATGGGCATACATGAGGTTAAAACTTCTACATGTTTGTGTATACATTTTCTGCAGTCTGTGAAAGTTTAAGAAAAGGCAATTGTTTTGTTTGTTTCCAAGTGTACAAGTGAAGCTGCTATGAATCTTGGTTCACTTTAATGAAGTTTTGAAATGGTACTGTCCCTGTTGATCACTAGTTTATAATGTAATTTATTAAGTATATTAAATTAATTGTGAAATTTATTTGATAGAATACATTTAATATATATATATATATATATATATATATATATATATATATATCTATACTAATAGTATAAGGGAAGCCATCGTCCGCCCGTCCGTAACATTCGCATTCGCGATTTTGCCCTCCCCACGCCAGCGTCGTCTCCCGACCCGACGTCTGCCCCGCCGCCGCTCAAACGCGTCGCCCGCTTCGTCTCCCCACGCCTGCCCCGCCGCGTGCCCCTGCACCGCACGCGCGCTTCGTCTCCCGACCCGACGCCTGCCCCGCCGCCGCTCACGCGCGTCTCCCGCTCGGCATATGCCCTTCCACCGCTTCTCCTCCACAGATTTAGGCATCCCCCGTTTCAGCTCCCTCTAACCTCTCCGTCTTCTCCACATCCGCCTGTTCTTTTTCCCTCCCTCTGCTGCTTCCCCTGCATCTGCCGCTTCCCCTGCATCTGCCGCTTCCCTGCCGCTCCGCCTACAGCTGCCCTCGCCGTTCCAGATTTTTAGGTCGACCACCGGCTGCCCAGTCTGCCCCGGCGCTGCTTCTGTGGAGTCTTCCCCGCCGCTTCCAACTTTGGCCGCCGCCCCGGATTCCCGCTGCTGCTCTCGATGCCTCCGTTCCGTCTGCTCCAGGTCTCTCTCTCTCTCGCTATCTCTCTCTCTCTCTCTGTAGATATAAATCTGCCAAGCACGCCCTGATTCTCAATTTTGCTGCAGCGCGCCTCTCATTTCAGTCTCTGTTTCTTGTTTTTTTCTGCAGTCTTCATTCAGCAATGACCATTTCTTACGATTTTCCTCTTACTTCTTCCTTAAACTGTTTGTGAGACCTCCTTCTGTGCTCATTTTAGCTGTATGAACTTCCATCTTTTGCAATGAATGCATACATTCTGAAATCTGTATGTCACACAAAATGTATGCCACCGAGAATTATGTTGATTATATGAAAGGTGGAAGTATTGCTAAAATTATAGTAAACGATATACCTTTTGCTGATTTGCATACTAGACTTGATTAACAAGTTGTTTTTCTCCTACAGTAAATGCATGAGATAAAAGTTCTACAAAAGTTGTTCAACTTAAATGCACTACAGGTCAAGGTAACACTGTATTAAGATCTTAGAGAAAAATGCATATGTTAAGTATGGGTACTTCAAACAATTATTGAAGGAGAGTTATAAGGAAGATGATACTTTGGAGGGGTGCACTGTGCATAGTTGTAAGATATACTACTGATTGATTGAAAAAGTTAAAGTGAATTTACTTTAGAAGAAGATGCATACAACTTAGGCTTTTATCCACATGGCATGAAATACAATTGTTATCCTCATATGATCCACATGAGGGTCTTGGAGGATACTACAAAGGTTGGTTAAAGCAGCTTTTTTAGTAACTACTAAAACTTAGAGGCATCCTTAGGATTTGTGTTATGCTGTTGAGATTGCAGGTGCAATTTATGGAACACGCACTTTAAAAAATGATCTCTCACAAAATCAATTTATCTTCATGTTAAGAAAATTTATCATGGAGTAGCTTTTTTGTCTAAAGATACATACAATTGTATTAACTCAACAGTTTATTAGACTTATATTATATTTTTACGAAGAAATGTATGTGCTAAAGATATGTTGAAGTTATTAAAAGTACGCATGATGAACCACTGACAAATGTTAAATGCAGTTGTGGTATGACTACAGAATTTCCGATGACAAGATGATTACAACAAGGATCATCATTTAGGTTTTCTCTTTTTGGAGTAGTTATGGAGATGTTTACAAGTGATTTCTTCGGTGTATGTTGTTTTTCCATATAACGCAGTTCTAAAGATTGAAATGTGAAAATATTTTGAAGTCGGAAGTCGGAACTACTGGGATGCTATTTATATGATAACTATATAGGATTATTAAACAAGGTTTGAGTATGTAATATTCAAAATTGTTATATTGAGTAACTATGTGGTTGACCAAAACCTAGCCATAAAAGCCTGCTTAGTTGTTATGTGATTACACTTCGTAACATGCTTAACACGTGCTCTCCATCCCTTGGCCAACAAAGCTTATTTTGGGGAATGATGCCAGTAAAAGTTTTTCTGCTGTTATGAGTCCATTTGGGGTTGCTGTAGCTATAATGAAGTTGCAAAACCATTCTTAGAAGCTGTTATAGTTGAAACTATTTTATTGTTTGGACATCTAGCTGCTTAACTGCTATGTTAGTGTGAATAATAATTACTGTTCATGATGTTTTAGTAAACAAATCTGAAAAACATGTTTCTGATGTAGGAGACGGGCAACATGCTTTTGTGGGAGACCTCTCCCTTATTCAACCTTAATTACAATACTGACGCCTTCCTCAGTTGCCTAAGAGGCAGGGGAAATAGCTACAACATTCACAATTTATTAATACAAATCAATTACTCCACATTAAACATCATCAACATTCAAAAAATGATCCAAGCTCAAACTGAAATGAAAAACAAACTCCAAAACGAGAAACATAACAAATTTATCATTAGCAAGATCACTGGAAATCTATTCCAGACCTTTTGATTCCCAGGTAAGAAATATTTCTTTTTACGCTGTGGATTTAAATCAAAGATTCGAAATTTCTATAACGGGTAAAAAATAATTAGTTCTAGAAGAAATGCACACATAATTAATGTTGATCCGAACAGCCTGTGAAGAAGGAACACAGAGCAGATCATTAGGTAATTGGTTGACTGCATATTATCTGTTCTGGCTGCCATTAGTAGAGGAAAGGAGGCCGCGAGTAGCGGGTGCGGCGCCGAATACCACCTGAAGCATCAAGCACGGGCCAAGCACGTGCGCAGGCGGGCGAAGCCCGCCTGATGCGGCCGAAGGCCTCCCGAGAGCATCGAGCACGGGCGTAGCCCGTGCGAAGATGCTCGTACTAATAGTATAAGGGAAGCCATCGTCCGCCCGTCCGTAACATTCGCATTCGCGATTTTGCCCTCCCCACGCCAGCGTCGTCTCCCGACCCGACGTCTGCCCCGCCGCCGCTCAAACGCGTCGCCCGCTTCGTCTCCCCACGCCTGCCCCGCCGCGTGCCCCTGCACCGCACGCGCGCTTCGTCTCCCGACCCGACGCCTGCCCCGCCGCCGCTCACGCACGTCTCCCGCTCGGCATATGCCCTTCCACCGCTTCTCCTCCACAGATTTAGGCATCCCCCGTTTCAGCTCCCTCTAACCTCTCCGTCTTCTCCACATCCGCCTGTTCTTTTTCCCTCCCTCTGCCGCTTCCCCTGCATCTGCCGCTTCCCCTGCATCTGCCGCTTCCCTGCCGCTCCGCCTACAGCTGCCCTCGCCGTTCCAGATTTTTAGGTCGACCACCGGCTGCCCAGTCTGCCCCGGCGCTGCTTCTGTGGAGTCTTCCCCGCCGCTTCCAACTTTGGCCGCCGCCCCGGATTCCTGCTGCTGCTCCCGACGCCTCCGTTCCGTCTGCTCCAGGTCTCTCTCTCTCGCTATCTCTCTCTCTCTCTGTAGATATAAATCTGCCAAGCACGCCCTGATTCTCAATTTTGCTGCAGCGCGCCTCTCATTTCAGTCTCTGTTTCCTGTTTTTTTCTGCAGTCTTCATTCAGCAATGACCATTTCTTACGATTTTCCTCTTACTTCTTCCTTAAACTGTTTGTGAGACCTCCTTCTGTGCTCATTTTAGCTGTATGAACTTCCATCTTTTGCAATGAATGCATACATTCTGAAATCTGTATGTCACACAAAATGTATGCCACCGAGAATTATGTTGATTATATGAAAGGTGGAAGTATTGCTAAAATTATAGTAAACGATATACCTTTTGCTGATTTGCATACTAGACTTGATTAACAAGTTGTTTTTCTCCTACAGTAAATGCATGAGATAAAAGTTCTAGAAAAGTTGTTCAACTTAAATGCACTACAGGTCAAGGTAACACTGTATTAAGATCTTAGAGAAAAATGCATATGTTAAGTATGGGTACTTCAAACAATTATTGAAGGAGAGTTATAAGGAAGATGATACTTTGGAGGGGTGCACTGTGCATAGTTGTAAGATATACTACTGATTGATTGAAAAAGTTAAAGTGAATTTACTTTAGAAGAAGATGCATACAACTTAGGCTTTTGTCCACATGGCATGAAATACAATTGTTATCCTCATATGATCCACATGAGGGTCTTGGAGGATACTACAAAGGTTGGTTAAAGCAGCTTTTTTAGTAACTACTAAAACTTAGAGGCATCCTTAGGATTTGTGTTATGCTGTTGAGATTGCAGGTGCAATTTATGGAACACGCACTTTAAAAAATGATCTCTCACAAAATCAATTTATCTTCATGTTAAGAAAATTTATCATGGAAGTAGCTTTTTTATCTAAAGATACATACAATTGTATTAACTCAACAGTTTATTAGACTTATATTATATTTTTACGAAGAAATGTATGTGCTAAAGATATGTTGAAGTTATTAAAAGTACGCATGATGAACCACTGACAAATGTTAAATGCAGTTGTGGTATGACTACATAATTTCCGATGACAAGATGATTACAACAAGGATCATCATTTAGGTTTTCTCTTTTTGGAGTAGTTATGGAGATGTTTACAAGTGATTTCTTCGGTGTATGTTGTTTTTCCATATAACACAGTTCTAAAGATTGAAATGTGAAAATATTTTGAAGTCGGAAGTCGGAACTACTGGGATGCTATTTATATGATAACTATATAGGATTATTAAACAAGGTTTGAGTATGTAATATTCAAAATTGTTATATTGAGTAACTATGTGGTTGACCAAAACCTAGCCATAAAAGCCTGCTTAGTTGTTATGTGATTACACTTCGTAACATGCTTAACACGTGCTCTCCATCCCTTGGCCAACAAAGCTTATTTTGGGGAATGATGCCAGTAAAAGTTTTTCTGCTGTTATGAGTCCATTTGGGGCTGCTGTAGCTATAATGAAGTTGCAAAACCATTCTTAGAAGCTGTTATAGTTGAAACTATTTTATTGTTTGGACAGCTAGCTGCTTAACTGCTATGTTAGTGTGAATAATAATTACTGTTCATGATGTTTTAGTAAACAAATCTGAAAAACATGTTTCTGATGTAGGAGACGGGCAACATGCTTTTGTGGGAGACCTCTCCCTTATTCAACCTTAATTACAATACTGACGCCTTCCTCAGTTGCCTAAGAGGCAGGGGAAATAGCTACAACATTCACAATTTATTAATACAAATCAATTACTCCACATTAAACATCATCAACATTCAAAAAATGATCCAAGCTCAAACTGAAATGAAAAACAAACTCCAAAACGAGAAACATAACAGATTTATCATTAGCAGGATCACTGGAAATCTATTCCAGACCTTTTGATTCCCAGGTAAGAAATATTTCTTTTTACGCTGTGGATTTAAATCAAAGATTCGAAATTTCTATAACGGGTAAAAAATAATTAGTTCCAGAAGAAATGCACACATAATTAATGTTGATCCGAACAGCCTGTGAAGAAGGAACACAAAGCAGATCATTAGGTAATTGGTTGACTGCATATTATCTGTTCCGGCTGCCATTAGTAGAGGAAAGGAGGCCGCGAGTAGCGGGTGCGGCGCCGAATACCACCTGAAGCATCAAGCACGGGCCAAGCACGTGCGCAGGCGGGCGAAGCCCGCCTGATGCGGCCGAAGGCCGCCCGAGAGCATCGAGCACGGGCGTAGCCCGTGCGAAGATGCTCGTATATATATATATATATCTTTACCATATATAAAGAAATACCGTGGTCTGCGAATATCATGAGTTCAAAATTCTACAAGCAGTCAGATCATGAGTTCATAATTCAACAACCGTCTGATCGAGCACAACAAAATCATTTCATCTCTCCACATTTTAGTTGGTCTCCTAAACCTACTACTAGGGTGTCCTAAACCTATGTGAAATTACGATTTTGTCCCTATAACTCTTAAAAAATCGGGCGGTTGGCTGATAAAATTATATTTTAATTTAAACACGGCTATCTGGTTTTGAACCCAAGACCTCAAGGATATGAGGAACAACTCAATCCAATGAGACAAGGAGGTAATCATGATAACAATTCAAATAATCTATACTTATATTATTATATTTTATGTATTTTTATAAAAAAATTTATATAAATATAGGTATAATATAATTCATTATTGCATATAAATATACTATAAATTTATAATTATAATTTTAAAATTTATTATTTATAAAATTATATTTATATCTTTTTCTTAAATTATCGTCGTGGGCGTGCGAAGTCTGTCGGGGGCGAGTCGGGTACAGTTGCACGAGGTTGTAGTGGCGGGCCGAGTATAGTCGCGCAGGGATGTAGGGGCAGGTTTGGTACAGTTGCACGAGGTCGTAGTGACGGGTCGGGTACAGTCGTGCGAGGCCGTAGGGGTGGGACGGGTACTGTCGCGATTGGTAGTAGGGGCGGAGCCCCGTGTCGGGCACTCGTATGTAT
Organism: Platanthera guangdongensis; assembly: GCA_039583875.1. Classification (NCBI taxonomy): domain Eukaryota; kingdom Viridiplantae; phylum Streptophyta; class Magnoliopsida; order Asparagales; family Orchidaceae; genus Platanthera; species Platanthera guangdongensis. Next base: position 226,639,640 of record CM077163.1, on the reverse strand, counting down.
ATATATATATATATATATCTGTGTGTGTGTGTGTATGTGTGTATTTAAAATGTATAATTAGGAGAAAATAAGATAATTAAGATTAGAAAGAAAAAATAGTTTAGAATTATAATTTCTTTTTAATATATTGTATAATTATTATAAAATATAATTGTAGAAAAAATGTAATTAAGAAAATAATGATAACTGTAAATTGGAAATGAAAAAGAAGATTAAGATTGTGATTTTCTTAAAATATATAGTATGTAAATACATAATGTATCATGATTTTAATATGTATGTTGTAAAATGCAACGTGGTTCATATTACATGATTGTATATGCAGGAACAAAAAAAATGAGGGTGTAAGTTGAGTTGAGCTGACTCGTAAGCTCGATGAGCGGGCTCGAAAAAAGCTTAACTTGTGCTTGAGACTGGAGCTTGAGTTGGGCTGACTTCTCCGATGGCGGCGGCGATGGTTGGTCGCCTGAAGACGACGAAGGTTTTCGGATTAAGCTAATCCTTCTCATATGTGATGCACTTGTAACGGATTGGTACTTTCATCTCCTCTATTTGTAATTTTTGACTAATTATCGTGCGTTGAATTTTTTTCCGGATTATTAAGTGTTTTTTGTACCTGTTCGATTATTGTGACTGTTCTAGAGATTGCGTGAAATACCAACAATTTCGCTTCTAGCAAAAAAAGAAAATTCCATTCAATGAATTTTCACTTTTTTTTCTCTCCTCAAAAAATACTACTTAAAAAATCTCCCTAAACCCCCTCTTTATTCCTCTTCTTCCACCACCCTCTTTTCTCCTGTAGATCTCCATCTCGCTTATTATTTTAATGTCTGTATTCAACTCATTTCCTGTTGTCGTCGTCACATAGCTAAGAAAAGATGAACAAAATGCAAACCCTAAATGGCTCAGTCCGATTTTTTTTAATTTACTCCAGATCTAATGCTAGATGAGCCTCCTGTAGCGCACAACTTGGTCGGCGGTGGCTGCCGGTCATTCCGGTTCTACTGTTTATTATTCTTTAATATCGACTTTTGACAAATTGCACTCAGAAAGTTTAAAATTGACAAAATGCACCCTCAAAGTAGTTTTTCTTGACAATGTGCACCCTTAACATACAAAAAATGAAATTGCCAAAATGCACACCCTATGGTGCACAATGCCAAGAAAAACTACTTTGTGGGTGCATTTGCCAATTTAAACTTTCGGAGTGCATTTTGCCGAAAACCGATATTTCCCGGGTGAACTTTGCCAATTACAATTTTTTTTAAATTTACCACAAAGTAGCTGGATTTCAATAAAATATAAATCACTACAGGTTAAAAGAAAGGATTTTGAAGGAAGTTATAAATTCATAGTAACAGTAGAATACTAAAACAAAAGCCTTTCTGCCTTCACCATTCCCTTTCCCTGCCGTTTTTAATTGTAGATGAGACCACAACTTTCTAATTAAGGCTGCGTTTGATGCGGCTTATCGTAACTTATTTGCTCCGATGAGATTGAACAAAAACGTCATTGTCATAAAATGTATGTTTGGTATGACAAATGTTACAAAAAAGAAATTAATTTGAGACATAAGATTTTAATATGACAATAATATTTTTGACTAACATCACCAGAACAAATAAGCTACGATAAGCCGCTCCAAACACAGCCTAAGTCATTCAATATAAGATCTAAGATTCATTTATCAACCTAATTCCAAGATCCCAGGAGATATTTAGATACGAGTAAGTAACAGATAATGATCGTAAAAAATCACGATGCATATAAAATACAACCATACGATCCGCGATTAAACAGTGAAAAATATCTGAGAAAATACATGTTTAATATGATTATACTAAATACAAATATATTTTTGATTAATCACACGTAAGAAGTCCTATTTACAGAAAGAACACTCTGGCACCCTAATTTTTTTTCGTCCCCATTCCGGACTCATTTTTCGCATTTTTCGGGCTCTCAACGCGAGTTGTGCTCGTGAGGAGTAATCTAAACCTTTCATCGCTGTTTTTTATCAACTTTTTCTAAGACCCGTTTCCCCAAACCGCTAGATTAAGGATCTGTTTGGTGAAACTTACCAGTCAAGCATTAACACCGTGTGAACCGGAATACCAAACGCATCCTAAATATTCGATGGACCACGTGTCTACTTATAATCTCGTCCATCCCCACGCAGCACGCCACGCTCGCGATTTTTACGATCCCGCCACTCGGCCGTGGCGGGGCATTGCTCTCTACTCACGTCCGCCGGCGATCGAGACTCTGTGCTCTCTTCCGGTCATTTCTTCCTCGGATCTTCATCCTAGACTTTGGCGATCGAAGCCCACTCTCTCGTCGGCTTCACATGTGAGTTATCTTCTGCGATCGTTTGATTTCCCCATGCACGATCCACTTTGAGTTCTAATCTACGATCGCTCTCCCGTTCCATTGATTTCCCCATGCCCGGTCTCCCTACTCGACCATTCTCAGCCTAAGCCCACTGAGCTTTAAGGTTAGGGCTTCCAATTGAGTAAGCAGTACCCCCCTCTGATCCCAGTTCCTTTCCGGTTTAATCTCAATGGAAAAACACATTTCTGCCCAGGATCAGGTTTAATTTCTTATTTGATATCCGAATCAAAATAATGTTTATTGTTATAATCTGATTCTAGAATTTTCAAGCTGTTTCCAGATATTGTTGGTTTGAGTTGAACAATTAACGTAGTATTTATTTTGATAATCGCTGTTTTATTTGGGAACATGAATGGTTACGTGTAACACTCGTTAAAAGAAACAAGAAGAAAGCCAGAGGGCTGAGACGGGAGAGACGACAAGTAAGGGAGAACAGGAGATTTCTTTATTAAAACTCAACTTAACTTTTACATTAGACTAATTCTCTTTTTATAAGCAAATGAAACATCTAGCCGTTACAAGGAAATGCTATATTAATTGGAGGAGCCACGTGTCAGCATCTGGAGGGGGCAGTGTATCTCAGCCTTTGATGTATTGCAGGAGATGTAAACACCTCCGGTAATTAGTTCCACCTGGAATGTTGCTCCTGTAAACAATCGGCAGCCATTGGATGGAAACCTGATGAAGCGGTGAGGATACCGGCGTTACATTACATCCCGTGTTTTTAAAACGCTGCCCTCAGCGTTAGTCCTTGCCAACTTCATCTTCATCAAACCCTAAGCCGGCGGGGAGCGGAACTGGATCTATCAGCGGAAAAGTTGGAGATGGCTGGAGATGAAATTATGTGAGCTACCGCTATCCACAAGAATTTCTACGGCAACATGGCGGATATAGCCAGTAAAGCGTAGAGATTGTCCCAGTGGGGAGCCAGAAAGGGATTGGACAGTTGCAATGAGTGTCGGTGAATCATCCTCTATGTCAGATAAATGATCCGGCGCGTCGTCGCCATCCTCGGTTCCTTGAAAATAACAGAGCACACCTTTGCCTTTACATTTGTGGCCGGGATGGAATTTCTCGTCGCAATTGTAGCAAAGGCCTTTTTCCCGTCTAACTTGGAGTTCATGAGGGGATAAACGCTTAATAAACTGCTGTTTCGGCGGGGAGCGGAACTGGATCTATCAGCGGAAAAGTTGGAGATGGCTGGAGATGATGTCGAGCAATGGCGGATCCGGCAACTCCTTTGCGCTGGTAAGCGAGTTCCTGCTTATGAGCTGCTGTCGATGTGGAGTGTTCGCTATTTTGTTGTGTTTGTCCGGATCCTTTGTTCGCTATTTTGTTGTGTTTGTCCGGATCCTTTGTTTTCCTTCGTTGGCTTCGTTTTCCCTTGTGCGTCCATGAATTTTCTGGAAGGAACTTAAGTTGTTGTGCGATGTGGGGGAAATCCAGTAAGGTAGACAGATCTTCCCATGTGCTATCTTCTGGACGAAGCCCTTCCCATTGTATCAACCCTTGAGTAGTAATCAGACCGTGGCGTTGTAGTTGTCGAGTTGCAACAATAGCAAGTGGCCGATGAAGGGGGTTATTCTTCCAATGGCTTTCTGGGAGCGTAATACCTTGAGGTCCAGGGTCCCCCTTGTATTTTTTTAGCAAGGATACATGAAAGACGGGGTGGATTTTGACCTCTGGAGGAAGGTCTAAACGATAAGCCGTTTTGCCGATGATCTCCAGAACTTTATATGGTCCGTAAAACTTCAAGCACAATTTTTTGTTGTTAGTCCGTCCCAGGGAAAGTTGTCTGTACGGATGAAGTTTAAGCAGAACCCATTCGCCAGGAGTGAGTTGTAAGTCCTGCCGGCGTTTGTCTGCATAAGTCTTCATTCGTTGCTGGGACTTGTGTAGATTGACCTTGAGCTGCTGAATGATCCGCTCCCTCTTCTGTAAGGTTGTGTCGACTGCCTCGTTTGTTGAGCAGCCTGGGCTGTAAGAAAGCAAGCCAGGAGGTGTGCGACCGAACATAACCTCATAAGGGGTCATGCCGATCGCCGAGTTAAATGACGTATTGAAATAAAACTCTGCATAACTAAGTAATGAGGACCACTTTTTATAATTATGATTACAGAAGATGCGTAGATATTGTTCTAATGATCTATTCAGGCGTTCAGTGAGGCCATCCGTTTGGGGATGGTAGGCTGAGCTATATTTTAATTGTGTACCCTGAAGTCTGAATAGCTCTTTCCAAAAATTGCTTAAAAAAATGGTATCACGATCAGAGATAATTGTCTCAGGTATACCATGTAATTTACCAACGTTTTCCCAAAAAATAGTGGCAACTTGAGGGCCTGTTAGGGTTTTGACGGGGGCAAAATGAGCTGCTTTTGAAAATCTATCAACTACCACCATTATGATTGAGGCTGAATTGGAGGTGGGTAAATGTGTAATAAAGTCCATAGTCAAATCAGTCCATAGGTTGGCAGGAGTTTCTAAGGGTTGCAGTAACCCATAGGGCAGATGATTTCCTGGTTTAGCCTTTTGGCACAGATTGCATTTGCTAACATATTCCTCAATTTGTTTGGTCATATTAGTCCAGTAGAATTGATGTTTAAGCCGAGCGGTAGTTCCCTTAACTCCTGCATGACCCCCCCATAAACTATCGTGGGCCTCCGTGATTAATGTTTGTGTTAATGTGGAGCTTGCTGGAATGTATAATCTGTGTTTGTTGTAAATGTATGGTCCTTTGATAGTCCAGTTAGGATGGAGGTGAGGGTTTGTCATAATTTGCTGTTTAAGATTTGTAGTATATTCATCGTGTTGATAGTCCTTTTCCAAGTTATCCAAAAGGGATGAAATTGGTTTAGAAAGGACTTGGAGGCTCATGGATAGTGGTGGTGGGGAAAAAGACGGTACCCTAGAAAGGGTGTCGGCTACAATATTATGTTTCCCTGGTTTATATTTAATTACGTAATCATATCCGAGTAGCTTGGAGAAGAAAACATGTTGCTCTGGTGTGTGTAAGTCCTGTGTTAGTAAGTGGTGCAGGCTTTGGTGGTCGGTATATATTATAAATTGCTGCCCCAGAAGATATTGCCGCCATTTGGCCACTGCGGTAGTGATGGCATACATTTCTCGCACATACGTTGATTTTTTTTGCATTAATGCTGAGAGTTTTTTGCTAAAGTATGCTATTGGTTTATGCTGTTGTGATAAAACTGCCCCGATCCCTAAACTTGAGGCGTCTGTTTCCAGTTCAAATGGGAGTTTGAAATTTGGTAGGGTTAGTATTGGTGGGGAGAGTAAACATAATTTTAATTTGTCAAAAGCAAGTTGTGTTTCTTCTGTCCAATTGAATGGTTCATTTTTAAGGAGGTCTGTGAGGGAATAAGCTAGCAAAGCATAATTTTTTATGAACTTTCGATAGTACCCAGTTAACCCTAAGAAGGCTCGAATGTCCTTCTGAGTTTTGGGAACTGGGAAGTTTTTAACGGCCTCTAAATTGAAATGTGTGGGACCGACCGTCCCCTCAGTAATTTGGTGGCCTAAAAATTCTATGGAAGTAGTCAAAAATGAACATTTTGATAGTTGAATATAAAGCTGATGCTGAGATAGGGTTTCCAAAGTTAGGGAAAGATGAGTATAATGATCATCCTGGGAAGAGCTATAGAGTAAGATATCGTCAAAGAAAATAACTATAAATTTTCGTAAAAATTTTTGGAAAATGGTGTTCATCAACGATTGGAATGTTGACGGGGCATTCGATAAACCAAAGGGCATAACAGTAAACTCGTAATGCCCGTGGTGTGTTCGGAATGCCGTTTTGTGTATATCGTGTTCGGCCATGCGGATTTGGTGATAACCGGAACGGAGGTCCAGTTTTGTAAAATATCGAGCGTGATGAAGTTCGTCTAGTAACTCATCGATAGTTGGTATGGGAAAACGGTCTTTAATTGTGATTTTATTAAGTGCTCTATAATCGACACAAAATCTCCAAGTGCCGTCTTTTTTCTTAACCAAAAGAACGGGTGAGGAGAAACTTGAAGTACTTGGGCGTATGTGTTTTTTTTGAAGCATGTCAATGATGAGTCGTTCAATTTCATTTTTTTGATAATAAGGGTATCTGTAATGTTTAATATTGGGCGGTTGGGAGCCTGATTCGAGAACAATTTGGTGATCAATATCGCGGGACGGCGGTAAGGTTGATGGCGCATGAAATAAGTGGTCATAATGTTGGAGAAGTTGTGTGAAATTTGGTGGTAAATTAGTATGTAAAGTTGTGGGCTCCTGGGAGGGCGAGATCAACGAATTGGAAATGATTAACCAACAAGTGGCTAAGGGTTGCAAAGTAAGGATTCGAGCAAGTTGCGATGATGAAATTTGACCCCCTGGATAGTTATTGTGGCCTTGCAGGGTGATTTGGCCCTGATTGCCCGTATAAGACAGCGTTTGGTTTGAGTAGTCGGTGGTGACCGGCCCTAGTGGTTGTAACCATCGTACTCCCAAAATTAAGTCAGCTCCCTTGATGTCTAAAACAAATAAGTGAACCTGATATGGGTGAGTCTGGATGAGCAACTCTACATTCTTACACAACCCTTGGCAGTTGATGGTAGATCCATTTCCTAGTAACACTGGGAACTCGATAATAGAAAAAACAGGAAGTTGTAAAAATTTGGCCATCCGAGGTGAGATGAAATTATGTGAGCTACCGCTATCCACAAGAATTTCTACGGCAACATGGCGGATATAGCCAGTAAAGCGTAGAGATTGTCCCAGTGGGGAGCCAGAAAGGGATTGGACAGTTGCAATGAGTGTCGGTGAATCATCCTCTATGTCAGATAAATGATCCGGCGCGTCGTCGCCATCCTCGGTTCCTTGAAAATAACAGAGCACACCTTTGCCTTTACATTTGTGGCCGGGATGGAATTTCTCGTCGCAATTGTAGCAAAGGCCTTTTTCCCGTCTAACTTGGAGTTCATGAGGGGATAAACGCTTAATAAACTGCTGTTTCGGCGGGGGCGGATAAGGGGACGGACGGGAATTTGGGAAAGTCGAACGGGGTGGGGGAAAAGGAGCAGAGGGTTTCAAACTAGGAGAGGGTGGTGGAGGAGTAAATCGGTTTTGGGCTTCGAGTAAACGAGCCATAGAAAAAGCGGATTCTAAATCGGGAGGTTCATGAAGTAAAATCTGACTCTGTATGAGAGGGTGTAAGCCTGAAATAAACATATTAGTAGTAAATGTCGGGTCCAGACCGGGGACCCGATTTTTAAGTTCTTCAAAGTCTTTTTTGTATTCCAAAACAGTTCCAGTTTGAGTTAATTTTGTTAAAGCTCCTTGGGGATTAGCATAGGAGCAAGGTCCAAAGCGTTTAAGTAAGGCTTTAACAAAGTGATCGAAAGTGAGGGCCGGATGGTCCGTGAGGGTGGCCTGGTACCATCGGGAAGCCGGTTTATCTAAGTGTAGTGCGGCATAGATTAAATATTCATGTGATTCAATAGCATTGTAAGTAAAGAAATTTTTAAGGTCATACAACCAATCGGTGGGATCACCGTCAGCAAAACGAGGACAGGGAATGTTTAAAAGTTTAGGTTGAGCGGAAACAACCTGGATTGGTGGCTCTGGTGGTGGAGAGGCGCCCAAGATCCCGGCGGAAGATTGGCCGGTGTAATGATCCGGGTGTTTGTTGAATCTTGCGGTCTGCAATTCCAAGGAGCGTTGAACAGATTCGGTCAATGCCCGCATGTCGTTGCGTAAATCCGCGATTTGATCGGACGCGTGATCGCGGGTTGCTATGATCTGTTGCGACAAGAGATTATTCTGCGTTTGAGTTTCTTGACGGAATGATTCGAATTGAGATAGACGTGCGCGTTGCTCTTCCTGAATGGCAGCAAGAAGATCGCGAGGGCGCTGGTCATCGTCATGGGATCTGGTTCCCGCCGGCATGGTAACGGAAGGAGAGGTAAAAAAACGAGAGCACCAAATGTAACACTCGTTAAAAGAAACAAGAAGAAAGCCAGAGGGCTGAGACGGGAGAGACGACAAGTAAGGGAGAACAGGAGATTTCTTTATTAAAACTCAACTTAACTTTTACATTAGACTAATTCTCTTTTTATAAGCAAATGAAACATCTAGCCGTTACAAGGAAATGCTATATTAATTGGAGGAGCCACGTGTCAGCATCTGGAGGGGGCAGTGTATCTCAGCCTTTGATGTATTGCAGGAGATGTAAACACCTCCGGTAATTAGTTCCACCTGGAATGTTGCTCCTGTAAACAATCGGCAGCCATTGGATGGAAACCTGATGAAGCGGTGAGGATACCGGCGTTACATTACGCGTTTATTTTCATTTACTTCTACAGTATCAAAATTTTGGCCGATGTAGTTGACCTCTGCATTGAATTATGATGCAGGACCATTTTGGGACTTGCTGGACAATTCTTACTTCAAAATGTGGTATTGCAGCATTTTCTTTGCTTGGACCTGGCAAAGCCGCAAAGGTAATTACCACACCTTCATATTGAATTTGTTTAAATTCTCATTTATAGAGGTAATCATAGATAAATAGATTAAAAAATATGAATTCTTGCCGGGTTTGACTACTTTGCTCAGTGATATGACATTTATCTATTTATTTTTGTTCCAATTTTTCGTGATACTTTAATTGATTCAATATTCAATGATCAAGATGTAACACCCAAACTTAGTTTAACAACAATTCTACAATCCAACCGTGGCCCGTGATAAGAAGTAAACTAAGAAATATTATGTAAATTGGTACATAACATGCATACATGAAAGTATTAAATGAAAACTTACAACAAAAGTAGTAAATGAAGCTAAGAGTAAAATGGTACCTCAATTTTTTCTGAATTCAAAGGGCCAAATAGAAATGAAATGAACCATACTTTTTGAATTTTCTGAAATACTAAATGTTGTATGATACATAAAAAATCTTAAACATTTTCAGTTACACCGAGTTCATGAAAGAAATTAATAATGAATGTTACTCCAATAACTTCAATTAATTGTTGATTAACGCGCAAAATAACCGTAACTAATCATACCTTGGCAAGACGTTGGCTCGTTCGCTTCCGTTCGGGCCCTGAAATTAACTTTTATTTTTGCAATAAATAATGAATGTTACACAAGATACCATTGTGATTATTTATTTATTTTTAACCTAAAGACACAACCATCAACCATCAACCACATTAACATTGTGTAAATCTTGTGTTGTTGTAAATCAATAGAAAAGTTCCTATCATGTCTGGAAGTACTATGGCGGTCGCACGACAGCCTTGCAGGCGGATGGAATCATTTCACAACACAGACCAGCGGAGCCTGTTTGCAACCCTTGAATGGGAGAAACTTGTCGCAATTAAGATCAGTCGTGCCTGACCATTCCCGTGCGAAGACTGCTAGTATCTAAAAAAGCTAATCCGCCATTAAAAAAATCATTATCTTTGTTATAACATGAAATTAGTGAAAGCAAGGTTGGAATTTTACAATAGAGACCATTAACAAAGAGCGAGTTGAACAAGGACCACTACACAAGCTATAGGTAGACTATGCCGACAGGTTCAAGGGTTCCGACATTCTGAGCATTGTAGGCTTCATGTATCACGTCTCTCACTTGGAGCAGTCAATGGGAGTTTGACTTTGGTGGATTTCCTTTGACATGAATCTCGGCTCTCCCACTCCATTGTGATCATGGGCAGATTGAGGTTCCTTTCTCCTACCCCGACCCCTGGACTACTGTAGGAGATTGACTTTTTTATCTTTAGTTTTTATGATTCAGCCCACACAACAAGGAGTATCAATCTTTTCCTAGAGCGAACTTACACTATTGGAGACGGTCGATATATGTTGTTGAGACTAGGCGATTTAGCCAAGTTAGGGGAAACATACGAATTTTATGTGCGTTGGATGCTAACAGAAGGTATACCGTGCTCTCTTTCTCCTTTATTATGTGTTATTTGCTTCGTCAATTTAGTTTTTTGTGCCTGGTGAGGATTTTGTTCTCAACAAGAATTTGGATTAGGGCTTGTTGTTTGTTTTTTGGTTTTAATTGGGCTGTTCGCTAATATTTTTGACTTAATAGTTAATAAAGCTAACTAATATTTTTGACTTAATAGTTAAAAAACACTTGGTAAAATAGAACTGTTGATGAAGAAGTTTTAAGTGATTATGTTATAGTGGGTTTTGAGAACTATTTAGGATAAAGTGAAGATTCATGTGTAAAGGTGAGTCTATTACTTTATGATCGTTGACTTTGATTTTATGTACCCAATTAGCATGTTTTTAGTCATATTTGGGTTTGCAATTTTTATATATAGGACCATTGTAATAGCTAGGTAACCATATTATCAAGGAAATAAAAATTGAGTTGCTTGTCTCATTCTGTGCTTTTTCGACTTTCTCCTTCGCAACTGATCGCCATCTATTCACTGTTTTTCTTACTCGTAGAGGACACTTGTTGTTGCTTCGGCACGACAAGGTATTTTGTTGAGTCCTCAGAAGCCAACTCCAACACCGCCATTAACGAGTATGATCAAATCTAGTGGCATCCGAGCCATTGTTCCTTCATCGCAACACCCTATGTCATGTAAAATTCCCTAGCTCTTTTGTCTGCCAGTGAAATTGTAGCAGACATTTGGCAACAGTCATCCAAATCCAAAATGATTACAAAAGCCATCTTTGCACTTACAATGCTGTCACAGAGGCCGCGAATGATGCTACTCTCTCCCACCCTTTCCCTCATCCCCATCTCCGTGGAACCTGTAATCCACTCTTCACAACGTGTGTATCATTATTAGCAGCCACACCAACCACACCGAGCAATCATAAATTCCCACCATACATACCTTACACCACGTATTCTACCTCCTATTCCTTGGAATGCAACCACAAGGACTATCCACCTCAACTTTCGATTTTTTGGTCCCCATTAATCCATAGTCACCCTTCGCAACCTCCAACCCATTCCGTTACCTATTACCTATCCATTCACCACCTACTTTGTCACCCCCCATCTAATAACAACCATCAGAGTTGCGCTACTGGCGGGTCATGATGCCACAAACATGCAAAGGAAAAATCCATGTCTGTTAGGCGGGATCAAAATTTGAATTATAGTTTTTTAAAAAATAATTAACTTTGAAGAAAGGGAAAATCCATTTGTTTTGTTTTATGTGCGGAAGCTTGAATGAGACAGTGAAACACATGCATTTAAAAAAAAAACTCTTGATATACACACAGAACTGATACAAAAGTAAATGCAATGACTAAAAAAGTGAACACCATTAATTTATTATTGCGTTATAACAATGAAGGCCTAGGAGTTGTACATGAAACAAAAGAAAATGCCGGATAATAGTAATACATGATAACAAAATCCGACAGTAAAAAAAACAGATACACAGAACCTGGATACAACACAACAAAACAAAATAAATCTCCAGGAATATAGGAACTCAGCACTGAACAACTCAGGAAGCAGGCGGGACAGACGCGCAGTCACAGAACCTTAGACAAATCCAAACAAGAAGGAAAATGCCTCAGAACTTAGGATATAAACAATGAACAACTTAATTAATTAAAACATGAGCAGAAATAAACAGACATATTTAGGTATCATTTTATCAGTTAGTAAAGCTAGTAAACATGCAAGCAACAGACTCAACAGAAATTCCTGAAATTTATTAGCCTACTTCGAATTTTAGCCTAAAATTGTTCAAGTAGTGTTGTAAGCCGTAATCGATGAAGTGTTGTAGGTGTTCCAGCAGGCGCACATGGTTCACACTCAGATCCGCGTGAAGTCTTGTTGGAAATGTAATCCTGCTTGCTGTGACCATGCCGACAGACAGTGTCCCGGTTAGACGCTACATTTCAAGGATTGCTTACGACCACATAATTGTTTTAAGTATCTCATATTTTTGTGACACTCTGTCATACTATATATTGTCAAAAAAATATGTCGGTTCAGGGGTTATGAAATAACATGTGTAATTATAGAAAACAGGTAAAATGACTAAATCCAAAGTTTGTAAGTGAGATGTGGTTGTCTACTTGTCTTAAGGCGAAACAGAAACTGTCAGTGATAGCTAGGTGGTGCATTCCAGTCTGAAGACTCTAACTGAACCTGTTCAAGACCCAAAAATCAAAGAAACATTCGCCTAAACGAGGTTTTCTACGCCCGGACATGCATTGCAAATCGTATAACACATCAAAAGAGGAGTTAGAAAATTTTACCTCCCTCAATGATGATGGGAGAGGGAACTACCACGAAAAAAGCGGGGGTCTGGCAGCGCTCAGGTTCGGGAAACCCTAAATCAGAGAGGGAATGGAGCGGCTCCACCACTATATTTGAAGAGTGGCACCAAAAACACAAACAAGAATTGATATTAGACGGATATACGACAATCGCAAAAGGGATCTTCGATTTTACATTGATCGGAGAGCAAAAATTATTGCAACAAAAATTAGGGCAAATCTGAAAACATGAGATTGACGAAGTTCTTACCCAAGGAGATCAGATCTGGGCTCAAAGATCCACGTAGAGGAGTTTCAAGCAAAAATCCTAGGAGATCCCTTCGCAAAACGCGGCACAATCGATCACGGGAGGGGTCGTCGGAGGGAGATATTGCGGCTGCCAGGCCTGAAGAGAGGGAAAAAGCTAGGATCGACCTCCAGAGATGGAGGGAAGGACGAAGCCGGCCCTGGGGTTGATGCCTCTTGAACCCTCGACCAGAGGAAGTGAAGAGGAGCAGGAGGAGGCGGAGAAGCAAGCGAAGGCAGCGATTTGAGGGGAGAAAGGCGCCGGAGGGGCCGGCGGGGCGCGGGAGCGGCGGAACGAGCGGCTCGCAGAAATCGTCGGGAGCGGAACCTGCAAGAGAAAAGAAATGAGGTATCCAGAGTGAAGGCTTCGCTCTCGGGTTATATGGGGGAAACGATTAGGGTTATTTATTATTATTATTATTATTATTTCACAAAATAGGTTATTACATTCTCCCATAATTAGAAAGTTTCGTCCCGAAACTTTTCTGAGAATTCTCTGAATGGGGCCAAAAAAACGAAGATTCGGACGACATGCACTCCAAACAAAAAAATTTGTAAATTAACGCATGAAAACTAGCTATTGAAAATTTTGAAATAACAAGGAAGTCAGGCGCAAAGACTTACCAAGATCAAGAAAAGAGTTGCGGATACTTGCTGCGCATGTCAGACTCGAGTTCCCAAGTGTACTCCTCAGACCTGCCATGCACCCAAAGTATCTTCACCATAAGAATGGTTCTCTTGCGAAGCTTGCGTTCTTGGTACTCGACGATCTTCGTGGGCTCGACTGAAAAGGTGAGATTGGCTTCAGGGATCACTGGAACTTCTTCCATGACACGGATAGGATCACGAATGTACTTCCGAAGCTGGTTAACATGGAAGACATTATGAACACCGGACAACGAAGCAGACAACTCCAGACGATAAGCAGATCCTCCGACACGATCTGAAATAACATACGACCCCACGAACTTCAGGCTAAGCTTATGATGACGACCAAATCGTTTCACACCAGAAGTAGGGAAAACCTTCAGGAATACTTGATTACCCACGACAAACTCTAACGGACGGCGACGCTGATTAGCATATTTCCTCTGCCTCTCGATGACACAGCTGAGCCGAAGACGGGTCTTCTTTGTGGCTTCTTCCATTTCCTGAAGTAACTCAGGCCCCAAAACAACTTTCTCACCAACTTCTGACTAATAGAGCGGGGTCCTACAACGTCGACAGTACAACGCTTTGAAGGAGGCCATCTTGAGGCTCTCTTGATAATTATTGTTGTAGGCGAACTCGACCAAAGACAGGTGCTCATCGCCAGCTCCCTTGTAGTCCAGAATATAACACCAAAACATGTCTTCAAGAATCTGATTAACCCTTTCGTTCTGACCATCAGTTGTTGGATGATAAACAATGCTTAGGTTGAGATCGATGCTCACGGCTTGCTGAAAGCCCTTCCAGAAGTGCGACACAAATCTCAAGTCACGATCAGATACAATCCGCAGAGGGATCCCATGAAGTCTAACAATCTCTGCCACATAGATTCGAACCTTCTTCTCGGTGGAATGACCTTCCTTGTACAAGATGAAGTGAGTCACTTTAGTCATGCGATCTACCGTGACCCAAATCGCGTCATGCCCCCTCGGAGTGCGGGGCAAACTTGTGATGAAGTTCATAGAGATATCTTCCCACTTCCATTCAGGGATTGGAAGAGGTTGCAAAAAGCCACCAGGACGCTGACGCTGGACTTTCACCTCTGGCACGTCAGACATCGAGAGATGAAGCGAGCGATATAACTCTTCATACCAGGCCATCACACGATCTGTTTCTAAGTCATGATACATTTTATTATTTCCTGGATGACCAGACGTGGGGATTTGTGTGCTTCTCGGCAAATGCTATCAAGCAATTCAGGAACATCGGGAATACATAGGCGATCTCAGAAATGCAGAACATCGTTAGAGATCGAGAAATCTGGGAGAGTTCCAAATTCAGCTCTTTTTCGGATGCGCTGGAGTGCGAGATCAGATGACTGCAAATCTTTCACCTGCTATAACCATAACAGACTAGAAATCTCTTCATGATCATCGGGTTCGATGGATATGCACATCCGATCGAGGTCATCAACCAAGGCTGCAAGAATACCTGACATGGGCGTACAAACAGCAACAGAAGCATGTCGTCTTAACGCATCTGCCACTGAGTTTGCTTTACTAGGAACGTACGTGAGCTGCAAATCATAATCCGCTATGAATTCTAGCCAACGCCTCTGACGAAGATTGAGATATTTCTGAACGAAAATATACTTCAAACTCTGGTGTCTGGTGGTCGGTGAAGAAGTGACACTTCACGCCATAGAGATAATGACGCCAAAGCTTCAAAGCAAACACCACCGCAACGAACTCCAGATCATGAGTGGGGTAGTTGCGTTCATGAATCTTCAACTGCCTCGACCCATAAGCGATAACATGATTTTCTTGTATCAGGACACAACCCAAGCCAACTCCGGAAGCATCATTATAAACTGAAATGTCTAACCCCTCTGACGAAAGAGCTAAAACTGGTGCTGAACACAAACGTTACTTCAATTCAGAAAAAGCCTGCTCATATTGATCTGACCACTCGAACCTGACATGCTTTTGAGTTAGCTTAGTCAAAAGAACAACAAGAGAGGAGAAATCCTTCACGAAACGTCGGTAATAGCCAGCTAACCCATGGAAATTGCGGATCTTAGTAGGGGTAAAAGGTCGTTTCCAGTGCATAACTGCAAAAATCTTGGCAGAGTCAACGAAAAGTCCATCATCTGAAATGACGTAACCCAAGAAAGCAACACGATCCAACCAAAACTTACATTTCGCCAGCTTGACATAGAGTTGATGTTAACGAAGGGTGGAGAGAGTAAGTCTGAGATGGGCTGCATGCTCCTCATGGGTCTTGGAATAAACCAGGATACCGTCAATAAAAACGATGATGAACTTATCCAGATACTCGCGAAAGACACGATTCATCATGTCCATAAAAGCAGAAGGGGCGTTAGTCAACCCAAAATACATCACCAAGAACTCGAAATGTCCATACCGAGTCCGTAAGGCCGTCTTGGGAATGTCAGATTACTTGATCTTCAACTGATGGTAACCCGATTTGAGATCTATCTTGGAGAAGACGACACTACCTTTAAGCTGATCAAACAGGTCATCCACGCGCGGGAGGGGATAGTTATTCTTAATGGTTACCTTATTCAGATCCCGATAGTCGATGCACAATCTCATGGATCCATCCTTTTTTTTAACGAAAAGAACAGAGACTCCCCAATGAGAAGAGCTGGGACGAATATACCCACGCTCAAGAAACTCATCTAACTGAGATCTAAGCTCCTCCAGTTCACGTGGTGCCATACGGTATGGAGATTTAGGTAAGGGGCGCGTTCCAGACTCTACCTCAATAGAGAACTCTACATCTCGATCATGAGGCATCCCAAGCAATTCGGTGGGGAACACGTCAAGAAACTCAGAAACGACCGGGATAGACTCGAGTTGAGGAGAGGTAGCGTCCGAATGCGAATCATACACAAAGTAAGCAGAACATCCTTGGCTAAGAAGCTGAGTGATGCACACAATAGAAATTACCTTCAGGTGGTTGCAGGTAGTCTGAACATGAATGCCGTAGTCTTTGCCATCGATACTGAGATTGACTCTCTTTGCCACACAGTCCAACTTCGCTCGATACGCGACCAGCCATTCATACCCAAGATTACGTCGAACTCTGACATATCCAGAACTATGAGGTCAGCGACAACTTGTAGTTCACTAAGCAAGATCAGACAATTGAGGATGCCTCTAGTTGAGAGGTGCTAATGGCCGGACACCAAAATCTCAAAAGGAACCTCAAGTGGTGAAGTAGGCCAACTGTGTAGGTCCACAATATGACTCGCATTAAAGGAGTGAGATGGACCGGAATCAAATAAAATTTGCATCCACTCATTCTTGAACCTAAAACTCCATAAAAAGGAAAAATCATAATGCATTACAAGATTAATCGTTACTAAGACATGACAAACAAGAATGCAGAAAATTAAAACTCTACACAAGGCGTACCAGAGATGACGTTCAACACGACCTTGCCCTTCTCTTGGGCTCCAAGAATAGCCTGCAGAGGCTGAGCGGAGATCGGACTTTCCTTCACGGTGCAATCTTTGATAAAGTGCCCAACCTGCCCACATCTGAAACAAGTATTCTGCTTGTGGCGACAGTCCTTCACCAAGTGGCCCGACCTCTTGCATTAAGCACAGACGGAGAAGGCAGAGGCAAGCGTCATCTGTGGCTGTTGTGCAGGAACACCTGTCTTCTGTTTCTTCAGGAGG
The DNA here is from genome assembly GCA_039583875.1 of Platanthera guangdongensis. Classification (NCBI taxonomy): domain Eukaryota; kingdom Viridiplantae; phylum Streptophyta; class Magnoliopsida; order Asparagales; family Orchidaceae; genus Platanthera; species Platanthera guangdongensis. Next base: position 226,622,350 of record CM077163.1, on the reverse strand, counting down.
AAACAAAAGACTTGGGCGATGTGACCAACCTTGTGGCAGAAGGCACACACTTCCGTGGACTTGGAACCTTGCCCCTGAGGTGGAGCACTCTTGCGCTTGTGGTCAGATGCAGCGGCATTGCTTGTACAATGCTGGATTTTCTTGGCGGCGCGATCACTCAATAACTTCAACCTGTATGGCGGCTCCAGCAGTCTCGGCGTAGGTGATGACGCCATGAGCTACCACATGCTGGCGGAAATCATGACAGAGACTATTCACGAAACGGCTGATCTTCTTGGACTCGTCAGACACGAACTCTGCAGCAAGGAGAGATAGGTGGGAGAACTATATCTCATATTCGGTCACTGTTGTTGAAGACAAAATTGACCTCTGTGGAGTTCGGGGTCCCTGAAAGGGGTGACCTCACACCTACTACACTCGAGAGAACGTCACGGACCGAAGACTTAGGAGACTATGAACAGACCCTCGGCTCTAGCGCGGAGGTCCCACCTCACACCCGGAAGGCTACCTGAGCACTTCCCCTCCCTAGACAATGCTCGAGCTAGGGTGCCTTGAAGAGCTCTCTCCACTCTACCAAGAAGAACCTAAGGGAGGAGGAAGCAAAAAAGAAATCCTCCCCAAAGCACCCAAGGGGGTCTATTTATAGTTTTTTCCAAGCACATGACCCAAAATGTCTGAAACGCCCCCAAGGCAAATAAGCTTTGGTCCAATAGGAAACCGCCACGTCGGGGGTCAAAGGGGTAAAAACATCCCGGGGGCAAAACGGTAACGACAAGGCCCAAAGGAGGCCAAAGAAGAGGAGAGCCCACATGCCAAACCGCGGGGCGGGCGAGACCCGGCCCCGGGCCGGTCTCGCCCCCGCCTGCCCGCGGGGCGGGCGAGACCCGGCCCCGGGCCGGTCTCGCCCCCGCCTGCCCGCGGGGCGGGCGAGACCCGGCCCCGGGCCGGTCTCGCCCCCGCCTGCCCGCGGGGCGCGCGAGACCCGGCCCCGGGCCGGTCTCGCCCCCGCCTGCCCGCGGGGCGGGCGAGACCCGGCCCCGGGCCGGTCTCGCCCCTGCCTGCCCGCGGGGCGGGCGAGACCCGGCCCCGGGCCGGTCTCGCCTCCTGCCTGCCCGCGGGGCGGGCGAGACCCGGCCCTTGGCCGGTCTCGCCCCTGCCTGCCCGCGGGGCGAGACCCGGCCCCTGCCAATCCGCCGCACCTGCCTTAAAGAAGGGGCCACTGGGGGGGAAATTTCCCCCCCCCCCCCACTAATATGTTTCCAAGCCATAGCCAAAATTGGCCACCAAGAGTTCAAAACGCCCAAAAAGCTTAAAAATGTGTCCGCCTCGTTTAGGGTCCACTCTTCGCGAATACGGGGTTGTACACAATCCCCGCTCTTTTCGAGGTTGGCACAAGCTCGGAAAGAAACATCCAACCCCACGTATTCGCGGAGTGTAACTTTCCTGCGGGGTCAACCCGCCATTGCCAGCCATGGGAGCCTGGGTGGAGAGAAGTACTACCTCCGGGTAAAAAACCCTTGGCTCCCACAAGAAGTACCACCGGCCCTGCCCAGCTAGTGAGAGCCTGGGCAGCGGGTCCATCTCGGGGCAAAAAGGAACTTACTCCCCCCGAGGCACATTCGACCCAACCAGCTAGTGGGAGCCTGGCTGAGGAGATCCTCTCGGGGGTGGGGCTTGATCTCCCCGAGGCATATTCAACCCAACCAGCTAGTGGGAGCCTGGCTGAGGAGATCCTCTCGGGGGTGGGGCTCACTCTCCCCGAGGCACATTCGACCCATCCAGCTAGTGGGAGCCTGGATGAGGAGATCCTCTCGGGGGTGGGACTTGATCTCCCCGAGGCACATTCGACCCATCCAGCTAGTGGGAGCCTGGATGAGGAGATCCTCTCGGGGGTGGGACTCACTCTCCCCGAGGCACATTCGACCCATCCAGCTAGTGGGAGCCTGGATGAGGAGATCCTCTCGGGGGTGGGACTTGATCTCCCCGAGGCACATTCGACCCATCCAGCTAGTGGGAGCCTGGATGAGGAGATCCTCTCGGGGGTGGGACTTGATCTCCCCGAGGCACATTCAACCCAACCAGCTAGTGGGAGCCTGGCTGAGGAGATCCTCTCGGGGGTGAGGCTCACTCTCCCCGAGGCACATTCGACCCATCCAGCTAGTGGGAGCCTGGATGAGGAGATCCTCTCGGGGGTGGGACTTGATCTCCCCGAGGCACATTCGACCCATCCAGCTAGTGAGAGCCTAGATGAGGAGATCCTCTCGGGGGTGGGACTTGATCTCCCCGAGGCACATTCGACCCAACCAGCTAGTGGGAGCCTGGCTGAGGAGATCCTCTCGGGGGTGAGACTTGATCTCCCCGAGGCACATTCAACCCAACCAGCTAGTGGGAGCCTGGCTGAGGAGATCCTCTCGGGGGTGGGGCTCACTCTCCCCGAGGCACATTCGACCCATCCAGCTAGTGGGAGCCTGGATGAGGAGATCCTCTCGGGGGTGGGACTTGATCTCCCCGAGGCACATTCGACCCATCCAGCTAGTGGGAGCCTGGATGAGGAGATCCTCTCGGGGGTGGGACTTGATCTCCCCGAGGCACATTCGACCCAACCAGCTAGTTGGAGCTTGGTTGAAGAGATCCTCTCGGGGTGGGGCTTGATCTCCCCGAGGCACATTCAACCCAACCAGCTAGTGAGAGCCTGACTGAGGAGATCCTCTCGGGGGTGGGGCTCACTCTCCCCGAGGCACATTCGACCCATCCAGCTAGTGGGAGCCTGGATGAGGAGATCCTCTCGGGGGTGGGACTTGATCTCCCCGAGGCACATTCAACCCAACCAGCTAGTGGGAGCCTGGCTGAGGAGATCCTCTCGGGGGTGGGGCTCACTCTCCCCGAGGCACATTCGACCCAACCAGCTAGTGAGAGCCTGGATGAGGAGATCCTCTCGGGGGCTGGGAATTGATCTCCCCGAGGCACATTCGACCCATCCAGCTAGTGGGATCCTGGATGAGGAGATCCTCTCGGGGGTGGGACTCACTCTCCCCGAGGCACATTCGACCCAACCAGCTAGTGGGAGCCTGGATGAGGAGATCCTCTCGGGGGCTGGGAACTGGGTGTTTCACTTGGGTTCTTCCAAATCCAACATCCTCAAATGGGGGAAAACAAGATGTGTTACATGACCCCCCCGACTCAGCCGGTCGGGGGCTGGACTCAATACAACATAAGAAAAATACAGGACTCCGCCGGGGCGAGGCTTCCTCAGGGGGTCTGGGCCTGGTGGTCGCCATCCGCTTCCTGCTCGCCGGACACTTCCATCCTGCTTAGGCTCTCCATGATCTTCTCCATCTCCTCTGCCTTGGCCAACCAAGAGATGGTGTTGACAGCCGTGACGTAGCACTGCCTTGCCATCCTGGAGTCCCCCTTGACTCTGACCTGGATCCCTCCGGAGTTGAACTTGAGGCATTGGTGGAAGGAAGACGACACGCAACGGAAGGCGTTGATGAGGGGCCTTCCGAAGATGGCGTTGTAGCTGCTTGGAGCGTCAACAATGACGAACCGGCAGTTCCTCGAGGCTCCTCCCAATTTTACTTGGAGTCCAACCCCACCTTCAACCTCCTTCCTCTCCCCTGAAAATCCGAACAGGGGTCCGTCCGAGGCCAACACCCTCCTTGGCTCTACCTTCATCTCGTCGAACGCCTTCCTGAAAACGACGTTGACAGAACTTCCGTTGTCAACCAAGATCCGGGAGACGGTGTAGCCTTCGATGGCCGTCTGGATGACCAGCGCATCGCAGAACGGATCCTCATGATCCGGAAGGTCCTTCACCGAGAAGGTGATCTTTTCCTCTGGGGGCGGGGTCTGGGAGGTTGAGGCGACGCTCCTTCGGTACATGACATGGAGGCTTGCCTTCCGAGTGGCCTCAACCCCCACTCCACCATGGATCACAGCTATACCACCTCGGGGCCCGACATCGACCCGGTCCTCACACACGTCATCCCCCCCTTCTCTAGGTAGAACCTCCTCAACCCGCACCGGCGGCTGCGGCTGGACAGGGCCTCTCGCCCCCCTTACTTCCAAGAACTCGGGGCAGGTAGCTGTGGCGTGACCCTCCTCCTGGTGGAAGTCACAGTACGGTAGCGCTCCTCCCCTCCTTCGGCGGGCTGGGTGTTCTCTCCTGTTTCCTCTTCTTCCTCCACCTATCGTCAAGGCTTGCTGCGGCGGGGGTAAGAGCTGCCTCGGGGCTTGCCTGTGGAAGTTGAACCTCCCTTGGCCCCCATGGAAGTTCCCCCCATCTTGGACGTAACCTCTTCCTGGACCCTGAACAGGTCCTCCCTGCTGCCTCCAACCTGGTTCTGGGCCCTCCTGGGCTCTCCGCTCCTCTCTCCTTCTTCCTTCCTGAGGTCTTGAGCCACCTTGCTCCTTCGACTCCATCTCTGTCAGCTTTGCCAACTTCTTGACAAATGCCGGGTTGGCCGCCTCCATGGCTATCTCCTCGGCCGCCCTCTCCATCAGCTCCTCAAAGGAAAGGGGGGCCTTTCGAGTCAGGCTCATCTTGAAGAACCCCTCGCGCAACCCCACCGTGAACGCCATCTGGAGGGCATACCCTGGCATCTCCTGGACCTCCAGGATCTCCTCCTGGAACCTGTCAACGTAACGGGCCAGCGACTCCTCGGCCCCCTGCCTTATCAGGAAGATGGACTCGGGACTCCTCTTCCGCTTCTTGGAGGTGGAGAAGCGAAGCTGAAAGCTCCGGCTCAAGTCCTCGAACCCATAGATCGACCTTAGAGGGAGTTGATGGAACCAGTCCCTTTCCTTCTCCTTCAACGTGATCGCAAAGAGGCGACACTTGAAGGCATCCGTCATCGGCCTGATGGAGACGGCATCCTCGAACCACTGTAGATGCTGAACAGGGTCATCCTTCCCGGTATAGTAAGCCATGTCTGGCTCTCGGAACCCCTCGGGAACGGGAGCTGAGATGATCAGCTCGCTAAAGGGTGACCCCCTAAGGGGTGGTCTCGCCATCTCCACTCGCGCGACCTGCTCGCCTGGGAGGTTGGCACTCGCCGGGGTGGAGAACAGCTCCCGGCCGGTGAGGTCTCGCTCGACCCCATCTCCCATCCTCTCCTTCCCTGGCCTTCTTCCTGGTGCACTTCCTTCTCCCCCCACTGGGGTCATCTCGCCTAGACCCCTGGGAGTCGACTCGTCGAGGGGGGGAGCTAGCTCCTGGGGGGTCGGGGTGGAGCTGCCACCCTGAGGAGCAATGCTTCGCAGCATCTCCATGATGCCCTGGATGGAGGCCATGAACTCTTGCCTCCCCACAAAGGGTCCTGGGGTGGGGAGCTCGCCGAGATCATCACTACCTCCTTGACCTCCTGTCATGACACTCTCCCGAGATCTTCTGTGCTGGTCACTCTCCACGCTCACCGCACCAAAATGTTGAAGCCAAAATTGATCTCTGTGGAGTTCGGGGTCCCTGAAAGGGGTGACCTCACACCTACTACACTTGAGAGAACGTCACGGACCGGAGACTTAGGAGACTATGAACAGACCCTCGGCTCTAGCGCGGAGGTCCCACCTCACACCCGGAAGGCTACCTGAGCACTTCCCCTCCCTAGCCAATGCTCGAGCTAGGGTGCCTTGAAGAGTTCTCTCCACTATACCAAGAAGAAGCTAAGGGAGGAGGAAGCCAAAAAAGAAATCCTCCCCAAAGCACCCAAGGGGGTCTATTTATAGTTTTTTCCAAGCACATGACCCAAAATGTCTGAAACGCCCCCAAGGCAAATAAGCCTTGGTCCAATAGGAAACCGCCACGTCGGGGGTCAAAGGGGTAAAAACATCCCGGGGGCAAAACGATAACGACAAGACCCAAAGGAGGCCAAAGAAGAGGAGAGCCCACATGCCAAACCGCGGGGCGGGCGAGACCCGGCCCCGGGCCGGTCTCGCCCCCGCCTGCCCGCGGGGCGGGCGAGACCCGGCCCCGGGCCGGTCTCGCCCCCGCCTGCCCGCGGGGCGGGCGAGACCCGGCCCCGGGCCGGTCTCGCCCCCGCCTGCCCGCGGGGCGGGCGAGACCCGGCCCCGGGCCGGTCTCGCCCCCGCCTGCCCGCGGGGCGGGCGAGACCCGGCCCCGGGCCGGTCTCGCCCCCGCCTGCCCGCGGGGCGGGCGAGACCCGGCCCCGGGCCGGTCTCGCCCCCTGCCTGCCCGCGGGGCGGGCGAGACCCGGCCCCGGGCCGGTCTCGCCCCCTGCCTGCCCGCGGGGCGGGCGAGACCCGGCCCCGGGCCGGTCTCCCCCCTGCCTGCCCGCGGGGCGGGCGAGACCCGGCCCCGGGCCGGTCTCGCCCCTGCCTGCCCGCGGGGCGGGCGAGACCCGGCCCCGGGCCGGTCTCGCCCCTGCCAATCCGCCGCACCTGCCTTAAAGAAGGGGCCACTGGGGGGGAAATTTTTCCCCCCCACTAGTATGTTTCCAAGCCATAGCCAAAATTGGCCACCAAGAGTTCAAAACGCCCAAAAAGCTTAAAAATGTGTCCGCCTCGTTTAGGGTCCACTCTTCGCGAATACGGGGTTGTACAACTGTCCTGCCGGGTTGCTGAAGGGACAAAAACCTCTCAGCTAACTTGTCTCGCTCCACAGAAGAGAGAAACTTCTCCATGAGCGCATCCTTGAACTATCCCCAGGTCATGGCGGAAGAATTGGGGAGACTGCGGCGCTGAAGCCACCAGGTGTACGCATCCTCGGTCAGCTGGTAGGCCGCAAGAAGAACCTTCTGAGCATCAGGAACTCCAGCATACTTGAAGTGCTTCTCCATATGGGAGAGCCACTCAGAAATGACGAAAAAATCTCGATTGCCATTGAAAGACGGTAGATTTAGCCTTTTGAACGCCAACATATCTGCCATCGCTATAGGAGGAGCAGTCAGACTTGACACGAGCGGGGCCACCATGGTGCCAGCAAGCGAGCCAGTTCCAGTACCAAGTGCAAGAGGGGTGGCTCCAAGGGCGTTGTTACTAGTAACTCCAGTTGTCCCTGTGTTGCCAGAAACATGGGGCGAATCAAAAGTTTGGCGATCTTCTTCCAGACGAGTGAGGCGTTCGAGAATCTGCCCTAACAGCTAGGCAGTGGCATCTCCAAAAGCTTCTCTAGCAGGAGGGGTAGTCTTCTTGCACTGCGATCGCTTAAAAGTCATCTAGAAAGGAACACAAAAGGATCAAATAAGAGAAACAATCGAGTTAAACAAAAAAAGTTGAAGTAAAGGTTCTAGCATTCTTATACTGTTGGATAGTAAATCATGTAATAGTTACATCATTTTTATTGGACAACTCTAAGTAATGCTCATGCATTGTTTGTGTCTCCCCAACATTTTCTTCTTCGCTGTTTAGTAGGTGTGGTTTGGCCTCTGTTGGTTGACCTGGTTTCTGCTCTGAGAGCATCTAGCGTGATCATGGTTGATTTGTGGACCAACGACATGTGGATTATGCCTGGTTGGATTATCCCCGGTGACACGTTGTTGGACCCCGGTGACTGCTGTTTTGACCCACGATGCCAACCACCAATACCTCTCTTTTTATGATGTGTCCAAGCTGAAGGTGTCCCCTCCAACTTGAGGAGTGTTGAAGATATTAGTATTTTATTATTTTAGTCTATTAGTATGTGAGTGAGTTTAGTCCCAAATTGTGAGTCAAATATTATGATTTATGTGTCGTTGCAACTCCTATATATTATCTGTTACGGGCAAGACTACCCCCCTCTTATCCTGGGCCTCAGGACCAGCGAGGGACCCTCCCGCAAAGTTAACAGGGCCCCCGGCCCGCACACCCCAACCCTGGCCCCACCTGTTCTCAGCGTGGCTGGTTGTTGTCACCGCGATTTGAACCCGGGACCTTGATAAGAAGCACTTAACGCTTGCCCTCATCACCAACTGAGCCGCGACTCAGTTGGTGATGAGGGCTAGCGTTAAGAGCTTCTTATCAAGGTCCCGGGTTCAAATCGCGGTGACAACAACCAGCCACGCTGAGAACAGGTGGGGCCAGAGTTGGGGTGTGCGGGCCGCGGCCCTGTTAACTTTGCGGGAGGGTCCCCCGCTGGGCCTGAGGCCCAGGATAAGAGGGGGGTAGCCTTGCCTGTAACATAAAAGTGCAAGGCTACCCCAACCCTGGCCTCACCTGTTCTCAGCGTGGCTGGTTGTTGTCACCGCGATTTGAACCCGGGACCTTGATAAGAAACTCTTAACGCTAGCCCTCATCACCAACTGAGCCGCGGCTCAGTTGGTGATGAGGGCAAGCGTTAAGTGCTTCTTATCAAGGTCCCGGGTTCAAATCGCGGTGACAACAACCAGCCACGCTGAGAACAGGTGGGGCCAGGGTTGGGGTGTGCGGGCCGGGGGCCCTGTTAACTTTGCGGGAGGGTCCCCCGCTGGGCCTGAGGCCCAGGATAAGAGGTTGGTAGCCTTGCCCGTAACATTATCCCCTATGTGGATGAATAAAATGCACCAAGTATTATCTCTTTCTCTCTTTATGCATGGTAACCTACACTTTTATGTGTTGAAAAGTTCTTTTGTTTTTGTATTTCATTAGTCTTTATGGGGTAGACTTATTTATCCTGTCATTTACTTGAGTTTAACTGTTGACATCTATGCGTTTAGATATATATTTCATTCTCTTACATGCATCTTTACCGGGACTTCTTTCTATATTCATAGTGACTGCAATGAATTATTTTGGATTCTATTAATCTTCTCTGCATCTTTTTTAGGCGAGGCTGTCAATAATAGTTGTGTAGATGCGAGATTAGTTTGAAGTATATAAATATCACAACAGTGCAACGGATATGCCAAGTGGGGAGAAGCAACCCCCGGTTTCAGCTAAAAAGGTCACTTTAAGAGATTTGCCCAGTGAGACTACTAATTTTGCTTCTAATCCTCTAGACCACCCACCACTGAAGGACAGAGGATCCGTTCTTGACACTGCCAGATTATCTGGCACTAAAAGAGATGAACCAGGCAGCCCATTTACCCCTCCTCATCCCCATCAACATAGTATTTTGAATGGGCATCTAGTGTATGTACGTCGCAAACTCGATACTGAACCAAATAAAGCATGCACAGAAAACGAGGAGCACACTGTTTCTCCTTACTCGAGCAATTGTACGAAGTATCATTCAAGTGAGGCAAAATCACTCAAAGAACACGAGTCAAAGCTTTATGGAGTTTCTACTCCGCTGTTATCACCAGCATCACTCATTTCATCTTTGGGATCGGGACATTTGCCATCCACTAGGAGGCCCGTAAATCTTATGGCTATTTCTCTAACAGATCAGAGTAGCATCTCCCTAGCTCCTCAGCCTGAGACTCGGTATCAGGGTGAAGGATATTGGAAAGAACGGTTCATTCGACTGCAGATGTATTTGAAAAACTGTGACCAGTATGATCAGGAGAAATATTTTCAGAGTATGTTAATAGTGTATATAAACTTATCTCATTAAACCTTCATTCATTGAATTTCTAATGGATTTTAGGCCTTCGATCACTATCGGCAACTGGTCGGAGCTTGCACGCTGTTGCGCTAGAAAAAAGAGCGATACAACTTTTATTGGACGAAGGTATTCCATCCTATAGCGCTTTGATGTAACTTCTATATTGCTTTTTCTCTAATGTCTCCTTATTCTATTGTACAAAATGATGGTTTATTGGATTTTGTCCTCATCAAATAAAAACATAAAATGCATTAGCAGGAAGAGAGGTTGTCAGCTCATATTAATGGAGCACCCCATGGTCCCCATTATGACATTGCCTCATCAAGAGATAAAAATGGGTTGTTTTCCTTCTAGCATGACCCAAGAAAACACTACAGTTACTCTAGTAGAGAAAGTGGCCTGGTTAAGAGAACAAATATGGCCACCTTTATATAGTGATGAGGAGATGCAATTTTCAAAATATTACATCAAGCTTAGATAATCCAAGTCGCACCCTTGCCTTTTAAATTAGATATTCTCAATATCAATGAGACAATTAATGGAAAATAATAGATGCATAGATTGACTATTAGGAAGCCCAATTTTACTAATACAGGTATGCCACACATAATGAAATGATATTTGCTTGATTGAAACTGAGTGATGAAGATCATGGATCGCCGGTGGGCCGACACTGTATTCTCATTGATAGTCTCAATATCAATGAGACAATTAATGGAAAATAATAGATGCATAGATTGACTATTAGGAAACCCAATTTCACTAATACAGGTATGCCACACATAATGAAATGACATTTGCTTGATTGAAGCTGAGTGATGAAGATCATGGATCGCCGGTGGGCCGACACCGTATGCCAAAAACAGAGTTAGGGTTGTATAAATGACCTGAAACCTAGTTCCGTTCAGAGTGAGGTCGAGACATTTTTATGTTTTTTTGTACTTTTGTATTTTTATTCATGTGTTAGTGTGATTTAATGTTCCGAACGATCTAGACCATCCATAATTAACACCAAGTTTATAAATAGGGTCTAAGAGGATTTTAGGCATTACAAAATTTGGACATTTTTTGGGCTCTCACAATCTTTTCAAGTGCCGATTAGGTGGATTCTAGGTACCGATTCTGTGAATTCTAGATATTGATTCCATGGATTCTATGTGGCGAAGCCTAGACCAACCTTCTCTCTTCACATGGTTGATCGTCACCATCTCTCCAACACTTCTAGAATATTTGAAGTTAGTATTGTTCTTTGTTTTGTATTTGGTGAACAAACTTATATTTGAATCGTCCTATTTGCAGGCTTTCTTCGCCTATAATTTAATTGAAGCACTCTAAACCTTAATTCAACTTTAAATTGTGTGTTTATCTAGTGTTCTAACCTCAATTGTGATTGTTTGTAAATATTTCATTAATTTTAGCACATATAATATTATTCGTCATTTCAGTTCCCAATTTTTCTTTGGAGGTGTTTGTGCGAAACCTTACTTTAGAGCGACGGCGGAGAGGATAACGAAGGACCCACCACTGACCTAGAGACCCTAAAAGTTTCTTCTCACGATCTCCTTGCAGTCTCCTCCTCTGGTAAGAATTTATGTTCCCTTTCTTCTTTCTCTCGAGGGTATAAATGGACTGCCCAGGTTGAAGCAGGTGGGTGCTATAATTAAAGCACATCGAAGATGCTACTGCCACGTGACCGAAACCGACTAAGAGTGATGACAACAATTTGATCTAAAAAGAGAGGTGGGGGGGGGGTGCTGTTGCTAGAGCGCATTCCCCAGGACTCGCAAGATTGTTTAGAATTGGCTATATGTTTCCTGCATGATCCATGTGTGGATGACCATCTCCTGAGCTTACGAGATGCAAGATAGACTTCATGTGAAGATTGCCTCTACGAAAGATTTGTCATGTTGTCGTACTGGGCACTAGGATTACTCCTTGCGTTCTAATGTCATGCGAAGACCTTGTGCGATGAGAATGACTCTTGAGTGGGCAGTGGAAAGAGTAGTTGGTGAGGACTACATTATACCAACAAGAGCCCATGTCGTGCAGGCAAGTTTTGTGAGGATTGCATGAGATGTGAGGATTGCTTGCCGCTAGATGGAGCCAAATAAAGTGAGCGTACATTGAGAAGAACCTTGTTGGCGAAGACTATATCGTCACAAGGGGACTATGTTGACACCCGAGATCATCCCGAGCAGGACACATGCCATGATCTTTTCTGGTCTTGGAGGACCCTTGCGTTACGCATAGCTTCTCCGTTTTTGGTCCCTGAACTGCGTACACATTACTCTCAATTGTTATCCACGCTTTTCTCGAGGGTCAATGACCTCTGAATGTTGGGAAACGTGAGTCGCCTCTCCCAATCCTTCTCACGTGAACTGTAGCCATCATTTCTCGCCGACGACTCCATCTCCCATCGACGCTCTCTAATTTCTTCACCACTCCCTCGTACGGTCCACACACACCTGCACACACCCTCGTGCCCTAACTCAGTTTTTTTGTCGCTTTTGGTTTGCACCGACGTCATTTAATCCAGTTTCACATTTCAGCACATTCCACAATCATAATGTCAAGGAGATTAAAACACTTTGTGTGGCGTTCATGGGAGAGGGTGGAATCCTCCACAGTGTCGGACTCAGAGCTCAAGGAGATGATGCTTAGATTTAATATCCCAACTTAGAAAGAATCAAGGAATTCTGCGATTACAAATACATTGTTTGGGACGTTAATGGATGTTGAGATCCGGCAACACCTCCACCGGGGGTGGGATTGTTTGTTCTCTATCATGGAGTATGACAACACTGGGCTTACCTTGGAGTTCTTGTATGCGTTTACCTTCTACCGTTCCCTCGTGGACATGCCAAACAAATTGAGGTTGAATTTTACATTTTGGGGCTGAGACATGTCTTGAATCTGGGGCTATTTGTTATGCATGCTGGGTTGTACGACAATGCTATGATTCATTCTCTGACCTTGGCTGCCCTCGCTGCCGAGTTCCCCATGCACCTCCGTCCGACGGATTTCTGGAGGACCATTATTGGTGGACAAGTTCCATATGTGGTCAGAAAGGCCGAGTCCACCGTCATCCGATCACATGATCTTTGATATCTCTAGCACCTGATTAGCCATACTATAGCAGGGGAGCACCGAGCAATAATGTGGTGGGCCACTAATACCTTCTTCACCTATACAACACGCGAGAGGGTGTCCCCCTCAACCTCAGACTTATGTTGGCTTAATTCCTCCTTTAGTAGGTCAGGTGTGCTCATGTGAAGAGCATATGTGGGAGTCATTATGCCACATCTCTAGTTAAGAGCATAGGTCTGCGGGAATAGCTCCCTAGGATGCTTATGGTCTCAACAGGTGTTGACATCACCAACACGACCCTTGTAGTTATCCACCAGAGGAGTCAAATCCAGACAACCCGTGGGTTATCTATGAGCTGATACCACCACCCCTGCCCGCAGATGTAGTGATGGAGCCTCGTGAGGAGGAAGATGGGATGGAGCTTGAGGTGAGGGTTCGGTAGGCTGAGTATGGCAAGTCGTCTGGAGTTTGGGGGAGCTTCGAATAGGTTTATCATGATGCATATCACTCGTGCCGGGAAGCACAATTGATTGGATGCAGGAACAAATTGTTCATCTTGGAGGAAGAGGGGGGACCGATCCGACGCCACCCCTTGGATGCTCGTATACGTTCAGACACTTTGATCATGCCTCTTCTCTCTCGCCTTGATGAGTGCCTCTGGGACCAGTTCTTGGATATTTTTATATTTTCCTTTTTGCCCCTCTCTTTATGTACCTGTGTGTGATTACTCTCTTGTTTCGTTTATTTCCCGTGTCACTTGCTTGCATGTGTGCACTCTTACTTGCATGTGTGCTAACATTGTAGGACGTCACGCAATAGTTGTTCCATTTATGCACTCTGTGCTCTTGTTTATTTGACACAGCGCACCTGTGCATTAACATTCCCTATATTTTTTATTTTGTTATTTCTAATCCTTTTATAGATCCTGCTTAGCATGCCAATGAAGGGATGGGGCACACATATTATTTCAAGCTTGAGTTGTGGTTGCCACTTTGGGCACTTGGGTAACGATTCTTGCATCTCCCTTCTTGGTTAATTTCCATGCATTGAGGTAAATGCATTGCATAAATTGGGGGGGGGGGGGGGTAGGGGTAGTTTAGGAGTTACTCTTAATTGATTTCTTGCATCCACACAATATTTATTGCAATTCACCTCATATGTAACCATTTTTAGCATCCAATTGTTTTTTAAGATTTACTTTGTCTTTTGAGCCCGCTATATCTTATTTCACTGGTGCTGATAGGAGTAAATTTTCAATCTATTGTATAATATTAGAGTGGTTAATTTAATTTATAGTTTGCTTGTTTTGATTTTTTTTTAAAGATTATTAAATGTTCATCGCATGTTTTTAAGATTTTTCTATGTTTAACATTGCCAATTCATCACTTCTATTGAAATGATAGTAGCTTCCTTCGAATAGTTCACTAGAGACGTATTATAGGATAATTATGAAAGAGTATCATTTCTTAGTGGCTAAAACTTACCTCTAGCAATTCTTGAAGCATGTGCATATCGTTACTTTGTTATGAAAATGATTTCTGTCTTGTTTTGATTGTTTGAGTTTTTACATCCATACCGAATGCTATTAATCATTGCATAACCAAATTGTGCATTACACCTTTTTCTTGATTACCTCCATCTTTAATTTCACCAAAGACAAAAAGCCAATCTATTATCTGTTAGGATCTTACACCACCAATATTTACAACTTTATTTAGTGTCGTCATGTAATCATATTAGGTGTCTTTTATTAATCCAGTCGATGCATGAGCCTATTATGTTTTATCATTTCGCGTTGTTCTCTTTATTTTTGGGTATTTACACTCATGCCACTTTGTAAGTCTTTAAATTGCCCCTTGAGTCATTGTATGGGGCATGAATCAATGAATCTTTTTTCTCTTTATCTCCTTAAGTTCCTTTCTTTGTAGTTCTCCTCTCTCATCTTCCTCAAGTTCTAGGGTTAGGGTTGAGTACGGTTCCCCCTCTTATTCTTCTTCCCCTCGCATTCTCCGTTGTCGAGCTCGACTCCCTATTGTATATTCGCCTTCACCGCCACCTCTGACGAAGCCCCAAAGAAAGCCCGTAACTTCTTGGTAGCAGAGCCATCCTTCATCCTTCCCCCATACTTCCTCTATCTTCTGTTTTTGGCCATTACAGGTGATTCCATGTCCGCATCGTGCAAGTCGAGTCGGTCTAAATCGTTCGTTGCAACATCGTCCCCATGCGACCCCAACCGACTACACACCAACTCAATCGGCGAGATTCCGCACATTCCTTCTTCCCGCGTGCAGGCCTCTGACGCTGAACTAGCAAGACTCGCGCACAGGCTTCCTTTGATGACATCCAATCCGCCACTCGGTGCGGCTGCCGCCACAACAACTCGCTATCGGAGTTGTTCTTTTGCGAAATTAAGGAGTCGAACGATCAAATCATTCGAGTTTTTTTCGAGCTTCATGACAAGCTTTATTTGAAGGGTAGATGCAATGTTAGAGTCCCACACCACCAGTATCTACGTCTTTAATTAATGTCGTTATGTATTCATGTTAGACGTTTTTTATTAATCGAGTTGTACGAGTTTGTTATGTTTTTTTCGTTTTGTGTTCTCTTTATTTTTGGGTATTTACACTCGTGCCACTTCAAAAGTCTTTAAATAGAACTCTTGTATGGGCCATGGGGGCATGAATGAATGAATCTTATTTCTATTTATCTCTTTAAGCTCCTTCTCTAATGCAGGACGGTCCAATTTGAAACGTGACTGTGCCGACTCGGTAATGCAAAGCTAAGTGAACGTGCAACATAAGTGTGATCAAGTCGGACTTAAATGAGATGCATATATTTTTTTAAAAAATTAATTTTTCCGGAATGAACTTATAGCAATGATAATTATAAGCGGATAACAAATCAACACATTGCGCATAAAAATTTCAGCGCGTGTAAGCAAATAATCACGTTCGTTATCATAAGAGTTGCTTTCCACTGCAACTTGTATGAATAAATACTATAGTCTTAAAAGAAATGAAAACAAGTAACACAAACTAGATAATATTTCCATTAAACATATGGAAGGTTTATCCCAAATATTCAATACAAAAATAAAATAACACAAAAACAATGATACTTGCAAGTGCAAGAAAACTACTGTAGAGGGAAAGCAGACCCAACTGCTGTTGATTTTGGGGTGGGAAAAATGTTACTGTTTTTAGTTTAGATGGTGGCTCCATGCCAGGATGGAATAAATAATGAAGGAGAAGGTTGTCTGAAACTGTGGTGAAAACTTGACAAACAAGTGAAATAATTAATGGAGATGCTACTAGAGAGGGATTAGGGTTAACCTCTGTTGTCACGGTGACAAGGCGAACAAAGGCGAGCGCATATCGCCTTGACGCTTAGGCGACAAGGCGAGCGTCAAAGTGATAATAAGGCGAGCGCCAAGGTGATAATAAGGCGAGCTATCGCAAGACGACAAGGCGAGCGATTTGAATTTTGACCTTCAATAGGACTTTAGACTGCGGTTTATATTAAAACCGCAGTCTATAACCCCCGTTTCTGTATTTTATTATGCATTGTAAAAAACCGCAGTCTAAAGGGGCTTTAGACTGTGATTTTTTACTGTAACCGCAGTCTAAAGGTCTTAGACTGCGGTTTTCATAAAAACTGCAATCTAAGCCCCATATACAATTTTTTTTATAACATAGATTTTTCTAAGCTTGGCAGTGACTATATATCCTCTCTTATTTTAGCAATATTTATTATATATAGCAATATAAAGACTATATATATATAATATATTATATGCACACTCTATCAATGAGCTTACATTATGAGTGCACTATTTTTGATTAGACAAACTACTACCAAATATAAAATTTGCATAAACTAATTTATAATAAAAATTTGAATGTAGTAAAAATGTTTATAAGTGTAGAGAAGAAAAAAGCCAACCTTGTATATATGTTCACTTGTATAAAATACAAAGAATGAGTACAAATATATAAATAAGAGAAAGAGAGAGGAAGGTCCTATACATGATGTTGGACTAAAGAGGAGAGAGAAAAAAAAAACATAATGGGCCTACACTAAATGAGCTTTTCTAACACTCCCCCGCAAGCTGGAGCGTATAGGTCATATGCACCCAGCTTGGACAAACACTGGTAAAACAAGGTACTTGATAAAGCCTTTGTGAGAATGTCAGCAACTTGATCAGTGCCCAAAACATGCTTTAATTCAAGTTTCTTCAATTGAACTTTCTCTCGAATAAAGTGACAGTCGACCTCGATATGTTTTGTGCGCTCGTGAAACATCAGATTCTTTGTTATGTGTATGACGACTTGACTATCACAGAACAGAACAACAGATGAAAGAGTTTTACTCCCAGGTCAGTAAGGAGACTTTCAAGCCATGTGAGTTCTGAGACAACCGATGCTATCGATCGGTATTCAGCTTCCACGGATGACCGAACGACCACAACTTGTTTCTTACTTTTCCATGTAATGAGATGACCACCAAAATAAGTACAAAACCCACTCCTTGACCTTCGATCGTCTAGGGAACCGGCACAATCAACATCAGAATAAGCGACCAATGCGGTAGCCGAGTCGAAGGTTTTGTAAACAAGCCCTTGACCCGGAGCTGCCTTAAGGTATCAGAGAATCCGTTCAACCGCCTGAAGATGAGAAACCCGGAGGGCATGCATTAACCAACTGACAACCCTAACTGCAAATGATATTTCAGGCCTCGTGACCGTTAGATAGATCAACTTTCCCACAAGGCGTTGATAGTATTCCGGGTTCTGGAGAAGCAAATCATCATCAGAGGCATGAACACATAGTTTGTGATTTGCCTCCATCGGGGTATTAGCTGGCTTGCAACCAGACTGACCAGCGTCTTTGAGAAGATCGAAACAGTACTTCCGTTGGGAGAGGACAAGCCCGTCCGACCGTCATGCGATCTCAAGACCGAGAAAGTAGCGAAGATGCCCCAAGTCTTTGGTCTGAAAATAGTGCTCAGATGCTGTTTGATCTCTAGAATCTCCTTTGAGTCATCCCCAGTAAGAAGGATGTCATCAACATAAACCAACAGAAGGACTGTTCCAGTGGCCCGGTGTCGGGTGAATAGGGAGAAGTCTGCAGAACTCCGAGTGAAACCCATGTCCCGAACCACCTTGCTGAACTTGTCAAACCACGCCCGAGGGGACTGTTTGAGACCATAGATGGATTTCTTGAGAAGACACACACGAGACTCCCCCGTGGTCTCAAACCCGGGCGGTTGACGCATGTAGACGGTTTTCTGAAGATCTCCATTCAAAAAAGCATTCTTGATATCGAGCTGATGAAGGGGCCAGTGGCGGTGCACAACCACAGAGAGAAGAACCCGAACGGTGTTGAGCTTAGTCACCGGAGAAAAGGTTTCCTCATAATCAAGGCCCTCCTGCTGAGTGAAGCCATGAGCTACAAGTCGGGCCTTCAGTCGGGCAATAGTGCCATCCGGAGCATGTTTGATGACGAAAACCCATTTACACCCAACAGGGTGCTGACCGGGAGGTAAAGGGACAAGGACCCAGGTCTGGTTGGCCCAAAGAGCCGTCATTTCTTCGTCCATGGCAGCCCGCCAGCCTGGATGTTGAAGCGCCTCCTGCACAGAGTTAGGGATAGAAACAAAGGATAATGATGTGGCAAAATGAAGAAGTGGTGGTGAAAGGCAATGTAGAGAGACGTAATTCGCCATCGGATGAGCGGTGGATGCGGGAGCCGGAGCAGCAGGTAGCGGAGCATCAGAGGTCGAAGCCGACTGCAGGGGGGGCAACAGGATGAGGAGAGCGACGAGAATAAACTCGGATAACAGGTGGAGGTGGACGGACCGGATGCGGTGCAGGAGGAGGAGATGATGAGGAACGGGGAGCAGGGATGACAGGACGAACGACAGGGTCTGGACCAGGAGCGATATCCAGAGCAAAAAAGAAGGGAAGATATTCGCGAAAAGTGACATCCGCAGAGACAGTCACCTTGCGGATAGTAGGCGAATAACACACATAACCCTTTTGAGTGCGCGAGTAGCCTACAAAGATATGTTTGGCTATACGGGGATCCAACTTGTCTGTAGAGGGACCGATGTGGTGAACGTAGCAAGTACACCCAGAAATCCGGGGAGTAACAGGAAAATGAGTGGATGGAAAGAGGAGTCCGAAAGGAGTAGCATACTTGAAGATGGAAGATGGTAGACGGTTGATGAAAAAACAGGCCGTGGAGAGCGCAAAGTTCCAGTACGGTTTGAGAACCTGCATTTGAAGCATAATAGAGCGAGCTACATCAAGAAGGTGACGATTCTTGCGCTCGGCGACACCATTCTGTTGCGGAGTATACACACACGATGTTTGGTGAAGAATGTCGAACTCAAAGCAAAGGGTCGCGAAGTCATGACTAGTGTACTCGCGCGCATTGTCAGTACGAATAGTACGAATGAGCGCAGAGAATTGAGTGCGAGTCTCAAGAATGAAGGCCCTGAAAACGCGGGGAAGTTCAGAACGATCGCGTAGGGGATACAAACACGTCATGCGAGAGTAATCATCAATAAGAGTAAGAAAGTAACGATAGCCAGAAATACTAGTGATTTTGTACGGACCCCAAATATCGGAGTGTACCAAAACAAAAGGAGCGGAGCTCCGAGTACAATGAGAAGGAAAAGATGAACGTGGCTGTTTGCCAAAAATACTTGTTTCACACTGAAACGCTGGAAGAGATACATCCGGGAGAGCCTTCTGTAGGACTGGAAGAGGAGCATGACCAAGACGACGATGACAATCCAAAGAGGAGAGAGATGCGAGGAGTGTAGGAGAGTTTATCAAGAAGGTAAAGCCCGTCTGCAGCCGCCCCCTACTAATGGGATCCGGATCCCCTGGAGTTCATCCGGGAACTCCAGGGGGTGGAGTTCTCATTTTGAGACTCGCTCGAGCCGAATAAAAAAAAATGACCAACACGAAAGATATAGATATCTCCGAGACGAACAACTTTCATGTTCAACATTTTTTGATTTGAAGTCGTTTAGACCCCCGATTTGAGCCCCAAAAAAACTCACTCCGAAAAACATTAAATTAATGTTTTCCGGAGTGAATTTTTTTGGGGCTCAAATCGGAGGTGTAAACGACTTCAAATCAAAAATGTTGAACATGAAAGTTGTTCGTCTCGGAGATATCTACAACTTTCGTGTTGGTCATTTTTTTGATTCGGCTCGAGCGAGTCTCAAAATGAGAACTCCACCCCCTGGAGTTCCCGGAGGAACTCTAGGGGATCCAGATCCCTACTAATGATAGTCCGCGTCTGCTGATCCTGTATCGGAAAAGAAGAGGAAGTAAAGGTCACTGAGCAATTAGAATCAGTAGTAAGGCGACCAACAGAAAATAAATTGAAAGAAGAGTCCGGAATGCGAAGAGCCGAGCGTAGGAGGAGAGAAGAGGTGAGAGGAATATCAGCACATCTAGAGACAGAGACAGAAGCCCCATTGGCCACAGTAATGTACTTCAGGTGAGGTGAAGACAAGTACTGAGGCGGCCGAACAGAGGTGATGTGATGAGTGACACCAGAATCAATGATCCATCGCGGGCCATAGGAGAGACATGCGATACCTTCATTGGAGATGGAGGCAGCAGAGGCAACCGAGGCAGGCGGGCGGCTGAGCAGTCTATGAAGATGCTGGAGCTGAAGACGAACCTCGTCGAGGTCAGTACGAGTGGGAGAGGGGTCGGTGGCAGCAACAGGGGCCTGCGGACGAGGAGGGAGACCATGTTTGCGATAACACGTGGCTTTAAGATGCCCGTCTTTGCCGCAGAACGAGCACTTAGGCCGAGGCCGTCCACCCCGACCACGTCCCCGAGAATCAGAGCGGCCTCCACGAGTTGAAGATGGAAGAGGCAATAAAGGAGCAGGGGCTTGCTGAACAAGGGCCGGAGAAGGAGGCCCGGGCACATCCGGGGACGGGGATACTTTGAGAAGCATCAAGCACACATCTGAGAAAGACGAGGTAACAATAGAGGAGAGGATGTGAGCCCGTACACTGTGAAGATGATGCGGTACCCGAGCCATCATCATGGTTATACCCACAACCCCCTTTTGGGCACGTTGGGCAGCAAGATCCAGAGTAGAAGACTGATGTTGGATCCAAGCCTCGACCAGAGACCGAGCCTGAGCAACGAAGGAGGTCAGATCGGTCGCGCCACTGCTATCAAGGGCCTGAAGAGCAGTGATAATGTCATACAGAATGGTGAAGACTATCCTTGCCAGAGTAAAGAGTATGAAGCTCGTCACACATGCCCTTGGCCGTCTCATGGTACATGGCCAGACGATAAGACTCGCCATCAAGAGAATTAAGGATCCATGTCTGCACACGACCATCATTGCGTAACCAATCATCAGTATAAGTACCAGTAACGTCCTGGGTCAAGTGATGAAGAAACCCCTTGGATTGCAGGACACGACGAACAGAGTGCGCCCATTCCACAATATTCTTCTTGCCGGTCAAAGAGATTGTAGTAATACAGAGCTCATCTCGCACTTCCGGGAGAGAGGCCGGGCGGTCAGTAAGAGGAACCGACATTCCGACAGAATCATCAGAAGAGGCCATGAAGTAGAGTAGCGGCTAGGAGAACGAATCGGTCAACAAAAGAGACCGCGCGATTAGAGCTGAGACCGCTCAGTCACGATGGGAATACACCAGCTGCAGGAGGAGGCCGCGACCAACGACAGAGGCCGGGAGAGAGAGAAGGCCGCAGCGGACAGATACAAGCCGCGTGGATAGGAAAGAGGAGAAGACCACGACCTAAATGCGGGAAGACAACAGTCCGCACGGTCTGGCTGAGCACAGCAACAGTCAAAGAAACAGGAGGCCAGCAGCGGGCAGAGAGAAGACTCAAGCGAAAAGAAGACTCAAGCGGAAAGAGAGAACAGAGCGCAGCAACCAGGAACAGACCGCAGCGAGTTGGAGCAGACCGCAGGAGAAACAGGCCGCAACGAGCTGGATTAGGCCGCAGCGAGCTGGAGCAGGCCGCGAGAAAAGCAGGCTGTAGCGAGTTGGAGCAGGCTGTAGGAGAGGCAGACCGCATCGAGCTAGATCAGGCCGTAGCGAGCTGGAGCAGGCTGCAACGAGATGGATCAGGCCGTAGCGAGCTGGAGCAGGCCGCAACGAGATGGAACAGACCACAAGAGACACAAGCCGCAACGTGTTGGAACAGGCCGCAAGAGAGAGAGAAAGCGGTCTGGAGGAGAGATAGGGAGAGGTGGACCCGACGAGAGAGAGAGGGGGGGAAGGCTATAAGATGCCTGAGGGGAGGGGTGGAACCACGAAGAAGAAGTGGAAGCCGAAGAAGAGAAGCGGAGCAGACAGGGAGGCAGACCGCAAGAGACCGAGCCGTCAGCAGACAGAAGAACAGGCCGCAGCAGGCCGCAAACAAGGAAGAAGACCACGCAGGTTGTGCGGTTAAGAAGAGGGAAGCTGCTCAAGGAGAATCAGTGGCTCTGATACCATGTAGAGAAGGAACAAGCCAACCTTGTATATATGTTCACTTGTATAAAATACAAAGAATGAGTACAAATATATAAATGAGAGAAAGAGAAGAAGATCATATACATGATGTGGGACTAAAGAGGAGAGAGAAAAACAATAAAAAATACATAATGAGCCTAGACTAAATGAGCTTTTCTAATAATAAGTTATAACAAAAACTTGCATAAAATGTTTATAACCAAAACATGTATAACAAATGCTTGTATTGCAATCCAAAGTATTCATAATTAATGAAATATTCAAATAGAATCATCGTCTAATAAGTCATCATTAGCATTGCCTGTGCTCGATTGGTTTGAGCTACTTGACATTTGCTCATAATTATCATCAATATCTTCATCATCATTAGGAAATACATGATGTTCTAAATCTTCATCGCCTTCTTCTATAAGTTCAAGATTAACTCCAGCTCGACTTCGTAAATTTTGAGCCCCGGTCCCAATAGCTATCTCTACATCTTCCCATGCGAGATTATCATCACCATAAAACAAAGCCTCCTCTGGTTGGTTCATCATCCACTCACGACTTCAGTCTTGGTCATCAAGTACTAAAGGGTTATAATTTCTTTCCTTTTCACGTCTTTCTTAGAATCGTGCTTGTAGACGACGATTATATTGAATGTAGACAAGATCGTTAAGCCGCTGATGCTCTAATTTATTTCTTTTCTTGGTGTGAATCTGAATCAAAATAATTATAAACTTGTTAGTAGTAGTAGATATAAAAATATCAAATCATATATTGATTATTAGTATTTAGTATACTTACAAACTAAAAAGTACTCCGATTGCGCTCACAACTACAAAAAGAACAATATAAACTAAGTATGCGTAATGCTATCTTTGTAAGATCAACATTCGGTCCTTCATGTGCACCCCACCAATCCACTATTTTTTTAAGACAAATATAAATTATTTAACATATAAATAAATTAAGAACAATTAATAACTTAATCTATTCAATACTTACTTGGATTTAAGATCGTTCGTTGCCTAATAGCCATAAGTTTTCCAAAACTATTTCTAGATGCTTTGTAGCTAGTAACTTCGTCCGTAATCTTGTCATGTAATTGTTGATCGGACACTGATCCTGCAATAATATCATTGAAAATTTCTTGAAATTTCCAAGCTTCATCATAATGGTTCTCTTCATACTCAAAATATTGGCTTGGATTAAGAAATAAAACCGCTCTATACAATTTTTGTTCCATTTGAGTTGTCCATCTTTTTTCAACAATTTCAATAATCTTCTTATATAATCTTTCTTTATTATCAAAATATTCTTTAATCTTTTGTTTTGTTTCTTCCATTGTCATATATACTTCAAGCATAACCGGACTTTCATCTCCATCTACTAATCGCAAAATGATAATTATTGGTTTTCCTCCCTTTAGACAATCTCTTATTTCATTCCAAAAAAATGTTGAAAGAATTATTTCAACAACTTGTTTCTCGGCTTCAGTGTTTGCCAATTAGCAACATTTCACAAAGGTGATACAAAGAATTATTTTAGTTTCTCGTCATGCTTAAGCACACTTTATAGAGTAAGGAATGATGTGTCAAATCTAGTCACTGAATGTCTCACTAGATCACCATATATAGTAGTGCTTACTGCATCAAGTAAACACGCGTGTATGTAGATGAAGTTTGTAATCATCTTTGCCTTTCTTATCGCAACTCTATTTTGTGGTAACTTTCCTATATCTTCAAGCATGAGATCTATGCAATGAGCCGCACAAAGAGTCCAGAATAATGCGGGCCATTTCTGCATTAAAATTCTATCAGTTGCCTTATAATTGGAAGCATTGTCAGTTACCACATGCATAAAACATAACCAAAAAATTACTAATTTACTATATATCTATAGTTTTAGACTATTAAATATGGAATATGAAAATTAGTATAACTAAAAAAATTATCTGAACAACGCACTCTGCTCATATCTTTTTAATCTTACTATCAAGTAACTCTGATAACAATGCAACATTTTGAATGTGACTGGATGCATCTACATAACTCATAAAATAAGTTCCTTCTGGGCAATTCACTAGGAAATTGATCAAATATCTTCCTCTTTTGTCTGTCAACCATCTGACATAAGAGTACAACTATATCTCATCCAATATGCTTGATATTTGTTTTCATCTCAAAACTTTTTCCTTTGTACTTAATAACAAAGGCATCCGTAAATCATGATAACTAGGGCCTTTATAACCGGACCCATACTGTCCCACTGTTTCAAGCATTACTTCAAAACTGCGTGCCTTTTCTGCATTGAATGAGATTCCACATTCGTAGAAAACCAATTGACAATATTACTATCAACTCTCTTTTTCTCTTCAGCAAATATGAAACATCTTTCCATAGTAGTTTGTGCAACACCTTTTTGCACGTCTATCATCAACTACATCTTCAGGTGCACGTCCCACATGAGTATCTATAGAGCCCCTTTTTGTGATAAAGAGATTACTTTTCTCTTCTTAGCACTTGTCCCAGAACTTGGGATAAATGAAGATCTAGCGGTTGACAATGTTGGAGATATAGTTTGTGAACCTATTAGCTATACTTCTTGTTCACTATCATTATCACCTTCAACAGTCAAATCCACCTTGTCTTTTTTTTCATTTAAAGCTGAATACATCTCAACTGCTATTTCAGAAGTTATCTTATGACACTTTGCTACATCATCATACCCACCACATAGGTGTTGCTTCAACCTTTTGATTTCACCTTTGATCAATCTATCACACAAGTTGCATTTAACACTGTTTTTGTTATTTAAGTCGGGTCAATGCCCATACTTCCAACCAGTATCTTTTGACTTGACCTTTTTAGGATCTATTTTTGGATCTAGATCATTGCTATCAATGGATGAAACACGTCTGTTATTGTTTTCATTCTCCATATTTCAAGAAATAGAGTGCAAGACCTATAAAATGCAAGATTAGATGAATAGACAACAATACTTTTAAAACCTTCAACAACAATAATGAATTGAATAGTGAGTTATCACTTATCAACAACAACAAAATAACACTAACAACAAGAAAAAAGTAAGTCATAGTCATAAGAGCACCAACAAGACAAATAAACAAGTCAATAACAAGAATGAATTGATCAACAACAAAACAACAAATCATCATTCATCAACAACAAGAAAAGAGCATCAAGTTATCAATAACATAGTTTTATTTTTATTTGCATATATTGATTATAGAAGTACAAATCTTATTTCACATATTATCAATTTTCTCTTGCGAAAATTGTGTCACTCCGTCATAGATATGCAATAAAAAAAATACGTTAAAACCAATTAAACACAAATGTTATCATTTATCAATATATATGCAGTTAACTTACCAACGATGACATGACGCTAGTCCTAAGAGCATCAAATATATCAATCATGAAGCACATGATATAATACTCACATTGAATACTATCTGTTTGTTTTGAGCACTAAAAATAATTAATAATTAGTAAATATTTTAACATCAAATTTTAAATATTTTATAAGAACATACCATATATTCTGGAGTGGTGCGATGATCGACAAAAACTTCCCAATCTTCTGGAGTAATAAAATTATACTTAATAGGTACAATGTATCGATGCTCTAAATCAGCGTTCTTTACATAAGTGACAAAAAATTTGGATTTCCAGGTCCTCCAACTTTCACCCATATTTTTAAGTAATGAGTTGCGAATACCATCAATACCATCAAAACAAAGCTGAAAATAATAGACACTAACACTATTGATTAAAAATTAACTTAAAAATATTGTAATGTAATAACAAGATTACGACATTACGTACTTTTACTTGGTCCCATAAATGATCTTTAAGCTGCTTATCAACTTCCTTACATCCAGAACATCTAGTTGACACATTAGATTTCACAAGCATACTCATATAACTCATCAATTTATTTGTGTTGGGCCCGAGAATAATGTGGTCATCATCACTCACAAAAATATTAAGTTTCTTCTTCTGTTCTTTAAGCTTATTTAATTCAGACATTTTAGTGAGGTCTCTTGTTGACTTTGATGAAAATCTATTATCGGTCATTTTCTTGTAAATGTAACATGCAAAACTAGAAAGAAAGACATGATGTACTTAGGCATTAGTGAGATTATGTATAAAAAAGATCATGTTGTTTTTGTTTGAGTGTACTTAAATTTTAAGCAAAACTAGAAGTAAATACATTGTAAATTGATAATGAGTTAATGACTTAAATCTACTTAAGAATCCACATGGATACCTCATATTTCACAATGATACATGAAATCAAACATTGAAAAAGGCTTGAGTGTATATATTGAAGGTGGGATAAAAGCTTGAGTGTTGTTGTTGTTGACATGTAAGAAATATTTAAGCAAAAAACAACAAAAAATCCTAAATCATTCAAAAACCCTAAACAATAAAAAAAATCGAAACAACAACATAAAACATAGTGAATCAACATAAAACAAAATAAAAAACTTCAATATTTTAAAGAAAAATCATCACTCACCAAATCTAAGCAAAGGAGGGCTGAAATGTTCGCAAGAAAATCGCCAGGAACTTTTCGGGAAAGCAGCAATCGTAAAAACTCTCGGTGAAAAGGTAAATCCACGATTTTTTCGATTTAAGTAGGGTATAGACTGCAGTTCTATGATAAAACCATAGAGTCTTCTCTGACATACAAAATATAGAAACATCAAAAATCCAGACCAACCTGTCTAAATGGGCTTCATACAACATGCCTATTCCGTTCTTCGATTCCGGATCTAAATGCAATACTACGGGGGTACACGGATCTACCCGTCGGGAGAACCATATCCACGTGTTTGTGTCTACCCTCTAGTGCCAAAAGAAAGGACTTCAGATGTCCAAGGAAGAGGATTGTTACCCTTCATATACGCTTTGACGCATAGTTGTCAAGGCGCGCAGTTAGGCGCTCCTGAGCCGCCGGGCGCACTAGGCGCAGCCCGTCGCGCCTCAGCACAGGTGAGGCGGGCGATGTGCCCCAGGCGCGCCTAGGCGCGCGTCTTACAGGCTCCCAGGCGCGCCAAAGGAGCGCCCGGTCCTTTCAAGGTATATTTTTAATTTGTTTTTGATATGAGCAAAAACATTATCTTAGACGCACCTGAGCCTCCCCCTAGGCGCACTTGGGCGCCCAATTCGGTGAAATTGAGCGAATTGGGCGCCCAATTAGGTGAAATTGAGCGAATTGGGCTGCACGAATTGGACGCCAAATTAGGTGAAATTGAGCGAATTGGGCGCCCAATTCGCTGAAATTGCGCGAATTGGGCGCCCAATTCGCTGAAATTGCGCGAATTGGCGCCCAATTCGCTGAAATTGCGAGAATTGGCGCCCAATTCGCTGAAATTGCGCGAATTTGCACAATTTCAGCGAATTGGGTGCCCAATTCGCTCAATTTCCTTTCCCCCCATTTTTGCGCCTCACGTGCCTCAGACGCGCGCCTACTCCTTGCGCGTAGGCTCCAGAGGCATTTTGCGCCTCGGTGCGCCTTGCGCCTTTGATAACTTAGCTTTGGCGCGATGAGAGAAATCTAGACGGTTGTAAACGACCGCTCCAACCTTGCCTCCGTAAATCTGAACTCGCCTTGCGAATCCGAGACCAGAAACACGAACGATGGCAAGAACCCTCCTTCCTGACACTACTACTGCTCCTCCAATTAACTAGGCCTAGATCTCCAACTCTAGAATAATGAAGAGGAAACGACCAATCAGGCATAAAAATAAAGTTACCGCCGCGCGGTAACTAGCTACCGCCCCGCGGTACCGCCTCGTTTCGTGTATAACCGCCTAGGCCCTCCAATCACAGGCCGACACGTGGCCCCGCGGTACCGCCTCGTTTCGTGTACCGCGGTATAGACTTCGGTTTTATCATAAAACTGCAGTCTAAAGTAGTATAGACCGCGGTTTTATGATAAAACCGCTTCTATGCCCTTTTTTCAAAATTGGGGAATAGACTGCGGTTTATGCAAAAACCGCAGTCTATTCCCTATCTTAAATTTTCAAGGCTCCCGACGCCTTGTACATTATCGGACGCCAGGACACCTAGGCGTCACCTAGGTGATGCCTTGACAAGTTTGGGGTTAACTACAGAGAAAATAAGGATTCATGGCAATAGAAGGTGCCTCCATGGGATAAGTGGCGGCGGCTTTCAGCACTAAAGCGGCGCCAACAAATTGAAAGGGGCTGCCTGGGCTCGCCTAGAACAGAGGGGTGGAGAAATCACGTGATGAGATTGCGGGCTGTCGACGTGGGATGGGAGGAGGGTGATAGAAGGCGACATTGGAAGTAGGGAGGTGGCTGGTGCGTGAGGTTGATGACGAAAGAGGGGGACTGCTTGTCGTCTCTGGCGGTGGAGATGAAGGCCGGTGAGGTATCGAGGCAGTTTCCTCCTTCGATTGAGGGATGGGGAGGATGAACATTGCGGTTCTACAGTTGCAGGAAAGGGGAAACCGAGACAGAGACTAGTTGTGTGGCTGAAATGAGCAAATCGTGAGAAAACTGATAGGAGTTTCCGGAATAAAAAAGGATAGGGCTTCACAGGAACTGTAGAAAATCGGGAATTTAATGAAAAGCTGATAATAATCCCAAGGCTTTGCACCCTGGGCCCGTGGCGTCGTACCACGGTTGATTGCCGAATCTGGATTCTCTCACACACTAGGCAATGAAATGGAAACCTAGACATCCACCCCTATTTATAACAAGATGGGGCGGCTGGACACCCGACATGAACGACTACGATCGTCTGTTACGCCTAGTGTCCAAAATAATACAAGTACAACTCCAACAAATATATAAAAATACATCTAAAATGAAACCTTACGCTCCGGACGCGCTTGCCGTCTCGGATCGACGATCCGATCAACAAATCCACGACAATTTTGCAAAAGTGGATCCCGCCACGTGGTGGCCCGATCTCTGATCACGAACGTACGGTCAATCCCCATCAATTCCCCCCGACTGAAAAACATTCATCTCCGAGGAATGAAGATTAATATGCTGCAGTCAAAGATCGAGGGAAGCCCAACAAGTAGTCTCCAATATCCAAGCAGCATCAATGGTCTAGTAGTGGTGTCCACTCCAGTGCACCAAGTAACTACAAGAAGATCGGTCTGGAATAGTGGTGCACTCATTATAATATCACTCACGCTCTCAACTCTCACCTCTCGTACTGGTGGATCCAAAAAATCCGGTAGAATCATAGGAGGTGTGGATAAATCCGTGGGTGCTCATCTAAGGTGAACAGGGGAAGTGTCAAACTTTAACTGGGAAGATAGCAGAAGAAGCTCAAGGTATGGGTCCATGGGAGGGTGTCAAAAAAGCTCAAGGTGTGAGTTCCTATGCTCAAGAGGATCAAAGTAATGTAACCACATCTGCATGAAAATCGATCTCGTAGGCATTTGTCTCAACTTTCTTTATAACCCTATAAATACCCATTTGATTAAGTTATAGTTTAGTAGCGGCTCTTTTTGGGAGCCGCTCTTTGTAAAGTCCGATCATGACATGCTCGCACACTCGAAAAATGTAGCTCATGCTTGTGCATATCTGCTTATGCCTTATATAATTCAACATTGCTAACAGTTTTTTCAAATTAGTCCTTGCATGTCATGCAAATGATGCAAAACAAACATGTGCGACTCACACAACAGAGATGAATCATGCACTAAATGTAACTGAACAAATAATAAGTGCAATAGATGAACTACTGACATGACCAACTCAGTAAACCGAGGAATTTAGATACTATACAAAAGTTCTAAAGTAGGTACGTGATCATGAAGTTCAGATGGTGGATCATAAAAAAATTCATCGCGGGGGCGATGAACACTCTAATGAACATCCGAGACATCAGTGAAAAGATGTGTCAATGTGATGTGCGAACTGTCTCTACAAATGCAGGATGAAGGATATAAGATCATTAAGTTAGTGAGCACACTCTCAAGCTCGAATATCCTGTCAAAGATGGATATCTTCCAAATGAGCGGTGGATTGACATGTGGCTCATCCGGGGGTTCTCCGGGAGGGGCATAATAAAATTTGTCAGAAAATGCGACGGGTACTCACGTGTGCCCCAAAAATAACTAGAATGTTCTTATATAATCGATGATCAAAATGAAAATCATAAGCATTGATACTATAAGGCGACTCTAGTGTGTCACTCACATGAATCTCATCCACACAAGGACGAGGTGACTCATCTGGAGGCACAATAAGAGGGTCTTCAAGGAACCCATCAGTATAGTGATGGTCCTCCAAAAGCAAACCATCAGAAGGGGCCGTACTCCCGAAAAGGGGAGAGGAGGCTACCTCGAGATCACTACTAAGCTCTCGGCTCCCGATCGTGATGTGACTCAGGGCACCATCGGGTGATGTGTGCGAAATGTCCACACTCTATAAAGAGCTATTAGATATAGAATCAAGAGCAAACTCTCCTGGTGGAACAGACTCCCGTGAGGGTTGACTCCACACATTTTGTGTTGGGAGGGCAACTTGCTCTGCTTCTAATAGAATATCAGATGGAGTGGGTGAAGTCTCCCAACTTTGGGAAGTGGAGTGCTCTCGCTAACCCTTAATGGCGGCAATGCAGGTGTGTAGGGCATCAAAATTTTCATCTAATTGATCAAATATCCTAAGGATCCATTGTTGAAATTCGGCCTCCGTCATGTCCGTTTTCAGTACACTAGGAAGATCACTACGTGAGATATAATCTTGGTGAGAGTGACCTCTATAGGATTTTTGAGGGTCATTGTGACGGTCGACCACCACATAATCACGTCGTACTCGTGGGTGGACATGGGTACTACGAACATGTGGTGGTGGTTGTGTGTATGTAGACTCAAAATTTTCAAATATAGGAGATGTGTAGTATCGATGACCTGAGAGATGCTGAATTCTATCATCGTAAAGACGTGTCAAGAGATCAATAGTGTGGGGATAAGGATGACGATAATTATCATACCAATCGTATCTAACATGAGATTGTTCCGGTGGATCAACACGATCTCTGGAAGTGGTGTATGGTGATCGAGGATAATCATCGAGGTATCGTAAAGATGTCCTTGATGGGGCTCTATGGGAACGAGTGTAAGTGGATTCGTGATTCTCAAATAAAGGATTAGGGTAGTGACAACCACTATAATAAAAGATTCGGTGACAAAACATGTAGTCCCACATATTTTAAAGAAAGCCCTCACCCGGGCTCTGATGCCAAATTGACGCAGGACGGTCCAATTTGAAACATGATTGTGCCGACTCGCTAATGCAAAGCTAAGTGAACGTGCAACAACATAGCGTGCATAAAAATTTCAGCACGTGTAAGCAAATAATCACGTTCGTTATCACAAGAGTTGATTTTCACTGCAACTTGTACAAAAAATATTTTAGTCTTAAAAGAAATGAAAACAAATAACACAAACTAGTTAATATTTCCATTGTACATATGCAAGGTTCATCCCAAATATTCAATATAAAAATAATATAACACAAAAAGAAAATTTACTCGACTACTGTGGATTTCAGGGTGGGAAAAATGTTACTGTTTTTAGTTTAGATTGCGGCTCCACGTCAGGATGAAATAAATAATGAAGGGGAAGGTGCACCAGGTTGTCTGAAATTGTGGGGAAATCTTGACTAACAAGTGAAATAATTAATGGAGATGGTAATAGAGAGGGATTAGGGCTAACTACAAAGAAAGAAGGATTAATGGCAACAAAAGGTGGCTCCACGTGATAAGTGGTGGTGGCTTTCAGCACTGAAGCAGCTCCGACAAATTGAGCTCCGACAAATTGAAAAGGGCGGTCTGGGATCGCCTAGATAAGAGGGATGGAGAAATCGCATGATGAGATCGTGGGTGGTCGACTTGGGATGGAGGAGGACGATAAAAGGCAGTGTTGGAAGTAGGTGAGGCGGCGGATGCGTGAGGTTGACGACGAAAGCGAGGGATTGCTTGTCGTCTCTGGTGGTAGAGATGAAGGCCGGCGGGTATCAAGGTAGTTTCCTCCTTCGATCGAGGGATGGGGAGGATGAATAGTGCGGTTCTACAGTTGCAGGAAAGGGGAAACCGAGACGGGGATGAGTTGTGTGGTTGAAATTAGCAAATGGAAAAACTGATAGGAGTTACGGGAATAGAAATGATAGGGCTTCACGGGAACTGTAGAAAATCAAAAATTTAATGAAAAACTGATAATAATCCCATGGCTTCGCAACCTGGGCTCGCGGCGTCGCACCACGGTTGATTGCCGGATCTGGATTCTCCCACACACTCAACAATGAAATGAAAACATGGACATCCGCCCTTATTTATAACGAGAGGGGGCGGTTTTGGTACCCGACGTGAACGACTATGATCGTCCGTTACGCCCGGTGTCCAAAATAATATAAATACAACTCCAAAAATTATAAAAAATACATCTAAAATAAAAACGGACGCGCTCGCGTTCTCGGATTGACGATCCGATCAACGAATGCACGACAAATCTACAAAAGCGGATCCCTCCACGTGGTGGCCCGATCTACTCCGATCACGAATGTACAGTCGATCCCCATCACTCTTTCTAGGTCTTCTCTCCCATCTTCCGCAAATTCTCGGGTTGGGGTTGAGCGAATTCCCCTTCTTTCTCTTCCCCTCGCATTCTCCGTGGGCCGAGTTCAGCACTCTCTTGTATTTCCGCCTTCACTGTTACCTTCGACGAAGCCTCAAAGAAATCCCATAACATTTTCACACTTAAAAATTTGAGTTTTATTCATATTCTATGTGGCGTGATAATTTGTATGTTGCAAAATAAGGTGGAGTTGAAAAAATTATATTTCGTACGAGATGAGATGATAAGATTTGATGCAGGACGGTCCTATATGATGGAGAAATAATGGGTAAAACTACGTTTAATCATGCATGAATCCGACGAATTACTTGCAACAATTGATATTTATAAAACTATATTAATTTGATTGCCCACAAAGAGTGAAAGTTTTCAAATATGGAAACACGTGAGTGGAGTATAAGCACGAGAGTACGCGAAAATAAATACTATTTAAATAAAAAATTACAAAGACGAGAACAACTGAAACAAAACTTACAAACCTCTATCTCTACGAGCAGGGAACAAAAACATGACCCAACGGTAAAGAAATAATACACACCTTAAACTTGCAAAGTGATGGGGAGCCATCGGATGCACTTGGAGGAGCTCGCCGCAAGGCGGGGCCCACATACATGTACTCGCGCAGGAAGACTTGATCGGATCGCCGATCGGACTCCGCGATTGCGTCCGGGACGTCGTCGCGAGTCAAATCACTATATTACTTTATTTTTTTGAGTGTATTTTGATGTATTTCAAGGACTAACCCACCGACCAATCATAGCCGTTGATGGGGATGCCCTAAGTTATGCTTTCTTATAAATAGGATGCTCGGGGCTGATTCCAGGGTATTGCAGAATTTGGAGAAGAATAATCCCGGATTTCAGCGATCCCTCCTCGGTGCCGACGCCATGGAACCCTAGGTGACGACTCCTAAGCCGCCAATCTTCCCCCCAAGGTAACCCCTATCCCTCTCCTTCGTTTTCCAGCCATTCCCCCCCTTTTTCCACCGCCAGAGACCCCCAAAACCACCTCCAAAATCTGCCGGCCTGCTGTGAAAACTGCAGCCGCCAGCCCTTGTTCGAACCCCCACCCAGCCGCCTCTTCCACACCCCCTCCCCGCTGCCTCC
Source organism: Platanthera guangdongensis (assembly GCA_039583875.1). Classification (NCBI taxonomy): domain Eukaryota; kingdom Viridiplantae; phylum Streptophyta; class Magnoliopsida; order Asparagales; family Orchidaceae; genus Platanthera; species Platanthera guangdongensis. The sequence goes on along the minus strand of CM077163.1, from coordinate 226,588,531 downwards.
CCTGCACCGGCCGACCAACCAGCACACCCCACAGCCACCCTTGTCTCCAGCCCCCAACCGGCGGCCCTTCCCTACAACAGCCCAGCCAAGCCGCCGCCTCCCTCTTCCCCCACCGGCCACCCTAGGGCCTTATCAACCCTAGCCGGCCATCCCCTTTGTTCCTCCGTCGTGGATCCACTCCCCAACACTCCGAAAACCCTAGATCTAATTGATCTAGCACTACCTTCCCCCGATCTACTAGTCACTCACGTATTCCCACTCCCGTAGCCCGGATCCGCCCTAAAATTAGCGGATCTACCCACCGACACTCCGATCCATTCTCTAGTGGCCGGATCTCGCCGTTTCTGGCCCGCATCCCCCTCTTTTCCACCGGGGACAGCCACCGTGACGTCACCGTGCCACCGTGTTCGTCTCCGATCGCCCGTTTTGCATCCGGCCCCTCAAATTCTCCACCGTCTCGGATCAGCCCACTGCATCGTGAGTATGTCATGGTATTATGTTTGTACTTGACATTTACACTTGGTTGTTTATCTATATTTGTGCTGTGATCATAGTTTGGTAGTTGTTGTTTTATACGCTAATATTTATTGTGGAATTAGTCGCCGCCGCTTGCTCAGGCCCTCCGTGCGGAGGAAGCCGTTGCCCAAATTGCCAAAGTTATTTAATTGCTTTTTATTTCGATTAACTGTGTGGTGCTGCTAATTTTCATTGCTTACGTTACTAGTCGTTGCTTTCCGACTGCTCATTGCATGTAGCATCGCATTCGTATATTCCCTCGCACGTGCACGTAGAGTCCTAGCTTCCGAGCACCACTAGCCTACCCCTACATCATTTGGTATCAGAGCCAGGTTAGGCCACTTGCATGCTCCGTAGTGGTAGGACTTTTAGAGTAAGCATGGTAGAACCACAGAACACTGAGGACCGAGCGACGAGTTCGAATTCGGACGCCGCTTTCGCTGAGTTCCAACGCCTTGTCCTAGGTCGCATTGACACCATAGGAGCCCAGTTCGACGATGTGCGTCATGACCTTACCGAGGTGAACCTTCGTTTAGACACTTAGAGGATGCCAGAGACACTCCGACACAGCGTGACGATTCTCTTGAGGACGACCCTGACGGTCCTCCACGTCGAGGGCAACGCCCGAGGGATGACCCACCTCCCGCAGACCGTCACCGTCGTGATAGTCCTCATCGAGCCCCGATTCTGCCGGTAAGACGACATCCTGATTTTGCGAGAGATTATAGGCAAGTCCCGGCGAGGGATAGGCTGCCACCCCAGCATGATAAGTACCGTATGCCACGTCAGCCTCAGTCGGACCCCAGAGATCGTGTGCCCCCACACGGTCGCCATGACCATCACCAGGATGATTATTATCCCCCGGGTCGGAGAGAGCGTGGTCCCCCACCCGCTCGATACGACTACGCTCATGATGATTACCCTGAGGACTATCCCGATCCTAGGAGAGGGGCCACTATCATGACATCACTCGTCGCATCCGACTCGACGCCCCTTCGTTCGATGGTCGCCTAGATCCAAAGGCCTTCAACGATTGGCTCTTGGACATGGACCACTACTTCGAGTGGTACGACATGAGTGACGAGCGTTGTGTCCGCTTTGCTAAGATGAAGTTGATCGGGCAAGCTAAGGTATTCTGGATTAGTGTTGAGAGAGCTCTAGAGCGGGATGGTTACTACCCATCGCCCGATGAGACGAGATGAAGGAGAGACTGAAGGAGAAGTACCTCCCTGCGTCATATCGAGATCAGATATTTGAGCAGCTACAGAACCTGCGGCAGAGGACACTTACCGTCGCCGAGTACATGGCTCGCTTCGATGAGCTGGTCGTCAGAAGTGATATTTCAGAGGAGCCTATTGCCACTGCCGCCCGCTTCAAGGCGGGCCTTCGTTCCGATATTCGGAGAGAGTTGATTCCCCACCACTTGGAGACTGTTGATCAGATATTCCAGCTCTCCCTCGAGTATGAGCAGTACCTTCGTTCGTCTAGTACGAGGCAGTTCACATCTCGGACTGATTTCTCGACCTTTAGGAAACCCGCTCCGCCCCAGACCACCACGGCCGCACCCTCACGTATCCCCGCGGATGCGAAGGGTAAAGCCGTAGCCACTGATGGCCAACGATCTGGGGGCATTGCATGTTTTAGATTCTCTGGCAGGGGCCACGTGACGGCGCAGTGCCCCACGCAAAACCTGTTACTTGAGGAAGAGGAGGAGCAGGGTTTAGAGGGTGAAGAGGAGGCCCCAAAGGAGGTTAGGGCCGCAGTCGAGGAAGGTTGGGAGAGTGACACCGATCGATCTTTAGAGGTGGGAGTGATTCGACGCCTCCTACACACCCCACGTGTGGACGAGGACTGGCGACGCACGACCATCTTTTACACGTACTTCCCTAGTGCAGGCGGTCCCTGCAAGCTAGCTATTGATGGTGGGAGTTACATGAATATTGTAGCCCAAAAGGCGCTTGACCATATGCAGGTGAAGGCAGAGCCTCACCCCCATCCGTACCGTGTTGTCTGGGTTGACAAGACGGCGATTCAGGTCACCCAGCGTTGCTTAGTCCCGATCACCATTGCGTCCTTTCAGGACAAGGTCTGGTGCGATGTTATTCCCATGGACGTCGCTCACGTGTTGCTTGACCGCCCCTGGCTTTTTGATCGTTATGTCACGTGCTTCGGTCGCTCGAACGCGTGTGTCTTTTATGATAAGGGGCGGAAGATCACGTTGGCACCCACCCAGCCCCGAGATCGGCCCAAGGGTGTGGTAGAGTCGTCTCCGAGCACGAGCGCCTCGCAACCACTGCATATTCTGAGGCGAGGTGAGTTTCTGCGAGATAGTGCTGAGTCCGACGTTATTTATGTAGTCGCCGCTACCCAGGTTACTGAGGACGCGCCAGTTGATTTCTCACTCGCGGTGCGTCCCCTGTTAGGCGAGTTTGCGGATATTATGCCAGACGAGCTCCCCGATGAGCTGCCTCCCCCTCGGGACATTCAGCATGCCATTGATTTAGTCCCGGGAGCTTCCCTCCCGAACCTGCCCCATTACCGTATGCACCCGGATGAGCACGCTGAGCTCAAACGGCAGGTTGGCGAGCTTCTTAGGAAGCAGTTCATTCGCGAGAGCATGAGTCCTTGTGCGGTCCCCGCCCTTCTTACCCCTAAGAAGGACGGTAGTTGGCGTATGTGCATCGACATCCGCGCCATCAATAAGATCACGGTCAAGTATCGCTTTCCTATCCCACGACTCGATGATTTACTGGATACTATGTCCGGTGCCCAGATCTTCTCCAAGATCGACCTCCGCAGTGAGTACCATCAGATACGAGATTGTGAGGGGGACGAGTGGAAGATCGCCTTCAAGACCAAGGACGGTCTGTATGAGTGGCTAGTCATGCCATTCGGGCTATCCAATGCCCCGAGCACATTCATGCGCGTTATGACGCAGGTGTTGCGGCCCTACATGGGCAAGTTTCTGGTGGTGTACTTTGATGACATATTCGTCTACAACCAGACTCAGGCCGCTCAGCTCGATCATTTGAGACTTCTCTTTGACACCCTCCGCCAAGAGAAACTGTATGTGAACCTGAAGAAGTGCGCCTTCCTTTCTGAGTCCGTCCACTTCCTAGGCTTTATTATTTCCTCCATCGGAGTCTCCGTGGACCCTGAAAAGGTCAAATCTATTCGAGATTGGCCTGTACCTAGGAATTTCCACGAGGCTCGTAGCTTTCACGGGCTTGCCACCTTCTATAGGAGGTTTGTCCAGGGGTTCAGCACGATCATGACCCCGTTCATGAGCCGTCTCAAGAAGGGAGAGTTTCAGTGGACCCCCGCAACCACTAGAGCCTTCGAGGAGATTAAGGAGAGATTGACGACAGCCCCCGTACTGAGGTTGCCAGATTTCAGTCGCGCCTTTGAGGTCGCCTGCGACGCGTCTGGTATCGGTATAGGTGGCGTGTTGAGTTAAGAGGGACACACAGTTTCTTACTTTAGTGAGAAGCTGAATGAAGGAAAACAAAAGTACTCGAACTACGATCGAGAATTTTATGCCATTGTCCAGTCTCTGCGTTACTAGCGACACTATCTCCTCCCCCGGGAGTTCGTGTTGTATTCCGACCACCAGGCCCTCCGTTACCTCGATTCGCAGCGCAAGCTGGGCCACCGGCATGCGAAGTGGGTTGAGTATCTGCAGGATTTTCATTACGTTCTCAAGCACCGCGCTGGTGTTGAGAACAAGCCGGCTGATGCATTGAGTCGCCGCGTGTCCCTATTGCAGACGCTGACAGCGAGTGTGCAGGGACTTGAGCGACTGATGCTCGATTACCCTACGTGCCCTGACTTTGGTGAGATTTATGCCGCCCTATCCCGGGACCCACCCGACCCTGTTGAGGGATACCAGATTTACGAGGGATATCTGTATCGGGCTTCCCGCCTATGTGTTCCTCAGACGTCTTACCGAGATTACCTGATTTGGGAACTGCATGCGGGCGGAGCCGCGGGTCACTTCGGGCGAGATAAGTCCATAGCCCTTGTTGAGGGACCGTCTCTACTGGCCTAGCCTCAAGAAGGACGTAGCTCGGGTTGTGCGTCACTGCCGTATCTGTCAGACGGCCAAGGGAAATAAGCAGAACACCGGCCTTTATACCCCCTACCTGTTCCACATCGCCCTTGGGAGGACATCAGCAGGACTTTATTCTCGAACTTCCCCGCACCTTAGGAACACGATTCCATCTTTGTGGTGGTTGATCGGTTTTCGAAGATGGCACACTTCATTGCGTGCCGCAAGACGGCAGATGCGACCCACGTTGCATCTATATTCATGCGGGATGTCTTTCGGTTGCATGGCCTACCCAAGTCGATCGTGTCTGACCGTTATATGAGGTTCATGAGCTACTTTTGGAAAACTCTGTGTCACAAGACTGATACTATCCTTAGGTTTTCCTCGGCATATCACCCACAGACGGACGGTCAGATTGAGGTAGTGAATAGGAGCCTAGGGAATCTGTTACGGTGTCTAGCTGGAGAGCATGTAGGTAGTTGGGACTTAGATTTGCCGATCGCCGAGTTTGCCTACAATAGCTCAGTCAATAGGTCCACCGGGTTGAGTCCATTTCACGTAGTTTCAGGATACGACCGAGGAAACCTATAGACCTTGTCCCGAGCCCTCTAGAGTCCCGCTCTAGTGAGTCTGCTGAGTCATTTGCACAGCATTTGCATGATTTGCATGAGTCGGTCCGCCGACAAATAATAATAAGCAATGATAATTATAAAGCCCATGCAGATAAGCGAAGGCGAGAGCAAATATTTAATGTAGGCGAGAAGGTAATGGTGCGAGTCCGCCCCGAGAGGCTCCCTTCAGGGCCTGCCAAGAAGTTAAGCGCGAGGCGAGTAGGTCCATATTCCATTATTAGTCGTATTGGGACCAACGCCTACCGGCTTGACATCCCGGCCAGTATGAGAATTCACCCTGTGTTTAATGTTGAGGACCTGACTCCATACTATGAGCCTCATGAGTATGTGGACCCGAGCGGGGGAGATGCCCAACCACCACCACCACCACTGTCGCTACCATACTACCCGTCCACTTTGCCACCACCTGCTGGTCATCCTAGTCCACCCACCGTTGTCATCCATCCACCTGGGACTTCGTCCACTTTGGTTCCCCCGCAGGCACCACCGATCGCACCGAGACCCACCTTCCGAGAGGCGAGAGATGAGAGCATCACAGAGATCAGATCCCACCAGTTTGTTCCCACTTCGGACGGACCGCGTTGCCGCTACCTGGTACATTGGCAGGGCCGACCTGACACAGACGATACTTGGATCTTACCGGCAGAGCTAGATCGGCTCGCCCCCGGACTTCGACTTCAGTACGATCATCTCCATTCATCGGAGATGAAGGCCTTTCAGTCGGGGGGAGTTGATGGGGAGCCATCAAATGCACTTGGTGGAGCTCGCCGCAAGGCGGGGCCCACATACATGTACTCGCGCTGGAAGACTTGATCGGATCGCCGATCGGACTCCACGATTGCGTCCGGGGCGTCGCCGCGAGTCAAATCACTATATTACTTTATTTTTTTTAGTGTATTTTGATGTATTTCAAGGACTAACCCACCGGCCAATCATAGCCGTTGATGGGGATGTCCTAAGTTATGTTTTCTTATAAATAGGATGCTAGGGGGCTGATTCCAGGGTATTCCAGAATTTGGAGAAGAATAATCCCGGATTCCAGCGATCCCTCCTCGGTGCCGACGCCGTGGAACCATAGGTGACGACTCCTAGGCCGCCAATCTTCCCCCAAGGTAACCCCTATCCCTCTCCTTCGTTTTCCAGCCATTCCCCCCCTTTTTCCACCGCCAGAGACCCCCAAAACCACCTCCAAAATCTGCCGGCCTGCTGTGAAAACTGCAGCCGCCAGCCCTTATTCGAACCCCCACCCAGCCGCCTCTTCCACACCCCCTCCCCGCTGCCTCCCCTGCACCGGCCGACCAACCAGCACACCCCACAGCCACCCTTGTCTCCAGCCCCCAACCGGCGGCCCTTCCCTACAGCAGCCCAGCCAAGCCGCCGCCTCCCTCTTCCCCCACCGGCCACCCTAAGGCCTTATCAACCCTAGCCGGCCATCCCCTTTGTTCCTCCGTCGTGGATCCACTCCCCAACACTTCGAAAACCCTAGATCTAATTGATCTAGCACTACCTTCACCCGATCTACTAGTCACTCACGTATTCCCACTCCCGTAGCCCGGATCCGCCCTAAAATTAGCGGATCTACCCACCGACACTCCGATCCATTCTCTAGTGGACGGATCTTGCCGTTTTCGGCCCGCATCCCCCTCTTTTCCACCGGGGGCAGCCACCGTGACGTCACCGTGCCACCGTGTTCGTCTCCGATCGCCCGTTTTGCATCCGGCCCCTCAAATTCTCTACCGTCTCGGATCAGCCCACTGCATCGTGAGTATGTCATGGTATTATGTTTGTACTTGACATTTACACTTGGTTGTTTATCTATATTTGTGATGTGATCATAGTTTGGTAATTGTTGTTTTATACGCTAATATTTATTGTGGAATTAGTCGCCGCTGCTTGCTCAGACCCTCCGTGCGGAGGAAGCCGTTGCCAAAATTGCCAAAGTTATTTAATTGCTTTTTATTTCGATTAACTGCGTGGTGCTGCTAATTTTCATTGCTTACGTTACTAGTCATTGCTTTCCGACTGCTCATTGCATGTAGCATCGCATTCGTATATTCCCTCGCACGTGCACGTAGAGTCCTAGCTTCCGAGCACCACTAGCCTACCTCTACATCACAAAGTACTGAGAGAGGAGGGTTGTTGGAGAAGCGAAAGCACAACCCGGATCTATTTTCAGGCCTCAAGAACAAGGCCCAATTACTGGACAGCGACGGCGACTGCTGGAATGACTTAGGGTGGCAGGGAATTGGGCAATGAATGCAGCGGCCAGCAAACAGCAGCTGATAAGAGCTGTCCAGGGAACAGGATAGCAGCCCGGAATTTGTTGGAAGGGGGTTTAAATGGCTGGCAGCAGGCCACCAGGAATTATATGGATGCTGGAGGGCTCCCTGAGATGATACGTGGCTGTATGGAGGACTAGGAGGTTACAGGCTCTTCCCAGGTTAAAGGAGTGGCAGAGAATTGAAGTTGGAGTGGGATTGAAGGGTGCGGCCAGGGGGGAGGGAAAATGGCTTCACGTGAGAGGGGATTAGAAGTGGATAATTTAGCAAAGAATTAGTGGGTCCACGCGTGAGAGGAAGTGAGGAAATAGGAGGAATAAAAGGCCGGCTGTAGAGGAAATAGTGGGGAGGTGGTTGTCCTAAATTTTAGGAATTAATTCCTATAATTAAGGGAAGTGGAAATGGCGGGTTAGTGGGTAGTTATGGGAAGTGGTGGAGGAGGTTGGTGGCTGGTGGTGGCCGGATGAGGTCGCCGGTGGTGGTGGAGGTCGACAGAGACATTTTTGGCGATCGCCGGAAAATGGGAAATGCTAGGAAAATGATGGGAGGGAGGTGGGGGTTCCCCGGAGGTGACTGCAAATGTTTTCCGGTGGTTGTCGGAGGTGGAAATAAGGGAAAATGGGTGTTGTTTTGTAGTTGTTTGGTGTCTGGTATTGTGGAGGGAGGGGAATGGGAATTTTGTGGCCGACTATAGCTTGTGGAGGAGGAGGATGGGTGATGGAGGAGGCCTGGAGGCCGACTGAGGCTTGTGGGGGAAAAAGAGAGGAGGATGGGTGGTGGAGGTTGGCCTGCTGTATGGGTAATTGGGAGGTTACTGTAGGAAGATGAATGGGGAAGGAGATGGAGGAGAAAGGTGGGCTGCTGTATTGGGGAAAATCGACAGTGGGATTACCAGATTAGGTAGGGGAATAGTGGTGGCTGGCTGTTTAATTGGAGGTGGGGTTGCTGTAGCTGTCCAAAGAAGATGGGTGGAGCCAGGCTTCACACCGACTATGGTTGTGTGTGGGGGGGGGGGGGGGGAGTGTGTGGTGGGGTGGGGTGGGGGGGCTGCAAGGCTTCACTCCCCAGCTCGGTCTTGACACCGAAATGACCAAATATTAGGCCTCGATCATCCAATCTTCAATGCCTAAAGTACGAGTCCTCACCCTCTATGACAACAGATGGATATGATTGACCGATCATCCAGACTCAAAAATAAATAAAAATACAACTTGAAAAAAAAAATGAAAAGAACAAAACCTACTACAATCGTCAATCCACATAAAATAAACGGTTCCGATCATCGTGCAAGTCGATCACAACCCCCATCAAAATTGGTATGAAAAGAAAAAGTTTGCATATAAAAAATTTATGAAAAGAAAAATATGAAATACTCCTGTGTTGGTGTATAGCTATTTGTGAATGAACTCCTGTGTTTTACTTTTTTCTTTAGTAAAACACATGTTTTAAAGATCAATACATTTTGATTATCTGTGATTAAGCCTCCATATTTATCTTTGTATATCTCAGCTTAAACCTAAGCCTCACATTTCAATTTATTATAAGCCCTAGTTGATTCATGACTTAGTAACACGGCACAATATAATGGAGTGTGTGACAAGGTATTGAAGGTAAGCCTATGATCACCGCCATTAATGGATTTCCTTGGAGGCTGCCCCGTAGTAACCTGAATATAATCCTATCTGAGAACCCAATAGCTCCCTCAATGCACTACGCCTAGAATGCTTTATTTTTATCGAGATGAGAAGTGTATAATTTTCGTTCTTTAAGCACTAGAAAATTTAAAATTCATATTCATGTTCATTTAATTTTCTTGGTTTTATTTTTATTGCTTCATAGCCATAGAATTCTCTTTAACTATATTTTGCAATAGTTGTTTATTTATCTCAATTATCCCGTGTGGGTAGGATATGTTTACTTGGGGACAAACAAACATCTAAGTTTGGGGTTAGTTGATGAGTGAATTTCATATAGTGTTTAGACATCTTTTTTGCTCTCTTTATCATGTTTATAGTTCTTGTTTATTATGATTTATTTGTTTCACTCTTAGTTTTCCAAAAGTTGTCACACGAGCACAATCTCAGAAAAAAGTACTTCCACTCAATTAAGAGCCTTGGGGAGACACTCTATATTCAGAATATGGTGCATGGTCCTTGTGCTAAGCTTAACATGAGTTTGTACCCTAGTAATCTCCTCAAATCCTTTTTAAACGTTCTTACATAAAATCTATTACATTGTTTCAACTTGTTTTTGTGGTCCATGGAGGCTGAAGTTCATGTACCTAGAACTTGTGCCAAACATGCAATTTTTCGTAAAACGCATAGTCGTGCCGTCCAAAAATGCATGGTCGTCTCCTTCCCGCACGTTTGTGCGTGAACTGTACGATGTTCTGTAGTTAGCCAAATGAATATGGTCGTACGATTTTTCTCTCGCACAGTTTTTGTTGTTAGGCAAAATGTTGAATTTTCCAAAGTTCTGGGGCGCATGACATCTTGAGAACACGGCCTTAAGTGTTTGAGCTAAGCAATGGAATCCTCAACAACAGCTTGAGGGTGTAAGGGCACGACCTTAAGTATTGGAGCTAAGTAACATAATCCTCAACATTATTCAGAGGGAACAAGGACACAACCCTATATGTTGAAGACAAGTAACAAAATCCTCGACAATATCCAAACGTCTCGAGGATGTGATCGTGGATGTTGGAGCTAAGCACTGAAATCCTCGAGTGCGAGGATGTGACTGGATGTTGGAATTAAATAACAAATCCTTCACAACATCTAGTGGGTACGTGGACACGCCTTTGGGTGTTGGAGCTAAGCAATGAAATCCCCACCAACATCCAGATAGTGCAAGGATGCGACCCTTGGTGTCGGAGCTAAGTAAAATCTTCGACAACGTCTAGAAGGCATGGAAACACCCCCAAGGTGTTGGAGCTAAGCAGAATCATCTACAACATACAGAGGGCACCCAGAGGCAACCCTGAATGTTGGATGGCCCATGCAAGCAGCCTTGAATTGGAGGGTGCAAGGAGACAATCTTGAATATTGGATGGCGCATGGAGGCAGCCTTGAATTGGAGGGTGCCAGGAGGAGATCCTGGATATTGGTGCTAAAGTAACAAAATCCTCGACAACATCCAGAGGGTGCGTGGACGCGGCCTTGGGTGTTGGAGCTAAGCAATGGAATCTTCAAAAACATTCATTAGGACGCAAACATGCGACCATATGTGTTGGGGCCAAGTAGAATTTTTGACAACATTTAGACGACGCGACCTGGGTTGTTGGAGAATCCTCGACTACACCCAAAGGGTGCGAGGAGTCAAGGACGCGACCTTGGATTTTGGAGCTTAGCTATATAAATATTTTGGCAATAAGAGCAATGTTATGGGTGTGAGAGTAGTATCCTCGACGAGCACCTTGAGGATGCAAGCGCGGTCTTGTGCCCTTGGAGAAACGCGAGGTCCTGGGTGCCAGAGCTACATACTCGAAGAGCACCTTAGGGACTCAGGCAATGTCCTGGGTATTGAAGCAACATCTTTGACGAATAGCTTGAGGACACAAAGTCTTGGGTGTCTGAGCAACATACCCAACGAGTACCCGAGGACGCGAGATCCTGAAGGTGTTGTAGCATCCTTGATGAGCATCTTATGGATGCAAGTGTTGTACTTGGTGTTGGAGCAATATCCTTGACGGGCACCTTGGTACATAGGGTCCTGAGTTTTGGAGCAATGACGAGCACCTTTGTGACGCTAATGATGTTCTTTGTGTTGGAGCAACATTGTGGACCACTTTGTGGACGCGAGGACCTGGATGTCGGAGCAACATCTTCGATGAGTACCCTGGGGAAGCGAGCGATGTCTTGGGTGTTTAAGCATCATCTCAACGAGCATATTGGAGATGGTTGGTCCTAAGTGTTAGAGCAACATTTTCGATGAGCACCTCGGGGGCACAAGCGATGTTGTGGCCAAGTACTTTCATGTGCATTTAGTATTGAACTTGGCTTAAAGATTTTGTTGGAAAAGTACAAAAAATGATATATGAAAATTGAGTGAATTAAAAAGTAGCTCCTTTTTAAGTTTTTGTGGCCCCTCCCACCTATTTTTTGTTCCTTCCCCTGGGCATTAACTCCGTCTACAGTTGTGGCACTTGGTTAACACCACCATGGATGATATTGACACAGAGGGTGGCCACTTGAGGCGTGATGTTGGCGAGCCTAGCCTCGTCGAAGACCTGTTTCCCTTTGTCTTTCTAGGGGAGGCGTGAAGGAATTCCTTCAATAGCCCTTGTTACAGGAATTTCTCCAAGAGTTCTTTGAATTGCATGTAGTGCTTGGTGGAGATCTCCTTATGGTGCTTGTGGTACTGGGACAGGTCCTTCAGATGAGGGGCCTTGCTGGATGGTCTCGAATGCCGGCAAGGGATCACATCAGATGGTGTAGACCATCTCTTCTTTGGGCATGTTGAATCTAGGGAGATGGATCTTCGACTGCCGCTTTTGCCCGGGGCACCGTGAGCCGCATCCTGGGAGCCACGCCTCTTCTAGTGCTTTTGAGGGAGTGGGGGCGTGCCTACCCCTGGATGAAACTTCTATGCCACACTCTCGGGAGAAATCTCTCTCTCTCTCTCTCTCTCTCTAGGGGATCACGAGTCCCCTCGAGACATGGCAGGGGTGGGTGGGGGGGGGGGTGCGATCTTCCCGAGGGGTTGGGAACCCAGTCCTCGTCGCCCATGTGGAGGTTCACCGTCCACAGAGCATGTGCGTAGGATAACGGGGAGAGAACATTGAGCTGATACTTGAACAACCATCACGCAGCCGTCACACAAAGGTGACACAAAAGCTGTGATCGTTCACAATGCGGGCTTCCATTTTGACCCCCTTGAAGGGACACACATAGTCATACAATGTCGTGGCCCCCATGCCTCATGTCCAGGAGGTGGTTAGGAACCCACCTCATCTTCTTGGCGCTTGGAACATGCGAGAGGAGGCATTTTAGTAGCTTGGGACGGTTTCGCAGGGGTGGTTGAAAAACCCGTCAACGAAGACACTTAATGCTGTTGAGAATGGCCCTCACTGACACAAAGACTCAAACCTTAGGATATGTTTCTTCAGATCGCTGTTTCTGTTGATGACGGGGAGCTTCGGTTGGCGAAATTCGTGCTGGAATTGTACATCCTGGATGTGGTAAGTGAAGGGCAACACCCATCGTCGTCAGAGTCAATTCCTGCCTCGAAGGGGATATGAAATTCCAGTCCTGTCCTATGGGCTAGGCATCTGCAGGCTCAGGGGAGACCGAAGCTGGCTACTTCGGCAGCATGATTCCCCTTGCTGCTTTGCTCAGGATGGTAGATGGATTTGCTTGGATGTTGGTGGAGTTGCCCAGAGGTGGAGGTGGAGCAGCTCGTTGGGGGACTAGGTTTTTGTGCGAAGAGCAGCTGTAGACTTGGGAGTCTGGGGAGATGAGGTTTGTACATGGAGGCCGGTGAAGGTTTGTACTACATGGACGAGGCTAGCCAAAGTCTGCTCCCGCTGAGTGGCGAACTCGACGTTCGACAAAGCTTCAGGGTTGCGGTCGACCGCCGTGTGCTCTATTTTCAAACTCAGCTCTTTTCCATGCTCACCACACAAAAAAAAACTTCTTTTTTCCAAATCTTTCATCCAATCCTTGCCAGTATGATGAGAATTACCATAAAAATGAAAGAATTAAGGTGGGCATTAAAATACAGAAGATTCATCCAAGGGTCTTCTTCCACCAAAAACAAGAGGAATGGGAGGGACATGCCCATCTAAGACCCAATATATTCTTCAAAACATATTGCCTTCAGTGAGTTCTGTGTCAACTGTCAGATACCTTACAGCATAAAAGAAAAATAATTGAAGCTACACATTGAACTTTTTCCTAAAGAGTGAACAAACGGGAAAATTACTATTGCTATGATAATGGAGAACTTCACCCTACTTTTTAGTCTTGTTAAAACATCAAACCCTTCTCTATCTTTAATGACAATGTCGAAAGATATAAGCTCGTGGTCGTCCTCCACTAGGGACCAAGGGAAGTTTGTTCATTGTGAGAATCAAGATGAAATAGGAGCTAATTAGTTCCATCGTTGACCAATGTTGACAACAAGAAGATTAAGGATTACTGTTGAACACCAATCCTTATGCCATCCCATCTCATATCCTTTGAGTTGGCTCTAAAAAGGCTTAAAAGCAAAAGTAGATTGTCAATATCGCTCCAAATTTGTGATCAGAAGCGTGTTGATGAAATATTATGCGAGGTGACCTGACTAGATATATGTCAGCTCATTGGAGATCATGTATGCATGGTTGTACACTACATCAGCAACCTCTATAGTGCCAATTACTGAAAGAAGGGGGAACCTTTATATTATAAAAAGAAAAGTTAGAGTGGCCACATGTGACCCCATGACAATATGTCAAGCCAGAAGGAAAGAAGGTTAAAAGTCCCATTGCTTCTTACCTCATAAATAAAAAAAAAAGCAAACAAAAATTCCCAAGGAAAATAACCCTGCTTTAGGAAGAAGCAGTTGAACAAGCAGGTTTAGATCTTTGTAAGCCATCTGTTTCTTTAAGAAATTGGTTAAACTGCCTTAGACCGCCAAATCTACTCAAAGTCTTAAAACATTTCATTCAGTTCTTCTCCATAAGAAAATTAAACCCTAAAATATTTCTTCATCCTTCCCTCTCTAACCTCCTCCGGCCTCCACTAATGTCCTTCACACCCGGCGCCTCTCTCCCATAGGAACAACTGTCACCTTTTACTATAGAACTGCTAGCCTAGCTCCTTCTAGCTGTTAGGCTTTTCTACACAGCAAAGCAAAAGAAAAATCATTGCAAGAAGAATAAAAGTTCAATTTAGAATATCAAAAATTGATGAAAAATCTAAGGTATAACTTTCAATATTTTAGTATGGACACGAGAAGCCTTAAACACTATTGTACAAGATTATAATATATGTATATATACGCTTTATATATATGCATGGATGTATTAATGTATACATCATGCTACAAAAATATCGGCATATATAAATATAATGTAAAATTATAAAAAAGGTAGATATCAGCTGCAAAACCAGCCTATGCCGGTCCCAAGCCCAGATGAAAATGGTGAGGGTTGTCTTAGGTAGACGGCCAACGTAAAATTTAGTCACCCTTATGAATATGGATCATTCGAGAAATGAATTTAAATTTAGTAGTGCAAGAAGGGCGGATGATTTTGTTATTAAGTTGGGTGATTAAGATATTTTTTGTAGTGAGTGTTTTAAATATCTTGGATAAATAGTTCAAAACGACGGAAGTTTTAAATATCTTGGGCAAGTTTTACCATACCGCGATTAGACCAACGATGCTCTATGGTTTTGAGTGTTGGGCAGTGAATTATGAACATGAGCAAAAAATGGGAGTTGCAGTGATGAGAATGCTTAGGTGGATGTGTGAACACACGAGACTGGATAAAATTAGGAATAAATGTATCAAAGATAAGATAAGAGTAGCACCGATTGCAGAGAAGATGCGAGAAGCTCGACTAAGAGGGTTTGGACATGTACAAAGGAGTCCATTAGAGCACTTGCTAGGCGTTGTGAGAGTCTAGTCACTAGGCATGTTAAACTAGGGAGGGGTAGACCAATAAAGACTTGGAATGAAACTGTAAGGAAAGACAGGATGTACTTAGGCATTAGTGTGATTATGACAAAAGATGGGGCACAATGACGATGAAGGATCCATATAGCCGACCTTACTATGGTGGGATAAAGGCTTGAGAGTGTAGATATCAATTGCAAAATAATATTTTAAATTAATATATACATCATAATAATATATTATTCCACATAATATATATTATACTTATGAGAAATAAATACACCATCTTTATGACAAATATAATTTATATATTTTAATATTGTTTATTAAAATATGCATTAATTTTTGTATTGGTTATAAAATATCGTTTGAGGGTTTGTTATTAGCACACCTATTTTAGCTATCAACACACCCTAAAATATTTGGTGCACATCTAAGCCTTAAATATATTTCACACCATAGTCGTTCTATTAGCAACCCAGTTTGTGATTCCTCAGGTGCCTGGATCATCAATCCTCTTTTCCCTTGCTGCCCTGAGGGCTCGTAGGTGTCATCCTATTAAATCAAGCGATCACCGATTTTCTCTTGCCACTTCTAGACGATAACATGTTGTACGAGAAATTTGCGGGTGGAGGCCGACGTTCGCTAGTGAAGACAACCATTTTATTTTGCTTGATTTGTGGAGGTGAACCGAACATTATTTCAACAATCTCCTTTTCCACCCAATAGAGCCCTTCAATAGAACATTTGAATTTTTTGTTGGCATTTGTTTAAGATAAAGAATTGTTCTAAACACAACTTTTCGCTATTCGCAGATTTCTACACTACAAAATTTTATTCATAGACATTTTGTTATTTGCAGAAAAAATTGCTTGATAATATGTTTACTTTTGGACACTGCGGGAGATGATTATAAGAGATTTTATTTTACTTTATTAATAATGACGATGGTTGTGCTCGGTCGATGACCATCATAAAATTTAGTCACCCTTATGAATATGGATTATTTGAGAAATTCTCTATGGTTCTGGGTGTCGGGCAGTGAATTGTGTACATGAGCAAAAAGTGAGAGTTGCGAAGATGAGAATGCTTATGTGGATGTATGGACACACGAGACTGGATAAAATTAAGAATGAATGTATCCGGGATAAGACAGGAGTGACACCAATTGTAGGGAATATGCGAGAAGCTTGATTAAGATGGTTTGGACATATACAAAAGAGACCATTAGAGGTACTTGTTAGGCGTTGTGAGAGTTTAGTCACTAGGCATGTTAAATGGGGGAGGGGGAGACCAATAAAGACTTGGAATGAAACTATAAAGAACGACATGATGCACTCAGACATTAGTGAGAATATGTCTGAAGATAAGGCACAATGAAGACAAAGGATCCATATAGCCGATCCCACTATAGTGGGATAAAAGCTTGGGTGGTGTTGTAATAAAGAGTTTTAGATTATTAAGATATAATAACTCTTAGAACTTGCATACTGGAACTCTTAGAACTTGGAAACTGGAATGCATAAACCCTGGCAAAATATTTTCATTTTTGAAATAGAGAACGGCAACCATATGGTCCATATCTGCCATTGATTTCACGTGATATGATTTGAATCCTGGCTTACATTATATCCAGGCCGTCGCTACTTCCACCTCAAATAAAATGTAGACCTGATACCTTGCCAAAACATGAAAACTAAGAACAAACTTACATAAAACTGTCATGCTATGAACATTCAAGCTATCAAGCTTTAGACTTTCATATTATTAAGCTTAAGACTATCAAGCCAATAATAAACATCTCCAAAAGCACAATCTTATGATACCATAGTGGCCTGCATTAACACAATAAAATTTTTTAAAAAAATGTTTGGAGTTTATTAGAGTATATGCATTACAATTTTTTTTAAAAAAACTAGACAGTGCATGGGGCGAGCGACGCGAGTGCTGTCTCCCGTGTGCACTGTCTCTTGTGTATATATATATATATATATGTATATATATCGAGGCGGAGCTGTATATGTGCCTGGATCCATAATTTTGGAAAATAAAAATAGGTACATTAATTCTAGTTTATTTAAAACTGATTTGGTCGGTGAATGCGGTGTTTTAAGTGAAAATAGGAGTCAGCTGGGTAAAACTACGACTTGAATTGTGTGTCTTCCAAATTCATGTGATCCCATGATTACATTATTCCTATATCATTTTCTAATGCTTTATGCAATTATATATAGCTATAAATATAAAGTTCTGTTATGTGGAGACCTATTTTCGCTACTTACAAACCGCTCAAAAAAATGTCGATAGTTTTTTGATTTAATTCCCTAAACCCTAAAATGAATTGTGCAGCCCACCCTTATTTTTCACTCTCCAGTGCGTATTGACCATGATACTTCTGCTGCTGTACGCGACACCGGCTTCTGAAACCCCCCGACATCCTCGCTTGCGCCAACCACCCATTTCTATTTTTCCGCCGGTGAATGGCGCCCCAACTGCCCGTGCTTGCGTGCTCGGCCAACGGTGAACCCTCCCCTACAGCCGGGAATCTCTGTCGAGGTAAATACCCCCAAATCTAGCTTTCTCTCACCGTTTTTTTTGCATTTTCCGGCGAGGTCTTCTCCGTCTCCGCAATTGCCGACGCGATCTCCTTTTCTGCATTTTCCCGCTAGTATATCAGTTTTTTTGGAACTTAGGTATTAGATTTTTCTGAAATGCTTTGATCCCAGATGTCTGAAATTCCCAGATTTCCGAACTCATGTATTTAGGTATATGTTTGTCCGAGCCTCAAATATTTGAAACATACTTAGGTATTACTTATTAGGTATATGCTGCCCGAGCCCCATATTTTTGAACTTATGTATTTTTCCCAAAACAAGTTGGTTTGCACTTAACAATTTGGTCTGCACATAAACTTTCGTGATTTGCACATAACAATGATTTGCACGTAGCCAAAATTGATTTGCACTTAAAATTACTCTAAATATACATATGCATATCTAAACCCAAATAAAAGACCCGGAGTTCTCACAGTACTTTCTTTATTAATAGTACATATATCCCAAGATTATATCTTACATTTACTTTTAGATGTTTGGTATTGGAAACACTTCATGAATCTATCATTTTGAGATTTCAAGACTACCAATGTGTAATATGCATGAGAGACACTTTTGAGCAAAAGATCAACAATTTGGAGTTGAGCAAAAGAGATTACCGCACACCCTAAAATCAAGAATCGGTCAAATTTACAACCTCGTTACTAGGCGCTTTGCGGGGTCCGTTAATCTAACTCATAACATATATGGCTCAACTCATTGTTTTGCAGCTGATTTATGTATGCAATGGGAAAAAGATGTAGAAGATCAAAATTTGTAATATGAACAAATGTTATGTTTTAGCAAAACGATCCCTAACTTCATATTAGACATTGACATCCACTTGTTGATCGGGGTAGAAACTACATTGCAATCTAGAGATAGCAATAATTTTGTTCGTCTCGACTTCCCATATGTCGCTGTAAAAACTCTTCTTATGTTTAGAGTTCACGTCTCATTTCGCACCTATAACCAATTATCCCCCCGTGTCATACCACGGTTACTTCAATGCCCAATTGCCCATCACCGGTGACATTTATGGCATCAATGATATGCTTTGAGATGTATGGAGGTACTTCCTCACGAATGCTATCAAGAAATCTACTGCCATCCTATGTTATTTTCCTTGTGACCCTCTTCTGATAGTTTTACAGTAGTTTTGTGGATTTGATGTCATTCTTAAATCTTTGGTAGCTTCTTGTCAGTTGACCTTTCAACCTAGGCTCTGTTTGGGGGGACTTATTTTCAGCGGTCAAGTGGTTATGACCGCATGTACCGGGTCTTAATTAAGGTCTGGTACATGCGGTCGTAACCGCTTGACAACTGAAAATAAGTCCCCCCAAACGGAGCCCTAATCAACAATTAAAAGTTCTAACTTTTAAGGTTTGACTATTTGTTGGATCCATAATCTGGCGAAGCTTTCACTTCATTTCTTGCCTTTGAATATCGATAATACTATTATGTCCTCCCGGTTCATGCGGTCGTAATCACTTGACCTGTGAAAATAAGTCCCCCCAAACGGAGCCTTAATGTCTCATAATCCTCAACTCTAGCAATTTCTGATAACCGTGTATGTGTGTCTCTCTCTCTCTATATATACATACATTATTAATTATCTATTTTTTTCTGGCAGTCTGCGTAATTATAGGTTGCACCACAGGGTATTTTTGTCCATGTATTTTATGAGGTAAACTTACATGAGAGGACCCGGTAAATGACCTCAAGCGAGTACAAATATTAGTAACAGGCCATTTCTACCTCGGCGCAGCTCTGGATCAGATCGAATCACCATGAGCCAATCTTGAGCCATACTTGTATGATAGTCTAACAGTTTCCTTTTATCATGGATTCGATTCTCACCATGTGTGAGTTGTCTATTTATTTAGCAGTTTGTCTTTTGATTGATTGTTGTTTAATGATATAGTCATTGATGCTTAATGTTCTCAATGTAATGATGCTTATACATTTATTACTAAAAAAACATTTTCCTTTTGCCTGCAGAGCGAGAGCTACACAAGATGAAGGTTCTGAATGTTTTGGGAAAACCCTTAATAGCGGGTTCTCACGCCTCTCTCCCCTATCAAGCATTTTCGCCTGAACCGGTAGCTCTAGAGAAATAATATATGTAATAGTTTTTAACCATAGAATAGAAGTGGAGAAATGAAAAAAAAGGATCATGAACTGCTCCCATGTTTAGGAGAAGATTCATAAATGATTCATGTGCTCTAGCCTAATTAAATTGTGGAGAAAAGCTTAAAAATTTTTGTTGGCTTAAAGTATGATTTTTTAGAGCCTCATAAAAGCTTTCAAGAGATTTTTTGGTTGGATTTTTAAAGGCAGATTAATCGATGACTATTTGCATACTCCTTTTTTATCGGCACATATACAAAGGCTCTGTTTGACGTGGTGTTTTTGTTCTTGAGAGTTATAGAATATAAATTTGGCATGACAACGGTTATAATTAAGAAAAAGGTTACTAGTTTTGAACATAAGAGTGAATGAAGTTTTGAGGTTGTGTGTTCATGAATGATGGTTCACAATCATCGCATGCACAAATGACTGTCCACAACCACATCGTTCATGACCGCTACCGCCGCATCAAACAGAGTCTAAGGCTCCATTTGGTTTGGCGGTGGCGGGTGGATCCGGCGGGTGGAAACGGAGAGTTCGAACTGGATGGGGGAGGTGGCTGCTCCAAATGGAGCTTTTTGAGGCGTTTCTCAAGGCGGGCGGGCGGAAACGGAGCAAACGTCGCCGGAGGTTCATTTGTTTACACTCCTACAGGCGGCGTTTGTCCAAAACGGAGCTGCAAAACACCCAAACAAATATAGCCTTAGAAGACCAGAGAAGCAAAAATTGAAAAATCCCAAGTTGCTGGCTTAAATTAAAAATAAAAATAAAAATTAATATGCAAATCAAATTTTGTTATTTTTAGGGGAAAGAAAGACCAGACAGATTCTGCAAAAATTCGTTAAGAGTTTGTTAGATCGGTCGGAATTTAGGCTTCAGAATTGGATGAATTAGTTGTGCTGCAAACTACAAAAAATGTAAGTTCGGAAAGAATTGGATGAATTAGTTAGTTGGTCTGCAAACTGCAAATATTATTTTGCTTATAACAATTCTCTTTTTATTTTTTATTTTATTTTATTTTTCGATCATTTTTAAAATATAATAAACCAGCTGCTTTAGATATGACCACTCTCTGTTGAAGTGTGGGATCTCTCAGCTTTTGTCTATTGAAGAATAAGCTAACAACTCATTATTGATTAGATTAAAGGAATCCAATATACTTGTGAAGAAAGCAATTTTTCAAGACAAATTTAAATAATATAAATGATAGGGAAAGAAGTTTACAAGAGTGATCAAATTAGTAAGCAACATATGCACCAACAAATATGATGTAGAGTCAAGTAAGGGTGTCGCTCGAGATGAATGATAGGTTTAGGGTTAGTGTGACGGCTTTATTGGCGAGTGATTTGAAGACGAATTATTTGTCGACTCCCTACATCTTGTTTTGTGTCACTAGTTATATATAGTATGTATCATTTAATTTGACCTCCGGATACGAGTCAACATCATGTTATACAAGTTAGCATTATGAGTCTAAGGGTCATATACATTATATTGGGACTATGTTAGGGCAATTCATTTTCTCGACAATTTGATTTAGATTAGTATTTTTCGAATTGAATTCAAATTCGAATTCGAATGGTATATGAGGAATATGCCCCCAACATTCTCTTTCTTGGCGGAGGAATGGAAGCTGTTGGAGAGAAAGAAGTGTTAGGCATGTCTTAAAGAGAGAAATACTCTTTCCAATTCTTGTTCACCTCATTAATCTATTTCACTTCATAACGGTAGTGGCATAAGAAAAGACAAGGTTCAGCTAGACCTAGATCAGACTTTGTGTTGTGTTAAGGCCAACCGCCCTCCGGGCTCCTTCCCCTTCTCAGGCTTGGCTCTTTCATGTCACCCAGTGGTAGGTCGTCCTTTGAAAAGTTTTTGTTGGCAGTCCACAACTCTCTGGTTGCTGCCCTACATTCCACACATGCTTTAGGATTCAGGAATTTTGATACCCCTAAGTGGACATGAAAGAGAATAGGCAACAAAACAATGTCCATCTCTCACGCCTGTGAAGTTCATGGGCTCTCCAATGTTCATCTTCTTCCCCCATCTCGTATAACTAAAGAATCAACACAAACAATGAAAATTTGACCATTAGCACAAGTTTGAGTCTCGCGTGTCTACCTCACCATCAAGGCATCTTGAAAGTGAATCGTACGTGGGATATATGGAATATATATGATAAGGGTTGAGTGTTGGAGTATTTCTCTATCGATCGGTCATGTCATATAGGTTCAAGTCAGCCATCAAATTGCTTCCATTGGAATTATTTAGGGGATATGTGAGTACTCTTTTTGGTATCCGCACCAAACGAATAATAGCTCTATATACACTACACTCTCTATGAAAGAAACGTCTCACGAACTATTATTAGCACGAGATTTTGAGTCTCACATGTCTACTACCATTTGGATTAGCTTCAATATTATCTCTATCAAAAGATTAGCGAATAGTTCACGAATAATAGTGCAATTAACAAGATGCACCCTCAATATGTAGGGTTTTGGTAAAATGCACCTCAAATTAAAAAAAAGGCTAGCACTTTGCACCTTGGAAGGGGTGCATTTTGCCATTTTTTCCCTAATTAGGGGTGTATTCTTCTATATTTAACAAAACCCTACAAAAGATGCATCTTGCCAATAACCCCGAATGATACAAATATCTATATTATATATAACGATAATCCTAATGATTTTGATCATAAAAACTATGAATATCTCAGAATATATATCAATAATAAAAGAATGGAGAGAAGTAAAAAAAAATAGAAACCCCCAAAACACAACACAAGAACAAACATTTAAACTGGTAGAGACGAATACAGCATTTTCTACATTTAGACGCCCTTTCGATGGCGCAAAGAAGCCGCAAGATTTTGAGAAATTTGAACATTCGGAATTTCAAGAGAACCAATCCCCCATGAAAACACAGTTTCCACTCTCCAATCATGTTCTTCTTGTTCAAAACACCTTCCTTAGAGCAGATCGAGTCATCATCTTCTTCCCAACATCAATAGAAGAAAAGCCAGATAACTCTGAGAATGAGAGCTTCTTCACCTCATTACTGCGCCTAACACTCGGCGGCCTCAAAGCACTTCTTGTTCGGCTCACGGAGAAGTTCGCCGGAACTGATTTCCGCAGAGTCTCCTCCTTCTTCATAACCCGCTTTTTCAAAGGCTCGGCGGATTCTTCTGGCCAATGGGAGACTGTTTTTTCTGAGATCTCCATCATCTTCCTCTTCAGCCTCTCGTTTCTGCGAGCAGAGTATGCCTCGTAGAGCCTGCCTCTTTGAAACAGAGGCTTAGTGATGGGAACGTCGTTGGCCGCCGAGTCATCCATGGATTTTTTAGCCACCGCCGCTAACTCGGGGGCATAGACCGGGTATTCATGACGGAGAGGAATCTCGCTGGCGATGGAATGCCGAAGGTGTAACAGAGTGGGCGGTTTGGATGCGGTCTTCGCCAGTGGGGTTCGAAGGGAATGGCGGGAGGTTGCCGGACGGCGTGGCCGGAGGCGTCGGGGAGACACGGGGAGCGGTGGTTTCCGATTCATTGAAAAGAGTGGGGTAGAAGAACGGGTTCTTTCGAGGAAATTTGGAGACTGGGAATTTTAATGCGGAGATAATTTGAATTTTGAAGGCCCGTTGATTCATGCCTTGACGCTTTTGCACTTTAGACCCTAAGAATATTATTCTTTGCATTTAAGCCCTACTATTTAATACATGCTCTAACGGTCATATTTTGAACCGCATCTCACCGCCTTATTTAGCATGGATCTTGTTGCTATGTTTCTAAAGGTATATTTTGGGCAGGTTTATTAATCCCATTGAGGCAAATTTCTCCAAGTTTTCTTACGAATGAGTTCAATATAAATTTTAATTTCAAAAGAGTTAATTTGTTAGATAGCTTGGTGTGAATTCGGCGGATTATAGATGCCGAACACCCATAACTTGGTCGACCTATGGCGTTTATGTGAAATTTCGACGTGGTAGATGAAAGAAGTGTGAATTTCAAGTGATTGTGAGGGCAGATGCCGAACATTCCTAGTGATTGTAGGCAATTAATAACATTTATCTAGTATAAGCGTATGGTAAGTATTATCCTTTCTCGATGGCTAGAACAATGTGCATGCCATTAGCATGATGTACATATAAGACTTTGGGATTGTTGAGCGGCTAGGCATAAGATGACTACAATAACAAAACAACTACAACATATATCCTTGACTTGATAATCATTTTTATCAATTTCGAGGCACAAACCAATAATATGCGCGAAAAACGGTTAACTCATACGAGTCATAATATTTGTGCACCCCTCTCATTATGGCCGAGTCCAACTCCTCTTTCCTAAATTGAATAATTCTTGTTAGTGTTAGGAGTGGATGGACATGCACATGGGCGGAACTAGCTCTGGGCACGGTAGGGCACGTGCCCGACCGGTTTTGGGCGGAACTAGCCCTGGACAGGAGGTTCTTCTTCTTCTTCGGGCACGTGCCCGACCGGTTTTGGGCCGAACTAGCCCTGGACAGGAGGTTCTTCTTCTTCTTCTTGAAATCTGGACTGAAATCTGGACTGATTTCAGTCCAGATTTCTGTGAAAAGTTGATTTGAACGCACCATTGTGCTAGTCTTCGAGCATTTTAATGTTAGGTACACACCATTGTGTTGCTGGAATCCATCGTGAAGGGTTGATTTGGAGCTCCAATCGTCTTTTGTTGCTGGAACACACCATTGGTAATTACTCTTGTTTCTCGATTTTCTGTTTTAGTTTGCTTAGGAGTTAGGAGGGTCACCCGCCTGCAAAAAAATTTTTTTGGGGGCGCTGCCCCCGAACCCCCGCTCAAGGTGCGCTGCCCCCCGAACCCCCCTTAATTGACAGTACTTAGATTGTGCCCGTGCGACTTCAAAAACCTAGTTCCGCCACGGGACATGCATACCATGACATACATTTTTCGAAACCATGGAGGAAACACGAGTCATCACATTTATCGCAATCTCCTAGCATGCTTTACTAAGAAGATAGCCACGGGTCTATCGACTAACTATTAGAGCTCGTAAAATAAAAAAAAATTAAATGAAATATTTAAATATTCACAAAAATGTAAGATCACATGCGGTCGCATATCTCTTGTTAACTGTACGTCCCACTTTGTTTCTTCTCCTTCCTCTATTTATTTTGTTTCTCTTTTGTTTTCTAGATATTTCCCAAGTTAACTCTAGCCTTTTTGTTGCCCTAACAGTGATCACTATGAAAAAAAGGAAAAAAAATAATCAACCCGCTAAAAAATATTTAAAATGTTTTTTTTTAAAAAAAGGAGTGGGTTACAAACAAAGCTATTTCTTTTCACAAAAAATACTATATAAAATTATGGATCAAAAATATCTTTAATAATTCTTTTTAATGAGTATATTTCAAATTCCCTGCATTTAATTTGAATTGCTCTCCATTCATCATATCTAAAATTAATTGGCTTTCAATTAATAAAAGAGCCCATGGTCTATTATTAAATAGTGAAAACAAATATTTAGAATGTTTGGCCAAATTAAACATAAAAATTAGAGGTAGAAATCTTTTTGATTTAAAGCTATCAGAAAAACAATCATAAAAAAAAAAATTAGTAGGAGAAGAATAAAAATATAGGTATATGGAAGGGAAGCATACAAAACTAGAAAACAAAATTTAGTTTTTTTTTTAAATGTGATAGTTCATTGCTTTAAAAAAAATCATGAAAACACATGCCTCTAATTAAAGCTTTTTCCACTGGCACCACCCTTCCAAACAGAGCCCAATGAGTGCTAAAACTCTGGTTACCATGAGGCAAATTTCTTAGGGGAAGTTTGCGGATTCGGATCTTCTGGAGTTTAGGAGGAACTTCACGGATCCAACGTGTGAGAATCACTGAACTCCATCAATCCTGAGGCTAAAAAAATTTAGCCACTAAAAGACAAAAAAATGTAAAGTAAAAATAAATTTAAATCCAAAAATACGGGTTCTTGCGTGTTGGATTGAAATCCAACGCGCGAGAATCCTCAACTCTACCTTGAAATTGTTCGTACAAACTCCAGGAGATCCGAATTCGAAGTTCGCTGGGACCAATAAAAAGTCCCAATCATGTCAGTCCGGCCCCACGGGCAAAAAGTACATGCCGGACTTTTTGCTATTTGCAGAGCTGAGATGTTCCCAAGCTGTCCTCCTCTAACACACAATATATCTTGAGATGTCCCAGACCTAGAAAAAATCTAGGTCTGGGACCCGGACCCAAGAATTCCTCCACCTTGGGGGCACAGTATTGGACGGCCAAAAAGAGTTGCAATCAAGAATGCTAATCCTAATAACAAAAAATGAAGAGAGCACGAGAAGAGAACGTACAGAGAAATAGATTATGAGCAAGGGCTCTATTAGCTGTCTTAACACTCTCTAATTACAATTATGATCACGATTTAACACTCTAATTACACTATTATCTATACTATTAGTATAAGCGAACCCCTCCGATTCATGTCCGTCACTTTCGGACTTCCCGTTTTGCCCTCCGCATCGCACCGTCTCTTCCCGTAGCCGACGCGTCGCCTCCGTCCTCGCCCCCGCGTGTCCTCACCGGGGATGACCGCTCGCCGCTCATGCGCCGCTCACAGCCCCCATATCTGCATACCGCCTCCCACCGCATGTTCCCTGCTCGATTCCACTTCCACTTCCCATCTTCCCTGCTCAAATCCACTTCCACTTCCATTGTCGCAGCCCATTCCGTTGCTCCGGTCGCTGACCCTTCCTCTTCCGCACCGCTGCCGCCTGCACGGCCGTTCTCGCTGCCGCATCCGCGTCCCCCATCGCTGCCGCTGCCGGTTCCTCATTTACCTCCGGTGTTCTTCTCCTCGCAGGTTTGTTACCGTAATTAGCTTTGTTGATTTGAATGGATGTTGAATTGATTTTGATGTGCTTTTGGGTTTTCGATTTGAATGTCTCTCTCTCTCGCGCTCTCTCTCGCCCTCTCTAGATATACATCTGCTAGGTATCTCCTGATTGTCAAATTTGCTGCAGTGCGCCTTCCATTTCAGACTCTGTTCGCTGTTTTTTTCTGCATTGTTCATCAAATTACAACTGAATGCAACATGCCTCTCTGACTTACTCCTTTCAAATTATTCTTAACTTTCCTCTTTTAGACTGAATGCAAGCTGGATCTCTCACTGATTACTTGAAAATTGTTCTTAAATTATTGGTTTTGTGTTTATTTGACTGCACATAGAAATCATGCTCAAAAAATTGATAATGTTGTACGCATTTCCTGCTCCTCACGCCACCAACAGCCGGAACTCCTCCTGCGATCTAAGAGGCGTCGTTTACTGATTTCCAGATTTCTCCTCCTGCTCACCTTGCTCCCGCAGCAGCTATGTGCTATAGATTTCTACGATTCATGCCCACCCCGCTTTCTTTCTTTGCTTATTGGTTTTATTAATTCCTATGGGTTGGGGTCATTGAGTTTCCATTGCTGATTGTATGGATTCTTCACATTCAGTGATTTACTGTAAACTCAACTACCAGGTTGCTGCCTCTGCTCTGCTCCAGTGATCGGGCAGTAACTCCTCCCGCGATCTAAGAGCCACCGTTTCCTGATTTGCAGATTTCTCCTCTTGCTCACCTTGCTCCCGCAGCAGGTATGTGCTACAGATTCATTTATTTGTTTTTATTAGTATCAATGTTGTTTGTTAAAACAAAGGTACCACACGTAAGCTCACTTCATGTACTCTTACGCTCAATTAATTTGTAATTCGATGTTAGGAGAAGCCCATAGACTTAATTAACAAGGCAGTACCCACATGATCAGTTTCACGGCCAAATGGGCATCGACAAACTGAACTAGGTTGCTCAGCCGTGTCTTCCTCCTTTGTTCTCCTCACGTAGGTACCTGCATGTCTATTTCTTTGTTTAAGATTGCTGCTGTGAACTGAGATTGCTTGCCCCACACTGCTCTTTGCATGACTTATTTCTGCTCTTCACTGCTCTTTGCATGAGTTATTTCTGCATGGGTTATTTCTGCTGTTTGCCCCACCAAATGATGCTCACATACGCTCACATGATGCTCTCATTTGTTAATCATAGCTTATTGTATTGTTTTTTTACCCCACCAAATGATGCTCACATACGCTCACATGATGCTCTCATTTGTTAAACTTAATTAGAAAATTGATTAGACATCATAACATCCTAAGATACTCTTCCCCAAAAAATCGGGTGGCTTATCCCACCAAACACTGCTCACATGATGCTCATGAATTACACTAACATTTGTTATTTTGATTTCGGTATTCAAATAAAAAATAGCTGCATTTGTATATTTGAAATAACATTTATTTCCTGAATGCATTTGAATATTTTTCCCACCTACCATTGCCTCCAAATGAGAGTCAGAACATTTATTTCCTGCAGACCGCATTGTTGCTGCCCTGCACTTCGCAATGCAGCACACTGCATTTCTGCAACATGCTCCTATGCCTGACTTCATCTCTGCAGCAACCTGCACTGCTGCATCAAATTGGTTTGCTGCTTTGCACTGCAGCAAACCAGTGCACTGCAAACTACCTGCAGTGCAAACCAGTCGGGTGCAGCAAACCAGTGCACTGCAGTTGCTTTGCACTGCAGCAAACCAGTGCACTACAAACTAACTGCAGTGCAAACCAGTCGGGTGCAGCAACTCAGTGCACTGCAGCAAACTGCACTGCTGCAGCAGACTGGTTTGCTGCAGTGTAGTTTGCACTGAAGCAGACTGGTTTGCTGCACTGCACTGCAAACTAACTGCAGTACAAACTGCATCAACTTGCATCAACGCACTGCACTGCAGCGAACTGCAGTGCTGCAGCAGACTGGTTTGCTGCAGTGTACTTTGCACTGCAGCAAACTGCATTGCTGCAGTGCAGTTTGCACTGCACTGCAACTTGCACTGCACTGCAACTTGCACTGCAGCAGACTGCAGTGGACTATGCACTGCATCAACCTTGCGCTTTTGTTTTTTCGTTTTTGATTGTGATTTATGAATATAAGTGAACCATCTATATAAACAATATAAAATAAATCTTTGCAAATATTTTTTGTGTCCCGCTAGACAATATGAAACTACTTTTACATGCATTTTTTTGTACATGCTGCACAATTCACCACACCTCTCTTATCATATACCTAGCTATAATACGCTATTAAAACACCACGCATTCTCAATTTGAAAACCAAAGCCAAAAATGGAGAGGCACTACGTGCTATAACCATAGGTGAACCATGTAGATAAACAATGTAAAACAAATCTTTGCAAATATGTTTTTGGGGCCTGCTAGACAGTTAAACAATCACATCAGAACTTTTGGTAGAAAAATAATCTAATTTGGTATCTTATGGGAACCTGGGAAGTACGCTATTAAAACACCACGCATTCCCCATTTGAAAACCAAAGCCAAAAATGGAGAGGCACTACGTGCTATAACCATAGGTGAACCATGTAGATAAACAATGTAAAACAAATCTTTGCAAATATGTTTTTGGGGCCTGCTATACAGTTAAACAATCACATCAGAACTTTTGGTAGAAAAATAATCTAATTTGGTATCTTATGGGAACCTGGGAAGTATATCATCATATGAGGATGTACTTTTATTACAAAAGTAGACTTTGTACTATTACTCAACTAAAAATGTGTTTTTTTTGAAGTATTCTGAAATTTTTTTGAAGAAACTGCTATGCCATTACATCTTCTGAAAAATTTTTTCACCATGTGTCACTATTGCTTTACTAGAACCACTGCTCTAAAAACTTACCAACAAACTGAGTGCAACTCTTTCTTTTGAATTACTGTCATTTCTAAAGAAACTTCTCATTTCAAATGTGATTTCCTGCACATTTGCTTATTAATTCCAGACTATAGTATTACTATGCTGTAAATAAAACATTTTCCTACTGTTTATAATGGGTCGACCTCACGTAGAGAACCCCTGTCGGATGGAAATAAAAAGTTTGTCTCTGTTACAATTGACTGCGGGACGCGTTATTTTGATATTACGATATTTTTTTTCATACTTAAACTTCTGTGACCTCGGCCCAAAACATTCAACCTTTGCTTCAACAAATTGGACTGGATATTGTTTTGCCCTCTCCATAGCAAATTCGTTTGCAATAAAATTGTGCACGTACCTACCACGATTTTAACCTTCTCCGCACAGTAAGTCGTCACTGAGTGACCGTGAAGAGAGTCCAATAAGAATAACAAGTGCTGCGAGTTGACCCATTACCTATATAAAGAACACTAACCGATCATTGAACGGGAAAGTTTCATGACTGAAACTCCCACGAACAACCATTCAGCGATGTATGTCTGAACCTGAAGTCTTCACCTACCTCCGGCAGATTTCAGATCAAACGAGTACACCGTGCTTACGCCTCTACTCATAAATACTCCAAAATATTTGTGAATATACTTGCTCACACTATACTGATATTAATCAAACTTTTCAAGTTCGTCTCTGTTATAATTGATTGCAATAATGTTTTCATATCTCACTTTTTTTAACCTCAACCCACAACATTCAACCTTTTGTCTAACAAATTATATTTAGTTTTCGTTTGTCCTGTACATGATAATATCTCCTGCGCTTACATTTTTACTCCACATTTACCATTGATGCTTTGTTGCAACGAAGATTGCATTTTTTGCTGAGCCAATATTGTAACTACTGCTGTTTTCACTAAGTCAATGCCGTTGATTAACATGAATGTTGCTAGATATTTACTCATCAATGTCCGTCTACGGAATTTCTTTACACTTTTACGTTAAAAATGATGAAACTGTTTTCATGATCGTTAACGGAAACCGTTTTAGCCCCATGTGTTTACTCATTTTAAGAATAGTGCTTTATTATAATATCAGTTTCGTGAAAACGAAACAACCACTTAGATTCATTCGGCCTTATATGAATATGTACTCCACTTTCCGATTGCCTCACATATTTTGTGTTTGCTTTGTGTTTTTGCACAAATTTCACATATGTTTACTTGACTAACATGATTGCTTCTCCCAGTTGATCTCCTCTCATCGATAAGCGTCCGATGTTTCTTTGATATAGGTACTTTACTTTCGTTTTTATTTACTGATTCACTTTGCGCACTGTTTCTTCCTTAATTACTCAAATATTTACAATTATCGTCACTTGAAAAAATGCATTATGTTGAATAATATATGAACTATACACTACACTACTGTACTGTATTTCACCTCATATCTGAATATCACTGTTTCATTATTTTTTTCTAATAAGAAATGCTCATGTTAACTTTGCACTTTGATGTGATATAATATACCCTTGCTGTTTGTTATTAAATGCATTAGACGCGCGTCTATCTGTGATGACTGAATACAATTCCCCAGAAAGCATGACTCAGCAAAACAACAGCTCCACAACAATGGACTCTAATGAATCTTACAACAACGTACCCTCCCATATGCGGGATTATTATTACTTTGCTGTACTACTCAGCAACCTGAACCATGCTACGACCACTGATTCATTAAGATCAACTTTCCAAACTCTCTCAGGGTATCTGCATGCCAGCGTAAGTACTACTGATGCACACTGAAAAAGAACATACTGCATCCGCGTTGTTTTATAGATGAAACATGCTTACTATGTATTTACTACTGAAGGCTGATGTTGACACAATGGGAAACTCAACTGGGATCGGAGAGTTGATATTTGCAGATGAGTCATCGATGGAGTCTGCTGTAGCTGTGATCAACGGCCAAGTAATTGACGGAAACACTATCTCGGCGCACGAGCTCCGCCTGTTCGATGTTAACCCAGAATACTACCAGCAATACATGAACTATAATACAATATGAGCGCATGTACATATACATATAGTTGTTCTGCCAAATATGCTCTATGTTGAATAATTTGTTTCTGCTGTAAATATATAAACGAACAGCCTGTTGCACAAATTCTACATGTTGCCATACATTTAAAAATACCGGTGCAGAATACACCCAACTTTTGAACATACAATGTCATCCATATCTTATTTAAATTTACTTAGTGTTCGTCTAATTTACATTTTCTTTCACAGTTTCACATATGAGATGCAATCGTGTCTTTCCATCCATGTGTTTGTAATTGCTCCGCGCATTTCACTGTACCATGGACTTAGCACCTCATCATAATAAAACGTAAATTACAGCTACCTATATTCCTCATTCTAATTCATTTACTAACCTCAGCACAACTTTTGTACTTTATTTTTCAGTTACTTCCCTTGAACCGACCACTTTCAAAAACTGTACATACAAAATGTCTTCACGACGACCTAGAGTCCTCGAAATGTCTGAAGAAGAACGTCAAATCCATCGACAGCGAGCACGAGATCGTATGCGACAATGACGATCACAGCTCACTGAAGAACAGCGGTCCTCACAGCGTGCACGTAACAGAGTAAATGCACAAGCAAGAAGATCCCGCATTTCCGCAGAACATCATCATGTACCTACTACTCTGTCGTTACATACACAGCTTACACAGCAAGCAGCTCATCCTCTGCAACTGCAACCATCAACCATCTCGATTGCTCCTCCACATGAAGCTGGTACAGTAACAGATCCACCGTTGGTGCACGTAAACCAACCAATCTCTCTACAAAACCA
This sequence comes from Platanthera guangdongensis, assembly GCA_039583875.1. Taxonomy (NCBI): domain Eukaryota; kingdom Viridiplantae; phylum Streptophyta; class Magnoliopsida; order Asparagales; family Orchidaceae; genus Platanthera; species Platanthera guangdongensis. The sequence goes on along the minus strand of CM077163.1, from coordinate 226,556,069 downwards.
TCATAGTGGGAATGTTACATGGGGTAACCATATACGTTTTTGCACTTTTACATTTTTAGATATTGTTTGCACTAAAAACGTACTCACGTGAATATTTCTTTTATTATTTCTGCCTCATAAAGTCAGCCACGCGGAAAATGGTGTCATTCATAGATACTCTTTATGCTCCATGACTGCATTAGAACATCGTTCGCACACTGCGCCATCAGCAAACACAACAGCTACATTATTACCACCAGATGTTACATCAACATCTCACCAACTCGACGCACTGCATACTGTGAACGATCATGAACCGATCATTAGATTAGGTACAGTTCATCTGTCGCCCATCTAATATACTCTCCTTTACCTCTTATAGTTTTCTACACTGCCTCATCTCACCATACGAATCTTTGTAGCTCAGATTTTACTGGAGCTCAACTTCCTCATACACAAACAACCAACGAACAAAGCACATACCATGACATATCCAGAAACTCCAACAGAGTCTGCATTACGCCTTCTCGAAGCAAATGGCACAATATAGCTTGAATTTCTGGTACACAGCCGCGAAATACCCATTTGCATCTACAAAGACCATATATCTGTCGTTACTGCGCAGCAAAATTGTTCGATGGTGAAACACAAAGTATATGCTGCAATAATGGAAGAACAGTCATACCACCTACACCAACGCCCATGGAACTACAACTTATTTTCAGCGAACACTCTGCCGATTACGAAAAATTCATAAAAAATATTCGCTCATACAACCATGTTTTCGCTTTTACCTCCATGAGTGTTAATCTTGACCAAAATGTCGCACTCAATCATCAAGGAGTGTATACATTTCGAGCTCATGGTGCTATATATCACAAAATTGGGACTTTATTACCTGCTGCGCACACAAGACCAAGATATTTGCAGTTATTTATTTATGATAGTGATCATCAGACTGACTACCGCTTGCAAGAAAATGAGCAGTTGGACCGTGCATTACTTGACAAAATAACATCAATATTAAATATGCACAACCCGTTTGTAGCAATGTTTCGTCAACTTGCGCTAAGACCTGATATTCCAAAATGCAAGCTGCTGATTAAAGAACGATCATCTGCAGAACTTCAATATACATTACCATTGTTATCAGAAGTTGCTGCTATAATTGTTGGTGCTGAAGAATATATGGAGTCGAATGACCGAAATATTATAGTGGAAAGCATTGACACAGGCTTTGTAACTGTTCCAGAATACACAGGCTATTATGATCCAATGCAATATCCCTTATTTTTCCCTTGCGGAACATATGATTGGCACGCTGAATATAAAGGACTTAATAACCTCCATGTTAGCTGCTGCGACTACTACTCCTATATTCTCCAGGTTCAATATTTTACCTATTATTTCTCATCATGTTTTATTGCATTGTTATAGTCATACTATAAATATTTTCTTTCTGATTGGTGCAGATTCGATCACCACTTCAATCATTACTTCTGCGTGGTTGTCGTTTGCTACAACAATACATTGTTGATAATTACATTAAAGTTGAAACTCAAAAACTACGATGGATTAAAAACAATCAGAAAAATATTCGCGCTGAACTATACAATGGACTCCAAGACTGTTTAAATGCTGGAGAAAATAACAGTGGTATGACGTTTTTCGTACTCATAATTTTTTTTCTATACTCACCAACAAATTCATTTTATATTATTTGCTTATACTACAGAGAATGTTGGTAAACGTGTTATACTACCATCATCGTTTGTTGGAAGCCCCCGGGATATGTACCAACGCTATCAGGATGCAATGGCAATTGTACAGCATTATGGCCGACCAGATATTTTTTTGACAATGACATGTAATTCTGCGTGGCCAGAGATTACTAATGAACTTCTCCCAGGTCAACGAGCACAAGACCGACCTGATTTAGTAACTCGCATCTTTCGTGCAAAATACGAGCAATTAAAAAAAGATATATTTCATAGACATGTATTGGGCAAAACAATGAGTCATGTGCACGTTATTGAATTCCAAAAGAGAGGCTTGCCACATGTACATATGTTGGTCATGTTCGATGAGAATGACAAACTAAACACTCCAGATGACTACGACCGAATTGTTAGTGCTGAAATTCCTTCAGTTTTAAACGAACCGAAGTTATACAATGCAGTTGTACAACATATGATACACGATTCATGTGGCAACATTAATTACAATGCTCCTTGCATGAAACATGGTGATTGCAAAAAAGGATATCCGAAGTGTTATGCTGAGCATACAATTCAAGGAGCAGACTCATACCCAATGTATCGCAGACGTAATGACGACAGAGTTATTATTTTACGACGTGCTGGAGACTTTGCAATTGACAATCGTTGGATTGTTCCTTACAATCCCTGGCTTCTACTAAAATATGACTGTCATATTAATGTCGAAATTTGCAGTAACATTAAAAGTATCAAATATTTATACAAATACATTCACAAAGGACCAGATTGTATTTCATTTCAAGTTCAACCAGTTCTACAGTACGATGAGCTCTCTAATTATGTTAACGGTCGATGGATATGTCCCCAGGAGGCCTGTTGGAAATTATTCAAATTTCATATGAATCAAATATATCCATCAGTCGTCCGTTTGCAGGTTAGTATTTCAAACTCACATTACCTTATTACAAATTTCACATTTCGCTATTATTACTTTTTTTTAAAACGCATCATCTGTTATTATTCTTCGAAACTACTGAAACTTCCTAAATGACAGGTTCATCTCCCTAACAAACATCAAGTACACTTCAGAATTCACGAATCTGTTTCTTCTGTTCTTTCAAACGAACGCAATTCAATGACAATGCTCACAGAATTCTTCACCGTGTACAATAACAATCAAGAGCGCAATCATTACTTATATAGAGATTTTCCAAAACATTACAGATGGAATTCAACTTCAAAAGTGTGGAGTAGGAGAAGAACAACACAACAAGTTATTGGACGAATGTACTCTGTCCATCCTGCAGAAGGCGAGAGGTTTTATTTACGGCTTCTGTTAAACCATGTTCCCGCACCAAAATCATTTGACTGTCTTCTAACAGTAAATAGTATTCAATACTCCACTTTCAAACAAGCTGCTGAACAGTACGGTCTGCTTGAAAGAGATAACAGTCTCCATGATTGCTTACATGAAGCTCGCCAATTTCGAATGCCTTCAGCATTACGTACTCTTTTCACAAATATTCTAATGTACTGCCAACCGACTAATGTCCGAGAAATGTGGAATGATAACTACTTCTCCATGACTCAAGATTACACCATGACGCGTTCTATGAATGATGTCTATGTGACAAATAAACTTCTTCATGAAATCAATTATATTCTTCAACAGCATAGTAAAAGTATTGCTGATTTTGATCTCCCAGAAATCAACCTTTTGTTTGATACCATTATCGATTACTCCAACTTAATTGAACATGAACTCTCAATTGCTATATCAGAGTCTGACTTAAACTCGATTGCATTGCTTAATGTTTATCAACGTACTGCATATTACGTGATTACTGAAGCAATACAGCATAATGAATGCTCTCTTTTCTTTGTTGATGGACCTGGAGGCAGTGGTAAAACATTTTTATATCGCTGTTTGCTTGCAAATATGCGAAATATTGGTCACATTATTATAGCTACAGCTTCATCTGGAATTGCAGCCACTCTTCTTTCAGGTGGTACGACTGCACATTTGCGCTTTAAAATTCCAATACCAGTAAATGCTACATCATTCTGTAATTTTGGAAAACTATCTGATATGCATAGACTCTTGTAGCGCTGCTCCGCCATCATTTGGGATGAAGCTCCAATGACACATCGTCATGCATTTGAAGCTCTTGATCGATCAATGAGAGATGTTCTTGGAATAAATAAACCTTTCGGTGGTAAAATAATGATAATGGGCGGAGATTTTCGTCAAATAGCACCGGTTGTTATTAATGAAACTAAGGCTCAAATTATCAATGCAAGCATTGTCAAATCACATTTGTGGTCAACCGTAAGAGTGCTTCATTTAACTGAAAATATGAGATCTCTCTCTGATCATGAATTTTCTGATTTCTTACTCCGCGTTGGTGATGGTGAAGAACTGACAACTGAAGATGAAATGATCCGAATATCAAATGCTATGATTACTTCGTGGGAAGGGGACCACTCAATAGATATGTTAATTAACTCAGTATTCTGTAACATCAACACACAGATACAGTGCTCAGATTATCTTGCAAACACAGTTTTGCTAACTCCACTAAATGAAGATGCCAATCATTTAAACAATAAATGTCTAGCACTATTTCCGGGAGAAGAGGTCACCTACTATTCATTTGACTCCGTGAATGATGACAGATATAATTTATATCCACAAGAGTTTTTGAACAGTTTATCGCCAGGAAATCTTCCACCGCACAAACTGTCTTTAAAAAAGGGTGTGCCTATTATGCTTCTGCGAAATCTCAACGCCACAGCAGGACTTTGCAATGGTTCACGTCTTATTTGTCGTCAGTTCAGCAAAAATATTATTGAAGCTGAAATTCTTATTGGAGAACATAAAGGGAAAACAGTTTTCCTTCCACGTATACCTTTAAAGAATCCTGAAGATTCAAAGATGCCTTTTGAACTGACGCGCAAACAATTTCCAGTTCGACTTAGTTTTGCACTGACAATCAATAAAGCACAGGGCCAAACAATGAAGAAAATAGGAATTTACTTACCCGGCCATGTTTTTACTCATGGTCAACTATATGTAGCTCTATCAAGAGCAATGTCTTCGTCAAGTACTACAGTACTAATTAAAAAAGGATCACTGCCTCTTCACGAGGGTATGTACACAAAAAATGTTGTGTTCAAAGAACTTCTCATTCAACCACAACTACAGGTACATCACGATTCATTACAAACAATTCATTTTAATGTGCATAATCATTATTACTGTATTTTACATTTTATAATATTTACCTCAAAACACTTTCAATGTGCAGTGACGTGTACTGTAAATTGACATAAAAATTACAGATACATCATATTTCAACAGCACAAACACAAATTTTGCAAATACATCTTCCAAGTTAAATACTCGGCTCAAAGAACGTACGTTTCGCTATTATACTAAACATTTTTTGTTTACTCCTTCCAAATTCAAACATTCTCTTATATATGTTATAAAATACACATTCATTTCACATTTATTAAATTTGTTTTTTTATAACTGTCAAAAAATCGCAGATGGAAAACACGCGCTCGCCAGATGAACAACTACAGCTACGGAATACTTCTGCCACGCAGCCCAGTAAGTTATTACTACTATTCGTACTTATAATTGTACTACCATACAACTTGCAAATTGAGCCTATAACAACTGTTTGACAGATGACCCTGTGAACACCACCCCTACACCTGTCTCAGATGACAACTACTATGATGAGCTCTACCCGCCAACCACAACACGTTGGTCAGATTTGCCACGAAATGAAATTCCGGGTTTTCGACTACGTATCCCAGCTGTACCATCAGGTCTAACACCACAGGAAGAATGAAACTATGTATTCACAATGATTAGAAGGTATCACGTACAAAATAATATGCATTATATAACGAACAGTACTATGATAAATAAATCGCTGTTTGCTAATACCTAATATAAATTTACATATTTCACAACTGCAGGGTCTCTGAAGGCCACTGAATAAACTATGACATCACTCACTGTTTTCACTGCTACTCTCCTTCAGCTACATATGCACATACCCGACTTCTACTACTATAGATGTGTACATCTTTGTTTTTCTCCTCACGTTGTTATTTTTTTTCGTTTTGTTGTAATAACATTCCATTGTATATATTCCTCGCCACTACTACGTGCTTAACTATGATACATATGCTGCTTTATATGCTTTTCAGTGCATGTGCTATCACAATAAGAAACATATATTGTATGTATACATGTACATTATTCATTTCCACCTTCTGATATTCATTACACCTTAGTACAGTGCAGCTTACAAAATATTTAAATATGCAAAATTACATTCCACACTCAATGTCACGTCGACAAGGCTAAGCAAAGCTCACCAAACTCGACCATACCCCATCATCTTACCTCGACTCCATACGACAATCGCCCTACGTCGACCATGCTCCTACCTCCATCTCCTCAAAAAAATCATATATATGTGTGCGCCCTGTTGCACCATCTTGCAATTTTGCGTCAGCGACTTGGAATTGTGTTGAATCACTTCGTTTTTTTTGTGACGCGAGTGCACGTACAGTCAGCCACATTAAAAGCCTGCATGCACGCATGCGAATAACGTGTCCACGCAAACTGAGCCAAATCGCAACAACTGGCGTACAGTTTGCACACACTTCCAATTATGTTGTATCACGTGTCAATTCTTTGCCTGCAAGGGTCACCCGGACTCTCACCCCCAGTGATATCCTACGTACAAGGACGCGCATATCATATTCATACAGAATGCACTGCGTTTCAACAATTTACTTTACTGACACTTCTACTTTCACTTCTGTTGCATCGCATGACAACTCTTTCTGTTCTGAGGCAAGAAGAGGATCATACACAATCGAAGCGTTGCTGCGAGCACCCAAATACCGTGTCGAACCACCTCCCAGAGTAGCACCCGCAGTAAAATCGTAGGTACAACCATGCGCATATCATGTGCATGCAACCTGCGCTGAGTACAATCAATTCGCTTTTGTTGCACCGAAACTTTCAGGTATGCTGAATCGCATGACAATTCTTTCCGTTCTGAGCTCACACAGAAAACCATGCACAGTCGGAGTGTTCGCGCTAGCAAACGAATACCATGTGCAAGCTAACGAAGCGCACCTGATGCTGCCGAAGGCAGCCCGAGAGCATCGAGCATGGGCGTAGCCCGTGCGAAGATGCTCGTACTATATATTAAGGGAAGCCGTGAGTTTTCTGTCCGTAACATTGGATTTTCCCCTTTTGCCCCTGCAGCTTCCGCCTACTTCCTCTCCAAGCCAGCTATACGCCCTCACATCACTCCGCCAGCTCCGCTAGATGATCTCCGTTATTATCACTCCACCGCTCATCGCACCGCGCTCGAACCACCGCCTTCATCTTCTTCCTCTCCAAGCTGTACGACCTGACATCACTCCGCCAGCTCCGCGAAACCACAGTCTTCATCTTCTTAATAAATACATGTCGCTGATCATCCGCAGCTTTTCTGGTAATATAAACTCAGAGAGAAAGAGCGAGAGAGAGAGAGAGAGAGAGAGAGAGAGAGAGAGAGAGAGAGAGGGCACCGGGAGGGACCGGGGGAGAGAGAGAGAGAGCATGAAGTAATGGCGGTGCTCTTCGCTAAATCCGGCCAAAACTCTTCTTCCTCTGAATCCATTTCCTTCCCGGTGTCTCACCCGACGCCGCCGCAGATTTTGGAGCCGATGAAGGAGATGGTATGCGATGATAAGGGAGTCGGCATGAAGATTTGTGCATTAAATCTAAGCCGGTCAGAGAAATTTTAGCGGGTTCGGGAGGAAGGGCAGCGCCGGCGAGCGAATCGCGATGGAGTAGAAAAGGAGTTTTGGTGCAGGATCGAGGGGATTCGGATGGAGCGGATGACGGCGAGCAGTGTCGGCGAACGATTGAGCCCTGTTTTATTTTCAGTTTTTTTCGGTTCTGTTTTTGAACCCTATATAAAAGGTTGTCTGTATGATATGTTTTTTTTGTGAACATTGATGTCGATGAACTTATTGATTGTTGCATTTGATGATTCCTGTTGAGGAGTGCTGTAAGTGAGATTAGAAGTGAATGTTAATGAGATTTCCGGATGAGTTTTTGTTCTACAGAAGAGTTAATTTATGTGTCTGAGAATTGTCACCATTTGAGATTGTTGGATAGGGATTTATGCCTACTGCAACACTGTTTCTGCTGGTTTTCCCATTGGAAGAAGATGAATAGTATAACTTCAGCGCTGCTGTCGTGAGTTTCTCTCTCTAACTATCCTCTTCTTCGTCCATCACAAATATAGTTGAATCCATTAAGTTATTTCTTTCTCTATATGTGTCAATTCTTTTTTGGGTTCCTTCCTTGAGTTGAATTGAATTGGAGTTGGCTCTTGAATTAGAATGCAATTAATTTGGCTTTAATATTGGAACCTCAGCTCTAAGTTAGCTCTAAGTTCACCGGTACAAAATAAAAATTGTAATAATGATTTATATTTTTTTACGGTCATTTTGAGTTGTCATATGTATATATTGCGAGCACTGCCCGTCTTGATATGGGTGCATCCCCCTTTGATGCAGGCGCATCCCGCTTTGGTGCGCGCGGCCCGCATCGACACATCAGCACGGGAGAAGCCCGTTCGGAGGTGGCCGAAGCCCGTTCAGAGACGGGCGAAGCCCGTCTGAATGCGGCCGAAGGCCGCCCGAGAGCATCGAGCACGGGCGTAGCCCGTGCGAAGATGCTCGTATCCATAACAGGGAGCCAATATTCGCAATAACGGAAATCGCTATTGATCATTATATTGTGTTTGTTTTCTATATCAACGGAAAACACAGCTCATCCAAAAGAAGTTATTTTACCTTTTTCGAAATTTATTCGTCCAAAAAAAAATTTGTTATTGGTACCTCAAAATGAATATTTGTAACTTATTGATATTTGTATATAAAATGAATATTTGTACAAATAATTGATATTTGTACACATACATAATTATATTAAGAAAACCGATGGGGCCTCCGGAGAGCCGTTAGCTGCGCCCTCACACCATGAATGAGGTGCGGATATCCGAACCTCCCCCGACGTAATCAAAATCGTCGTCGCCACAAACCGCCATCTCCGTCGCCGCGCCAACAACCATCATCGCCGCCGCCGCGCCAACCGTCATCGCCGTCGCAGCAAACCGTCATCGCCGTCGCCACAAATCGCCATCGCTGTCGCCATAAACCGCCATCGCCGTTGCTGCAAACCGCCATCACAGACGCTGCATCGAAACTGACGCCGCCGCCGTACAACCGCCATTGCCGCCGCCGCTTCAACCGCCATCGCCGCCGCCGCGTCAACAGTCATCGTCGCCGCCGCGTCAACAAACACATACGATCTAAAACAAACTATTTATAGGTTGACCGACCAAGTTCTGTATTCATCACACAGGACTTTACGAGTTGCTCGTCGTAGGACTATTCTCAGAGCATTGTGATAGTCAAAATAACTATTTTAGCACACTTGAAAATAATTGCTTGTTTTCGTGACAATAATCACCGCACTCTTTCATGTCAAATGCGGGTGCTTTGTATTTCTCTGATATATGTATTTTTCTCATATTAAGAAAAATATTTTCACATATTCATCGGGAGTCATGAAAGGCCGGAGGGCTGTTGCGAAGTATAAGGAGGGTCCGGCGTCGAAGGAGAAAGGAAGCGCCGGCGAGGAGATGGGCAAAAGACGCGACTAAATGGAGGGTGCCACGGGCGGCGAGATATTATCGGACCGGCGCGAGAGACTACGAACGGAGAGGCAAAAATTCGGCTGCGGAAGTTTAGAGCTTGAGAGAAACATGAACAAAGTTTGGGTTGAGTACAAATATTAGGTAGATTTAAGAAAAAATGCTAAAATTTATATTATTTTGGATATGAATATTCAATTATGGGTGTGGGATGTGAATAATAATTCCCAAAAACATAATAATATGAACTTTGATATTTTTAAGAAAATAAAAGGAGAAAAAAAAGGGTGCTGCTATCCGCACCGCAGTTTTGGCTATTCACACCGCACTTTCTCCTAATTTTTTATTTCTTTTGAAAATACGCTTTGTACATGCATTTTTAGGAAAAGTGTTTAACACAAAAGTTGTAGATCTCGACGATATCTATAACTTTCATGTTGAACACTTTTCCTAAAAATGTATGTATAAAGTGTATTTCAAAAAGGCGTGAAACCTGCATGTATTTCCCAAGTACGCCTTGTACATGCATTTTTAGGAAAAATGTTCAACACGAAACTTGTAGATCTCGTCGAGATTTACAACTTTCGTGTTGAACACGTTTCCTAAAAATGCATGTACAAGGCGTATTTACAAAAGACACAAAAAATTAGAAAAAAGTACGATGCGAATAGCCAAAACTGCGGTACGGATAGCAGCACCCAAAAAAAATCCTTCCAAACGGGGAATAACAGCCACACGGAAAATCAACGCACTCAAATAACTTATTTGTACAGTTCAATATTCACAACAGCATCCTTCAAAACGCTGTAATTTTCACAATATATCGCAGAGCTCATTGGATATATGACTGGCCCGTGATGTCGAGATCACGATCGCCGGTGGAAGGCGGGGGCTTGTGATTCGGCTCCGGCATGTTCTCTTCCGGCCCATCCGCGCTCTGCGTCTGGCTCGCCGGGGGTTTCTTCCCCTGCCGCTGCTCCATGCTGCCGCCGTTGCCGCCGTCATCGTCGTCCTTGCCGTACATGCCGCCACCGTAGGCCTCAAGGGTTACCGGCGTCATGTCCGAAATGTGAGGAGGGTGGCCTGAATCTTCCTGCAGTAACCCCTCTCTCGCCCTGGTTTTGATGGGGCTCTGTTCTTCCATTATCCCTTGAAGAAGCAGCAGCAGTACTCTGTTCATATACAAGAGCCGAAAGGCGCCGCGTGTCCTTTACCAAGCTTATGTGTAGGGTTCAGAATTCTCCACGTGGTTCAAGGGAGGCAGCTGTCCGGCTGATCGGAAAATACTAATATAGAATAAAGAATTAACGGCTTGGTAAAGCTTTTTCTATTAGAACGCAACACGTGGATGGCGGGCATTGCGCCAACCTATTAGAAGAAATCATCGGAGCAATTTTATAAGGGCGCTGCTATTCGCACCGCAGTTTTGATTATTCGCACCGTACTTTATCCTAATTTTTTGTGTATTTTGAAAATACACTTTGTACATGCATTTTTAGGAAAAGTGCTCAACATAAAAATTGTAGATCTCGACGATATCTACAACTTTCGTGTTGAACACTTTTCCTAAAAATGTATGTACAAAGTGTATTTCCAAAAGGCGCGAAACCTGAACGTATTTCCCAAGTATGTCTTGTACATGCATTTTTAGGAAAAGTGTTCAACACGAAAGTTGTACATCTTGTCGAGCTCTACAACTTTCGTGTTGAACACTTTTCCTAAAAATGCATGTACAAGACGTATTTCCAAAAGGCACAAAAAATTAGGAGAAAATACAGTGCGAATAGCCAAAACTGCGGTGCGGATAGCAGCGCCCTTTTATAAGGGCACTAATGTTAGCAGGGATCCGAATCCCTACAGTTCCTCCGGCTAATTATAATCATAGTTTTAAGAAGTTAGCGAATACAGATAGTTTTCTATTAGGAAGCATTTATTTATGAAGTTGGCTATCTGCAAATATTCTGACATTCCTCAAAAGACTTAAAGATATTGAAGGATCATCAATCTTGTGCTCTTCTTTTCTCCTTTTTTTTAGAGACAGAAAGATTGAACTCACCATCATTACTTTTAGAAGCTTTTACTAATAAAATTTAACTAAAAATATTTTTTTATACATGAGAAGGGGGGTGGGGGGGGGGGGAGATGATTTTTTAGAGGGAAAGACTTACAATTGGGATTAGGGGAGCAACAGTGGCTTAGAGGGGGATTGGACGCGACGGTTGCAAGGAAGGTAAAATGCACGAGAGAAATGTTGAAATTGTTGAAGTGAGAGTTAAGTAGAGGTCAGCGGCCTGATTTGGGCAGACCGCAGAGTCCGCCGCGGACTGACGGATAGGGATGGCGGATTGCCGGTTTCGGCTTCTATCCTTGCTTCCTGCGGTCTAGTTCAACAAGCACCATGGAGAAGTAATCGGGCGGTTAGACTTGTCTAAACGCGGATGTAGCAATCTGGATTGTGAGACCGCACAGTACGCTTGAAGCTTTCAGGATCTCTGGCTCGCAAGAAGGCTAGCGGTTAGCGCGGTCTCTAGAGGCTAACCGCACAGTTCGCTAGAGCATTCTTGGGCGGATAGTCAGAGTTTCCTGGTATAGTGGACTTGATCATGGGTCTGTGACATGAGTCCAGATTATTACCTAGTTCGCCGAGACAGCCTGTGTTGAGCGGTCTGCTTCTGGAGTTCGCCAAGTTTAGCAGGTCGATTAGGCAAATTCTGTTCTAGTCGCTGGCTGTAGTTTGTGCAGACTAGATGCAGAGACCGCTGTTCAGTATGGTCTGGTGGCTGAGTCCGACAGTCCACCGCTGGCGTGATTGGATCAGTTTGCGTGGATTGGTTGCTGTGAAAAGCGGCCTGGATTAGTGTCCGCTGAACTGTGCGGTCTGGTTGCGGAGACCGACAGTTTGGTATTGAGACATTGGTGATTCAAGACGCGTGGCTGAATTAATTAAGTCCATGCAGACTGATTTTGTTATCCGCTCGGCTTGGCGGACTGGTCCTTCTTTCTGCCTATACGGATAGTTGGTTTGTTGCAGACTGATGCAGGTGTCCACGTTTTGAGCAGATAGGTGATGCTAGTTGCGGGTTTGATGGACGATTATCCTGTCGTTATGGGCGGTGACGACACTCATTCTCACGCCTATAAATAGCAGTCTCCGACTTGTCATAAATAACAAGAACAATGAGAACTCTGCTCGCACTTTGATCTTGCAGTTAAGATTTTCTAACCGGCACGACTAAGTGAAGTTGACTCTGTGCAGGCTGTGCAGCTAGCATCAGGTAGCTAGACAACTAGCGGAAGCTTAGTGTGGAACAGTTCACGGTTAACAGTTAGTGGTATACAACAAGTTGTGGTCTCACCGGCCTGAAGTATCTTCCTCAGGGTGGCGGTTAAATCGAGCAGTTCACCCGGTCTATCAGCGGGTTCTGTTCAAGTTCATCCGCATTTAATAACAAGCAGTTCGCGCGACTAGTTGCGCTTTGGCGACTTGGGCAGTTTCAGCGGATAGAGCTTGCAGTTAGCAGTTGTCCAGCCTGAGTGGTTAGAATTTGCAGACTGCGCGACTTCTCTTGTTTGTACTTTTCTGTTTTCATTAGGTACTTTGCAAAATCTTGTCTCGCAATGTATGTCTCGTCCTGTAATCAGATTTATAAATTCCAAATTAAGACTCTTGTGCTTCTGTTATGCTGAATTTTACTTGACTTTAGTTGTGGTTGAGTGTTCCTGCGAGCTCTTTCTCAGCTTCTCATAAAATTTTACAAGAAGTATAAAAATTGGGGAAGTTCCGAGTCCTCGGCGGTGATGCTGCCAATGAGCAAGACTGATAGCCAAAAGTGCGATGAAAGATGTTATTGAATAGGAGGGCTTAGATGCATCCTCACTGCAGGTGCATAAGTTTCTTCATAGTTTTGACCGGGAATTTGTGCAAAGCCCCTAACAACAAGTCTTGCTTTGTGCTTTACTATGGATCCATCTTCCTTTAATTTGGTTTTCTAGAGCCACTTCAATCTTAATATGTTCTGATTAGGAGGTTTGGCTATTAGTGATCATGTCTTATTTTTCTCTATCATTCTTAACACCTCTTTCATTGCATCTCTCCAGATTGATTTTTCTTGTGCTTCCATAAAGCTGGTTGGTTCTGAATTTTTCTCTTTCTTTTGGATCTTTAACTTGGTTTGCAGTGCTTGTTCAATTGGCTGCTCATGTAATTTAAGACGTTCTTTATGAGCTTTTAACGATCCAAGAAATTCTATCTGTTGAAGTCAAAAATGACCTCTGTGGAGTTCGGGGTCCCAAAAGAGGGGTGACCGCGCACCTACTACCATCAATCGAACGATCTAGGCACTAGATTAGGAACATAAGGGACAGACCCAAGGTCTCAGCATGGAGGACTCACCGCATACCCGGAAGACTAACAAACTCTTCCCCTCCCAAGCCAAAGACTGAGCTAAGACACTTTCGGAGGGAACTCTTGGCCGACCGGAACATCTAAGGAGGATCTCAAGACCAACTCTCTCCTATCCAGATGTGTCTCCTTGGGTCTACACAAAATGCTCCTCACCCGCCCTACTAATGGCGCAATCTCGCCGAGCAATTCTACGACACGTTGCCCAAGTTGGACCAATAACAGCGTAACTCCACTATTCTAAAAGGATGAGAACAGGCTATCAGGGGCTTCCCGGCATCTATACATCGGGGCCCCAACGGGGCGAGCGGTTCACGAGCACACCACACGCCCAAGACAGAAGAAGTAAACTACACATACACAGAGCATCACAGATATTATAAATAATTATACGAATATGAATTTCATACTTCGGCACGCAGACCGGCAATATAAGCAAAAATAGGCCTTCGAGGGCCGACACAAGCTTGGTCTTAAGCCTGTTATTCCCCGCTTGGTACTGCAACACATGTACGCCAACGTCTCGACAAGCGACTGCCAGCTGAACAACCGTCGTGTACAACCTCGGGCTCGCAAAGAGCCCTCAAGAAGCAAACAGATCGAGATAGGCAAAGGGGACCAGGAGGGCCCACTCGCAAGCAGCGAGATGATGGGCTCTCCAAGGGGCAAAATGCCCCCACCCAGAGGCGAGAGGGCCTCCAGAAGCGAGATGACCTCCAAGGGCGAGAGGCACCGGCGAGATGGGCGGTGGGTCCTTCTCGCCGGCAGGTACCTTTCCTCTCGCCAGGGGGAGAAGAGGCTTTTTTATTTTTCCATGTCAAGCAGGGGTTTTTACTCTTCTACCCCGGGTATTTTTACCCTCTTACCCTTGGTGGACTGCATTTAGCTTCTCAGAACAGCGGAGTTCGGCTGTTGGCAGACCCAGCCAAGGGTACCCCGGTAATTTCAGACCGGTGCAGTTTTGTTATTGGCAGTTCAGGTTCTGAAATCTATAAATAAGCCCATAGGAGTTCTTCAGAAGGGACCTTTTTTCTAGACTCTTAAGAGGATTCATTTGACACAGTCTTCTGAGGAACTCCAAGCCCAGCTTTTGGCTTTGGAGGGGAAGCTCTCTGTGACCTTCCGGGTAAGCGGTGGGACCTCCCTGCTGCGGCTTAGGGCCAGTTTTCCAATCCTTCACGACCGGTCGGAGGTCGGAGCTTGGGCCAAGTAGGTGTCGGCTACGCCCCTGTTTTGTAAACGCTTGTCGGAGTCAAATTTTGGCTTCAACAGTTCTGGTGCGGTGAGCGTGGAAGTAGCCGGTTCAAGAAAAGTTTGAGTTTGGTCCTATGACAGGAGGTGAAGGAGAAGGATCTGGTTCTGGAGGTTCCCCCTCCCAGGTAGAAGAGGCGACGAGGAAAATGTTGGAGGACTTCAGGCGAGAGGTCATGCAAACCATAAGCTTGGCCTTCTCGGCAAGGAGCGAGTGGGCGACACCTCAGGTCCCGATCGAGGTGGTCCCGCTTTTAGGCGAGAACGCCCCTGGTCAGCGCCCGGGGAAGGAGGTCCCCACGGAGGCTGGCGAGAGGGACGTGGCGGCGCGAGAGCTCTTCCCAGGCCAGCGTCCCGGGAAGGAGATCCCTGCAGAAGACGGCGAGAAGGAGGCAGCAGTGCGAGAGCTCTTCCCCGGGCACGGTCTCGCAGATCGGGCCAGTCAGCCGAGGCCGCGAGACGTGCCCTCTCGCAAGGAGTCGGCGAGAGCCCGTTCAGCGAGCTTGTCATCTTGGCTCCGGTGCCAGAGGGGTTTCGGGAGCCCGACATGTCCTACTACTCAGGGAAGGATGACCCTGTACAGCATGTGCAGTGGTTCGAAGATGTGGTTTCGATAAGACCAATGACGGATGCGTTTAAGTGTCGTCTGTTTGCCATCACCTTGAAGGAGAAGGCGCGAGACTGGTTCCATAAGTTACCGACAAGATCGATTTATTGTTTCGAGGATCTGCGGAGGGGTTTCTTATTGAGGTTTTCAACATCGAAGAAGCGTAAGAAGGAGGCAGAGTGCTTATTCTCGGTAAGGCAGAGCCAGGATGAAACGTTGGGGCACTACGTAGATCGGTTTCAGGAGGAGATCCTCCAGGTCCAGGAGGTCCCTGGGTATACGCTGATGCTTGCATTCACCCTGGGACTGAGACCAGGCTTCTTCAGCATGGAGTTGAAAAGGGTGCCCCCTCTCTTTTGAGGAGCTTATGGAGAGGGCGGCGAAGGAGACGGATTTCGAGAGGGCCAATCCGGCGTTTGCAAGGAGGTTAGCCAGGTTGGCGGAGGATGACGCAAAGGAACCAGGGGCAGGAAAGCAGAAGGAGCAGAGGGAGCAGAGAGAAGAAAGAAGGAGGGAGGAACCCCGAGGCCAGGGACACCAGGGACAGAATCACCGGGGGGCCCGAGAGCCGAACAACCGGATAGGTTGGAGGCCTCAGGAGGGTCACCCCCAGGAGTTAGGAGGAGGCTTTCGGGGAAGAGATAACTTCTGGGAGCCAAGGAGGTTCGATCAACCAGCATGGAGACATGGGGTGAGGGATCGTTTTCAGCATCAGCAGGAGGCAATGGGGATCGGACGAGGAAGAGGAGCTCGAGGAGGAGGAAGAAGAGGAAGAGGGGAAGGGAGAAGGGGTGGGGTGGCGTTGCCTTTCTGTGACTTCCATCAGGAGAGAGGTCACGCTATAGCCACGTGCCCAGAATTCTTGGAGATGAGAGTGGCCAGAGGTTTGAGGAGACAGGATCCGCCGGCGAGGATCGAGAAAATGCAGCAAGGGGAGGCGGAAGACAGGTGCGAGGACCGGGTGGATGTAGGAACCCGGGGAGGATTCGGGGCCATCCATGGAGGAATTGGGATCGAAGCCACCCGAAAGGGGAGCCTCCAGACCATGTTCCGAAAGGGGGTAGCCTCGACCTCCCAAACCCCGCCCCCGCTAGAAAAAATTACCTTCTCTTCAGAGGACATGCCAGAATATGAGGACCCGTTCTGCGACGCCTTGGTAATCCAGACGGCGGTAGAAAACTTTACGGTCTCCAAGATCCTAGTGGATAACGGGAGCTCCGTAAATGTGATTTTTAAGAAGGCCTTCGATGAGATGCAGGTGGAAGCCAAGAGGGTTTTGGCCTCGGATGGACCATTGTTCGGATTATCCGGGGAGAGGAAAGAAGTGGAAGGGGGAGTAGGGCTGCACGTGAGGTTGGGGGGTGTATCACGGAACTGCTGGTTCATGATTGTAGATGCCCCGAGCAGCTACAGCGCCATCTTTGGGCGTCCCCTCATCAGCGCCTTTCGCTGCGTCCCCTCCTCTTTCCATCAATGTCTCAAGTTTAACAATGGAGGGGTGCAGGTCAGGGTCAGGGGAGATCCAAAAGTGGCAAGACAGTGTTACGTCACAGCGGTTAACACCATATCTTGGATGGCAGAGGCGGAGGAGTTGGAGAAGGAGATGGCGGCGCAAGAAGAAGCTGTCGGGGGAAAGGAGATGAGCCCAGAGGAAGCAAGAAAAGGAGCCGAAGAGGAAGTCGGGGGAGAGGAGACCGAGAAGCAGCAAGAAGGAGGTGTGCAGGAGGCTCAGGGGGAAGTTGAGGTCGAGCAGCAACAGGAGGGCCCGGAGGGGGCAATGGAGATTGAGGAGCAGAGGGGAGGAGATGTGCAGGAAGTACGGAGGAGCGGGGAGGTGGAGCCACGGGAGGGAATGCAGGAGAAAGAGGGAGAAGAAGGGGCTGAGGAGGAAGCCCGAAGGGACATGGAAATTGAGCAGCAGCAGGACGAGGTGATGGAAGTTGAGGGAGCAGGAGAGGAAGGGCTGGAGCAGGAAGAAGAAGCAGGGCACGGCTGGGAGCAGTCGCGGCTGGAGGTGGCCGAGGAAGTGGTAGAGGTGGAAGTCCGCACCAGCCAGGGGCAGATACGAAGGGTACGGATCAGCGGGGGCTTGAGTCCCGAAGACCAGGAGCGGATGCGGGCCTGCATTCAGAGCAACGTCGACGTCTTCGCTTGGAGAGCGGCGGACATGCCGGGCATTGATGCGGACGTGGCCTGCCACCGCCTGAATCTGGACCCTCGGACGCGCCCCATACGTCAGAAGATGAGAGCAATCGCCACCAAGCTGGAGGAGCCCATTCGCGAGGAGGTCAAGAAGCTCCTGGAGGCGGGTTTCATCTCAGAGATCCAGTACCCAGGCTGGATCTCCAATGTTGTAATGGTAAAGAAGGGGGAGGAAAATGTAGGATGTGTATTGACTTTTCGTTATTAAATAAATCGTGCCCTAAGGATTGCTACCCCCTGCCTCGAATCGACGCGCTGGTTGATTCAGCCGTTGGTTTTTCTGTTATGAGTTTTCTGGATGCTTTTTCAGGTTACCATCAGATCCGGATGCACCCTCCTGACGTCAAGGATGTCTCCTTCATCACCATAGAAGGGTGCTTTAGTTACAACATGATGCCCTTTGGGTTAAAAAATGCGGGAGCGACATACCAACGGATGATGGATCGAGTTTTCCAGGACCAGAGGGGTCGGAACCTAGAAGTCTACGTTGATGATCTTATGGTAAAAAGCAAGGGGTGAACTCGCATCTCCAGGATCTGGAGGAGACATTTGCCACCTTGAGAAAGTTCAAAATGAGGTTGAACCCCTTGAAGTGTGTTTTCGGGGCTAGTCGTGGGAAATTCCTTGGGCACCTTCTGACCCCGGCAGGGGTAGAACCTAATCCTGATAAAGTAAAGGCCATTCTGGAGCTGGAATCACCGCGAAACGCTAAGGAGGTGCAGCGCTTGATAGGAAAGCTGGCCGGCCTTAGCAGATTCCTCTCTAGGTCAGGAGAGAAGTGCTCGCCTTTCTTTAAAGTGCTACGAGGGAATCAGAGATTTGAATGGACAGCGGAGTGCGAAGAAGCTTTTCAAAAACTAAAGGAGCAGCTCTCCCGAGCACCTCTGCTTCAAAGCCCTAAAGAGGGGGAAGATCTAACCTTGTACCTAGGAGTGGGAGCAGAGGCGGTGAGCTCCGTCCTAGTCAGAGAAGAGGGAAAGAAGCAGCTGCCCATTTATTATGTCAGCAGGGTCTTAAGGAAGGCGGAGCTTCGTTACCCTATCCTAGAAAAACTAGCATACGCTTTGGTTGTTTCGGCCAGGAAGCTCCGACCATATTTCCAGGCACATTCGATTAGGGTGGTGACGGACCATCCTCTCCGAAAGATTTTCGAAGGGATAGAGCACTCGGGTAGGCTGGCCAAGTGGTCTATCGAGTTAAGTGAATTCAACATTTCGTTTGTACCCAGGCTCTCCATTAAAGCGCATGTGGTGGCCGACTTCTTGGCAGACTACGTCGCGGAGGTCGGAGCCGAGGAGCCGCGGCCACCGGAGGCATGGAAGATAATGGTCGACGGGGCCTCGGGAAAGTACTCCCTTGGAGCAGGGTGGTACTAACAAGTCCTCAGGGGTGACCATAAGACAAGCGGTCGATTTGCATTTCCCCACAACCAACAACCAAGCCGAGTACGAGGCAGTGATAGCCGGCCTTCGCTTGGCTAAGGAGCTCGAGATTAAGGACGTTGAGGTTTTCACAGATTCATTGGTGGTAGCATCTCAGATACGTGGAGAGTTCGAGGCTCGGGAGCCCACCCTTGCGAAATATTTATCCAAGGTAAGGACAATCATCGGGGGGTTCCGGGCGTTCTCCATCCAGCACGTCCCCAGAGAAGAGAACACTGCTGCCGATCAATTGGCCAAGTTCGAACCATGGGAAGGGGGTGCCCTGACTGATTTATTCCATCCAGCGATTGAAGAGGGGGAGCTAATGGAGGTGGATCGGCAGCCCTCGTGGGTAGATCCTTTCGTTACCTTCTTTCTGACAGGAACCCTCCCTGAGGGGGTCAAGGAGGCAAGAAACTTCCGCCATAAGGCGGCCCACTATCTCATGCATGAAGGAGGATTACACCGGAGGATGCTTTCGGGTCTCCTGGCTCGATGCGTGATGGAAGAGGAGACCAGACACATTCTGGAGGAGGTGCACTCCGGGGAATGTGGTAGTCATTCCGGAGGGAGGACTTTGGAAGCAAGGGTGGTCAGACAAGGGTACTTCTGGCCCACCCTGAGGAAGGACGCGACAGAGTTTGCGAGGAAGTGCCGGAAGTGCCAGCTCTACGCCCCCCTCCAGCTCTTGCCGGCTCAAAGGCTCCGAAGCATCACAGCACCATGACCTTTCGCCATTTGGGGAATGGATCTAGTTGGGCCTTTTCCTCCAGCTAGTGGACAAAGAAGATTCCTCTTGGTTATGATAGATTACTTCTCCAAGTGGCTGGAGGTTAAGGCGCTAGCAAAGGTGACCTCCCAAGTCATCAGGAACTTTGTCTGGGGGGAGATCATTTGCAGGCACGGGCTGCCTCAAGCCATCATCACGGATAACGGCCCCCAGTTTGCTAGCGAAGAGTTCATCAGCTTCTGCACCCAGCTGGGCATAGACCTCAGGTTTGCCTCCGTCCACCTCCCCAGGAGCAACGGTCAGGTAGAGGCGGCAAACAAGATTATCGTTAACTTGCTAAAGAAGAAGGTGGAGAATCTGCGAGGGAATTGGGTGGAGCAGCTCCCCTCGGTCCTGTGGGCTCTGAGAACAACCCCAAACACGGCCACTGGTGAGACCCCTTTCAAGCTTTCCCATGGTTGTGAGGCGGTACTACCAGTGGAATTCGAGGTCCGATCCCCACGGGTCGCGGCTGCAGGTGATGGGGACGAGGCGTGGAGGATGGAAAACGAAGAAGGCCTGCGTCTCTCACTAGACCTTACAGAGGAGCTGCGAGACGTAGCAGCCATCAGATAAGAGGAAATCAAGCATCGAATGACAAGGCACTTTGACAAGCATATCAGGATAAAACAATTCGTGGAAGGAGACCTGGTACTGAAAAAGGTTGATGCGGCAGGGAGGTCCGCCCTGGTGGGAAAGCTCAATCCAAATTGGGAGGGGCCTTATATTGTAGAAAGAGTGTTTAAAGCAGGGGGATACTACCTCCAAGATGTGGAGGGTAGCACCTTGAACCATTCCTGGAGTGGGGATGACTTAAAACGCTTCTACCCATGATAAGGGAGAGCAGAAGATATGTACTCAAAGTATAATTAATATAATGTACTTCTCAAATTATTTCTCGTTCATTATTTCTCGTGAAGTCCTAATGACAGGAAGAGGTATCTTCATCGGCACCCCGAGCTCGGCTCGGCCCCAGGTAGACCCGCTGCGCAGGCTCCCATCTAGCTGGCAGGTCCGAAGGCTCGCCTGTGGGGGATAGGTTTTGAGTTGAGATCTTCATCGGCACCCCGAGCTCGGCTCGGCCCCAGGTAGACCCGCTGCGCAGGCTCCCATCTAGCTGGCAGGTCCGAAGGCTCGCCTGTGGGGGATAGGTTTTGAGTTGAGATTTTCATCGGCACCCCGAGCTCGGCTCGGCCCCAGGTAGACCCGTTGCGCAGGCTCCCATCTAGCTGGCAGGTCCGAAGGCTCGCCTGTGGGGGATAGGTTTTGAGTTGAGATCTTCATCGGCACCCCGAGCTCGGCTCGGCCCCACGTAGACCCGCTGCGCAGGCTCCCATCTAGCTGGCAGGTCCGAAGGCTCGCCTGTGGGGGATAGGTTTTGAGTTAAGATCTTCATCGGCACCCCGAGCTCGGCTCGGCCCCAGGTAGACCCGCTGCGCAGGCTCCCATCTAGCTGGCAGGTCCGAAGGCTCGCCTGTGGGGGATAGGTTTTGAGTTGAGATCTTCATCGGCACCCCGAGCTCGGCTCGGCCCCAGGTAGACCCGCTGCGCAGGCTCCCATCTAGCTGGCAGGTCCGAAGGCTCGCCTGTGGGGGATAGGTTTTGAGTTGAGATCTTCATCGGCACCCCGAGCTCGGCTCGGCCCCAGGTAGACCCGCTGCGCAGGCTCCCATCTAGCTGGCAGGTCCGAAGGCTCGCCTGTGGGGGATAGGTTTTGAGTTGAGATCTTCATCGGCACCCCGAGCTCGGCTCGGCCCCAGGTAGACCCGCTGCGAAGGCTCCCATCTATCTGGCAGGTTCGGAGGCTCGCCTGTGGGGGATAGGTTTTGAGTTGAGATCTTCATCGGCACCCCGAGCTCGGCTCGGCCCCAGGTAGACCCGCTGCGCAGGCTCCCATCTAGCTGACAGGTCCGAAGGCTCGCCTGTGGGGGATAGGTTTTGAGTTGAGATCTTCATCGGCACCCCGAGATCGGCTCGGCCCCAGGTAGACCCGCTGCGCAGGCTCCCATCTAGCTGGCAGGTCCGAAGGCTCGCCTGTGGGGGATAGGTTTTGAGTTGAGATCTTCATCGGCACCCCGAGCTCGGCTCGGCCCCAGGTAGACCCGCTGCGCAGGCTCCCATCTAGCTGGCAGGTCCGAAGGCTCGCCTGTGGGGGATAGTGTAACGCCCCGGATTTTTTGTGATTATGTACGCATGATGGGCGTTACGTTGGTTTTGACTGTAGTTTGAGCATGGTTTTTCCCGCGGGCTTGCGAGTGGCTGTTTTGTTTGCCGAGTTGCACGATTCCCCAGCAAACCGGCGTCCATATGAGGGACTCGGTGAGGCCTCTTAGGGAATGCTTGCACTTTTTCGCGCCCGGGTAATGTAGCTCAAAATAAGTTGCTGGTTCAGGAAACAAAAAAGGGTAAAAAGTGCTTGAGGCAAAAATGGTCTAGGACGTCTCAGAAACATTTTTCACAAAAGGGAAAAATGGTCGTTTTTGTGCGAGACACGCCCCCTGACACGGGCGTGACCCAGGCCGTGACCTGGGAGTGACCTCCTTGACTCGACGATTTTTCTTGCGTCGAGTTGAGCTCGACGAATGGGGTACACGCCCCGTGACACGGGCGTGTCACGGGCCGTGTCCCGCTTCGTCGAGTTTCGAGTTTCGAGCGTCGAGTATCGAGTGTCGAGTGTCGAGAGAGGAGACACGGCCTGTGACACGGGCGTGTCACAGGGCGTGTCAAGATGGGTCGAGTGTCGACACTTTCTGTCGACAAGGTGTCGAGACACGGGCTACACGCCCTAGGTCACGGGCGTGACCGACCCGTCACGGGCGTGTACCCGGCCGTGTACCGTGTGGATAAACGTGGAATTGCCGCCTTTCGGCGCCGCTTATGGTACACGCCCCGTGTCACGGGGGTGACACAGGGCGTGACCGGCCCGAAAATCGACTTTTTCCAGTTTTTTTGTGCCGTTCATTTCCTTGATCCTGCATCGAACGGTTCAGCTCTGTTCTGGAGGAAATAAGTCCGAAACAAAGACTTGGGTTTCTCATTTCATCTTCATCTTCTTCTTCTTCATTCCCAAAGAGAAAGCAAGAGAGCAAGGGAGCAAGCAAGGCAAGGAAAGAGGAGAGCAGTCGTCGCGGCATCGCCTCGGTTCAGGCAAGCGGTGTTCTCCACCCTTGCCAATTTTCGTTCTTGCTTCAATTTTCCATTTTCCTAGCTTTAGATCTTGTGTTGAATTCTTCCTTAAATTGCTCTTTCAATTCCCCTATGCGTATTTGTTCTTCTTGATTCAAATTATGATCAATCCTCTTATTTGTTAATTTGATACATGTAGCGAATTCCTTATGCTAAATGACCTTGCTAATTCCCTATGCTAAAATTCCCTATGCTAAAATTTCCTATGCTAAATTCAAATTAGCTAATTCCTTATGCTAATTCCCTATGCTAAACGACTTTGCTCTCCCATGTTTAGATTTGTGATTCATGTAGTTATCAACTTTCCCTATACTAGATTATTTTATGTAGCTAATTTGGTTCATATTCATGTAGCCTATCAAATAGAGGTGATTTTCCTTGATCAAAAACATATGATTGTGTTCCAAATATGTGGTTTATGTACTTATGTTAATCAAACTCTATATGTAATTCTTCTTGGATGCAAGGCCTATGACCTTTTTCATGTGATGAAGTTCGTCAAACTCTACGTTGGAAATTGGTAGTCGTGTGTAAGGGCGATGAAAGGAAACGTGTTACCTTGGGTTATGGGGCGTTTTGCGAGGCGACTTTGTGAACCATGGCAGGAGCGTTTGTGTGAGAATTTTGCAAGTGGTGGTGTGGTTTCAGCCTGTGGCCACCGAGTTTTGTTTTTGTGGTTAGAGAGGCCACTTTGGCCCCGATTTGGGCTGGTTTTGTTTGGTGTGTTCCACTTTAGGGCCGCCACCGATAAGACCCTTGCGAAATTGAACTTGACCACTGCTTATGCTTCACTAGTATCGTAGTTTCTTGTCCTATGAATGATGGAATGGACATGTATTTTGCCTTTTGCTCCTACGGTTTGAGCAGGACTTGATGAACTTGTACGCACTTGGTGCGGTTGACCCTTTGGAATGACATTGTTTACTACATGTACGCACTTGTTTTATGCACTCTTTTGACTTATATGACACATCTCTGTGGGGTCGGTAAGCCCTTTCGTGAAAAATTATGACATTCATGCTCTCTTTTGTATAGCTTGGTTGATTGCTGAGGTATTCTTTCTTGAATGCCTCAGGTGCAGGTTGTAGCCGGTTGAGCGGCTAGGTTGGTTGGTGGCGTTTCCTGGGAGCTAGCCGAGCATTCATAGCGAGGTAGTTCTTCTTTTTGTTGTACAGACATAGATGGGCCCCAATGGGTTCGTGTCAGCTTGTTGGCGCCCATTGGTGGTTTTCTTTTGTGTAAATATGAACTAGACTGCTAATGTACCTCACTTGGATGGAATGATATGTACTTGCTTTTGGGATGGTTTTCTAGTAGGGTGCATTAGATATTTTGAAGTTAACAAAACCTACTATTGTATATCATGCATACATGTTTTGGTTAACTAACACATACTTTCCAAATGACGTAAACAAAGAGGAGTTCTTATAGTAGTATCACTCTAGACTGCATATAGGAGTTCATCATAAATACACAAAGTATTTCCGCCGCGTACAAAAACAGTTTTTGATACCTAGGGCCGAGGGATACGGCCATGCAATCCAAAAGTTTTCTTACATTTCACTGTTGAATTTCAACTTATAAAGTAAGCGTCAAGAGTTGCCTGAGCGTGTGCAGTTATCCCCTGCACGACGTGGCATCATAACCCGTAGTTCCTCTTGCTCTGATACGATGTACTCGTTGAGGAAATGCTGGTTGTGACAGTTGGTATCAGAGGGAGGTTTGCTTGACATTTGGTCGGGCAAACTTTCCCTTTGATTTTGTGTTTCTACGCATCATCTCATACACACACCGAGGTGCCATCAGTATGTCTGGGCCGAAGCACGTACACTACACTCATGGCATGAACAGAAGTATACGGGGCATATTATGTAGTATGAGATGCATAATATGTGGTTGTATATGGATCCACCATAGGGGCAACATGTGAGAGGTATGTAGTATGGGATGCATAACCTCACCACATGGATGCGACTAGCACGTTTTCTTTTATTCGTTGCATGCAATGCTATGTAGTATGGGATGCATAGCATTGTGATGCGTACGACCGCTCATGGCATGCATTAAGGCTTTTTTTAGAATGCATCGCACAACACGCATAACATAACATTGCATAGCACAACGTGCCAAGCTAAGATTTACATGATGACACCTGTCCACTCATGGTTTTGGGTCAAATAAAGTCATGCATTCATTGGTAGGCACAAGTTAGTGGGATGACGGTGAGTCATCTTTAGGCTAGGCATACCATCATTCTTAAACTCCCAAAGCAAGTTAGCAGTTGATATTCATATTTCTTTATGTATGGTCTGTACTTAGCCGTTGTGTGTTTTGCTGGGTTTGAGCTTGATCAGAGTGAACGTGTTAATAGGATGTCGAAGCGTCCGGTGACAAGGCAAACTCCCCAATCCGAGGGCGAGTCTTCGGGCGCGCAGAATAATGCGCTGATGGATAGTCTTCGCCAAAGTAATGAGGCTTTGACGAGGCAGGTGCAGGAGGTCCAGTCCCAGCTCCAAGCTATGTCATCCGCGATATCTGGGCTGGCACCAAGAGGACAAGAGGCGGTTAGAGGCCCCACTAGTTCGACTCCTTCAGTGGCAGTGACACCCCAGTTGTAGTTCCTCCTGCGATGACTTTCATCTCGCAGTTTCAGCGACTTGGACCACCGACGTATGATGGAAAAGCAGACTTCGTGATCTTGGATGATTGGGTGATTACGTTGGAAGAAATGTTTGTGTATGCTGGTGTGACCGAGGACCAGAAGGTTATGCTTGCTGCCTATCAACTTAAAGGGTTGGCGAAAGGTTGGTGGTTACGAGAAAAGGAAGGCCTAGGGGCGGGCTGTTCGTGGGAAGTGTTTAAAGAAATGGTACGGCGCAAGTTTCTACCGGCAGTGGAAAGGGACCGCCTGATGAATGACTTCTTGTACTTGAAGCAGAGGAAACTCACAGTTAGTGAGTATGAAATTGAGTTTAGCAAGTTAAGTCAGTTCGCTCCGAGCTTGGTGACTACGGAAGCTGATCGAGTCAAGAGATTTTTGGGCGGACTCCGCAGCGACGTGCAGCAGTTCGCAAGTGCTTATGGAGCGACAAGTTACACTACGATGGTTGAGGCGGCGTTGAAGGTAGAAGCTATCGAAAATGCCAAACAAAGAGGGCAGCAGATGAGGCAGGGCAAGAGACAGCTGGTTGGAGAGAAAATGTCCCACGAGTCAGACGTAAAGAAGAAGAAGGAACTATGTAGCTTCTGTGGCCGAGCTGGTCACCCGTTTGAAAAATGTTTCAAGCGGTTGGGGATGTAAAAGAAGGAGCAGGTGCACGCCATTCAGGGTGCGCCAACTAGAGACTTGGAGTGTACATTTTGTGGTAGAAGAGGTCATGATGTGAGCCGCTGCTGGGCCAAAGACAAGGTATGCTTCCAGTGTGGCAGACCAGGACATCTTCGCGCAAGGTGCCCACAGGTTCAAGCTGTGTTGCAACCCGCACCACTCCAGGCTCTGCCTCCGCCTCCGCGCTTGGACAAAGGAAAAGGGAAGTTGAATGTGGTCTCTTCAGAGGAAGCGCAGATGTCACCGCAGGTTATCTCAGGTTCGATTCAGTCCTCTGGTTCTCGTTTTGTGTATGCCTCTTATGTGTAGTTCTTAGCATAGCATATATACCTTATAGGAAACTTTAAGGTAAAGAACCGTTGGGCGCGTGTTCTCTTTGATTCTGGCGCGACCCATTCATTTGTGGCTCGAACCTTTCTGGATCGATATCATTTGACACCAGAGCGAGTGGGGAATGCGTTTTTGGTGAAATTTCCTTCCGGCGCTTCTGTGGTGGCTGACTGGGGTCTTCTTGATTGTCCCATTTTGTTGGGGGATTTCATAGCAAGAGTTGATTGCAAGGTGATCGATTTGGACGATTTTGACGTCATTCTGGGCATGGACTGGTTAGCCCGTTATGATACCGTCATCCAGTGCAGAGGAAAGCGCTTGGATTTTATTAAGGATGATGGTCAGCCAGGAAGTGTGTATGGTGATTCTTGTCAGGATTCTCCAGGGATTTCGGCGGTATGTGTTCGGACGTTGTTTGTTTCCGACTGTTTTGCTTGTTTTGTCTCCGTTGTGGGGACGAGTGCTGTTTTGCCGCTTTTGGAGGAGATTCCTGTTGTGCGTGAATTTCCAGATGTTTTTCCTACTGACCTTCCTGGTCTACCCCCTAATCGTGATGTCGAGTTTGTTATTGATTTGGAGCCGGGTACGCGACCGATTGCGAAAGCGCCGTACAGGATGGCCCCGCGTGAGCTAGCAGAGTTGCGTACACAGTTGGATGACTTATTGGCAAAAGGGTTTATCCGGCCGAGTTCATCACCTTGGGGTGCACCGGTGTTATTTGTGAAGAAGAAAGATGGGTCGATGCGCCTTTGCATCGATTACCGGGAGTTGAACAAGGTGACAATTAAAAACAAGTACCCACTGCCAAGAATCGATGATTTGTTTGATCAACTGCGTGGCAGTTCCGTATTTTCGAAGATTGATCTCCGCTCGGGCTATCATCAGCTCAAGGTCCGGGAGTCTGATATTCCGCGGACTGCATTTCGATCACGACATGGTCATTTTGAATTCCTTGTGATGTCGTTTGGTTTGACCAACGCACCATCAGCTTTCATGGATATGATGAACAGGGTGTTCAAGGACTACTTGGATAAATTTGTGGTGGTTTTTATTGATGATGTTCTTGTCTACTCCCGCAGTGCTGAGGAGCATGAACAGCATCTGCGATTAGTATTGGCCACTTTGCGCGATCAACGGTTATTCGCCAAGCTAAGCAAATGCGAGTTTTGGTTGCCGCAAGTTGCTTTTCTGGGTCATGTCATTAATCACCATGGTATTTCAGTGGATCCCGAAAAGATTTCTGCGGTCATGGAATGGAGAAGACCGGAAACACCCAAGGAGATTCGAAGCTTCTTGGGCTTGGCCGGCTATTATCGCAGATTTGTCGAAGGTTTTGCGACGTTGGCCGCACCTTTGACTCGATTAACCCAGAATAATGTGGCGTTTGAGTGGAATGACAAGTGTGAGGTCTCATTCCTAGAACTCAAGCACAGGTTATGTACCGCTCCTGTGTTAATCTTGCCAACAGAAGGAAAGGATTATGAAGTGTTCGTGGATGCGTCGCACGTTGGACTTGGATGTGTGTTAATGCAAGACAAAAAGGTGATTGCGTATGGGTCTCGGCAGTTGAAAATTCATGAAAAGAATTACCCAACGCATGATTTGGAGTTTGCAGCGGTGATATTTGCATTGAAGTTGTGGAGACACTTGCTATATGGTGCACAGTGTAAAATCTTTACAGATCATAAAAGCTTGAAGTATGTCTTCACGCAGAAAGAACTTAATTTGCGCCAACGGCGATGGCTTGAGTATGTAGCTGATTATGATGTGGACATTCAGTATCATCCGGGAAAAGCGAATGTTGTAGCCGATGCTTTGAGTCGGAAGACGGGGAAATTATTTCATCTTTCCGTCGACCGTCTTGTAGAGGAATTTCTATTGATGGATATTGCGGTGGGCAAATATGACCCGCAAAGTCAGTCGGCAATAGAAGAACCGTCATGGCTGGTGCTTGCAAGACAACATCAAAAAGATGATCCTGATCTTTTACATTTATTTCTTCGGACTGAAAGGGATGAATTACCAGATTTTGCGATTGATGGTGCAGGCACGTTAAAGTATCGTGGGCGATTTTGTATTCCCGCGGTTGGGGATAGTCGCGAGATGGTGTGTAAGGAAGCCCATGGCGCAAGTATGGCCTACCATCCAGGCTCAACAAAAATGTACCGTGATTTGAAACAAATTGTCTGGTGGTATGGAATGAAAAGAGATATAACACAATTTGTCTCGGAATGTCATACGTGCAAGCGGGTGAAAGCTGATCATGGGAAGCCTGGTGGCAAGTTGACACCATTGGAGATTCCAATCTGGAAGTGGGAAAGCATCTCAATGGATTTTATTACTGGTTTACCAAGATCTCCCCGAGGATATGACTTCGTGTGGGTGATCGTGGATAGGCTGACCAAGTGTGCTCATTTCATACCCTTTAAGGTCAACTACCCAATGAAGACCATAGCGGAGCTCTATTTGAACGAGATCATCCGACTGCATGGTGTGCCTATGAATATCATTTCAGACCGAGATTCCCGCTTTACCTCTCGTTT
This sequence comes from Platanthera guangdongensis, assembly GCA_039583875.1. Classification (NCBI taxonomy): domain Eukaryota; kingdom Viridiplantae; phylum Streptophyta; class Magnoliopsida; order Asparagales; family Orchidaceae; genus Platanthera; species Platanthera guangdongensis. The sequence continues at coordinate 226,526,582 of CM077163.1, read as the reverse complement.
TTGGCGCAGTCTACAAGAGGGGTTGGGGACAGATTTGCGATATTCCACGGCTTATCATCCTCAGACGAATGGTCAAACCGAAAGAGTAAATCAAATTGTAGAAGATATGATTCGATGTTACATTCTTGAGTATGGCGGAGCATGGGATGAACGTTTGCGGCTTATGGAATTCGTGTATAATAATAGCTATCAAGAAAGCTTGCAAATGGCTCCGTTCGAAGCGTTATATGGGCGACGATGTCGGACCCCACTCTTTTGGACTGAGGTTGGTGAGTGGCCTTTGTTGGGTCCAGAGGCGCTCGAGGATATGGAAGTTGCAGTACGACTTATTCGGGAGAAGCTCCGAATCGCCCAAGAGCGATATGAAAAGTATGCCAACCGACGAAGGTCGGAATTAGAATTTGCGGTGGGGGATTCTGTTTTCGTGAAAGTCTCCCCAATGGTTGAGATTAAACGGTTTGGGAAAGAACGCAAATTAGACCCAAGATTTGTGGGTCCCTTCACGATTCTTGCGCGAGTTGGAGCATCCGCCTACAAACTGGAATTACCCGTGAACTTTCCTGGTGTTCACAATGTGTTTCATGTTAGCCAACTTCGCAAGTGTGTGCGGAATGACAAGCAAGTGTTGGACGTTGTGCCGCAATTAGCGCCCAACCTTTCTTATGAGGAGATGCCCATCCGGATATTGGACTCTCAAGATCGCGTGTTGCGAAAAAAGAAGATTCCTATGGTAAAGGTGTTATGGAAAAATCAGGATGTGGAAAGCGCGACGTGGGAACTCGAATCAACAATGAGGGCGGCTCATCCTCATTTGTTCCCGTAGATAAGCTGGTATGTGACTTGGTGTTTGATTGCATTCATGTTTTTACTTAGTTTCGTGAAAGTTTCGAGGCGAAACTTTTTGTTAGGGGGAGTGATTGTAACGCCCCGGATTTTTTTTGATTACGTACGCATGATGGACGTTACGTTGGTTTTGACTGTAGTTTGAGCATGGTTTTTCCCGCGGGCTTGCGAGTGGCTGTTTTGTTTGCCGAGTTGCATGATTCCCCAGCAAACCGGCGTCCATATGAGGGACTCGGTGAGGCCTCTTAGGGAATGCTTGCACTTTTTCCCGCCCGGGTAATGTAGCTCAAAATAAGTTGCTGGTTCAGGAAACAAAAAAGGGTAAAAAGTGCTTGAGGCAAAAATGGTCTATGACGTCTCAGAAACATTTTTCACAAAAGGGAAAAATGGTCGTTTTTGTGCGAGACACGCCCCCTGACACGGGCGTGACCCAGGCCGTGACCTGGGCGTGACCTCCTTGACTCGACGATTTTTCTTGCGTCGAGTTGAGCTCGACGAATGGGGTACACGCCCCGTGACATGGGCATGTCACGGGCCGTGTCCCGCTTCGTCGAGTTTCGAGTTTCGAGCGTCGAGTATCGAGTGTTGAGTGTCGAGAGAGGAGACACGGCCTGTGACACGGGCATGTCACAGGGCGTGTCAAGATGGGTCGAGTGTCGACACTTTTTGTCGACAAGGTGTCGAGACACGGGCTACACGCCCTAGGTCACGGGCGTGACCGACCCGTCACGGGCGTGTACCCGGCCGTGTACCGTGTGGATAAACGTGGAATTGCCGCCTTTCGGCGCCGCTTATGGTACACGCCCTGTGTCACGGGCGTGACACAGGGCGTGACCGGCCCGAAAATCGACTTTTTCCAGTTTTTTTGTGCCGTTCATTTCCTTGATCCTGCATCGAACGGTTCAGCTCTGTTCTGGAGGAAATAAGTCTGAAACAGAGACTTGGGTTTCTCATTTCATCTTCATCTTCATCTTCTTCATTCCCAAAGAGAAAGCAAGAGAGCAAGGGAGCAAGCAAGGCAAGGAAAGAGGAGAGCAGCCGTCGCGGCATCGCCTCGGTTCAGGCAAGCGGTGTTCTCCACCCTTGCCAATTTTCGTTCTTGCTTCAATTTTCCATTTTCCTAGCTTTAGATCTTGTGTTGAATTCTTCCTTAAATTGCTCTTTCAATTCCCCTATGCGTATTTGTTCTTCTTGATTCAAATTATGATCAATCCTCTTATTTGTTAATTTGATACATGTAGCGAATTCCTTATGCTAAATGACCTTGCTAATTCCCTATGCTAAAATTCTCTATGCTAAAATTCTCTATGCTAAATTCAAATTAGCTAATTCCTTATGCTAATTCCCTATGCTAAACGACTTTGCTCTCCCATGTTTAGATTTGTGATTCATGTAGTTATCAACTTTCCCTATGCTAGATTATTTCATGTAGCTAATTTGGTTCATATTCATGTAGCCTATCAAATAGAGGTGATTTTCTTTGATCAAAAACATATGATTGTGTTCCAAATATGTGGTTTATGTACTTATGTTAATCAAACTTTATATGTAATTCTTCTTGGATGCAAGGCCTATGACCTTTGTCATGTGATGAAGTTCGTCAAACTCTACGTTGGAAATTGGTAGTCGTGTGTAAGGGCGATGAAAGGAAACGTGTTACCTTGGGTTATGGGGCGTTTTGCGAGGCGACTTTGTGAACCATGGCAGGAGCGTTTGTGTGATAATTTTGCAAGGGGTGGTGTGGTTTCAGCCTGTGGCCACTGAGTTTTGTTTTTGTGGTTAGAGAGGCCACTTTGACCCCGATTTGGGATGATTTTGTTTGGTGCGTTCCACTTTAGGGCCGCCACCGATAAGACCCTTGCGAAATTGAACTTGACCGCTGCTTATGCTTCACTAGTATCGTAGTTTCTTGTCCTATGAATGATGGAATGGACATGTGTTTTGCCTTTTGCTCCTACGGTTTGAGCAGGACTTGATGAACTTGTACGCACTTGGTGCGGTTTGACCATTTGGAATGACATTGTTTACTACATGTACGCACTTGTTTTATGCACTCTTTTGACTTATATGACACATCTCTGTGGGGTCGGTAAGCCCTTTCGTGAAAAATTATGACATTCATGCTCTCTTTTGTATAGCTTGGTTGATTGCTGAGGTATTCTTTCTTGAATGCCTCAGGTGCAGGTTGTAGCCGGTTGAGCGGCTAGGTTGGTTGGTGGCGTTTCCTGGGAGCTAGCCGAGCATTCATAGCGAGGTAGTTCTTCTTTTTGTTGTACAGACATACATGTGCCCCAATGGGTTCGTGTCAGCTTGTTGGCGCCCATTGGTGGTTTTCTTTTGTGTAAATATGAACTAGACTGCTAATGTACCTCACTTGGATGGAATGATATGTACTTGCTTTTGGGATGGTTTTCTAGTAGGGTGCATTAGATATTTTGAAGTTAACAAAACCTACTATTGTATATCATGCATACATGTTTTGGTTAACTAACACATACTTTCCAAATGACGTAAACAAAGAGGAGTTCTTATAGTAGTATCACTCTAGACTGCATATAGGAGTTCATCATAAATACACAAAGTATTTCCGCCGCGTACAAAAACAGTTTTTGATACCTAGGGCCGAGGGATACGACCATGCAATCCAAAAGTTTTCTTACATTTCACTGTTGAATTTCAACTTATAAAGTAAGCGTCAAGAGTTGCCTGAGCGTGTGCAGTTATCCCCTGCACGACGTGACATCATAACCCGTAGTTCCTCTTGCTCTGATATGATGTACTCGTTGAGGAAATGCGGGTTGTGACAGATAGGTTTTGAGTTGAGATCTTCATCGGCACCCCGAGCTCGGCTCGGCCCCAGGTAGACCCGCTGCGCAGGCTCCCATTTAGCTGGCAGGTCCGAAGGCTCGCCTGTGGGGGATAGGTTTTGAGTTGAGATCTTCATCGGCACCCCGAGCTCGGCTCGGCCCCAGGTAGACCCGCTGCGCAGGCTCCCATCTAGCTGGCAGGTCCGAAGGCTCGCCTGTGGGGGATAGGTTTTGAGTTGAGATCTTCATCGGCACCCCGAGCTCGGCTCGGCGCCAGGTAGACCCGCTGCGCAGGCTCCCATCTAGCTGGCAGGTCCGAAGGTTCTCCTGTGGGGGATAGGTTTTGAGTTGAGATCTTCATCGGCACCCCGAGCTCGGCTCGGCCCCAGGTAGACCCGCTGCGCAGGCTCCCATCTAGCTGGCAGGTCCGAAGGCTCGCCTGTGGGGGATAGGTTTTGAGTTGAGATCTTCATCGACACCCCGAGCTCGGCTCGGCCCCAGGTAGACCCGCTGCGCAGGCTCCCATCTAGCTGGCAGGTCCGAAGGCTCGCCTGTGGGGGATAGGTTTTGAGTTGAGATCTTCATCGGCACCCCGAGCTCGGCTCGGCCCCAGGTAGACTCGCTGCGCAGGCTCCCATCTAGCTGGCAGGTCCGAAGGCTCGCCTGTGGGGGATAGGTTTTGAGTTGAGATCTTCATCGGCACCCCGAGCTCGGCTCGGCCCCAGGTAGACCCGCTGCGCAGGCTCCCATCTAGCTGGCAGGTCCGAAGGCTCGCCTGTGGGGGATAGGTTTTGAGTTGAGATCTTCATCGGCACCCCGAGCTCGGCTCGGCCCCAGGTAGACCCGCTGCGCAGGCTCCCATCTAGCTGGCAGGTCTGAAGGCTCGCCTGTGGGGGATAGGGTTGGGTCAAGCAATCTCCATCAACATCAAACTGACAAGGCAGAATTCACTTTGGCAGAATAGGGTGAAAAGTCCCCTTAAGCGGCACTACACCTTAGTATCCCAACTTATTCCTAAAGTAAAAAAATAAACAAAGGGAAAAAGGGTGTGGAGTAGGGCAGGTGACAGCATTCGCAGCGGATGGCTTTTGAGGATCGTCTCGCCGTAGCGAAAGGGCACTCGCGAGGCAAGCCATTGAGCCAACTCGCGGTCGTTAAGCGCGTCGAGAACCCGTCTCGCGTAGGACATAAAACAGAAAAATATATATACAGAAAGGTTACGCGGCGAGACGAAGTAGTAGCACCGTCCCGCAGGCAAAAAGCAAACCAGAGATTAACTTCACAAAATAAGAAATAAAATAGAAGACAACAAAATTGAGCACTCGCTCGTTACTTGGCAGATGCCACAAAATATAGTATAAAGTCTTTACATCAGGAGGAGGAGAGAGTGATTCTAAATCTTGGAGGGGGCGCATCAGTCCTCCTCGCCGGATGAAGAATCATCGCTCTCCTCGCTATAGAGCTCGGAGACCAAGTCGCGCGCGGTCACTGTCTCAGACTCATCCTTCACAACCCCCAGGTCTTTCATCATCTGCAGCACCAGCTCAGCCCCACGGACACCAGCGTCTCGGCATCGCTCCTCAACTTCCTCGTAAGAGTAGTGTGACGGAGGTGTCCGGAAGGGCTCGCGGCGAGATGACGACGCAGCATCCGCCTGAAGGCGCGCGTTCTCAGCTGTCAGGACCCGGACTCCTCTTCCAAAGCTACCACGCGCGAGCGAAGTTGTCCCGCCGTCTCGGCATCCTGCGGGATGACCTGGCAATTAGCCAAGAATCGTTGGAAAGGAAAAACCCAAGGGAAAAGAGAGTTATGGCTTACCACGCCGCCTTGGGCCTTCGCGAGGAGTGACTCGGCATCTGACAGCCTTCTCGCTAAACCAGTAGATTTCTCCCGCTCCGCCTCCAGATTTTCCTCGCTGGCCTTCCATTTTGAATTGATGTAAATGAGGCGGCGAGAGGAGCAGTGCGAGAACTCCAAGGCCCGTATTTGGTGATGGCAAGTTTTTAGCACAAGGTCCTTGGTGGACTCGCTTTCAGGCGAAGCGGCGTCAAGGCCGCCATAAAGGCCGTACCCTATGGCGAAGGCGTGGCTGGAAGGGACCTCTTGCTCCTTCCATGATGGAAGGAGGGTGGAGATGGACACGCGGTTGGCGTCCCGCCCCCACAGTAGAACCGGGTCGCCGACGGCATCGTGAACCACGGGACCCAGGTTGTAATTCATGTGAGAGGCGGGGGCGGGACGACCAGAGGAGTCGCCCTCGCGAGAGGAGGTAGCAGCCACCTGTTCAGGAGCAGCAGCTCGCGGATTGGAAGCAGTGGCGGGCAGGTTGGAGGCAGCAGGTTGATCAGAAAGTACCGTCTCGCGGATAGGCGAGACGGCCTGGTGATTAGGCGAGGGGGGCGGTGGAGTTTCCCCTATAGAGATAGGGCTCCCTTGAGGAGCCTTCCTCCTTTCCTTGGAAATAACAACATCCTTCTTCATCTTCTTTTTAGGAGGGCTGGAGCGAGAAGGGACCTTGTCATCTCCGGGACGCTTCAGCGGGATAACCGCCAGGGACTCTCTCGCCGCCTCTGCCGCTGCATTGGCGAGATCAAGACCCTTGGCGGGGTGAATATTGCTCTTGTAAGGAGGGGACGCTGGAATAAATTCGCTCACCTAAAAGCGAGCAGGGGTTAGGAAGAAGCGAGACGGCAAATAGCGAGAAGGAGAAACGAAAGGATAAGAATACCTTCGCACGGGAGCACTGGAAGAAGCGAGTCAAGACCTCGCCGCAAGAAGTTGACCTCGAAATTCTTGCCGACTAAGTACTCGCACAACAGCTTTTCTGGACCGCTGACTTGGGGGGTGGCGTAGAAACTCTCTGGTGGAGAGACCGGCGCGAGAGGGATGCCGCCGAAGTCAGCACGGTCTCCCCGGATGAAGACAAATCGGGTGAGCCAGTGATGATTCTTGTTAGGCGTCTCGCATACTGTAACGCCCCCGATTTTCCAGTGATTTATTTAATTTCTTATTTGACGTATTATGACGTCAGGGCGTTATGTTAGCGCGATTTGGTCATGTGTCGTTGTTAGAGCGTGCTTTTAGCTCTTTAGGTTCCCTGCGTGGCTTGGTGATGCCTGGCAGCAAGATTCCCTAGCGAGCCGGAGTCTGTTTGGTGACTCGGTGGAGCCTCTTGGGGAATGCTTGTGTTTTGGCTTCGGGAGTTTTTGCCCGAGTTTTGTTCGTCGGATTTTGTTACCGACTTCGTCGTTAGCGCGTTTTGCGTTCGTTAGGTTTGACCGGCTATATTTTTGGATTTGCGTCGGGAGTGGAAAATTTTATATTAGGAATTTAGATCGGCTAATTTTAGACTTGCTCGTCAAGTTTCGTCGCGTTCCGAGCATTTTTTGGAGCCTCGGCGCGCGATCGTAGTTTGTATGTTTTCGCGTACGCCGTTAACTTTAGAAATTATTATCTCGAAAACGGTGCGTCGGAATTCGATTTCGACTTCGCCGTTGGATTCGTAGTGTCGTCATTCGCCTACGGTGCGAATTTCGTTCGATTCGGCGCGCGTTTGGCCCTCCGTAACCATATAAGGTTATCTTATTATATATAATAATTATATATATTATTATTATTATATATATATATTTATATATAAATAATTTTAAAAAAAATAAAATAAAAATAAATTTAGTAAGAATCGGTGAGAATGAATCGGTGAGATTCATTCTCACCCATCGGATTACTTTGCTTTTTTTTATAATTTGTTTATTATTATTATTAATTATATATATATTAATGTAAGTTAAAGAAGAAATGATTCCTTCTTCTTCCCCGAACAGCAGCCCCCCCCCTGTGCGACCTTTTTTAGCGAGTACGGAACCCTTCCGTTCGCGAAACTTCCGACGGCCGCCACCGCCGATCCGGTGGACGGAATTTCGATCCGATCGCGGCGTTGGAAAGCTCTCGGCGAGAGCTTCGAGATCGCGGTAAGTTTTTCCCGTTTCGGTGATCGTTTCGCCTTAGATTTTTTCGGCCCTAACCCCGATTGTCCGTTTTTTCGTAGATCTCGTCTCCGCGTGTCCCCTTTCGGACGGATCTACGTGTTGGAGTATTTTGGGAGGAAGTTTTCAAGGTCGATTTGAGGCAAGTGGATTTCTTCCCCCTTGCGTGCCTCCATGAGTTGCATTTTTGTTTTATTATTCTTTCCTCCTTGTCGTAGAATAGGTAATATTGGAATGTTCCTAGTTTTGGGCTTGTAGTCGGCCCAAACTAGGAAGTTATCGGTTTTATTTTTTAGTTGTACTCGGCGGGTAGGGGGAAATAACTCGGCGGGTAGGGGGAAATAATTCGGCGGGTAGGGGAAAATAAATCGGCGGGTAGGGGGAAATAATTCGGCGGGTTTTGGTTGTAGAACTTGATAGTTTTAAGTGGTGTTGTCGGCTAGTTTTGGTGCCGAATCGTGGATCCTTAGCATGTGGTAGCTGAGTTTCTGAAGAAGTATGTTACCAGGGGAGTTCGAGCCGTGACCACCACCATTCCCTCCTTTGGATATTATTTTTGGGTTCCTGTAAGAGGTTGGAACTCTATGTGTGTGGACCCCGTGTCGGCCCCTTTAGTACTCTTGAGACACCTGGACCTGGTTGTTCGGTTGTGACTGTTCTTAGTCTCCGACACAGGTTTGGGATTTGTGCCAGTGCTAATGATTTGCAAGTTTAGGACTGTTAGTTCCTTCTTACTATTTATTTGATGCATATTGGTTTCCTTCTGTCTCTGCATGCTTGAGCGGAGTTTGGTACGTTTCTGTACTTGTTGCATTTCTCTCACTTTATTGATTATTACTCTTGCATTTTTTTTCTCCTCTTTTGGATTCTTTAGCTGAGACTTTCAGCATAGTCTCTTGCAGGGTTGGTAACCCTTTACCTTACTGTTCTTTTCAATTATTATCTGATGCTTATTTGCCACTTGTTTCATTATTTCTTGCTGAGGTGTTCTTCCTTTGAATGCCTCAGGTTCAGGTCTGTAGCCGGCTGTGCGGCTAGTTTCAGGAGTTTCTCTGTGGACTGCGCTTTGGCAGTGTTTTTCTCGCTTGTCGAGGTAGTTCTTTAGCCTTGTAGTAGTACAGACATACATGCTCACCAGCGAGTTCGTGTCAGGTTGTTGACGCTCGTTGGTGATTTTCCTTTGTGATATTAAGTATTTGCTTAGCTGCTAGTTTACCTGTTTTGTGGTAGTTTCACTTGCTCTCTGGGAATGTTTTATGCTACGTTGCTAGTTACTTTAAACCCTATAAAAGTACTACTATATGTATTGCATGATCAGCATGTTTTATAAAAGCTCAATCTCTATTTTCCAAATGCGTAAAAAGATGGTTTTCCTTATAAATATTATAAATTGAAATCTAGGGTCTTGCATAGTGTAAGTTGTCCTCTTAGGACGCTTATGCGCTCTTTTAGGATGTTTAGCATAAATGAAGTATTTTTCCGCTACGTATAAAAATAGTTTTTCAAACCGTGGACTATCTGATCCACTGAGCCGAGGGATACGGCCAATTAATTTAAAAAAATCAGTTTTTTATTCATTTTAACTTATGATTTGAAGGTTTAGAGTGTTGCCTGAGCGTCAGCAGTTATCCCTGCTTGACGTGGCATCACAGCTCGTAGTTTTCTCGTGCTCTGATTTATTATTATAAATGAGAAAATGCGGGTTGTGACAGTTGGTATCAGAGGGAGGTTGCTTGACAAATTGTCGGGCAACCTGTCCCTGTTAGTGTTAGGTGTTTAGATTCATACCATACACACACCGATATGTCATCAGCACGTCTTGGCTAAAGCACGAACACTACACTCATGAGCATAAAGAAGTATACGGGGCATATTATGTAGTATGAGATGCATAATATGTGTTTGTATATAGATCCACCATAGGAGGCAACATGTGAGGGTTATGTAGTATGGGATGCATAACCTCACCACATGAATGCGGCTAGCACGTTTTCTTTTTCGTTGCATGGAAATGTTATGTAGTATGGGATGCATAACATTTTCATGTGTACGCCGCTCATAACATGCATTAGGGCCTTTTTAGAATGCATAGCACAATCATGCATAGCACAACATTGCATAAGCACAACGTGCCAAGCTGAAGATTTGCAGGATGACATGTGTACACACATAATTTTGAGTCAAAAAGAATATAAATTCATGCATTCCCGATCTAGGCACAAGAGTTAGTTGGATGATAGTGAATCATCGTAAGCATATCATCATTACAAAAAATCCCAGAGCAAGTTAGCAGCATGAGCAAGTACTTAAGTATGTATTGTTTGTACTATGTTGTTTGATTTTAGTGGGTGGGCTAGATGTCTAATTAGTGTTTTGTTGTTCCATTAGAATGTCGAGGCGTCCTTCGACAAGGTTGACTCCCCAGTCGGAGGGAGAATCATCAGGTGCGCAGAGCAGCGCAGTGATAGAAGGTCTGAGACAAAGCAATGAAGCCTTGTCAAAGCAAGTAGGGGATTTGCAGTCTCAGGTCCAGTCCTTGTTAGCAGTCGTGGCAGGGCAGATTCCGAGAGTTCAGGACCCTGTTGTGGGTCAAGCTGTCCCTGTTCCCCCGCTCCTCTAGTGCCTCCGGTCGTGGTGCCACCAGAGATGACCTTTATTTCTCAGTTTCAGCGACTTAGGCCTCCGACGTATGATGACAAAGCAGATTACATGGTCTTAGACGATTGGATGATATCAATCGAGGAGATGTTCTCATACTCCGGGATCACTGATGATCAGAAAGTGATGTTAGCCGCGTATCAGCTCAAAGGGTTGGCAAAGGCTGGTGGCTGAGGGAGAAAGAAGGTCTGAAGGACGGGTGTTCCTGGGAGTCCTTTAAGGAGCTACTTTTGAACAAGTTTCTGCCATCGGTCGAGAGGGACCGTCTGATGAATGATTTCCTGCACTTAAAGCAGAGGCAGCTCTCAGTTAGCGAGTACGAAATCGAGTTAGTAAGCTAAGCCGATTTGCCCCAGACTTGGTGAGTTCCGACAAAAATAGAAGCAAGCGATTTCTGGCTGGGCTAAGGAGTGACGTCCAGCAATTAGCAAGTTCCTATGCGACCTCAAGTTATGCTGGTATGGTGGAAGCTGCCTAAGGTAGAGGCAATTGATAATGCCAAGAATCGAGGTCAACAACTGAGGAAGGATAAAAGAAAATCTGATGAGGGTAAGAGTGCTCAGGTCCCTGACGCTGCTCCGAGGAAGAGAAACAAGGAGGTATGCAGTTTCTGTGGCCGACCGGGCCATCCATTGGAAAGATGTTATCAAAGGTTAGGAGCTCAAAAGAAAGAGCAGATTCATGCAATCCAAGGTGTCCAAAAGAAAGATTTGCTTTGTTCGGTATGCAAGAAGCCGGGGCACGATGATGCCCATTGCTGGAAGAAGACTAGAAGTTGTTTCTTGTGCGGTCAAGTGGGTCATCTCAAGTATCAGTGCCCGCAAGCTCAGCTTACTCTGCAGCCAGTTCCTCTTCAGGCCTTGCCGCCGCCGCAGCGAGTGGACAAGGGGAAAGGAAAGTTGAACGTGGTCTCTTTGGAGGAAGCTCAGACGTCCACGCAAGTGATATCAGGTTAGATCCTCCCTAGTTTTAATGCTTGGCTCATAGTTATAGTTTTGAGCGTTCGCTTCCTTAGTCGCGTGTGCAATTTTATAGGACGATTTAAGGTAAGAACCGCTGGGCGCGTGTTCTGTTCGATTCCGGCGCTACCCACTCATTCGTGGCTAGGGCCTTCGTAGAGCGTTACCGGTTGGATCTCGATCGTGTTGGTGATGCGTTCTGTGTCAAGTTTCCTTCAGCGAATCTGTAGTTTCGGACCAGGGTATCAGAGTTGTCCAATTTTGTTAGGCGATTTCCTCGCGTTTGCTGATTTGAAGCTGTTAGATCTGGAAGACTTTGATGTGATCCTAGGCATGGACTGGTTGTCCAGATATGATGTTGTGATCCAATGCAAGGGTAAACGCTTGGACTTCAGGTTGGACAACGGTCAGCCCGGGAGTGTTTACGGTTATCCGCGCCAGGATTCTCCGACTATATCGGCGGTATGTGCTCGGAAGCTTGTAGATTCCGGATGTTTTGCTTGTTTGGTTTCGGTTTTAGAAACCAAGGTTAGTTTGCCGTGTTTGGAGGAGATCCCGGTGGTTCGTGATTTTTTCTGATGTCTTTCCAGCTAATCTTCCTGGTCTCCCGCCTGATCGAGACGTGGAGTTTGTTATAGATTTGGAGCCGGGTACGCGTCCTATTGCCAAGGCGCCTTACCGAATGGCCCCACGCGAACTGGAGGAGTTGCGTATCCAGTTAGACGAGTTGCTTGAGAACGGATTTATAAGGCCGAGTTCTTCGCCTTGGGGTGCTCCGTTTTGTTCGTCAAGAAAAAGGATGGATCGATGAGGTTGTGCATCGATTATAGAGAATAAATAAGGTAACGATCAAGAATAGGTATCCGTTGCCAATGATAGATGATTTGTTTGATCAACTGCGAGGCAGTGCTGTGTTCTCTAAGATTGACCTTCGTTCGGGCTACCACCAGTTAAGGATCCGTGAATCAGATATACCGCGGACTGCCTTCCGTTCCCGACATAGACATTTCGAATTTTTGGTGATGTCGTTTGGTTTGACCAACGCACCTTCTGCTTTCATGGACATGATGAACAGGGTTTTCAAGGACTTTCTGGACAAGTTTGTAGTCGTATTTATAGACGATGTGTTGGTGTATTCACGCAATGTTGAGGAGCATGACCAACATTTGCGTCTAGTTTTATCTGCCTTGAGGGACCATAAGTTGTTCGCCAAGCTAAGTAAATGCGAGTTCTGGTTGCCTCAGGTTTCTTTCCTGGGTCATGTGGTTAACAAGGACGGAATCTCTGTCGACCCAGAAAAGATAGCCGCAGTTATGGAATGGACGAGGTCTGCCACACCCAAAGAAATAAGAAGCTTCCTAGGGTTGGCTGGCTACTATAGAAGATTTGTAGAGGGTTTCTCTACGTTATCTGCGCCATTGACTAAATTGACGCAGAAGAATGCAGCATTTGTGTGGAGCGATAAGTGCGAAGAAGAAGCGTTCCAAGAGCTAAAGAATAGACTGTGCACTGCTCCGATATTGACTTTGCCTGGAAGGATTAGACTATGCCGTTACATGGACGCATCCCACGTGGGTCTTGGTTGTGTGCTGATGCAAGAAGGAAAAGTGATTGCGTATGGGTGGTCAAGACAGCTTAAGATTCATGAAAGGAACTACCCTACGCATGACTTGGAATTCGCAGCAGTTATTATGCATTGAAATTATGGAGACACTTGTTGTATGATGCGCAGTGCAAGATTTATACAGATCATAAGAGTTTGAAGTACGTCTTCACTCAAAAGGAGTTGAACTTGCGCCAGCGCAGATGGTTAGAGTATGTGGCTGATTATGAAGTGGAGATCCTGTACCATCCGGGTAAGGCTAACGTGGTAGCCGACGCCTTAAGCAGGAAGACAGGGAAAATCTTCAATCTCTCCACTGAGTTGTTGGTAGAAGAGTTCCTTTTAATGGATATTTCAGTTGGTAGATGTGACTCGCCAAGCAGTTTGGAAGTGTCTGAGCCTTCATGGATTCTCTTACGAGGCTTCATCAAAAGGACGATCCTGATCTACTGCACCTTCATAATAGAACTGAGAAGGGGGAGCTGCCTGACTTTTCGATCGATGACGCGGGTACTCTAAAGTACCGCGGTAGATTTTGCGTCCCCAATTTTCGAGATATTCGAGATAAGTTGTGCAGTGAGGCACACGGTTCAAGTGTGGCCTACCATCCAGGGTCTACAAAAATGTATAAGGACTTGAAACAGATTGCCTGGTGGATTGGGATGAAGGGTGACATTGCAAGGTTTGTGTCAGAATGCTTTACGTGCAAAAGAGTTAAGGCTGATCATGGAAGGCCTGGTGGAAAGTTAGCGCCTTTAGAGATTCCAACTTGGAAGTGGGAGAGTATCTCAATGGATTTCATTACTGGTTTGCCGAGATCTCCCCGAGGGCATGACTCTGTTTGGGTGATTGTTGATAGATTAACAAAGTGTGCACACTTCGTACCCTTTCAGATTGGTTACTCGATGAAGAAGATAGCGGAGCTATATTTGAATGAAGTTATCAGGTTACATGGAGTACCCGTAAGTATAGTATCAGATCGAGACTCCAGGTTTACGTCTCGTTTCTGGAAGAGCCTTCAAGAAGGATTGGAACTGACTTGAGATATTCTACCGCATATCATCCGCAGACTAATGGTCAGACGGAGCGGTTAATCAGATTGTGGAAGATATGATCCGTTGTTATATATTAGACCACGGAGGAGCGTGGGATGAACGCTTGAGATTGATGAAGTTTGCATACAATAACAGTTATCAAGAGAGTCTGCAAATGACTCCTTTTGAAGCGCTATATGGAAGACGATGTAGAACTCCTCTATTTTGGGCTGAGGTTGGTGAGAGGCCGATGTTAGGTCCAGATGCCTTAGAAGAAATGGAAGTCTCTGTAAAGCTTATTCGAGAGAAGCTTCGGATAGCGCAAGAGCGGTACGAGAAGAACGCCAATCGGCGTAGGTCCGTTTTGGAATTTTCTGTGGGGGACATGGTATTCCTTAAGGTTTCCCGATGGTTGGAGTGAAGAAGTTCGGTAAGAACCATAAGTTGGACCCGAGGTATGTGGGACAATTTGAAATTGTGGAGCGGATTGGTGTGTCAGCCTACAAGTTGAAATTGCCCGAAAATTTTTCTGGCGTGCACAATGTTTTTCACGTGAGCCAACTGCGGAGGTGTGTGCTAAGTGACAGACAAGTGCTTGATGCAGTGCCCCAGTTGGAGCCTAACCTTTCCTACGTGGAAGTTCCTATTCGTGTCTGGATGTGCAAGATCGAGTGTTGCGGAGAAAGACAATACGATGGTAAAGATTCTGTGGAGAAACCAAGACGTGGAGAGCGCGACTTGGAGTTGGAGTCAGCCATGAGGGAGGCGCATCTCATTTGTTCTCCTAGCTGTGCTCGGTAAGCATTCGATAACCCTTGGTTATTTTCTTTTCCTCTTGGTAGAAGTGTTTTATGCGTAAAGTTCGGGACGAAACTTTCTTTTAGGGGGAGTGACTGTAACGCCCCGATTTTCCAGTGATTTATTTAATTTCTTATTTGACGTATTATGACGTCAGGGCGTTATGTTAGCGCGATTTGGTCATGTGTCGTTGTTAGAGCGTGCTTTTAGCTCTTTAGGTTTCTGCGTGGCTTGGTGATGCCTGACAGCAAGATTCCCTAGCGAGCCGGAGTCTGTTTGGTGACTCGGTGGAGCCTTTGGGGAATACTTGTGTTTGGCTT
Source organism: Platanthera guangdongensis (assembly GCA_039583875.1). Taxonomy (NCBI): domain Eukaryota; kingdom Viridiplantae; phylum Streptophyta; class Magnoliopsida; order Asparagales; family Orchidaceae; genus Platanthera; species Platanthera guangdongensis. The sequence continues at coordinate 226,511,574 of CM077163.1, read as the reverse complement.
CGGAGTTTTTGCCCGAGTTTTGTTCGTCGGATTTTGTTACCGACTTCGTCGTTAGCGCGTTTTGCGTTCGTAGGTTTGACCGGCCAGATTTTTGGATTTGCGTCGGGAGTGGAAAATTTTATATTAGGAATTTAGATCGGCTAATTTTAGACTTGCTCGTCAAGTTTCGTCGCGTTCCGAGCATTTTTGGAGCCTCGGCGCGCGATGTAGTTTGTATGTTTTCGCGTACGCCGTTAACTTAGAAATTATTATCTCGAAAACGGTGCGTCGGAATTCGATTTCGACTTCGCCGTTGGATTCGTAGTGTCGTCATCGCCTACGGTGCGAATTTCGTTCGTTCGGCGCGCGTTGGCCCTCCGTAACCATATAAGGTTATCTTATTATATATAATATTTATATATATTATATATTATTATATATATATATAATAAAATTTATATATAAATAATTTT